>JAWZSL010000007.1:12425000-13633571 GCA_034769285.1 Lutjanus argentimaculatus | reverse complement strand
TAATGGGATAAGGAAAGCCAATATTTAGCACATTCTTAAGAGAATTTAAAGGGCAGCATTGTGACACACTGTGCAGTTTTTGTTTTTTTTTTTCAATAAAAACATTTAACAATTTAGAACAAGTTTTTAATTTCTGTATTTAATTTTTCTGTGATTTGAACTTATGGAAGAATCTCACTGGCCTCAACACAGAAAGTTCTGTGTAAGGAAAATCTTTGGAGGCATATAAAACACAGCTGAAGTCAGTCTTGATATAGCTGTACTTTTATAGATTGAAAGTCAGATTAAAGGGCATGAGTGTCCAGTTTCCACACCCAGGCAATGTTGCATGGAAAATGTGTTTTGACACTGATACCACTATGACACAGTACAGGCAAGAAAAGACAAAATGACACCTGTATATTTTATAAACACATTTCGGTGACGTGAAGAAGCATGCATGCCAGCCTCTTACAGTAATAGTAATCACTGAAATGACCTCTTAAAAATTCTCTTTTGGAATAGAGAAAACAGAAAAAAATGATCACATTGCAGACTTAGATGTAACTTTGCACAATTATTTTCATTATCAATTAATCTGTTGATTATTTTCTCTATTAATCCATTAGTTGTTTGGTTTAAAAAATTTCAGAAAATGGTGAAAAATGTTGATCAGTGTACCAAAGCCCTAGATTGCACCCTTAAATGTCTTGTTTTGTCCACAACCTAAGGGTATTTGCTTTACTGTCATTCAGCAGAAAAAACCCTGGGAAATATTCACACTCACACATGAAATCAGATTTCTTTTCCCTTTAAAAAAATTAAATAATGGATTATCAAAATAGTTGGTGATTAATTTAATAGTTGACAACTAAGATTAGTTGTCAACTATTAATCGTTACTGCTCTAAAAAAGTTGCAGTAAATGTTTACTTGTGTATTTTAATGTATTTATTTTTAAGTTATTTCATATCACAGTACTTAGTTGTGTTGCTTGTTAGCCCTAAGATAAGATCTACTAGCACGACTGGAACACACAGGGATTCGTCAGCTGTCCCGTCTCACCACTCGCGTGCTGTAGTCGGCCACCCATGACCTTGTGAAATGAACAAAGGAGTATGAGAGACAGAGAGAAAGTGAGTGAGTGGTGAGAGGAGTCAGTGAAGGAGTGTTGGAAGTGTGGAGGTGCATGGAGGTGGTGGTTGTGAGGTGGGGCGGGGGGGGGTTGCTGCTAAAGGCCTCAGCTCAGCCAACGTGGCCTGATGTGACAGGATTAGCTAAGCCCCGGTGAGCATGGCTGGTACTGTGAGTCTCTGTGTGTGTGTTGGGGCGTGTGTGTGTGTGCGTGCGGTAGGCTGGCAGTGTGCACAGCAGACTGGGAACCCAGAACTGCTGCTCGCCACCAGCCGAGCCAAGACAAGACATGGGAGATCAACAGTGTGTCGACCCATCGCTGCCATCAAGCCTCATCACCCTCCCCTTCCACCAGTGGGAGAGAGCCAGACCATAGAAGATACAGCCAAGGGAGTCAAGAATGGGGGGGGGGGGGGCACAGTGGGGGACAAGTGGGCGGGCAGCTGGGGCTAAAGTGAACGTGAGTTGGAAAATGATCCTATTAAATTGAATTAAAGAGGCAGTCTTCATTTACCCCAAGAATGATGGATTTGGATAATTAACAGTGTTAATGGGGACTGGTTAAAGAGGGCAAAGGAAACCGGTGATTGCAGACACAGAGTAAAGGGGCCAGGTCAGACCTGCATTGTATTCAGCCCACTAGCCCATAAGTGATACCCCCACCCTTTATTTTTTCACAAATCCATGGTCACTTTTTATTAGGGTTTCCTGACTGTGTCACAATGTTCGGAAATCCCTGGATGTATAATAGAACCTAGACTGAGCATTGCAGTTTTTCCCACTGGCCAAATGCGGTATTGCAGCAAAAAAATTACCTGCGCCCCAAAAACATTTTCCCCATAAGCGACCATTATTAAAGAGACGTCTTTAAAACTGTTCCCAGGACACAAAGAGCTGCAAATCAGGTCAATTGTAGAGCCTGAGTGATATATCGGTTGATTTTATCACCCCAATATTGGCCTATTATAGTCATATTGGTCTGTTTTGGTATTGGCATATATGTTCTCCAATATGCGCCTATAAGATTTTTTTTAACAGAACATCATGCAGATTGTTTTTCCTTTGTTAGCTTAAGGGCAGTGTTTTATGAATATTTGATCTTTTTTTAAATTCAGAATTAATATATACATCTTCATATATATATATATATATATATATATATATATATCTTAGCCTTTTTGTTTTTTTTAATGTGTAGTTAATTTTAATTTAAAAAATCACCAGTGAAAGTTTGCTGTTTCAGCGCCCTGATATAATTTTGGACAATTAAGTTTGTCCTGTAAAATATCCTGCTTTCATTAATATATTGTCTTTGTATGGTATATTCTCTATAATATTGGAATCATGTATAAAACTTTCCACGAAACAAATGATTTAAAAATCTGTGATGTTATGAGAATGTAGTCTTATGGAGAGGGAACTCACGAGGGGAAACACTACAGAGCATATTCAGTAGGTTGAATATCCAGGAAGTAAAATTTGAAGCTAGAAAACTTTTTGAAAGAAAACATCCTGTATCTAGTTAATATATTCCATCTATGTTCATGCCTCCCTCACCTCTTTCCTTTTTAAAGTGTCTTTTTTTCCCTCCACAACTTCACCTTTATGAAAGGGCAGCGGCTGTAAGATGATCTGAACACAGCAGATCAAAGGCTGATGTGTTGTGTGGTTTTCTTGCGCCGGGCTTGCTGAGTAGCACGCATGTGAATAAGGAAATAAAAGCAATAGGAGGGTGTCACTGATGAGCATGTAGGTTTAGTGTCGATATATTTTGTGGTAGTGTACTGCAGCAGTGAGTGCATTATACCAGTTTAATGCCCTCATCTCGGGACCTAATTATGGCACTGGTAGTGTGTGCGAAGTGTATATGTGTGTGTGCTTGTGCGCCTGGGTTTTCACTTTGGTCAGTGCACAAACCCTATCTGCATGTCCTTAATTCTTGATGATGTGTAGGCCTTAGGCAGTGTGTGTGATGGAGAGGATGTCTGTGTGCCAAGTTGAAGTGATCAGGCGGCAGGGCATGGGCCCTCACCCCTCTGAAAAATCCCGTTGCTTTGCTCACAGCGGCCAACCGGCGGTAGTGCGTTGCTAGTTTCCACAGTTGAGTCGGGACTGGTGACACCCTGCCACAAAGGAGCCAGATTTATGGAGCTCTGTGTGTCACTGGATAATCTGCAGCAGAAATAATAGCTAATCCTGAGGAAGAACTAGTTAGCTTCATTAACGCAGCCTTACTAATTCTTTTTATCCCATATATATTATGTGCTGCATTGTTTAAGGTCGAGCAGTTTTCCTTTGAGTTGTGGATGTAATCAGTTTGGACAGTTGTAGACACACACTCAACTCTCCATTACCTTGGATGATGTGCACCACAGCCTACCTGAACCCCTGATTAGGGAGAGAATGTCTTAAGTAAAGGGATCAAATAATTTTATGCTACTTTTCTCCTTTCAAAAAAATTAACACCACAGTCGCATGCGTGTGTGTAAGGGAGAGAGTGATAGAGTGTGTGAAAAAAAACAATCTCATCAAGCAGGAGGCCGTTTGCTTAGCAAGAGCTGACAGTCTTTGTGTATGTAAATGAAGAATTTAGACTAATGGAGTTGAACCATTTCTAATTTTGTGATGGCAAGAGGATTTTGATTGAAAGTAATTAAGCAAGCTAGCTGTAAAATTAATTAAAGCAAAAGGAGGGGGGGACTTTTATTGGATTGGATAGCGATATAGCTGCTGTCAGGCAGGGGGACAAATGGGGGTGACCTGGATTCTCTGCCCTCCCTCCTCCCACTCGGGACTTTTATGTCACTTTAATCTCCTTAGAGCGGCTGGTGTGCATTTGTTCGAAATAATCAAGGAAATATGGTCAGAAATTGTCAGCTTTCAGATCTAATTTACCTGACAGCCTCGCAAGTGTGTGTGCACGCGCAGGCATGCATGTGACAGTGGCAGGTCCTTTTTTTTCCTTGCCCTCTCCTCAGCTTTGTGGAAAATGCTTTTGACAGTCTTGAAGCATCTTGGTTGTCGAAGGGCGGGGGAGATGAGGAACTTGGGTGGCTTTAAGATGGACATTTCAATGAGGCATGTTTGGCCCGGCTTAGCACCTCTGACACTGTTGTGAGCGTGCACACACACACCCCAACATGTTTAATTGCCTCTGTAACATATTCAGACTCCGTTTGGCCACTGTAGCAGCACTTCTCAGCCTCTGTTGTCTGCAGGTAGCCTAAACGAGCAGAAGCAGATTACAGCCATGACAAAGCCTGTTACAGCTACTTAACCGCTGACAAATAAGATTGGCCAATCCTGCACAAATAGAAATGGAACTTATTGTCCTTTTAGTGTAGAAAAATAATAACATCTAAGTCATGTTTAAAGTCAGAATATTTTTCCTTTGGTGTTTAAAACTTTCATCTTAAGCTTGTAATTTCATGGCTGTGAAGTTGTTAAAAATATCAACCACCTGTGCAATTTGCACTAAGCTAATAACCAGTCATAAAATAGCCCTGCTAATGTCCTGCGACATCTATATGGCTTTGAGCTGTATGGGGTCCATATTAAAGATCCACAGGGTTTCCTGCGATTCCACAGTGGGTGAGATGCCACTTCCTCTTAAAGCTCCTCATTGCTTGCTGGCGTTTGTGACATAGGGTCTCAGTGTGGCCCTCAGTACCCCCTGAAGAGACAGTTAATTAAGGCCTGGACCCAGACAACGCTGCCGGGACTCTCACCCACCACACCATCGTCTGCCCCTGCCGCCACCACCACTCCTCTCCTCAACTCTGCAGCCGCCGGGGCCTGTGGGAAAGCAGAGTGCCGGGGCTGCGCCACCATAGAGGGCCCCTAACGGGATTAGGAGTCCTCTGAAAATAGGACCTCAGCTCCAAAAGCCTCTCACCCACCTTCATCTGCCCAGAGGATCCCCCTCAGTTCACCCCAGCCCCCCCGCCCCCCCATAAGACGGCTCCACCCGTGCTCCGTTTTATCAATTAATGTAATAAAAGGTGGAACAAAGAGCTTTCTTTCCCCCGCTCTGTAATTAGAGGGGGAGATCTCCTGAGGACTGGCATTCCTTGGGCCCGAAAAACATGATTCTCACCCCCCCTTACTCTGCCGCCACCACTCAAGCGGAACGTGGCTCCTCGATGTATAAGGGTGATAATGTAAATGTAGTGTAGTCTGGCAGGCAAACCCGGCACAACCTATTTTGCAGTAGCTTTATCTAAGTGTGAACAAATGAATGTAACATTTGGAAGAGTGATACATTATTAACTCTAATTGATTCCTTTATAACACTATACATACACTGTCACCTTCGCTTTGGCTCGCACGAGTACATGCGCTCTGAATCACTCTTGTCGCTGTCCCTATTCTAACACGTTACGTGTCACCACACACTGTTAACAAATGTGATAAAACCACCTGAATCGAGAATATCAGGTATGGCGTCTGCCTATGTGTGTTTTTGTCTGTTAAGGTGAGATACAGTAGACTTTTCCGTGTGTGTGTGCGTGAATGAGTGTGTGTCTGTCTTGTGCTTAACTGTGTCTACATGGGTGTGAAAGTAAAAGAGAGAGACAGAGCGCCCGCTTTCACAGCCACTGGAGCTTTCGATAGGAATTAGTTTTACAACATATGCAAATGTTCCCCCTTGAAAAAAGGGGGTCTTTAAGTGACAGGTTGATATGTGATTAAACGACAATTAGAGTGCTGAAAATAAGTGTCGGCAGTAGGTCAAGCACTGGGCGGCTCAGCTAAAAGGTAGCAGACTATCGAGGAGAAAACATTCCCAGGCGGAGGCCAGGAACAGGACCCAAAACAAATTAGAGAGGTGAAGGGGGAACAAGGTTGGCAGTGTGTTCCAATAAACCCACAACAAAAAGAAGTTCTGTGTTTTGCCGGGATGACAAAAGACACACTATTCGTGATGAGAGATGGATCCTGTTATTAGTAAACCAGTGCTGAACATAAAAACAAACCCTGAATCCTAACATTGGCATGGATTGTATGGACTCAAAGTGTTATAGCATCATACTTGACTGGCAAGGACAATTCACTCCCAATCAAAAATACATATTTTTCCTCTAATCACTAGTGCTATTTATCCATCTAGATTGTTTTGGTGTGAGTTGCAGAGCTCTGGAGATATTAGTCATGGAGATGTCTGCCTTCTCTGGAATATAATTGAACTAAATGCCACTTTGCTTGTGGTGCTCAAAGTGCCAAAAAATACATCAACAGTGTCTCTTTCCGGAAATCATGACCCGGTTACTCAAAATAGGAACTATTCCCTCTTTAGTAGATAGAAAGTGTTAAGGCTGCCATCTTGTTCCATTATGTTCCAGAACTCGGCAACTGACACCAAAAAAATCTAGATAGATACCTAAGCACTACAGGCCAGAGAATAAATATGTATTTTAGGGTGAACTGTCCCTTTAACCTTTAAGGGACTCCACTGCGTGATTGTGATGCCCTGTTCGCCCTGGTTTTAACCTTTAGTGCCCCCGGCCCAGATTAAAACCAGTTGTCCACCCCAGTGTAGGCTGCACCCCTCTCCTCTGCTGCCCTTTAAGTTAAAAGTACAGAGACATGAGGGATTCTGTGTCTTTCTCCCTCCAACAAACACATACACTGACAAACACACGCACACACATGCTCACACAACCATACAGGCAGACATAAAAGGGCTCACGCTTATTCTGGCAACAGATGGCCCTGTCCCTATAATCCCCTTTGATGCTGCGGTGGGCAGTGGCTCCTGAACATCTCTGAAGCCAAAGCCCCAACAAAACTTGAGCTACTTTTCCTTTAACTGACCCCAATTGCCAAGGAGCTGTCAGCTGTCAGACCTGGTTAAGAGCGTCTTTACTGGGGGAGACTGAAGGGCACAGGTTTCTCTCCTCTCTCTCTTTCTCTGTCGTCTTTCAGCTTCCTGTTTGTTTTCTGTCACAGACGGTTCATTCCACCTCCACGGCGTGGCTGTGAAAGCAGGTTGACCGTGATGCTCTGACTCGTACGTACTGTAGAAGGCACTTACTGTATTTCTCCGCTGTTCCTTCCAGACGGGGAAAGAGTGAACCTCCCCGAGCTCTAATATTGGAGCCACAGATGGCAGGAGGTGGGCTAAGAGGCTTAGATTTCATTGAACAGCTCACCTTAATTATTGTCAGTTGTAAGAAAAGGGCTCTTTCTTTGCATGTGTAACCTGTGTGTTATAAATACAGGCAAAATTAAATTAACACCACAACAAATTATCACTTATTTTCTAGAAACAGAACTTTTTCGACTGATTTAGATATATTTTTCACATATCTTTTTTTGGTCGTCTTCATAGGCATCTATGTAAGTGGATGCTTTAGTTTAGAGAGCTGGCCTGTTGATGCTGATGAAGTAAATCTGCTATCTCTAAAGAAAATGGTTCGGTCTCTGATAAGATAAAATCCCAATGATAGTAATGAGCTCACTAATGGAGTTTTTAAAATAATTTAATTTAAAAAAGTACCTTGAACCCTTTTTCTTTCACAGTATTAGTAAAAAGTGACTGTAGTTTAATTCTTAACACTTATTTTGCAGAGCAAATTCTGCAGAGGAAGAAGTTTTTTTTAATGTTGCCACAGTCTTTTATTCCTGTAACACAGAGTTGTGTTGAACACCCCTGATTAAATTGAAGATCACTCACCGAAATGTTTGAGTGAACTGGCACTACGAAGCACTTTGCTTTCTTATTAATTTTGCTCTGTAAATAGAATCAAATGTGAACTCATGTCTCAACCTTTGTCTTAAATAATTTCCTTCTCCTAATGTAGGGAGTTGCATTCTCGGGCCTGTAATTGGAGGACAGCAGTTAAATGTCTCCTCGGGTGCAGAGGCGACCGATTGCAGCAGTCTCTTCTCCTGTTTCATTTGGAAAGCACCAGATTCTAACACAAATGGGGGGAACGCAAATTAGTGCTCGCTGGCTGTGAGATTTTCAAAGAAATCTTCTGTACTGTTCGATTATGTATTATCATTCGAGAGCTTTGGGGGATAATCATCTCTGAGATTTGCTCACGTTTCAAGCAGGTCTGCTGAGATGCATGTACGTAGCTAATGGGATTGGGCTGTTTTTTCTATCCCTCTCCTGTGGCATTATGGAGCTGGCAGCTGAACTTGAACGGATGCGCATGGTGCTGAGTCGTGCACAGGACTATTTCAAGACTGAAATGCGATTGTTTTAATACTTTAATCCACCTGTCCTTGGCATTCAGGATGTTGTAGAAGTCGCCTAATTATTTCAGTGCCCTCTATCCTTCCTGGTTGAAATACAGCAGCGACAGCAGCACCCTCCTGTTGATAAATAAAGGCTATCCTACAGGAATTTCTTTTTTGAATTGTTCTTTTAAAGGAAAAATGTGGTGATTTATCTTAAACAAAATGTCGATAAAGTAACCCTAACCCAAAACACACAACTTCTGAATCTTACTTAATAAAATGTATAGCCTAATTGAAATTTTAAAAATGCATGTATGCAAAGAGGATGTGAAATACCTCAAGTCACTTTAAAGAGCGAGCCATTAAACAACCAGAATTCCCGGAATTGTCCCAGGTTCCAACCGCGATAGTATGCAAACACAAATATTTTCTTTTAATTAAAAAGGCCTCATCTCGCAGTATCCTCCCCCAAGCCTGCTGCCAGCTCTCAACGACCCCCCAATGCACACACATACACAGACACACACATACACACTCTTCTGATGCCTTATTCAAATCCAGTTGCTCTCACAGTCACATACATCCAGCCAAATTTGAGAAAAGTGATTATTTTAATTGCGTCCTGGGCCATAGATTCCTCTTGACTAGCTGCTAATCTGTCAGAGCCTGGTTGTCAATTGAGAACCAGGGACACCAGCAGTGACGGCTGCCCAGTTCCCTGATAGCCCCCTGAGGGACAGTTAACCCTCAAACACCCCCCACCTCCAAAAAAAAAAAAAGAAAAACCCTTCCCTATTCCCTACTTCCACCCTTCCCCCAGACTGGTCCAGCCTACCAGAACCCGTGGTGGCACTAAAAGGTGGGGAGAGTGGGGGTTAAGGAGTTGGTTTGGGACAGTGGCGGTGGTGGTTGTGTGTTTGTGTATATACGTGTGGTTTGGCAGGGGTGGTGGCTTGATAGTAATGCATGTTGATGGTTTCAGAGATACTTCATTTCAGAAACAGGGGCCTCATTAAGCGTAGTCTTCATCAGGCTGGCGAGCAGCGGGCACATTAGGGGTCCACAGGAAGTTAGAGTACAGCAGGAGAGTGCATTAGGGAGGCCTGGGGAGACACACTCCCTCAGTTCCACTTCCACCTCAGCGCTTTTCTATATCTTAATGTACCTTTCAGAGGAATTCGGATAGAGGTCAATAATTATGCTCTTTAAATTATTCAGTCGAGGTCCTCTGTAATTGTGCTTTTTAGAGCTCGGACATTGACAGCATGGTTTACTGCACCACGTTTGGGGCACGGCCTGACCGGATGAATCAGTATAGAGTAAGAGAAAGAGTGTATGAGTGTTTCACTACTCCCATCACCAACTGATGGAGGGGTGATCTTCATTTCTGACATTTCAGTACATGTCAACTAAGGGGGTCATGAATCTGCAAATCCACAATTTGGTTTGACTTTTGGTTTGGAAGTTAGGATTTGATTAGATTTTTCAATTTAAATTTGAATTCTTTTTATACTGACAGCTATGTTATTGTTAGACTATAGAGTCTTGATTTGTAAAGATCAATAGATCATTGGTTTTATGCTCTGACAACTGTCATTTACATTTTCAGATTCTTCTTTAAAAAGATCTATATGGTAGCAAGTGTGATATAACAACCAGTAAGCTACACTGTGTAGTCTATGAAGAGTTGTTTTTTCTTCGGACACACAATGGACGCTGCAAGTATGCAGGGGTAGATTGACAAAAAAATACTGAGAGCACTGCAGATTCTACCTTTGAATTTGATTATTGAAATTGAAAGCTCGTTTCGATCAATTCTCAATTTAATATTGAAATTGTGACACCCCTAATGTTAATACCAAATGAACAAGAACTAAGGTTGTAATGATAGTTTTTTAACACTACATGTTTAGAAACAATACAATGCTAATTTCAATAGTATCGAAAGTACCGAAGCTCATTGAATGTGTTCATTCAAGACCTCAGTTCAGTTCAGTCTCCATTGTCCTGCCTGAAAGTTGGCTTGCATCATCACAAGCCTATTTTATATGCCTAGGTCTTCTTTTATTTGAGTATCTTTTTTATACTAGTATTGTATTGAAGTTTAAAATTGAGGTATCATGACAGCCCTAGTCAGGACTGAGTTGTCTGCGTCGGACACGTTGGTGTCAGAGACCTAGCGCTCTACCAGCCACTGTGTGGGAATGTTTAGTTTGGGACGCAACCATGTTATTTTTGTTACATCGAGGAGAGGAAAGCACAAACTGCAAGGGTAGCAGAAAAAAAATCACCAAACTTTCTCTACAAAGCCAGCCCCTGCAACGTTTGACTGCACATGATAACATCGTCCGTCCACACAACAAGTCCTCTTTCAGCCACAGATTATTAACACATCGCTGAAAGCGGCAGAGAGCAATTCGCCGTTGTCACAGGGTCTAATATTTATATTTATCTAGTTGGGAGAGGCATTGACAAACATGTCACACACCTGCAGTTTTATAGTACGTGCTACTGCAGTTTGGTGTCAAAGAAAGAGCCTGTACAGTAGAGTTTTGTTGGGGCGAGAGGAAGACTGTAATTACTGTCTGACGATTCATCTAGTCACTGCATAAAATAGTGTTTATCCAGTCGCCCGTGTTTCTGTCGTGGCTGAGGGAGGGAGGGTCATGTTTTGCACAACTGAGACAGCTAGGGCAATCAGGAGAAGAATCGTGACTCCAAAACATTCAGCCTTTCTTTCTTTTCTCTCTTCCTCTCTTTCGGGGTTGAGAACTGGTGCCTAGAAAATGAGATCTCCCTTTCTCCCCCCCTCTGACACACCCACACACAAATAAACATAAAAAGCTAATTTGTTAGCGCCCTCATTTCAGAGGCCTGAGCAGGAGAATATTGTTGGGGGGAAAAGTAATGCTTTGTCAAATGTTGACATGTGTTGCAAACATGGGGCCTTCAGCAGCAGCAACAGCAGCAGCACCGTTTTGTAGAGCGGCTCAGGCACATTGTCGGCACATGAAGAGAGGATGCTTTGAAACAAGATTAGCCTCCAAATGGCCCTGCCCCCCCCCCCATACCCCTGTGCATAATGTGTGTGTGCGTCTGCTGTAAGATGCTAAATGATCAGATCCACTGAAATATTTGTGGGCCTGTTTTCTCGCAGAATGAGTCTGGGTGTCATGTGCTGTATATCACTGTACAGCTGAAGGTGTGTGTACACATTTGTCCTGCTGCAAGGCCCCATTGTCTGGCACACGGTTTAGCTTTGGTTTCGTGGGCCAGAACGCACACACGTCCCTGTCACTGAGGCTATGTCCCCTTGGCTTTGGGTCAGGGTGACACCGAGCTGGGGGGAGGAGGAAAAAAAAATCCACCACCCCCCACACCCTGCCCCCACAAAAATGAATCAAAATTGGAAAACAACATGCAAGGTCCGCCTAATACAGGAACACTTGCAATATGCTGATGTTTTCTTTTGCACACTGTGTTTGCTAAATTGCCTTTGACTGCGTGCATCAGTAATGAAACTTTATGTCCTTGTGGAGAGGGCAGCAAGTCCGTTCCAGTTAGGACCGGGACGATCTCTCCTGTCTGGCTTTTGTAAGACTTTTTTTTTTTCTAATACGTCCTTATGAATAAATGAAGCCCATGAAGTCATTTTTTCCATATTTGTGTAAATTGCTTTAAAAGCATTTTATCATGTCATAAAAAAGCGCAATTGATCTGCTGGGCTTAGCCCATTGGACAGCTGTGTGTTTTGTTAATGGCCACTTTGCTCCAAGCAGCTTATTAAAAAATTTATATATAAATGCTAAAATTGCATAAATTATTTAGATACAGTAAGCATTTTTTTGTTTTGGTCAGGCAGGGAGGGGCTGTTATCAGTATGGAAATTTACCATAGTATATTATCTGCTGAAATATAGTAATATATCTGCCCAGACACATATGTGTCCTCCTCACTGCACCCCCACACATGCAGAGGCGCAGGGGAAAAAAAGTATATATTTTTTGATGACTTCGTTTCAGCAACCACGGAATGTCACCCATATCCTGGTTGATTGTACTTTCGAGTTTTATGATGTTTTTCCATTGATTTGTTTCCCCGGCGCAGCTGCCGACCTCTATTGAGGGACGAACGTAATCAGCGCTGACGCAAATTAGATGGTTATTCGTTTCGAAAATTGACAGAAAAACAATAAAAAAGATGAAATGCTCCCAAATCAATAGATATAATGAAATTCAAATAATCCGAGAGATGAGGTCTCCATGGCAACTGATAATGTGGAAAAGAAAACAATTTAATAAAGGACAGACACGCTTTGAAAACAGATTGGGGAGGGGGGTGGCTGTAAAGCGGGGAGAGGAGAGGAGAGCAGAGCAGAGGAGAGAGGAGGTGGGGAGATGGAGGGATAGAAAGAAGGGAGGTGGAGGGAGGTGGAGGGGTGTTTGTGGCTGTAGTGGTTGCTCTATAGCTTGTTTCCCCCGGCGTGTGAAGGATCTGTGTCTGTCCCAAGGACACCGGAATAATTAGAAAAGCTTTCAGGCCAGAAAGTGCAGATTCAGGTTTTAATACACAAAATTATTTCAGGGGCAGTGAATCGGAAAACCATTTGTTGGTGACCTTCCTGAGAGGCCTCCCCCTCCCCGGTACAGGGCAAGATGGAGGCTATGTGGCAGCACTGCCTGAGTTATGGCATATTTGTGTTTTTATAGAGGCAGGGGGAATGGAGTTGGGGAAGTTGGGAGGAGGGATGTGGGGGTAAAATGTGTGTGTATGGTTGTGTTTCAGTGTGTGTGTCCATGAGATTGGGGGGTGGGTCATAGTGAGACCTTCATGTTCTCTGTGTGTGTGCGTGTGTGGTTCTGGCAGGAGTTTGGGCACAGGGAGGGAGAGCAAAGACAAGAAGGGAGAAAGTGCAGCAAGAGAAAGGGGGAAGTTGCAGATCCGGCTGTATTTACAGATCAGTTGTCAAAAGGAGCCATTTAAGGGGAATGCGCCCGTTCCTGCGCCGTGACAGGCGAGGTGCCTGTTTAAAAAGCAAAAGACAACTATGAACCTGAGAGGGAGATAGTCAAACACAGGCTTTTTCTGTTGAAGACAGACAGAGCAGGGGGTGGCGAGGGAAGCGAGTGGGTGTTAAGTGACTTCATTTGTAGTCTATTTAAGGTATGTTTTACTTGTCCTTGTGCTGCTCCTCCAACATCTAATACAGGGGCTGCGTTCTAGTTAGCACAGCAAGGGAATAATGATTGAGTGCATCGTTCTTATTTCCTGTAAATACAAATGACTTTCCTTCATCTGCCTAAAAACTTGTATTTGATTTCAGTCTCGCTGTCAAGGGAGATTTGCTACTGATGCAAACAGTGATAAGAGTCAAAACCAAAAGCGCGGCTCTGTTGCCCTCATTAGCTTATCACAACCAAGTATGTACACTTTCTGGTGGCTTTATTCAACATCCGTGTCCTGCTCTTTTAACATCCTATTTTCTTTATTACTCTTTGTCAACGTTTTGAAGGCAGTCTGGCTGGGCGTTGGAGCCTTGTCTGTCAAGGAGTGACTACCATTTTTTGTGTCATTAGAAGGCTTTGTTTAACTCAAATAAAGGTGATCCACCCTCTGTTCAAATGATACCAACAAGCAGGTCCGGGATATCACGTCTTGAGTGCAGATACCCTTATCCTGTTCCAGGCAGCAATAAATGGAAAAACAAGTCCTCACACACAAAGCTCGGCCTGATAATTACTGATCTGATATTTTAATAGCATATGATCCAGATCAGGATCACTGCTTTCCTGCGATATAAAGTGTCATAAAAGTTGGGCAATATTTGATAAAAATGTGGGATCAAGTTCCACATCGTGTTAATCTTAGTGCTCCGTCTTTCCTATAATTAGTTTATTGCTTAATATAGTGGATTTCAAACTGGGGTTTGGGGACCAACAGATGTCTTTTTTTCTTTAAATAATTAAATAAAAGACCTGGATCGGCTTGAGCTTTCTGACTTCTTAAAAAGTTTTTCCTCACCACGATCGCCTCAGGTGGGTTTGCTCTATTTTAAAAGTGGCCTGAGATAACTTGGAACAGCAAGGGAAAAAATAGGGTTTTGATTGGTTGTAATTTATTGTAATCCTATTGATCACACATCCTTGATTAATTGACTATGAAGAGTTTATTATGTTCAAATTCTAAAAATTAAGAAAAAAATTACCTAGGTGGGATCGCTTAAAACAAAATCTTCTGTAGTCTAATGTGCATCTACTGTGGGGTTCCTTGACATAAAAAAGTTTGGGAACACTTGGCTTAATACACAATTAAGGTGTACAAACACTCTTCTATCTACTTTTTAAAAAATGGTTTCATTCCTAATTTTACTCAAAGCTACTACAAAGAACTTTCATATTGTGTTGATTCTGGAGCCCCCTGTGGAGAAAAGCAGTAATGTTTCCTCCACCATAACCACAAAATATAACATCAAAAATAAAATTATCTTATTAAAAATCTCCTCCTGCTTCCATTTAATGCAGGCTTGTTTCATCTGATTTCACAGAGGGTCAGACCCAGTGGCAAGAGCGACTATATAGAAATAGCAAATCTTCTTTCTCATGGTCTCATTTGCTTATGTAGATCATATAGAGGCATAAGTATTGAATTGAGTGTTTTATAAGCAGTGAAAAACTCTTTGCAACTCTTGTCTACTTTTAAACAATGGTTTCATTCGTATTCTCACTTGATTTTTCAAAAGCGTTTTTCCACCTTTAATTCAGTTGTTAACATGATGTTGCACACAGAAGATAATTACAAGCTTATTGACACTCTGATAGTTAGATCTTCCTTTATTTTACTCAGGGGGAATCTGCCCATATTCAAAGGCAAACAGAGATCTGACATTCTTCAGCAGGACAGCTAATAGTCTCTGTACTGCGATGTGAAAAGTGCCCCACAAGTAGGAGAGAAACTAGAAATTCCCCAGTGTACACTAGCTGAGAGCCTTCAAATCTAACATGCCAGTGTCAATGAAAACTGTTTGTTTTTTTAAATGAAAAAAAGAGGATGGAATAGAGACCTGAAATACGAGAGCCGATAGGCATCCACTGTGTGTTTGTGTATGAATGTGTGTGTGTGTATGTGACACGCACACATAGGGTACAAAGCACATGTTATCACTGTCAACAGCAGCAGTAGCAAACAGCGGCAGTTGTTTTGTGTGTGTGTGTGTGTCTGTGTGTTGTGTATGAGTGAAAGTGTGTATGCTTGTCTCTCTCTTTGGCTGCTGGCTCTGAGGGACCCACTGTAAGTCAATCTGTGTTTTCATACACCCGTGAGTGTGTGTGTGCTTCTGTGTGTGTGTGTGAGCCACTACTGTACTACACTTCAGGGGCCAGGAGCCAGGACCGAGCCTAGCCGAACAGGGCTGAACAGGGCTGCAAAGGGCCGAGGGCCAGCTCCCTGTGCACACCACCCACTTCACACCTGTCTCCCTCAAACACACTCACACACACACAGAGAGAAACAACTCATACAGCCGTGCTGCTCGGCACAGGGCTCTCATTGTAGCAGTGACAGGAGGGCGCCCGTTAAGTGGCTCTCTCTTCCTGGGGCCTGTGTGTGTGTGTGTGTGCGTGTGTGTGTGTGTGTGTGTGTTTTGTTCCCCCATGTGACTGTGGGGTGGAGAAGGGCGATGAAGGACCCCTACTGGTAAAGTGGGTAAACTCGCACAGCCTCGACATCTGTGATCGGGAAAGGAAGGCGGGGGGTGGGGGGCGGGGGGGTGGTGAGTGGTGAGGGAAGGAGAGCGGGGGAGGGTAAGGAGGGAGGAGAGATAGACAGCGAGAGAGGAGAGGAGGACAGAGTGGGAAAGAGGAAAGGAGTGAGAAGGAGAGAGGGAGGGAGAGACAGAGGGAGAGGGGGAGAGAGAGGCTTGGCAGAGAGCAGTTGAGGAGAAAAATGCCTTGCTTTGTGGAGAGAATTCTTCCAGGGCAGGAGGGAGAGGTGAGACAGAGCGCAGAGGGCGGTCTGCTGCCAGGTAAGACTCACACACACCTTCCTCACCCCCTCGCTCTCTCTCTGTCCCTCTCTCTCTGTCTCCCCCCTCACACACACACACACACACACACACACACACACACACACACACAGAGTGGAGTGCTACCTCGAGGTGAACGGGTCTGCTACTAGTTGCAGTTGGCATGAGTCAGGCACGCATGTGTAGTAAAGTGGTGGGTGGTGTCAAAGTGTGTGTGTGAAAGGGAGAGAGAGTGTGTGTGTGCGCGTGTGTAAGGAAACAGCAGGTGTAATGTTTGCTTTCTGGAAAAAATGTGTAGTTTTTAATTACAGATGCATATTTGTACTTATAGTGCACTGGATGTCAGTGATGTGTTTAATTGGTTTTAATGGTGTGCTGCTTCCTCAAAAGTTCTGTTGTTGACTTTTTGTGCTCTGCCTCAGTTCCACTTTTTATATTTTACAGTTATGTTTATGACATTCAGTGGTGGAAAGTAACTAAGTACATTTATTCAGATACTGTACTGCACAATTTTTAGTTTATTTTAGTTTACCTAATTTTCTACTTTACATTTTATACTTTTAATACTTTGGGATAAGGGAAAGTTTTGGTTTTGCAGTTTTTACTCCACTAAATTTGTTGGGTATTCACAGTAAGTAGGTTTTTTTTTTTTTTTTTTTGAGAGATTAATATTTTACAAACATACAATGTATGATCAGTTTATAAAATATGATACATCATTACAAATTAATCTCCGGTGTATAAAGTAGTTTTAAATTAGCTCCACTTCGACGAGCTACAACACTAAAAAGTTACTTGCCTGTGGATTAGGAATAATAATCCAGTAATATATAACTCTATATAAGTAATGATCTAACACTATCAGCCATTTGTTATAATGAGTACTTTGACTTTTGATACTTTTTCTATATTTAAAGTACTGTTTCTTTTTGTTTTTCTTTTAATTTTAAATGCATAACATTGCATTGCATTTTACTTGTAATTGAGTATTTTTAAATTGCGGTATTACTTTTACTTATTTACAGCATCTGTTAACCTTATAGCAAATACTTTTTTTATTTATTATGAAGCCATTCCAGGCTCTTAAAGTGACCAAAGGCTACAAAAATACACTTTATTTGACTTTAAAAAGGAAAGAAAATATGATGTAAATATATCATTCCACAGGCTAAAAATAGAAATTGTTAAAAAGCACCTAAAATCCCTCCACCTTAACATCAAGCGCAGATGTTTTCGGATGTGATGTGAGGTAATTTGCGGTGTCGGTCGAGATTGATTTGGCTGTTTAGATACAGATGTTGTGATGGAGAGGTTTGTCATCGGAGGGATTTTCCACTCTGCTGATGTAAACAGTGTCTGTTGAACAAAGGCTAAAGAGTCCTTTTCTCCCTCATGGAGACACGGTTCTGAGAGGAATAATCCTCCTCGTGTACAATTAGATTTTCTCCTTTTGGTTAAATAAATACTGTGTCTGTGAACATAAACACAGATTTACATGCGGCCCTGTGTGTGTCTGTCTCTCAGACAGCCTACCGCTGCCTGCAGCCTGGGCCTGATATTTCTTGTCGAGGCCCACAGGAAAGAAAAAAAGAAAAGAAAAGAGAGACGAGGCAGAAGTTGGCCGGCTCCAACTTCACGCTTGCTGTTTATTTGTTTTTATAACAAATGGAACCAGCTTCCCGAGTGAAAGGTGAAGTCAGAATTGAATTTGGCTTGCGTTACCGTGGCGATCTGGCAACCGCTCCAGTGTCCCATAGGACTGCTCTGGTTGCTGTGTGCCGGGCGCGTGTGTTTGTTATTTAACTGGTGTGTGTCTGCGCTACTGCTCTACGTGCATATTGTGTGTGTGTGTGTGTGAGTGTGTGTGTGTAGGGAGTAGTGGGTGGTGGTAGCAGCATTCACGAGAGAGACATTTTACTAAGCAGACATTTCCCCCTCTGTTTTCACTCTGACCTGGTAGGAGATTGATGACTGAATTGTGGAGTACATGTTAACAGTAACTGGTGATTTATGAAGATACTTAGGGTAAGTGAGGCCCGCACAGGCTGGAGGGGAAGAAAAAGATATAGCCTTTTAAGTTAATGCAAAAATATAGCCTTTTTAAGTAATAATTGTTATTACCACTGCAGGGTTTGGAGAGAGGTCTGAGTTAGAGTTGGATGTGCACAAAGTGCAATGTGAAGCTTTTCCTTTTCCATTGGCCATGTGCCCACCTTTGTTTCTGGCTTGTTTCTGAACTCCATTCAACATTTAAACTTTTGCAAGGAAAAATATATTTTAGGCAGAATATTACATGCATTTAGACAGACAGATAGATGGATGGATTGATATTTACATTCATTTAGATAGCTAAATTCAAATATTTGAATTGAAAAAACTACTTTTTTCCTAGGTAAACCACAGTGGAAAACTTCTCTTGGATGAACCCTTGCACTGCAACAAGTGCACTGTGTGTTTTGGCAGCCCCCCTTAGCCAAAGATCCCTCAGAAAATCCGCATGCAATTTTAGAAGAATCAGATTCTTTTCCTCTCCTTGGCTCGTGAACTCCCTTGATATTATGCACACGGAGAATCCTCCTCTCTATTCAAATATGAGATTCAATCCACTTGGATGTGATCTATAGCATTTTTAAGGAATAAAGCAATTTTGGGGAATACGGAATAGTGCTTCCCCTGGAAGAGGGATGGCTTTCATTTTTTTTCAAGGCACCTCTTAGACTGAGTGAAATGTTTCCCCTGTTCGCTCAGGGACGACTTTATTTCTTACCAGGGATTTAACACTCACTCAGTCCCCTCATAAATACAGCGTCCCTCAGCCCTTCGCTAGCCATAACTCATGCACTAACTCTCTAGCTAACTAAACTCATATAGCAGAGCCAACACTTGTTTGTCTTTTACCTCAGCCTTTCTCTCCCACTCTTCCTCTCTGTCTCTTTTCCTCCTCTCAGCTGATTTATACATGACAGAATCTTCTCTGACTACCGCCTCACCAGGCTCCTGCACTGATCTCCTTGGCCCACTCGTGGAGTGGGGTTTTAGAAGAAATGTGCATTTGAATATGAGCCAGCCTAATCTCCTTGAGGCTATTTAGAGTGAGCCTAATGCTCCAAGAATGAGCGAGAACAACACCGGAGAAAATGCGGACATCCCTCTCAGCGTGTCACAACACAACTCAGGTCTCCAAAGAACGAAGCAAGTCTTTGATTAGCTGATGAAAATCTCTCTGTGAGGCAAATTACATCAAATTTCTGCTTTCAAGACACCTGTTGAAGCCTTCAGTCTCCTTAAAATGTCTTTGTGTGTGATTTGTTGCCTTTATGACACATACCTGTGGAATTTTTACTTTTTAGTGTGTCATTCTAATTGTACAATAAACAGCAGACACAGCAGCTGATAAACTCTGAAGCCATTTCGCTTTGAGCAGATGAAAGTGCTCAGGTGGGGTATTACAGTATGGTGGAGGCCTTTACTGATCTGGTGCCGATTGGCATTTTGGGAGGAGACAGTCTTTCTGGCGTGGTTCCCGTATTGGTTGTTAACAGCCTGCTGGTACCTTCTGTTCTCTCAACTCCTCAAGCATCTGAAGACCCTCTGAAGTCAAAATCGCCCATTTTGATGTCTCGTGGCAGCACCCGGCGTTTTGTTGTATTTGCGTCTGAAAACAGAGGCCCTGCTCGGAGGAATTACCCTCAGCACTCGTTGGTGTCGGATGGGGGAGGAGGGTATCATTCCTCTTTTTTTCCCCCCCAACTCCCCACTCTCCTTGCTGTCCTTCCTTTCTTTTTGATCTCACCATCAAATCTTCCCCGGTTTTTATGAGTGACGTTTACCCGAGAGCGGCTTGGGAAATGGCTGGCTGAAGAAGACGTTTGAGAAAATGCGCCTGAGCAAGCTATCACCTTTGATAAAGCCATAGTTCCAATGGGAGAGGAAGAAGAAAGCCAAAGAGTAAGAGCATTGTTGGTAATGAAAAATGCCATGCAAGAGGGAGCATCTCTCTGATCCTGGCCTGTTAAACCAACAATGTATAGTACAACAGATACTGCAGTGGTACATCAAGCACTTCTCTGTTGTCGAACCACAATGAGTGTTTGACCCAGAGGACTGATCTGAATCTGGGGTACCACACTGTGCCTTTATTGCACATCAGCTGGGCACCAAATAATCTCATAATACAGCACTCACACATGCACAGCGAGTCCCACTGGTGCTGCCATCAATGCTGGCATACCTTCAGCTGTGTCACCAGTTGGCGAAAGCCTGGCAAGGCACTTGAAACTGCAAAAAGAAAAAGAAATAATGGGGAAGTGTAGGGTAGTTGGAGGCACAGAGAGCAAGAAATGTTAGCTTTAGTAATTACTACCTCCATAGAGAAGCAGTGGAGAGGACAGTGAGGCAAGCAAGCGCACGAAGGAGGCCCCGTGTGCAGATAATGAAGGGGTATCATTGTAGCTCTGACAGCGTTAATCTTAGAGCGCTTCACAATGTGTGTGTCTCTGTCTGGTTGTGTGTATGCTCTGTGCAGCATATGTATATACCGCCGGGGTGTATGGAGGTCGTGGTACAGTGCCATTGACTCTCACCCTACCAGTGAGACCATCCGGTCCACCTGACAGCACAGTTTATCCAACCATGTTGACAGTTGCCACCTCTCACGGCTTATTGAAGACAATCCTGAAACTCCACAGCCTCTCGCTCATCCTCACTGGGATCACCTATCAGCACCTGAACGTGTCCTCCTTCTTCAGAAGAGAGAGAGAAGAAAAGGGGAAAGCGGAAAAAAAGGGGGAAGAGCAGTCCAACTTTCTTTGTGCCAGGCTTTTTCTTTTTTCCCTCTTCCCATTTGAAGTTGTGAGACACTCATTTAAGCCTCATTGCACACCAACGCTCAACACACGAGAAAGTGTTATGAATATGTATCAACACAGCATATGGCAGCAGTAGCGCTGGGACTAGGTGTGTCCAGAAGGGTAGAGTGCTGCCGATGCATTATTCTCCATTCAAATTACCACAGTAAGAATGCAGCGGGGAGCTGAGAGGTGTTCACCACCTCTTTAGACGGGGCAGGAGAAGAAGCTGGATCATGCGAAACAGCAGGAACGGAAGAGCTGTGATGAGCACAGTAGTGGGCCAGCTGAGTTTCCTTGATTTGGTAGGTTTTTTCGGCAGGTTCAAACCCAGCACTCGCTGACACGAGCGTGATTAAAAGTGATATTTCTGACACATTAGGATGCGCACGGGAAGTAACCTCCTCTAAAGCGTTCATTATTAGATGCATGACAGACCTGAATATTTATAAAATAGGTTTTAATAATTAATAGCAGCAATCTGCTCCCGTAATTCATCAGATTTGCACTTCAACAGAGTATCCGTTTTCACTTTAAAATAATAATAAGAGGAATATTAATGTTGGAGAAATGTAAAACGGGCAGCTGGATACAGCGCAAATAGGCAAGCACTCCATGTTCACTTCTGAGGCTTTCCTTTAACCTGTCACTTTTCAAATAAAATTACATTTTAAGCCGCCAAAGCTGCACCGTTTGAAAACCTTCAGTTATTTGTGCTTGACAATTTAGAGAGTGGCTTCTCACAAACATAGCAAGTCATGAAGATAAAGATGCAGGAAACAAAGTGGGTTTGGTGTAGAATGCAAAAGTAGTTGCTGTGGTTTTATCAAAAGCAAATTTATTTGTTTGAGTCAACTTAGCAGCACTTCCTTTTGTATACTGAGACCCAAAATAGACAGCATTCTTTTTTCCTGTAAAGCAGCTTTGCTTGTTTCATCGTTTCACAGTCATTTTTCTTCTTTTTTTTTTCTCCCTCATTGTGAGTGTTGTTTTATCACACCTTCAAATTCAGTCACGGCACATTCCTCCCTCTACTGAACTCCCAGAAACAAGAATGTTCCTGTTTTAGGTGAAAACTGCCACGTTTAGTTCCGCCTCCACTTCACATTGAACTTTTCGTTAAAGCACACTGTTTTAGTGCTGTCACTGACGCAGCCGTGTGTTTACCCTCACTGTGGATCGGTTTTTCCTGAGTGTGTAGAAATGCCAGCGTGTGTATTTGACAGTGTGTGTGTCTCAGAGCAAAATGACGTGACCTGCAGCCACTAGACAGACAGAGAGGAGCAGAAGGAGAGCACAGAGCACAATGCCCTGCTGTCTACAAGCCTGGAAGCAGGCACGCAACACACACATACAACAACACACACACACACACTTAATATTGGTCACAGCCACTTAACATATGTGTTAACAGTTTATTGTGCACAAATTCATGCTTTCCAAACCACACATGGACACACACACTTTTAAAGTATCATATATCATTTCACTTTCATCCTGCTTATCAGGAAAGTAAAACTAAACTTCTGGCAGCTGAGTCACAGCCACAGGGTCTAAAAAATGCAAATCCCATGAGCAGGAAGACTCATTCTCATCACTTCCTCTCTTAGCCCTACAAAGAGATGTGTTTTGATCAAAATTTAATTGTGCTTCATTAGAAGAATGCATTGAACATTGAAAGTGTGATAAAAAAGTAAGCCTCAAGTTTTTAGTGAGCCATGGGTCACTTTTGGACAGGTAGAGAACCTGCCCGCGATGACATTTTAACGGGCACCTGTGATTCATTCTACCGCGTATAAAGTCCAAAAGAGGAAAAGTCTGTCAGGCAGAGCAAATTTTTTAATGGTAGCCAGGGATCGATGTTGTCAGCGCAGGCATCCTGTCTGGAAATACATGCTGTTTTTGGGTAAATGTCACCTCCTTCTTTCTTTTCAAGGAGAGAGAAAAAGAGCATAGGGAGGAGGAGGTGGGAGGGGGGAAGGAGGTCAGCGAGATCTGATGCAAACATTCCAAACCAGGCCGAATTTAGGGAAATTGCTTGAAAAACATTGACTCGCACTCTCATTCACAAGGCCCCCGTATCTGAAAAACAAATTTGAAACGTAACCTTGGAAATCAATTAAGAAGTCCCCGGGAGCTTGAGAAAAAAAAAGAAGGGAAAGGTCCACCCTTCTTTTTCCTTTCTCCCCCCTCCCTTACTTGTCTTTTCCTCTCCTCCACTTAACAGGGACTTGGATCTGCCCATCAGAACTGCCGTGTGTGTGAGGAGGCTTTGTCAGCGGGGGCTTTATTTAATTTTTTTTAACGGCAGAGTGCCTTATATGCTGTCAAAATGTCTTAAGAGTCTTATTAAAGAAATGCCACAGCTCATTTCCTTGTAATGCAATTCATATGCTGGTGAAAGGGGGCATGTCTAAAGATCTAAACAGCTTTGCTTTTTAGGCTTCACATTAGGGGTTATCTGTGAGGGCTTGTCATTGATTGACATTATCTGGCCTGACAGGGCCTCATATCAAGGTTAACCTCATGGACAAAAGTGCCACCCGCACGGACACACAAACACACTCTCTCACCCACACTCGTAGTCAAATAAGGCACGCTCTCCTCAACTTCCTGTTGAGAGGGGTGGTGCTCTACGTATGTGTGTCGGCTTCGTCTGTGTGTGTAAGCCAGGTGGAGATTTCCAGACTTAATTGATAACTAATGGAGCGGCGTGTGCTGAGTTTACCCTGGAGGATTGACACTGTGTGTGTGTGTGTGTGTTTGTGTGTATGAGTGTATGTGTGTGTCCTGTGGAGAGATAGAGGGGTAGGTGATGGTAGGAGGATGGGGATGACTTACTCAGCAATAGAGCCCGACCGATACATTGGTCGACCAATATTATTGGCCCGATACTGGCCCATCACAGTTATATCATTCCATATCTGCGTATATGTTAATACTTTTGATATTTGATCCATTTTCTTAGGTCATTTTCTTCAGGTTTAACATATACACATATTTTATGCATATATATATATACATATACATATATTTATATATTTATTTATACATATTCTTTTTTTTAAGGGTGGGCAACCATCCACCAGAAACAGAGAGTGTTAATTACTTTTGAGGGATCACAAAAAAAAAATAAATAAATAAATAAAAAAAGGGGGGGGGGGGGGGGCATGTTTATGTTAGGGCTGCAACTAATAATTATTTTCACTGACGATTAATTAATTAGTTGTTTGGTCTATACAATGTCAGAAAACAGTAAAAAAATGTCGATCAGTGTTACACAAAGGCCTCAAATGTCTTGTTTTGTCCAAATCCTAAAAATGTTCAGTTTAGTGTCATAAAGGTGTAAAGAAACCTAAAAATATTCAAAATTAAGGAGCCCAAATCACAGACTTTGGACCCTCTTTTTTATTAAAATAGTTGATGATTAAAGCTACTACAAGAAGTTTTTACCTGGTTATTTAACAGTGTCAGTTTAATAGTGATGTCTCTATATGATCATCATAAGCAAACAAGACCACCTCCTGTTCTGATTCTCAGTGAAATCAGATGAAACAGGCAAAATTACAGTGAGTACTATGTTTTTGATGTTGATTTTTGTGGTTATTATGGTGGAAACACTACTGCTTTTGTCCACAGGGGGCTCCAAAAACAACAAAATATGGAAGTTCCTTGTAGTAGCTTTAATTTAATAGTTGATTGCTGATCGACTGATGGTTGCAGCTCAAGTTTATATATATAATTCAGCCGATATATTTCAATATCAATATTTTTTTACTCTGTAATGTCAGTAACGGCCCCAAACATCCAGCCCTAGTCAGCGGCGTGGCTCCAAATGCTGGAGAATTAAATATCCAAGGATAATGACATGGAGTGACACACACCAGTGTGGCAACTCCTGACCTCTTAGGTGAGCAGGCTGTTCACTTCGCTGTAGGAGAAAATGTGTAACTAACACACACATATGAGCGCAACACACACTCTCACACACATCTCCCCTTCTCCCTCCCAACAAGCCACAAAGGCGAGGAGAGATCCCCGTGACCAAAATACAACTGAAGCAGTTAATCTGTACAGATATTAGCTCAAGGGCCCTTGAGAGGTGCACCGCTGAGCCCCTTCTCCACTGTACTACCCACACTGCCTTGCTGCCGCACCAAGCACAGCAACCATGAGGGAGGGACACAGGGTCGTCTGCTCATTTACCATGGCGGTTGGCTTATCAAATTGCACTCCTGGTGTCTTGAAACTGAACATGGGAGCTGAGCTTCAAAACAAAGCTGCAGGAATAAATTTCCCTTGTTTCAGCCCGTGGAAGCATGGGACTGTGTGCGATTGTGTATTTTTTAAAGCAAAGTTTTTGCCTCCTGCGACACAAACACTCACAAATTAAGTCATCATCTGGTGCCAGCTGTGAGTCCAGATTTGATGTACAATTTTAACAAGTTAGTCGTGTGTCCCATGAATTACCCTAAGCAGCAAACTCAATAAAAGTTGGCTGTTTCGGTACGTGGCTGTCACAATGGTTCTTGTCACTCATGTCAGATTGTTTTTTTTTTTCTCCCTTAGACCATTTTAGGCTGTTTGTCCTCTGTTCTGGAAAACACCATAATTACCCTGTTTGTGATGAAGCTGGAGGGCGTATTTGTCCTTACATTTCAACTTTCCTGCCTGATTGCCCTGAAGTTCAACGTCTTTCCTCTTCCGTCTGCACTTGAAATATACATTGTTTTCGTAAGCCATTGTCTGTGTGTTACTGGGGCCGTTTGTGTCTGCCTTTGTCCTGCAGCGTCTTCTTTGTGTTTTGCGGCAGTGTGATGGGAGCGTGGCACTTGGCTGAGGGCTTGTGTTTGATAACAGCCCGCGGACTGAGCTGCAGTGTGATAGTCCAAACGGGTCCTTCAAGGTCAGCACCCCCAGAAAGACAGCACACAACGTGCAAGGTCACATTCTAGACTAAAAGCAATAAGTGCTTTATTGATAGAGAAAAAAAAAACAACAAGCAGGCAGATGTGCAACCAACTGATTAATAATAAAATACATTTGTGAGAGAGAGGGACAGGGGGAGGGTAGAGGGCAGGGGAGAGAAGACAGCTACCTCCTGACTTTTATGTCCATGTGTGTGCCTGCATGCATGTACTGTACAATGTGTTTCGCATTGATCGTGTAGTGGAACCTAAAAAATCTATCAGAAATGCAGTGGTTAAAAAAAGAACAAAATGTGACAGATTGGTGCTGGTGGCAGTTTCCCAGGCGTGCAGTCTATCTCTTGTCATGCCTGAATCATTTCATATCATTACTTTAGTTCAGAGGTGGGAAGCAATGAAGTACAAATACTTAGTTACTGTACTTCAGTTGAGTTATCATCTATCTGTGTTTTATTTGAGTTTTTATTTTTCTGACAACTTTTTACTTAGTCCCACATTTTAACATGAATTTCTGTACTTTCTGCTCTTTATATTTTCAAAACAGGCCTATTATTTTAGTTTTATTGCATTTGAGCAGAATTATTGATTATTTATACTTTGCATCACTGTGCAGCATCTTTTCAAAATGAAGACTGATTTCAACCTAAATAGATGGGACAAAAACGCCTAGAAAAGAGAATTCCATAGTGATCTATTTGTGCATGCACAACAGATATAACAAGACAAAAATGATGTAAAAGACGTAAAAAGATGAAAACAACATAAAAGACATAAAAGGTGAAAACAATGTAAAAGACATAACAAGGAAAAATGAGGTAATGCAACAATTTGAAAATAACATGAAAGATGTAACAAGACGAAAAACAACATAAAAGACATGAGATGAAAACGACATAAAAGATGTAACAAGATGAAAATGATGTACAAGATGTAACAAACAAACATGTAACAAGATGTAACAAGACAAAAACAACATAAAAGACATAACAATATTAGACAATAGTAGAAATACTTTGAGTACATTTCAGAGCCTGAACTTTCACTCGTTGAATAGGTACTTCTACTTTTGTTTTTCACACCAGTACATATACTTCTACTTGAGTAAAGAATGTGTGTTCTTTTGCCACATCCGCTGCAGTTTGTGTGATTTGTAAAGTACAGTATGAAAGTACAGTTTAAAACAAGATCACAAACAAGTCACTTCTCTTGTTTTGACAGTAATCTACGTATCATATATCTCATCAGTATCGTGTTTTATGACAGGGACAACAGTCACTGTAGGTTCCTTTTTTCCATTCAGTCACTTTATGAACAATGTGCCTTTTGTACTGCACCTACCTACCGTGCTATTATCTTTTTATGAAAATAAGCAGAGGGTATTGGACTGTCGTCATCTTTTATGTGCCTTTATCGTTCTTTCTCTCATGTTCTCTCTTTCCATCTCTTTTTCTTTCTCTTCCCCGACCTGGCAAACCTGCCAAGTGAGTAGAGCTCCAAAGTGGATCAGTTAGTGGCAGATTTAGATTTGAGGTGGGGAAAGCTAAGTCCCAGTCCCAGCCAAACCTGTTCCTTCAGGAAGACTCTGAGGGACAGGAGAGGAGGGCTGGGAGATTTCCATATGCTCTGCCACCCCTTTCCCCTCAGTGATCACCTACAATAATCTCCCCCCACCCTTCTTGCTCCCTGGAAGTGTATACCCGCCTTTACAGCCTGCTTTCTAAATCCCTTCTCTACATAAACTTCTCCTCAGATGTACCCACCCCTAAACCCCCATCTATCAACTAGTTGGCAGTGGCATTGTTTTTAATCATCAGAACCTCAAAATTATTATTATCGCTTCTGATGCGGCAATTAAAACTTCAGGTCAGAGGCACAACGAGCGGTGATCAGCAGCCGAGCTGAGAAGTTTTAATTAGACGATCAGAACCATTAATGCACAAAAAAAAGGTGTGCGCTGGGAAATTAACGGGAACGTCTTAATCAGGGTTAGCGACTCCGAAGAGGAGAGTCAAGTGAACAGAGAGCAAAAAACAAATCATTTCCGCACCACTGGGACAAAACTCAATTAAATATGCATGCGGAAAAAATGGAAATTTCTCAGCATCGGCTGCACCGACTGTTGGAAAACTGTGGCAAAATCTCACGGCGGGGTCGGCGACCTGCTTATTGTTATTCTTGTGTAATAAAAATGAGAGAGGGGCCAGATGCTGGGGTCTGGGTGTCGTGGCGTAGTTGTCCATCAGTGGCTTTACGCTTGACTTCCTTGCGGCTGCCGCAGCCTCTCTACCATGCAGGGGGAGAGGGAGAAGAGGAAAACATTCTCTTCCTGCAAGCCGTAAATTCACAAAAAATAAAAACATGGTAATTTTCAAGTGTGTCTGTGTATGTTTGCCTGTGTGGCTCAGTGATTTCCCTGAAACACACATGCACACACACTCTCTCTCTCACATACATCTCCCTTGAGAGCCCGAGACACAAAAGGTTCACTGAGGTACACACAGGGAGCTGCAGCCTTGTCGATTAATCTGCCAAAGGTTCATAAAGTTATAACTGGGCTTTTTTAAAGAGCTACAGCAACTCTCGGTTGCATATTGTAAAATAATCCTGAGCTAAACAGACATCTCCTAGACCCTGTTTGTATTAATTAACTCCTGATATTGCGGGGGGTTTGTCCCTGTGTCAGTCATGTTGGAACTCAGCAGGAATCTACAACAAGCCCTGTACCTGTGTTTGATTAGGTGAAGACATAAGCTTCAGTTTAAACAGGTAATATCTACCCCTCTTATATACAGACCCTCCTGTGTGCTCACTCCACACAACACTGCGGGGAGTCTGTGTGTTGATAGTGCAGCACTGCACTTTGAATGAAAAATAAAGTCAACTTATTCCATTTTCTATATGTTGTATATGTGACTTCATGTCTTCCGTAAGATGATTACACAGGCGTTTTGGACATAAGCTGCCTCGTCTTGTCTGTCAGAAAGAGGTAAAGCCACCGTGACCCTGCCAGTCACAACCACCGTTAACTCCCACATCCTTTACCCGTAGCTGCCTTGATTACAGTCTGTGCACGTTCACACAAATAATGCACTTCCAACAGCGTTATTAGGATTTGAAACACCACTTGATTGGGCATGATATCATTCTGGCACACAAACAGAGACTCTGCATCAAAAACCAACAAGACCTGTGGGGCTTAGAGCTGTGGAAGAGTAAGTTTGTGAGTGTGGAGGGCTAGACTCGAACACAAGCTGTGTCATCCAGTGCTGAGAAGAAACAGGACCCAAAGGAACTTTGATGCGCTTATTTTTGACTGAAGATGAAAAAGAAGCTGACCTCTTCCAAATGTATTCAAAATAGTTTCTTGACTTTTTCCTCAGGTTTTGGCCTTATACAGACAGTATATGGCGCTCCTTTGTGGCCCTGCTCTGTTTCCAGTAAAAATAGTGTCACAGTTAACATAAGCAGTTGGAAAAATTAGTTTCAGCTGTTGTGCTCAAATTCAGACCTGTCTATTTTTTTTCCAACTCCCAGTGCTTACTGAGGTGTCTCCTCCTTGACAATTAGCACACCAGGCTAAAACAGACTGTAAATAATGTCCGATGCATGTGACAGTGTTGTTTTTCTTTCTGATATTCATTAATAAGGCAGAATGCTTACTGGACTCTCGGAGAGGTGGGGGAGTTGGTCCCAGAGGGAAAAGTTGTTCTTTCATGTAGGTCCCCACAGATTTTATCTCATTGTACGCTATCATGCACACAAACGACTTGAGGTAAACAGCTTAGTGTTACCATAGCAATCCCTATTGTAAGCAATGGCAAAAAGCTGCTGTGGACAGAAAGCCTCAGCATAAATAATAGTTTAGACAGCTTCCATAAACCATCGAACCATAGCATGTTCCTCCTCAAGGGAAGCTTGCAATATTAAATTTGTTTTAAAGGTACAGTGAGTAAGATTTAAGGAGATCTGCAGAAATGTAAGGGAGATTTGGCAGAAATGCAATAAAAATTAAAAGAGCATAAATAAAGTTAAATGCACTATCAAGATTCCCTGAGCAAGCTGTTGAGCCCTGACTATTTAATCAAAGTAAGGACAATGTTTGCATTCACAGTACATGGAAGTCGGCACATGTTTCTATAGTAGCACAGAAACTAAATGCTGGCTCTAACACTCTTTCGCATTTTGCGCGAGTTTCGCAGCCACCATAGGTTCTCCTACATGCTTAGAAGGGGAGCGTGAGGCAAGGTGTTTGCAATCTGCAAACTGACCACTAGATGAGAGAAATCCTACACACTGGTCCTTTAAAGCACTTCTATACCCTAAAAAAGGAAACCACTGAATATGTATTTAACATGTCTTATGATTCAGTTAGAAGCCCGCTTAGATACTCAACCAGTAGCCCTTGGTCCTCTGCTGACACTCCTTATTGTTACGAGAAAATCATACATAAATACTCACTAATGGAAAGAAACAACTGTGTAGGGGTCATTTCCTACAAGGAGCTTGAGATTGCGATGCAAAAGGAAATCGGTAGTTAAAGCATGAAATACTGAACGCAGTAAACAGAAAAAAATGACCTCCACTGCAACACCCAAATGACCTCAATCTTCCTTTGTAGAGTATTTCTGAAAAAAAAAAAAAAACCTTGAAAATTTATGTCTTCCACTTCCTAATAGTTTTTCCAGCTGATTCCTTTTCTTTTTTTTTTTCAAAATTGCTGTCTTCCAAAAGGTGACCCTTTCACCCCCGCCTGCAATTGTCTAACACTAAATTGTACAGTAATGTGCAGCTGATATACGGCCCACTCAAAACTACATAATTCCTGAAGTCATTGTTTCAGAGAGGAAGCCCGCAATGTAAATACAGTAACTGAGAAAGCATGTGTGGGGAGCATGGGGTGCATTGTCTGGCGACGGGGGTGATCTGTTAACTCCTTCAAATTGTATATCCTCTAATGATTCCACAGCTTTGCAAAAGAAAATGAAAACAGGATTTTATGTTGCACCGATGTGATTTACATAATGCCGGCAATGGCTCACACATGATTGTGCTTGGCTTTATGGCTGAGAGAAAATGAAGAGGCTCGTACTCATTGTTATAGAGAGCGAATTGAGTCTTTAAGATAGAACTTTGTTACCTCTGATATCGCATATTTTTGTCTGCTGAAATGGTGTCTCCATAGCTCAGTCTATAGTGTATTATCTTAACCACAGTGTGGCTGAGTTAAGATTCAATACAACTTCACGTGCAAGAAGAAATATTTCTGCTGTGGCGTGCTGTTTAACTGTTTTCACAAAGCTTTACATACGACCAAATAAAAACAGAATGTAAGTCAACATGCTTGTCTGATCTCTGGTGACTCGGCTGCTTGTTGTTTTTACTTTTTTTTATATCATAAAAACTGTGTTACTCAGGGTCACCTCCTCCTCGCTTCTTAAAAGTTATTTACAACTTGATAAAGATCTGGCCTTGGTTTTGAGTCCAGAAAATGCTGTTGGAAGGTGAACTTTGGTGGCTCTGGAAATAAAGTGAAAGGTACTAGAGTGCATTTTCTGCCCTAAAAAGGCAGCTCTGGATATGGAATGCCACAGGCAGCTGTTCCTGCCTCATCAGAGGACATGTTATAAAGATAGCCCCACTTGGGTTGAAATAATGCCACCCATTCCTGCCCCAAAGCACACTCTATCATGCTCCATTGTTCAGAGAGGCCGCACCGAGGGAAAAAAATGTTGAGACTGTGCAGCATGTCTTGTTAAGCAAAGTTATGTAAAACACAGCAACTACAACATTTTTTTGTTCAGTGTATCCTTGTTACTGTCTTGGCAGGATCAACAGTAAAAGACAGCAGAGAGCTTATATAAATGGCTTATTATTTTCCTTTTAATAAAGTGAAACCATCAGCTGCTACAGAAACAGTTATTGAACTTAAACCTAGTCAATGGCCATCATGAGAACACAGCTCCAAAAAGCCCAAAAGTGCCTCAGCATATTCACTCAACATCCTGACAGCTTTAATGCTGTGCAGCCCCCCACTCAGTGGCAGGACCACAGCCTCTTGAGGTGAGAGTGAAGATAACATTTCACCGTGTCTCTATAGCGCTGTCATGTGAAGGATTATGTAGCCGTGTATTTGCTGCTTGTAGTACCGTAGGGGGTCTGATACCTATCTGCCAGTGATTTTCAGCTGCCTGTGTTTTTTTTTTTTTTTCACTCCTTTTTTTCCCACCACTGTGTTAAACTCTGAGCTGACCAAAGAGGTGTGACTTAGAAAGATATGTACGGTATCTCTGTGTGTCCTTCCAGTCTTGTGCTGTTATTGTTAAGTGCTTTTGGATGTTATTAATAGCATCAGTCACTGTTGTTCTGTGTTGTTTTTCCATTGTACAAAGTACAAGATACTGATGTGGAAAAGCTGGTTCAAACTTAGTGTTTTTTGGTCATATTGAAAGCAGCCTGGCCTGCAATGAAAAACCTGCTTGTTGAGTGAAGAAGTTGGGAGTTTTATTTCTTAAACTGCAACACAGACAATTAATTCTTCTTAAGCCCCACCCCTTTTAGCTCTGTGCTCCAATTTGTTAGTCAAGTAAGCATGGTACCTCAGCAACCTTCTCCTTTCCTGTTTCCTGTACTTAGATACGTTGTATGTACTTGCTTGTCTGTGTTGCAAAGAAAAACTAATTTTGTGGGTGATTAAAAGACGTTGCCTTTAAATATATTTGCATCTTTAGTTACCTAATGCTACCAAAATTTTATGTCAATCATTAGCTAGCTAGGCAGCTAGCATTTTGCTAACTTTAGCTAACTTAAGATGTGACCCTATATGAGGCTTTTACAGGAAAAGGAGAGAGTTGACTGAGGTACCATGCTTGCTCGACAGGCATTGTAGCACAGGGCAAAAAAAGGCGGGACTTACAATGTGTAAGTTGTGATACTGAAGGACTTTAACTTATTTCTTTTTTTTTGTTGTTGTTCTTGTTTCTATCAGCTGAAAGGAGTTTATGCACTGAAACGACCTCAGGAAAATCCAAGATGGCCGCCAAAAGGAAAGGTGGCCTAAAACTAAATGCTATCTGTGCCAAGCTGAGCCGCCAGGTGGTGTTCGACAGCAGCTCCCAGAATGCAGAGGGAGATCAGAGTGTAGCAGACAACAGTGAACGTGGCAGTTCCCACTACGATGACAACGAGACCAACTTCCCCGAGAGCCTGAGCCTAAGTCAGAGCTTAGAGGAGGACCAGAAGAGACGCGAGGCCATTGAAAAGTGGGTCAATGGCGAATATGGCGATGAGCCGCCAGCTCCTGAGGACGAGCAGGAGCATGAACTCAAAGTCAGCACTGACGAAGATGGCCCTCCTGAGGGCGTGTACATGGTACAGCCCAAAGGCTGCAGCGATGACGAAGAGGAGGCTGAGACTGCGGCGGGGTCTCAGGATGGCAGTTTCCATGACAACAAAGAAGCTGATGACAAGTCAAAAGATGACTCCTACATGCCACCAAGCGAGGCCCAGAGTCGCCAACCACCTTTCTCCTCCCAGGTACAATTTAACTCTCTGTCCTCCCATCAGTTTCCTTCTGATGCCCCTGCCACGCTCTGATTCATACTGGTAGTGCAACAAATAACGATTATTTTCATTCGCGACTGTTTTCGAAATTAGTCGAGTAGCAAAAATGACAACCCAAAGACACTCAGTTACTGTTGTAGAGGACTAAAGAAACCAGAAAATACTCACATATAAGAAGTTGGAATCAAAGAATTATAACTTAAAATATTTAAGCCAAGTAATCGATTATTAAAATAGCTGGCAATTAATTTGATAGGTGACAACTAATCGATTAATCATTACCACTCTACAGACTTGACTTTTTATACATCTTAAAGCAGCACTACCTTTGCCCCCTTCAAAGCATTCCACTCCATAGTATTAAGGGGGCAAGGGCTTAGATAGACGGTGGGTGACATTGCCACATCCACATAAGCTTAAGTGTGCCCATTATTGGACAGAGATGCTCTAGGGTTACATTATGAATAGCCAGTGACATTATTACCCTAAAGACAGATTCAACTGGCAGGCCATGGGGGGAAAAACAGGAACTTGTCAGTGTGTGGTTAACTGTACGAAGAAATTCATAAATGGAGTAGGCTTACAACGTAAGGCCGTTTATGCACTCTCCCAGCAGCTGTGGGCCAAGAGCGCATGGCAGGACCAGGCTAAGCTTCATATTACACCCAGGATTACATATTGAGTCTTTGATTTTCCCTAAGCTCACTAAACTTAGCCACTGCTTCAAGCTCCTCTATTACATGGAGTTGTAGCCTGCCGTGGAGGAGTTCTGGGTGTTTTTTTCACAGTTGTCAAATCCAAAAGATCCATTGTCAGATAAAGTCAGAAATAGGGAAGTTATATTGCAAATGCCGTATCATACTTAAGTATGTTATTATCTTCCCACAAACAAAAGTGACTCTGTGTATTTATTGTTAGCAGACATGAGCATATTTTAATATATTCCTTAATGCTATGTGCTCTTGTAAATGACTCATAATAACCCCTGTTTAATTGTGACATGATGTTCCCTCGGTATAATTCACTGATTATCAAACAGATAAAGCTGGCAGAGACTTCCAACAGTCATTCTGAAGTAGCAACAGTATGTGTTAACAGCACAAACAATCATTTAAGAAAGCACCTTTTACAGTTATACACTTTGTGACCCTTGAAACTAGATGCAGAGAGATTGGCCTTTGTATAGCAGAAGTTAAAACACAGAGCTGTAAAAAAGAAAAAAATAGCTCGGTTATATGAATAGATAAAGCCTTTTCACACAGACACCCAGAGAGAAAAAAAAACAGCAATTTGAAGGCGAGACCGGTTGTTGCGGTACAAAAACAAGTTTTGTTTTGTGCTTGCTCACCTCAGTTTAACAGTTTTTTGGGCTTTCATCTAGGTTTAGGTATCTACCTCAGAGTCATATACACATGCTCTTTTTGTCTTCATTTCTTTTTGTTTTCACAGCAGTAGCTCTGGCCACATACAGAATTGGGGGCAGGGGCTTCTCAGAAAATGAAGCAGGTTTCATTTCAGAGGCAAATGAAAAAGCCTTTGTGGTTTTAATTAGTCATTTTGTGTTTATTTCATGGCCGTAAAAAAAAGCCTGTCTGTAAATATGTATTACTGTTGTGCAGCAGGCCTACACCTTTCCCTCCACTGGTTCTCTTACTACTTTACATCTCACAACAAAGCCAGAGCGTTTGAAGACTGCGGGGAGAGCGTACTGCATCAGTTGCAAATCTTGTCTTTAGAGTGTTTTTTTTTTCAGAGTTGCTCTTTGTTGATTGTAACTAGGGCATCTATATTGCCATGTTTCTGCTCAGCTCACAATTAAAACATTTTTTTCCTCCCCTCTCTCTCTCTCGCCGCTGTCTTTCAAAGGCTGATGCGGAGTGCACGTAATTATGCATATAAACATAGTGGCTTAATTATCTCTCACAACATCAGTGACAATGTAATTAACAAACATTGCAAGATCAATGAGAGAAACTGCGACCTTCAAAACATTTAACTCCTCACATTGAGGCATCGTGCGGATTTCCTATCAGTGCAAAACCCCAGAATACTTTTCCTAGATAATTTAGATGTCGCATTAGAGCCCTCATAAGCCAGTCAATGGAAAAACCAATGAATAAAAACTATGAAAGCAATGACAGAGATGCTCATAGCGATGGATCAAACAGGCTTGACCATGACTTCCATTTGCAATTCTGGGTTCACTGTAAAAGGTTATTGTTCATTTCAAGCTGTTTCAAAGCCCTCTCTATTTACTGCCTGTTAATTAACTAACCAAACAGCGAGCAAGTTTGAAGCTCCGTACAGTTTTGTGTGTGTCAAATTAGTTCAAACAAACGCACATAATGTCATTTATTCAAAGCAACTCTTTATTAGGATACCACTGTCCATTTAAACAAAACACACTTAAACTAATTCATGAACATGAACACAAATTGCTTTTTAAAACTCTATTTAAATGATTGTACCATTAAAAAAAAGGCCACTATTCAAAACTTTCTCCAACTGAAAACACAGCGTATTATTAAAACATTTCTTTTTAACCAAATGGTTTACATTGTGCATGTGTGGCTCAAAACTGACACCCTTTAGAGGGTATTCAACCTCTAGATTAGTCCATATATAGCCTCCAGCATGCACCTTTATCATCAGCGACACCTCTGCCTCTCAGTCCTGTGAGCAGAGAGGCTATGCCACACTGATGGCCATGTTTGGTCAGCCAAAAGGAGATATAATACCCATCTGTTATCATATCTGGGAGGAGAAATGTGCCCTAATTGCCTCAAATATAGACAAGGCAGGTCTGTGTCGTGTGTTGGATTTTGCTTGCCTGAAGTGTCAAGATTAGGAGCCACTTCTTTGTAGATTTTCCAGTGACACCAGAGAGAGTACAGAGGGAAAATGTCAGTGAACAGAAGAGAAAACGATGAGAGTGAAAGAATAAAAGAGTTTTATTTATTTAATTTTTGATGGCGGAGGAAGGTAGCATTGCCTTAACCCATACACCCATATACATAGTTTCCCACCTGTGTCACATGGCATCATTAAGAGGCAGGCAGATAGAGCCTGAGTAGAAAACTCATTTACATGGTGTTTTAGAAAGGTTATCTCCTGTCAGTCCCAGTCATAATCCTTTCAAGTCCAATCACTTGCCTTTTGTTGATAGCTCGTCACACGGCCCTGCTGATGAATAAAGAGACTCGACTAATTTTTTGGAGAAGGTGATGATAATACCCTCAGCAAATAGAATATGAAAGAAGGCATGTTGGTGCTCCCATGACAGGAACCACTAGTCTCTCTGCAGTAATTAGCAATTGACCCACAAAACAGAATTACAAATGTATAGTGTAATTTGATGCCTACTGCAAATGAACAGTCAGTAGGCATGATGTGATTTAAAGACAATACAGAATCAGCTGTGACAATTTCTATATAAATGACTAGAATGATTTAGATTTTTTTTTCAACTTGTACTGGACAAAGTTCAACAAACATATTCCAGTTATTACATTTCTTTTAAATAGAAATACAAAACTTAATCTAATCTAACTAATCTGTGTAGATTCCCTTTACTTTCCTGTCCCTCTTCTTTCAGTTATGTTGCATGTTACCTGCACCTCTGCTTTCATCTAAACACATCTTCAAACTCACACCCTTACATATACACATCCTCATCTCTTACCTTCAACCCCTGTCTTCTGCTCCCTCATTAACACATCACGTCTATAGAAGAGTACCAACCCAAAGTAGTTTTTACTACGGGGTGGTACTGTTACCCAATGAAGTTACCCAGTAAAAATAATAAAAAACAACAACACCAACAAGCAAAACACACAAAAAATATGCATACACACAATACATGATAACATAAAACAACATGAAGGTACCACCAAAATAATTATTAATGATAATAAAATTAGCAGCCATTGCCCAACATATCACCAAAAAGATACATAAAATATAAACTGAAGAGAAGCAAAAATTGCCTGTGCCTACTTACTTATTGCCCTGCCTCCCCCATTACTTCTAGCCAAAATGACCATCAGTCTTTGAATTGTGCTTGTTGCATTATCAGCATGAAAATTATTTTTTGCATTGTTGAAATTCCTTTGACCCCTTTTTTTATTTGAAAATTCTGAAATATGGTTCCTGTTAAGGCTGTCACAATATCAGATTTCCATTGTCATGGAATGTCATGGCACCAATAATTCACAATAAGGATGTTATACCGATATCTAAAGAAAGTTTGAAAAACATAAAATTCCTTTGGGCAAGTTAATCTTAAACTTTGTGTGATGTTGTGTGATGTAACTCAAAAAGTGCAATTTCACTTAATGAGTAGTGAAAAGGCTACCAGATGAACTGATAAACAAAAGATCCACAAGGCCTAATGATAAAATCACATGTGCATTATTAATATGATTTCAATACTTCATTTTTTAAAGGAGCACAAGGATTTTGTAACTGGTTATGAAATGGTCTCAGTTTATTAATGATTGCTCTATATGGCCTACATAAGTTAACAAGACCATCCACGAGAGGATCGGCTATTTCTCTATAGTTATTCTTAGTGTCTGCCAGTTAAAAAGAAAAAGGAGATTTGTATTTAGGTAATTTTATTTGTGATATCATATTTTGTGATTATTACAGTGGAAACACTGTTTTATCCATATAGGCTTCCATAATCAACAAAATATAAAAGTTCCTTGTCGTAGCTTTAAATATCACAGTTATTGTCAATACCAGTATTTCCAGACACCCCTATTTTCCTATGCAGAGATGTTTATTTTAACATGCTCTTTTTAAATGTCATTCCTCGCTCAGTAAAGTGTTCCATTTTCTGGTGTGGGAGGGTCTGCCCTAAGTTTAGAGCTATATGATATACTGTGACCTGAGATCCCCTCATAAATACAGTTGCAGTAAAATCCAACCAAGCACTGAGGTTATCAACACCTAAATCAAATGAGAAGAATGTTCAGCCAAATTACATTTTAAATTGACATGTTCAGATGTGTTTCCAGCACCCAGCAGAAGATACTTGTATATACAGTTTGTCACCACTCTGTGGTTTCAGTACATGTGAAAACATGGTAGATTTGATGAAACGATCTGCGGCAAACATGCAGGTATTTCCTCTCAAATACCTGATCCATTTCTCTTAAATTTTTCATGCCCTTTCGATCCACCAGATACTCTTTCATACTGATCCACTACTGCTCACAGGAGCAACTCCAACACAGTGAATGGAAATTTGGGGATTATTTTACATGCTGCACAGGAGATGTGAAAAGCAGGGCACAGCGACTGATTTAGCAATAACTGAGAAATCTGAGACAAGAGCAGAAATATTTGTGTATTAATTACCCGGGTGCTAGGTGGTGTTACCTCTCACCAGCCCATCTGTGCTCTGGTGATGAGAAAAGCAATAAAACGTTTTTTTTTAAAAAGGTTTTGGACCCTGCTCCTGTGACTGTGCCAAGGAGGAGTTAAGAGGGCCAAAGCTTGTACATGACCCAGGTGAAATTATCATCTGCTGCATTACTAGCATGTCTGTGTTCTTGTACCCTGCCTTACATACAAACTGACATAACAGGAGATTTTTGGAGCACAACTGTTAGGGGAAAAGCTGGCTCACACATCCTCCCTCCCTTTTTTTCCTCACACACCTTTTTGCTGCTACCTTTTCTTCTCTGTCCACGCTTTTCTTCTTCATGCAGAACTTTGTTCCTCCACTGCTTTCAGGCCAAATCATTTTTCCCTTTTCCCCACTCTCTGACCCCTTGCACTAACCTGGATGAAAGTTAATGGGCCAGAATTAATCTCCACATAATGCAATTAAACTATACATTGACTATATTTCGCCCATGTCCTTGGGGAAGTTGTCCAATTTAATGGACTCTTAAAATGAAAGTGATGTTTCAGTTCACAAATGTGTAAAAAGAGGAAAGGAGGAAAGGATTTGTTCTTTTCACTCTTGAAGGTGACACAATAATCATCTTATTTCCAAATACCTTGCACCAAAATTCATGGGGGATTTTATGATTTGCATTTAACATGCCATAATTTTTCAGTAGATAGTAGTAATTCCATCATTTTCAAATCAGTCATCATGTAAAAACTTGCAGGGAAATATGCAAATACTGTCATTTATTTCCAAGAAGTTGTATAAACACATTTTATTTTATAAAGCTTCCCTTTTATATTTTTGTTTTACATATGGTTTCTCAATGTGGTTACAAAGATGTCGTGCTGTTAAATGTAGAATATTAATTAAGGATATTAACCTAAAAATGTATTCTCTAATTAATTTATAAGTAGAGAATTATAATATTTATTATATCATATAATAACATATTATTATGATAGCATAAGATAATGAGCAGAGAGAATCAGCTAAGGTTTGTTTGTTCAGTGTGTCCTTTGGTACAGTCACCTGCAAATTCTGCAGGACCGACTTTTAGTGCAACCAAAACAGGAAGAGCATCGCCTCAGACTGCTTGTTTGTAGACACATGAATATGCAGACATGTACAGATGCTGTGGTAGCTTGCAGTGCAAAATCACTTTTCCTGTTAGTAAATTTACTACAGTTCTGAAATAACAAGGACAACATCAATTTTAAGCATTTACTGTTCCGAAAAATATAATGTAGTAGATGTGGTATCAGTAGGGAAGCAGTTTTATCATTATCTCAAGCGTGTTTGCCTAAAATGTTGAGGTAAGAGAGCATTGTTTCATTAATTGGAGTGACAAAATATATTCCCCACTTGTAACACAAAACTACTTTGCCAGATTAGTTTTGTAACTAATGTATCTGACGCCAACCAAATGAATAAATTGTCAAATATAGTCAATGTGACAATGTAACACTACAATCAAGCATCAGTCAATATGAAGCGAGAGGGAACCATTTGGTTGACTGATTAATTGACATAAATTTGGCCACTGATTAACACGTCTTGAACAATGGGTTAAGTTGGGTTCAGTTTCATTACTCAAATGAAACAACAATAATACTGTGTTGTTTTAGCAAGTAAAGACTTAATTGCAGTAATGCCAGACAGCATGAAAGAGGGACACAAAGGTTTACTGAACTCAAAAAGTTTTCAACTTTACTGTTAGCGGCTTTGAAGGGAAATATCTGAAAGCAGTTAAGATTTATACATCTTGCATTAAAGCTCATAATTCTTTTTCTCTGTACAGGAGAAGCCTCTGCCCTGCGAGACTATGCAGCCAACACCATGAATGAATTTTTGGGAATGTTCGGTTATGATGACCAGCAGGTAAGGGATGAGCTGACCAAGAAGATCAGCTTTGAGAAGCTCAAAGCCGCTACCTCAGACCCCTCATCCCTCAGCAGTGAGGAGGCCTCACGGCGCGCCCGCTTCTCCAAGTACGAAGAGTACATTCGCAAGCTAAAAGCCGGCGAGACCTTACCTTGGCCCATGCATGCTTCCCCACCCAAACCAGACGACCTCAACTCAAAACTGGCCCAAGACAAGAGCGCCACCATGCTCCAGACCTCCGGGTGCCTCCCAGGGGCCGAAGCACAGATCTACCCCTCCAGCCTGGACCACAAACCGCCAGGAGGACCTCAGCTGGGCACTTCTCAGCAACCAAATCCCTCTCACATCCAGAACATGGCATCCCGAGCCTCCAAGTATGACTTCTTCATTCAGAAGCTGAAGATGGGTGAGAGTCTACAGCAGCAGAACGGTAACGCTTACAAGCGACCGTCCAAGTACGACTTAGAGAACGTCAAGTTTCTGCATCTCTTCAAGCCCGGTGAGGGCAACCCTGACATGGGTGGTGCCATTGCTTTTAAGACTGGCAAAGTGGGTCGCCCCTCGAAGTATGACATCAGAACAATTCAGAAGCTAATGCCAGGAAATCCCGAGGCCTCGCTGATGCCCAACGTCCTCGCTACAGCACCAGGGAACCCAGGAGCTCCCGGTGTCCCCACCGTAGGCGCAGCTGGGGCCAGCATCGCTCCAGGGCTCACAATGGACCAGACAGGACACATAAGCTTCAACGCCTCTGACTACTTGAAGTCCAGCTTTTCCAAGACTGACTCCATCACCACAGGCACTGTGTCCTCTGTCAAGTAAGTGTCCTCAAACATCATAATATGGAACTGGAATATAAGAATACCTTATTCTAGAATACCTGAATACTGTCTTGGAATATTAGAGTTTTGTACTAAAAAAAAATGTGTAAACTTCAGGCTTAAAGTCATTTAATTTATCATATGTGCATTTGTTAATATCAGGTTATGGTTAATTAATGCTGATATAGCATGCAAAATGATTTATAGCTTAGGCTGTAAGTTAAGGAACATCTGCATGAAGTTAAAGGAACAAGCAAACCTACAGTACATGAAGACTATGGAGTATGTCCACAGATTTTAACCTCACTGTATGCTTACTGTAACTAATGTCAATAGCATATTTAAAAATTAAAATTATTAAATTACTTAAATTATTATTATTAACTGTGAGATTTGTGCTCATTGACAAAAGTACTGTATGAGATACAGCATTAATCATTAGTGCCAAAACAATGCATATATCATAAAGACCAGCTAATGAATTATATAAGTTGTCATATAAAATTCTACTGTAAAGTTTCCTGGTGGATTGAAAAGGTTCCAGGTTCCGGTGGAACACCTTGGAACTAATGTGGAGCTCACATACACTTAACTGCTACTGTGAGTCAGTTAGGCTAACGCAAAGGTAATTGCTACCTCCACAGCAGCCAACAGGAATGTAGTGTGAAATAGCGCATAGCGCCCAATAGATCCACGACATGATGAGTTGCGAAGGCACATGAAGTGTTTACTCGCTGTAGCACTCCGTGGAGACTGATTTAGCACAGTCATCGCAAAGTGACTGACTTCTTTCGTTTGGCTAGGGTGTAACAACTCTCCCTTTAATTACTTTGGAGCCATGACTAACCTCCCGGCGAGTCACAGGGGCCGACTCTACACTGCCTGACGAGTGCACTTTAAAGGAAGCAAACGAGGGGTTTGGGGAGCTAGCCTACAGTCGTGTGCACTACCAGTAGGAAACAGCTCCCAGAGTCTGTTTGATTGGTTTTGACCTTGTCTCTAGTTAGTCGAGACCTATCAAAGACACTGTTCAAGAGCCCTCAGGCACCTCTCCCTCAGGCTTTGGCCTTTGTCAGGTTGGGGCTCAGTGGAGCTGCAAGCTTGGCTAACTGACCCAGTCTGGTGCTTGTATACAGTGAGGAGAGGGGGTGCTAGGGAGAATGTCTGGCAGCGCATCCTCCCCTCTGGGCCAGATTAACCTCAGGTCATCCCCCGTGTGGAGCTGCTCACATGGAGCTAAATGCCATTTCTGAAAGGGAGCAAGCAGAACCAATACTGTATTATGACTGTCAGTACTGCTACCTGCCTCACATCACAGGTGACAAAAAGCACACAACGTTCCTCAGCACGCCTCTGTAATGTGATAAATTCCTCTTGATATCCTGTTTTCAGCTGAATCTGATTGAGTTAAAAGTGGTGCTAAGTCGATTAGCTTGATCCATATGCATTTGAAGCTGCTGCAGTGTTGTCTTACATCTTTGTTTGAGCCCAGTCCAGACTGATTGGAGACAACTTGACATCAGTATTAGAGCCAAGGCCCTTAGAGATTATCAGAAAAGACCTTTTCAGAGCTTTTCTTCCACATCCCCATTATCCAGTTTTGCATATGAGCACTCACCAAAATACCCCTATAAAAGATTAATGTCCCTTTGCTCCTGCATTTTGCCTTTCATTGGTTCGGGAGACCATGCATCAAAGTGTGTGCGCCTTCTATCCCTGATTCATACGGCACATGAAAACGCTGTTATGTCACAAGAAAATGTATATTGATAGTCCAAAGTTTGGGAGCGGCTTGTAAGTAAATATTGTGTCAGTTTGTTTTTATTAACAACAGCGGCCCAACCTCACCATTAATCCTGTCTCTTTTGTGTTTGCTGTTGCATTAGGAATGGCCTGCCACCAGATAAACCCGCCAGCGATGACATCAACCTCTACCAGAAATATATTGCCAGGTATGCAAATCCTTCAATGTGCTACACCCAATGAAAAAATATACCCAAAACAGAGATGAAGCTTTTTTTTATCCTTTGATGGTGTGTTTTATTCAGTGATGTAACAGACTGGTGTGAGGATGTTCTGTGTGCAGTAAATTGATTAAGAAAAGACTGCAATTTATGTGCTGAGGGGAAGTAGAGGGATGAGGGGTAATGAAAGTGAAATGGTTTGATGGTAGCTTACTGTAACTGGTGGAATAAATGCTCATTGTGTGTATAGCACTAAAACATGAAGGAGAACATAATTCTGTGCAACTCAGAGAGGATATGAGCTCAGGCCAGGTTCGTCTTGAGTTCTGCCGTTTATTGTCGAGGAACTGAGGAACTGACTGATCTAAAAAGTCACTCATTCACACCAACAAAGACACAAACATCAGGCGAGGGGAGAGGTATCTTGCGTTTCAATGGTCTACAGAACAATGTCCCCCCATTCTGGATTCATTTTGAGCCGACACTAGAAAGGTGATTATCACTTGTTTGTTTATTCCATTTAAAAAGAGAGAAAAACAGCATTTGAAAAGCCAAAGTGGCTTTGGCGTTAATGATTACTTCTCCAAGCCATAACATGAAGGGCACAAATCAAAGCCTTGGCACTGACAGAACACACACACACATACACACGCGTCCTCTTCTGTGCACACATACACACACACACAAAACCCCTTCCTTGGACTGATTACATTTTGCAAGAAGATTTAATTAAGGAATTTTTAATGAGGCTTCTGCTGGCACTGCCAAGAACTGTTTTGATATTTGCGCTGCATAATGCATAAAATTTGTCTAAACATCTCGGCAGTTGATGCACGGGGAGGCTGCAGATAAGCCCAGATACAGTTTCAATTTCCGTGTTGGGGTTGGGAAAAAAAGAGAAAGGATAGAAGAGGAGGGAGGAAAAAAAATGGAAAAGGAGGGCTCATAAAAAGGGCAAATGTAGCACCGAGAAGGGAGGTAGAAGCGGGGGAGGGTCCTCTTTGGAGCTGGGGCTAATGAGTGCACACTAATACTAAAAACCAGCTTTGTAAACGTGTTCGTACTCAATCCTTGTGAAAAGAGAAAAAAAGTTCTTCATCTCCTCACCATGCTATAGTTTGATGTTTTAAAGAGCTTCCCTCGTACTGTTTAGTTGCAGTTTTCGCTCTTTAAATGCTTTCATGCACCCACTATTGCCTCGGCACTTTGATCTGTGTATCTCTATTGTAACTGGAGATGCGCTGCAATCTCTGTATCGTGGCGATATTAATATTTAATCTGCTGCTGAATAGCAGCGGCCCATTAGGCCCCCTGACGCGGCAAGTGGGAATTGTCCAGAGGCAAAGTGATACAGCTGGGCAATGAGCAGAGGGGTGGGCCATAGTCTCAGGGGATGGGGGGGGGGCTTTGTGTGTTCCTAAGTGTGAATGTGTGTGCATGTGTATGCATGTGAAAGGGGAGTATAGGAAACACTAATGGTTGGGACATATGTTGGCTTTATTGTGTGCACACACGTAGTTCGACTTCTGGTTTTGTCTTCTCTAAAAGAGCCATCAAACCTTCCCAAAGCCCCCTCTACCTCCATCACCATTTTCCAGACGCACACACACACTCACACAGCCAACTTAAAAAGAGTAGTGGATATGCCGTTCAATTAGCTTAATGAACTCAGCAAAGTGATCTGTAAATGCAGCTCTGGGATAATCCTAACAAGGAAAAAACCAAAAGAGAGATGGAAAAAATATTACTTAGCCCCCTTTCCCCCTCTCCTCTGCACTAGCAGATGGAGTTCTTGGCAGCAGCAGTGCAAATGTTTATTTGTGTGTTTTCACTGGTAATTGGAGGATTTTAACAGTCATCATCGTCAGGCTTATAATCACCACCGTAAAAGTGGCTGTACTGTAGCAAGCAGCAGCAGGCTTTTTTTTTAACTAGCACCAGACTAAAATCAGTTTTTTAGACTCAGGATGATAGAGTGAAAAGGTTTGGGGTGAAAAGTGGACAGAGCTGTTCCTGTGTCTCAGGATACCTGACCCTTTTCCACTTGAAGTAAAACTGTGGTTAACCTGAAAGAACTGTGCATTGATTTGACAAGGGTTTTCACAGCATTGAGAAATAAAGTAGTCATGAGGTTCCCGATCCTTGTGTGCGTGTGTGTGTGTGTTGTGTGTGTGTGTATGCGTGTCGAGGTAAAGGGTTTCAGTGTAATAAGTGTCTCTTACGGCTGCTTTGGAAATAAATGGAGCTAATTTGGCTGAAATTGGTGTGACAGACGGGTAAATTATTGCAGCAGTGTGGAAAGCAGAAGTCAGTTTGAAGGTGTGAGCTGTGTTACTTTGAAGGTGAGACGAGCATAATGCCTTTGAAAACTCCTTCACCTGTTTTTTTTGTGCTCTTCCTGCTATTTCAAATAATTTCTTCACTAATCACTCTTGATTTGCTGTTGATTGTTTCTGAATGACACTAACATCTTTCTGCACTGCTTTATCATTCAGCTTTTTCATCCTTGTGACTGTTCTTTGTGCGATAAGCTCTTCTGTGTTCCCAGGTCTTGATGTCGTTTTAATTCACTGCTCTGTGTGGCTGTTGAAAATATGTAACTGTTGAAATGTGTCTTGCAACTTCAGGTTCTCTGGAAGTCAACACTGTGGACATGTGCACTGTGCTTACCAGTACAGAGAGCATTACCACTGCATGGACCCTGAGTGTAACTACCAGGTGAGCGTGAGTACTTTATCACTTTTTTGAGCATCACCCAGATACACATTTAACATTTTCCCCTGTATGCTGTAAAGTTTAGTATAATCTCAGTGCCTCACAGGTCAGATTCTGACGCAGAGAGAAAAATAAGATTAAGCTAATTTTGTCTCAAGCGTCCACCCTCATGGGTTAAAACTAGCTGCACTTAAGGGGATAGTTCCGATTTTTTGAAGTGAGGTTGTATGAGGTACCTATCCATAGTCATTGTATCACCTACAGTAGCCGTTTGCACACCCCCAGTGTGGAGAAGCAGCAGGAGTGCTGTAGGCAGCTACACAATGTACAACTGGGACAGGGTTGGCAACAAAACAAACAAACAAAAAAATGTGTCAGTTTAAGTGTAACCTATATGTAGAATATTTTTACCACTTTAACCTTGCCATCAGACAGCCTTTTCCAATGGGAAACCGCTGCGCTGTTATAATTTTGCTCTCTTCAAAGCAACCAAACCCCTTTGGCAAAATTGCACAACACAGGAGTTGCTGGTAAACCATTATCTTGATCAGTTATTTTGTTTTGCGTTTTGTGTTATTCTTTGACTTTGGTGTTTTAAAAGGTTAGTTCAGGTTCACCAAAGTCACTCAATAACACAACCTAATCAATTAAGGTAATGGTAGAAAGTCAACTCCCATGTTCTGCGAGGAGTCTGGTTGCTTTGAACAGAGCAATATTTGGCCGACATAAACATTTTCTGTTTGGAAAAGGCTGCCTGACAGCAAGGTAAAGCAGTTAAAATATTCTAAATTTAGTGTACACTTGAGCTGATATTATCGTTTTTTGGGGAGATGGCCTCATTTTAAGTGGCTAAAATACATTTTCTAGCTCACCCTGTCCATAACAGTACATTGCTTAGCTTATACTAGTACTCCTGCTGCTTCTCCAAACTGGGGCGTGTCAGTAGACTACTTACGGATAAGTATGTCATTCAGCCCCACTTCAAATAAGGTAAGTAAGGTAAGCATTTTTTCAAGGTAAAACTTTTTCTTCAGGACACAGCTAAGGGGATGTGGTGTTCCTTGTATAGACAAACAGTATAATGTGTCATCTTTTTGTGGTCACACCCAGCCAAAGTCTACTTAGATGAGAAGTTTGTTGGCCTTTGGTTTGCCAAACAGGCTATGGGTGTTTACATCCGTTGAGTTTACAGGCGTCTTCCCGGGACAGTTGGTCTTTGACAGTTGGCCTTTCATCACAAGGTTTAATTGTAAATATGCTTGAAATATGGCTCTTTTTTTTTTATCTATGTGTTCTTTTTTTAAAGACATCTGCCAGTGACTGGGGGCCTGCCTTTAATCCCCCTTCACGTTATTAATCTTGTCCTGGTCCCTGGAGTTGTCATGTATGGCACAGGAAAGAGAAAAAACACAGAGCAGATCATAATACAGGCCTTGTGTTTGCTGTAGCATATGGCCTGTGAGAGTTAGACAAACAGGGAAGATTTGTCAAAGATGTCAAAAATCCATGCACAGCTAGAGCTGTGTGTGTTTTCCTTCCTTTCCTAACAATTTTCTGAATTAAGCCATCTTCAGCTGTAATCTCCTTTGTCTGCTCCTGATCAAGAGAGATTACCGCTCGATAAATATTGTTTATGTGGTGAAAAGCATTGCAGATCCAAGCTTTCATTTTCTGCATGAATCCCACTTCACAGTCTGATGGGACACATTCTTAGAGGAATACAAAGGAAAATCATTTCATGTCATTATTTAGAGTGTTAGTTCAGGTTATCATGGCAATTTCCACGGTCAGGTCCACATTTCTCTGTTGCTTTTGCGTTGCGTGGAAACACAGATATGCTTTGGAAGCCAGCTCTCTGGGATGTCAATACCCTGAAAAAAACAAGCAGGCAGTGATGAGCAGCCCCTTTCAAAGCGATAACTCATGAAATGTTACATGACACACTCTCCTGGAATATTATCCCACTGCCAGCCTCCGGGCGATTGGCTGAGTCTTAACATTCTCCTTTCATGGGCTTGTACATGAGGGAGAGTGTGCATCTTGCCACACTAGTGGGAATCCTAAAATAAATGTAGCAAGTGGCTCCCAACCTTCATCACCACTCAACTGAAAATGAGATCTTTTTCCCAGTCAGCTCTCTCCATGGCCTATTTTGGACGACTTGATGGATCGAATGTACCATGACCGCAGTTCAACTTATCTTCCGGTCATCATTAACTATTAGGTACCAGAAAGGCCAAAGCCCAGAACTGAGATTTTTTCAGGAAAATTATTCAAATCTTAAGTATTCATCAATTGGATTAAAAATCCTAATGAAGTGTTTGCTCCTACAGGAGTCAAACATCTCAGAAATATGCATTGGGAAACAGGCCAAAAGCAAGGGAATGAACAGCTGTGTGAGATCTTCGCTTTTTACTTGTGCGCGAGTGGAACACATGACACAAAGCAATTACCCTACTTTGTACAGCAATTAGTTGCTTTTCAGAATACTTCTTTCTGATGTTTTTTCCCTCAACTGGAGATAAATATGGATTGGAGACAGAACTGTCTCATTGATTTGCGCTTCTCCCGTTACAGTTTCTGTAACATCAGCTTAAGCCCAATTACAGCAGATTTGGTTGCTGCAGGTCTCTGTGGAGTGACTTTTCTGTTTTCCCTTCCTCATTCCTGGGTGTGGGAGGGATTTTTTTTTTATTTATTTCATTATTTTGTAATTTTAGAAGGCGGGTCTCTTAGCATACTCACTCATCATTACAGACGAAGCCTTCACCAAAAGCGTGTGTTAATGCTTTAATTAAAACTGGAATCATATCTCAGCGAATTGAAAGGGAAAACGTTTTTTGGTTGGCTCGTTTGTTTGTTTGTTTCTCTTGTCTTCTGTTTTCCCCTGTGCACGTCTGAGAAACCATCTGCATGGAACATAATTTTTCCAGAGCCAGAAACATCAGAACTGTGATCTTGCATGTCAATTGATTCATCTTAATTAAAAAAATACATTTTGGTGGGAGAGAAAACATAATGTAGAGACAGTGGGTGTATGGGGAACATACTTCATGTTCCATGTGGAAGGTTCTCCTGTGCTCAGAAAGTCCCAGAGCCTTTCGGTGCTGCATTTGGATAGGACACAACTTTGAGATATGCAAAGTAAATCAATAACCGCAGAACCCGTCATGTTTAAAGGCATCCTTGCCCTCTCCATTGCAGTATGCACAGCCCTCCCCAACTGCCAATTGGCTCCCGCATGTTGCAGCTGCTGCTTCCACAGAGATAAAGTGACTTGTTGCTGATTCTGTGACTGGTTTAAATAAACACCAACCTGTTGCCGTACATTTTTCCCCCTCCCCTTTTGCAGAGGTTTACCAGTAAGCAGGATGTAATCAGGCACTACAACATGCACAAGAAGAGGGACAACTCCCTGCAGCATGGCTTCATGCGCTTCAGCCCCCTGGACGACTGCAGCGTCTACTACCATGGCTGCCACCTCAATGGAAAAAGCACCCATTACCACTGCATGCAGGTACACTACGCACTCTCACACCTCCTCCTCCACCTACACACACCTACCCACAGTAAAGCCACAAACATGTACAGTATGCATACAAACACGGAAACAGAAAAATAACTGCAAATATCACCACGTTTCTCACATACAGTACAAATAACACACGACTCACTTATGCTGATACATGTGATATATAATGTTGCAGATAAATGTATTATTCATCATTCAATTTACATCCCAGAGCCACACAACAGACGTGATTGTGAGTAAATCAGACCACATACAAGTCCATATAGAGTCTAAAGCCTGGTTTTGTGTCCAATAAGAGCCTTAAGACATCTTTTTGCAGCAATGAAATCATTTCAGGATAGTTAACACTAAAATAAAGGTGCTAGCTAGAACCATAAAGGGTTCTTCAGTTTGTCCCCATAGAAGAACCCTTTTTGTTCCTGGTAGAACCTTTTATAAATGTACCATTTGGAACCCTTTTAGAGCCACACAGCAGAATATACTTAAAACCATCTGTGAAATGTTTCATCCAGAACCCCCTATGAGAGTTTCTACAGAGAACGCTTCTATGGTGTAACAAAAACCTACACAGGGGGTTCAACCAGGAACCCTTTTATATTATGGTTGACAAATCCTCAACAAAAGAGTTCTTTGAGGATCTGAACAAGTCTGAAGAATTGAACCCTTAGTCTTAAAAAGAGCCACTGACAAGCCTTTTTTTCTATCCTTTTTTGCCTTAGTCCTGCTGGAAGAACCCTTTTGGAACCCTCATTTCTGAGCGTGTATATCATCAACATAGGGTAGACAAACAAAAGGCGTTGCAGAGTATAGTGATATAGATGATACCTGTAACTGGGAAGTCAGGCCACTCTTAAGACATACACGACTTCAGGATGTTTGAAAGTCACACAGTTTACTTACATCTGTGAGAGTTTCACAGTTGTTTTATTCACACTAAAGTGTCTTTAAGAGCAGTTTAGCAAAACGTGTCTTAAAGTAAATAAAAGAAAATTGAAAAAAGGGTGAATACACGTGAGGCTGCTGGTGTTCTCCTTACCTCTCCGCTCTCTCGCTCCTTAATTGGCATGGATAAAATTCAGTTAGGTGTTTATATAAACTACACATTTTTCATCTTTTAGTACCAAGCAGCCAGTTGAAGATTATTCCGCCTTCTGGATTTGTTTAATTTTTTTACATCTGCTTATTTTCAATGTGTCATTGTGCCGAGAGCTCTCTCGCCGGCAGGGCAGCAGCGCAGCAGAGGATGGCTTGAGATATATTCTTTTTTAAACCCCTCTAACGGCGTAATTGTTATTAGGACATTTCAGCCCTTGTTTTAACAGTCCCTGAGAACCTGCAGATGTTGGCATCGGCTCGCTTGATTTAGGGGGGAAAAAAACAGAGTGGCATTTTTTTCATTGTTTGACTCAATATGGAGAAGTTGCCCGGTTTGTACGGGTGAAAAGTGCCAGGGATGATATACAATTGCTGCTTTTAATTCAAACATTACCTGTTTTTTCCCCCCTCTGTTGGCTCTGAGGACTCCTGAGTACCAGAACATTTTAAACTAAAGACCAAGACAGTCATCTTTCTCCCGTCTTCTTTCCTCTGCCCCCTCCATCTTTGAAATTTGTTCTCAGAGTTACAGTAAGTTTGTGGTGACTGCATCGTCACCCTCCAAATATGAATTTCAATTTCTATAAGGCAGCTTTGCCAGGAAGGTACTTAAGTTTCAGCTGCCTGCTGTGACCACTGCCTCTTTCATTAACTCTTTTTTCTTTTTTCACTTCTTTTTTCTTTTTTTCCAATTGTCACAGTGACAAGATTGTTTCCAGTTCATGGGGTTGACTTGAAACTTGTGCTGCTCTGGTGCACATTACCACAAATTAAATTGTGAACATGTGAAAACAACCCTCTTCCACCCATTTCTAGGCCACTAGCATCTTCTTAACCACACTGAGCTCCTTTCTTGTATAGCTCGTTCATTATATCACATCTCTGTAAGGCACTTCATTTTAGAAGTTGGCTTTTTTCAAACTGAAACTCTCATGTCTGCTGTGGGCCGAGATCTTGTTTTTCGATTGCCATGCTATGTCTCTGCTTTGCAGGTGGGCTGCAGCAAGGTGTACACCAGCACCTCAGATGTCATGACCCATGAAAACTTCCATAAAAAGAATGCCCAGCTGATCAATGATGGCTTCCAGAGATTTCGTGCCACAGAGGACTGTGGCACGGTAGGGTGTCAATTCTACGGGCAGAAGACTACACACTTCCACTGCAGGTGAATAGGCCTAATGTGGTGTGTGTTTCTATGTGGGATTTTGGTTTTTCAATTTATAAACTCTAGATTAAACCTACTGCAAGGAGTTTCTAACTGGCTATAAAACAATTAAAATTTATTACTAATGCCTCAATATGACCTACATAAGCCTGTGTTTACATTTTTCCTTGTCAGTTTAAAAGGAGGTGGAGATTTTTATTTAGATAATTAATTGTTATCACAGAATTATTTTTGATGTTTTATTTTGTGGTTATTACAGTGGAAATACTACTGCTTTTGTCCACAGGGGCTTCAAAAATAAACAAAACATTAAAGTTCCCTGTAGTAGCTTTAAGCATAAATGCATAAAAAACACTTTGAACATGACACAGTCACAGTTATAAAGAAAATCCCAATATGTATGTAAAAAGTAGATAATTAAAAAGCACTTTTTTGTAGTGCTTTCTTGAAGCTCTTATTTTGAAGAGCATGCACCACGACTATTATCAATGGCTATAGAGAATCACTTGGTTGATTCAGATTTCCTCCCTGGAATGTATCCCTCTGGCAAAGGTTGCAGGTGGCAACGTGTCAATGAGCTGCTGCTGTGTTAGTGAACCGCCTCAGTTATCATTCCTCCATTGTGAACTATTTGAATCATGTGGACCCTTTCCATGACTCCCAACGGCACTGAGGTACTGAGGTGGCTTTGTAATAGAGCATTGTAGCTCATCATGTTCTCCCTTTATTTTCCATTGTTCCATCAGGCGCCCAGGTTGCACGTTCACCTTCAAGAACAAGTGTGACATTGAGAAGCACAAGAGCTACCACATCAAGGATGATGCCTACGCCAAAGATGGCTTCAAGAAATTCTACAAGTATGAGGAGTGCAAGTACGAGGGCTGTGTGTACAGCAAAGCCACCAACCACTTCCACTGCATCCGCTCAGGCTGCGGCTTCACATTTACCTCCACCAGCCAGATGACCTCCCACAAGCGCAAGCACGAGCGCCGGCACATCCGCTCCTCCGGCGTCATGGGCCTCTCTTCCGCCTTCCTGGCACCAAAGGATGAGCCTGAGGAATCGAGCAATGATGACCTAATGGACTTCTCGGCCATCAGCAGCAAGAACTCCAGCCTGAGTGCCTCGCCGACGACCCAGCAGTCCACCACTGTACCACACTTGTTGGCCACACCCACCACTGCTGTCTCCTCCTCCTCCACATCGGGCCACACCCTCAAGCCTGCACCCTCGCTGTCCACTGCGGGCCAGCGAATGTCCAGCCTGCTGTCCCAGGCCCTGCCCAGCAACATGCCGGTGGCCCTCGCTCTTTCCAACAGCGCCCTGGCCGGATCCAACCCATTCTTCCCTCTCATGCCCAGGCTGCCCCTCCAACCACCTCCACCAGCTGCTAGCCTGATATCAGCCGCAACTTCTGGGGCTCACTCCATGCCCACCGACTCAATGACCCAAGGTTGCTCCACGGCGGGGGCAGATGGAGCCATGGCGTCTACCCCTACCTCCTTTGCCACCTCCTCCATCATGGAGAAGATCTCAGCAAGCAAAGGTCTGATATCACCCATGATGGCCAGACTGGCAGCTGCTGCCCTGAAGCCCTCCAACAACCCAGAAACAGGTCAGTCATCTTACAAATGGTCATCAATATATATCTGTTTTGATACTTACACAAAGGAACATACTAATTTGTGCTCAATCAGTCAAAAAAATCTCCAACAATTTAATAATTATTATTAATAATTATTGATTTTGATGAAATAATTGTTTAGGTCATATATTAAATAGTTTGGATTATTCAGTGTGGGCATGTAGGAGATACTTATCCATTGTCAGTGTGTTAGCTACATTAAATGTACTGCTGTGGACAGGGTCAGCAGCAAAACATTTTTAGGCACTTAAAAAAGGTCCACCTAAACAAAAATCAATATTAGTTGTGTACGCTATATTTAGGATAGTTTTATGCCATCTGACAGGAAACCGCTGTTTTATGAGCCAAATATTGCTGCTACTGCCTCAATCTGTTCTATCTGTTATTGTGTGCCTCTGCGTGGCTGCAAACCCCACCAGCAGCGTGTCTTAAGCATTTCAGCAGCGGAGTATTTTGCCCGCCTGATTATGTTTACTTGCTCAGATTTTGTTGATTAGGTCCTCTTTCCTTGCTTTGTGCTTATACCATGGATAAGCAGGCTACGTGGTTAAATAGTTTCTTTTCTGTTTGTCTTTATGATCCTGAGTCTGCACGGGGTTTTTTATTTTGAAAATTAACCAGATTCTCCCTGCCTTTTCCCTCCTGCCCATTCGATCTGCTCTGTGCTTCTTGACGCACCGTCCATCAAAAGTAGACTTGGCGCGTATTTGAAGCGAAGCAGAGACCTGCTTCTGGGACACGCCAAGGCGCTGGTGGAATCACGAGCATTGTGTAGAATGACTGCGATGATCTCTGGCTGACGTGGCACAGTCATAACGCGATGCAGCCGTGCCTGGCGGAATTTAGCTGTAAGATTGTAATTTGAAGATAACCATCAATCAATAAATCTAAAAATAACTGACAGATAATTTATAACACAGCCCTGTTAATAATTCCTTTCCCTCTTCATTGATGCTTACCAGTTTCACATGCTTGGAAATCATGAACACATGAATAAACTGGTGGTCAACTGTAAAGATTAGCTTAGCTTCTTCCTCTATTTAGGGACTAAAGTGTTAAAATATATGACATACACTAACCTTTTGAGCTATGTCAGAGTTCAAAGAGAATATACTGCATACTGTACACCAAAGGCCACATCCTTTTTTCTGTGTCTGGACTTCACTCCACTCCAGCCAGAGAAGAGAAAGTGCACTCAGAGGTCATTTCTATCACTATCCCACGGTGGAGAGAAAGGCAAAAAAACTGCCGCTTTCAGGCTTAAAGGGACATACCGGAGGCATGGTCCTCTGCTCTGGGCTTGTTATTGTGTTGATCGTTTGTTAGATACCCACAATCCATTTGGAGATAAATGCGCTGACAGGGGAGAGTAGAGCCTGTAAAAGTCTCTTATGATGTTCAGAGTGGGGGCTCCTGGGGCTTGTGTCGAACATGTTTCCTCATCATTGGTCTCTTATCTATGTCTGTGCCCGTTCCAAGCAAATGGAGGTGGAATGAAATTAAGTTCAGAAATTGCGAGAACAAAAAAAGTTGTTTTTTTTTCTTTTTCCGTATCCTCTATGCAAACTGATAAAAAAAAAACAGAAATCACTGAGGCAGAAATGACTCAATGCACCAGAGCTGAGAAAGAGGTTTTTTTTTTTTTTGCTCTGATACAAGAACTCAGACACACTTGCATGCATCAGCAAAGACACACTTTTTGAATTTCTAGAAACCTTCTGTTCCCACAAAAACATGTCAGTATCTGTTTAGCATAAACACAATTCACATAAATTTTGGAGGTAATTGCCTTGTCTATGTTTATCATATTGCTCTAAACAAAGCTTCTGTGAATGAAAATGAAGTTAAAGCATTAAATTGATAATGCACTGCAGAGCACAGTTTTGCATTCAGTAGCAGCGGGGCCTCCTGTGCTGAGCCTGAGCAGGTGGGGTGCGGATTGTAAATGGTGCTGCGAGGGGGAGCGTCTCCGGATGTTGGGACTGGGAAGGATTACAATTCCTGGTGGTGTTCCTAGAGCAGGACAGGCCCTGGGAGAGAGCTGGGGCAGCTGCTCCGGGGAGCAGAGCTGAGCCCGGGCTGTCAGGCTGAGCTCCACCTCTGGGCTTCCAGCAGGTAGTCTGAACACTGGGAAGGCCCCCACTGAGGGTGGGGCCTCCACAGATGGTGCCTTCATCACCACCCCTCTCGTTGTCTCGCCGAGAGGCTGCATCTCAGATCTCTCAAAGCTGGTTTGAAATAAGCCTCATGCTTTATTGTAAAAGTTGAGTGCACATGCATGAAGGGTAGCTGCAGTTTTGTTTCTCATATTTGCTTTATAAAATGTGTGAACAGGACATTTGGGGCTAAAATGAGGAGGAAGTGGTTTGTGCTTCTCTGTCAAAAAGGTGTGAGAAAAGTCACAGTGTTTGTGGCTATTTTTCACAGTGTTTATTTTTTCATAGGGGTTGTGAAACTTCACCTCTCTTGTGGTGAATTGTGCATTTTTCCTGTTTCTGCTTTCAGTATTTTCTCAGTATTTCTTTTTTTTTTTTTTTTTTTTTTTTTTATTAATGTTCCGCTCTAATTTACCCCTAAGTGTTTTTTTTCCCAGAGATTCAAGCATCTGAAGGGTTTACTAATTAGACACACAGTACAAATGATCTTTCACAAGCTCTGTATCTTATCCGGAGTAATTACATGGTGATACATTATTCCTGGATAATTTCCAGAAAGAAGCTGCTTTGAGTCAAACTCATTTGTTCTCCTTCTCTGGGAAGTAGATAGAAAAAATAACTTGATGATGTGCAGCAGAATAAGAGACTTTAGTATTATACTCCACCTTAAACACTCAATTTATCCTCTGATGTAGTGAAGAAATGCTTTAATTTGCCTAATGATCATAAGTAGATAAGTAGAGCTTGACTGATATATCGTTTGACCGATATTGTCAGCCAATATGAGCCTCTCACAGATATATCGGTATCGGTGTATATGCTTTTAAATATGAACTGATATGAAAACCATTTTTACAAAACATAAAATGCAGAAAAGAATGCTTGAGGTGAGTTAGATTTAGCACAATGGGGAAGATTTTGAGGACGAGAGGAGCTCCCTTGCAGATGTAAATACAAACACACCATGCTTCTTGTTTCAAGCTGCCCCTAATTAATTGGCAGTATTAGTCAGCAGTATAGTCAGCAATTAACTGATGCTGATGTTTATTTAGCTATTTTATTTTATTTTTATGTATTATTTATCTTCATGTATTTATTTTCAATTTTCATTCATTTATAGCATTGCTTTACAATGTGTATGTTAAATGATTTAACATGCTAAAGAATATTTAACTTGACTTAACTTGTTATGAAACAGTCTCAGTGTAATACTGATGCCTCTTTATAACCTTCGTAAACAAACAAGACCATCTGCAAGATATTTGGCTATTTCTATAAAGTTATTCTTAATCCCTGCCTCCTGGTCAGATTGTCTTTAAAATCTGGAGAAACAAGCCATGTTAACATTTTCTCAGGAGACGTCACAGTGGGTAGCATGTTAGCCAGTTTAACAGAAGCAGGAGATTTTTCTTTAGATCATTATATTTTTGGCATTATTTTCTATTGCTATTATGGTGGAAACACTAGCACTTTTGTCCACAGGGGCCTCCAAGATCAACATAATATGAGTTCCTTGTAGTAGCTTTAAATGTTCTTCAATAAAGTCATTTTATTAAGCAGGCAGCCTTCCAATCTTACCAATCTTTCTTTTGCATGGTCATAATCCACATAGAACAGTTCTAAAAATGAAAAAAAGAAAATAATATAAACAACAAAAAAACATGTTTGCCACTATATCGGTAATCAGTTAATTTTTTTCTCACTAAAATCAGTATCGGCATCGGTCTCAAAAATTCTTTATTGTTTGGTCTCTAATAGCAAGTGGCTGCTCTTGATATAATGTGCTCTCGTTTGGTCTGAGTGTTGATTTAATCGTCAATGACAAGGCAGGATCTGTCTGGCTAGTTAATTTTGGGTGTACTCTTATTATCGAGTTGGGGGGGAGGGGAGGAGCGCAGGACAGAGACTCAGTTAGCATTCAGTGACCTCCAACCAGACGCAAAATTGTTTGACTGCTGTTTTCCTTTTAGCCCCACCCCGACCCCACCTCCAGCCCCTCCAACCTCAGCCATTGTCAAACTGAACTGACACTGACACTTCCCCATCTCCTCGCTTTCAGCTGACAAGGCCCAAGACTGGCTTTTCCACTCCTATTCTGCCTGATATGTCTCTGGGTCATCTTGTAGCAGGGGGGAACTCTGCTCGGTTTCCCCCTTACGTAGGCTCGTCTTGTTTTCTCCCCAGCAAGAAAAAGGAGAGGGGCCTCACCAGGCTGAGGGCCAAGGGCACACACTTGGTTGCCCATGACCTTGCCTGTCACTATCCCTCAGCACCAGCCCCGATTCCTAAACAACATATTCCTCACCAAACCAATCACGGCCGCTGGTGCTCTCCAGTCTAACAACGTCTGAGAGGCTATGCCAGGGTCACCCCTCCAATGCACTCACATATTTTTTTTTAAATAAAACCCCACTTATTGTCAACCAAAAGCAATGCTTTCTCTGTGTAGCCCCAGGACAAATTAATATTTCAGTCCCTTGGGGATCGGGGGTGGGGCAGAATTCACCTTCCTGTCAGCATTTTTACCCCACGTCATCCCCTTCGTCTTTATTTATTTCATTTCAGCACTCCTGTCCTCGCTCACAGCATCCACTGAATACCTATTTGGAGGAGAATGTGATCGAGAGGTCACGCTATTTGAACCAATCTGATTGGCTGTCAGCTCCAATCTGACCGACATAGCACCCCTGTTCCTTGTGGGTACGCTCAGTGGCATTGGCTGCCGTCCGTTGTCAGGCCAACAAGGAGCCTGGGAAGGTGGGAAGGGAGGGGGGTGGCCAATCTGAGACTGCCACTTTCCCTCAGCATTAGCATCTCACTTAATGACCAGTTAAGAGGCAGCCTGGCAAATGAGTTGTGACAAGTGCTGCAGAAAAAGGAGTCTTTTTCCCTCATATCTCCCGCCTCTCAATCACCATTTAAAAGGCTTGACGGCCTGACATAATTTCGCAATAATTATCACTCCGAGTATTCTTTTCGGGCCAGGACAGAAGTCAGATTGGATCTCGTCATAGCGTAATAATGCTGACCAACAATAACTTTGTTGTCTCTTCTCTCCTCTGCGTCTCTGGCTTGATCCTCAGGGAACGGGCAGCCGGCTTCAGCCAGCCAGTTCAATCTGGTTCAAGTGAAGCAGGAGCCAGTGGACGCCAACTCTGGGGCCTCCCAGGACTCCACGCAGGAGCATAGCCTGGACCTGAGCAAAAAAGACCACAGGTACACAGCCGCATGGTACACAGTAGAGGTGCACATAGACAACATTATCTGTATCTGTTCAGCCAACAACATTATCTGTCTCTGTATTTGGATAGATGATCAGAAGTGAGTGTGCTCATGTTAAATCGGGCAAATGTTGTATTTTCTAATCTGATATTCATTTGCATTGCCATTGTTGTGCCTGTAAAGCATTAAGTTGATTTAATATTGGCCTGTAATTAATTATGAAATATATTTCCACATCCTCACCCTGGACTTCATGTCTCTTTTTTAGTTTTATTTTTAACTAAATTAAGTGTAATGAATGGACCACACTGCTACCCCTTTAACTAGGAGACACTGAAAATAAGAAACTGATAAAAAATGTTTTATACATTGAAAGATTCTGTTTTGCATTGTAAAGTTTGCACAGTAAAGAAAAAATATCCCTCAGTTGAAAGAAATAACCTTGAATTTCAACAATGCTGTGTGCATGTCTTAATCTTACTGCAGTTCACAGTACTAGAATATTATACTCAAGTAAAATTAAGTACTTGTGTAAAAATGTACTTAGATAAAAGTAGTACTCGTATGTTACTGTATTATATTTTGGAAATAATTTTTTCCCAAATAATAACAAGCAATTTCAAGTAGGAGAAGTATCTGTTTCCATTGCATTAATTGAGCTTTCCTGAATAACGCATCTGGATTTGGGTGCATCTCTAGTACACAGAGGGTTAATGTAAAAGGTTGATTCTTGTTGTAAATTTACCTAATATATTCACAAAATAAATCAACAAGGGAATAAGGTTCCTGTGATTGATAGATGATTTCAACATTCTTGGCAGCCCAGGTTATATTCACAATTATTTATCAAAAATATCTCATTTATATACATGTGTATACAATTATAAAATCCACAACATATTTCTCATATTTTTGCGAGAGAGCAATGTTTATATAAACCTTCAACTCCAATTTTCCCTCCAACTCATAGTAGATCTTATTTCTTAAGAAGACAGCATTTTTCTTCTTCATTATACAGGCACACCTTGCGTGATAAATAGTAATATTTACTGTTCTCATGCAAATCTTGACTAAACATTGTTCATTTTCCTTGTTCCAGTAATGAATCAAACGGACACCCTGTACCAGGGAATACATCTCTTTTATCCTCGCTTATGAATAAGGTAAGATCCATCCATCAAACGCCTTTCATCCAAAGACAAATTAGTGGGACACGGAGGGGCCTGTTTGTTTTTTAATGTTTCACCGCTAATAAGATGAGTTTGTATCATTTAAATTTTCCAGCCATTTTTCATATAGTGTAATTTTCACTGCACCTCTCCACAAATTAATATAATGAAGCAGTAGCTGGGTGCCATGCCAGATATATAGAGATGTTTGTTTTTTGATGAGCTGTTTTGAACTCACCGTCCATTTTTTCTCCTCCTTTATACTTTTTCTTCCCCGCCTCGCTCCACATTTATTTATAGAGTTTGTAAATTATTTGATTAAAAAGTCAGAGAAGAAAAAAAACAAGAAGGCGCTGCCCTCATTTTTTACCACGCTAAATGTTAGCGTATGGAAATGTAAATGTGTGGGTTTTTTTTTGTGAAGATTAAAATGGACATTGTCTTAATTATACATCTTATCTGATTGATACCAGTGTGTGAGGTGGTCTCCATTACATTGATGGTGTAATGACAGATCAGCCTTCATTTTTTTTTTTACCCACGTCAATTGGTCAAAACCTCTTCCCTCCCCCTCCACACGTGTCATCTTTTTTAACCTCTCCCCAGGAGAGCTTAACTTCAGAGTTGCTCTTCTCAAAGCAGTCATTAAACCCAGACAGCGGAGGAGCTTGAAGACCTGTTGTCCGACAGTTCCTTGTGTCATGTCAGCTTATGGGGGTTTGATTCAAGCCACCACATCACATAAAAGGGTTAACAGTTACTCCCAGGGGACACTTGGCAAACACGCTTGGCCTGCACTCAAGCAAAAGCTGGATGTTTGTAAATCTGGCTGTGCTTTTTTGCCTCGCCAAAACATTTGTTGAGTGTGTGTGTGTGTGTGTTAACTCGCACATTCTCACTAACATATGCAATCGCCAAGCTTACGTATGCTCTGCTAACCAAGCAGCTGGTTGTTTATGTGTGTGTGTGTTTTGTAGATGTCACAGGTGAACCCTGCCCTGTTCAACGCCATGAACCTGAAAACAGAGCCGGAGGCAGGCCAGGGCGGGAACGCCTCAGAGGCGGCACAGTATCTGAACAGAGTCCTGAAGAGACCCATGCCTGAAAAACCCACTGAGATCTGGAGGACATACCTCCGCAGGTATGCAACATGCAGGAAGTGCAAAGAGTAGTTTGAGTTATGTAGTCAGACTTGACTCATTTCATTTTGATAGTGAGAAAAGTACTGTACATAAAAGGCCTTTTTCTGTAAATACTGTTCCTCACATGCTGGAAACCCCCGAAATATAAAGAATCTGGTCTTGCAGGAATTTGTAATGACTTAGAGTACAACGGACCTACGACATTTACTGTCAGATGAGGAGTTGAACCAGTTTTGCTCTAAGCACTGGTTTATTTTAGAAACCAGTAAATTTACTGTCATTGAGCCATGATAATAGGAAACTAGATCTAAACATCGATGCCGCATAAATACCCTATTTAATCTCACAGTAAAAGGGTGTGTAAGGCAGAGCTATCATGGTTTAGTATTTATTTTTTATTCGTTTTTATTTTTGTTTAGTTTTAAATTTGGATTTCATTCATTATCTGTCTATGTTAAGGTTTGACACAGATGACTTCTGTGAGGCTCAGTGTGACTTCCTTCAGAAAGTGCACTTCCACTGCCTGGTAGAGGACTGTGGCGCACTCTTCAGCACTGTGGATGGGGCCATAAAACATGCTAAGTGAGTGAGAAAACACACCCTTTCCACATTTTAGCTTTTACCTTTACTGATCAACATGAAAATGAGCTTCCATCTTGTTTTTCAGCTTCCACCTCAGAGCCACCTTGAAAGTGAAGTCGGAGCCTCAGTTCAGCGAGGGCAAGGAGTCGGCGAGGGAGCCCCTCTGCAGCCTGCTGCCCCCGTCTCCATGGCCAACAATCCCTCCATGGATGTGGCACACCTCACCTCCTCTGGTGGGTACAGCTCTCCTCCTCCCTCCCTGCTGGCCTGGAAGCAGCTGACCGGCAGCATCCCTCAGATACCGGCCTCGATGCCCAACCTGCCGGCCAACTCACCTCTGGCTACCACCTCTCTAGAGAATGCAAAGCCACAAGTCAAACCTGGTTTCCTGCAGTTCCAGGAAAGTAGGAGAAACATTTATCTGTATCTTATAGAGTGCTGCAGGGATGACATATTTTTGTAGTAATTAGCATCACTCTGGTTCTCTCCACAAAAGGAAAAACAGGATTTTTCCATTGGATTGCAGAAATTAAACTCTATTGCAGACACGTCAAGTTTATGATACCTACACATTTTGTCCAGCAAAGTAATCTTCACGAACGAACACCAGTCAATCACCAGAAGTAAAAAGCTGACTGATTACGCTATAAACAAAATATCCATGTTTGTATGAATTCACATCACCACTACTTAAGCCACTTTTACACTGGACAAAAAAATCCACCCAGCAGCTGTAAAGCAGTGAATAAACATTTAATTTCATAGAAATTATTCAAATAAAAGCCCACCATTTTGCTATCTGAAAACTTTTATTATGAAGCAGCAAAATCTCAAAATGTCAGGTTTTCATCAGCAGTAATTAAATATGACCCCATCCAGCTGAAAGCAAACATGAGAAAATAAAATAAGGCAGATACTCAAGTACAAACAGCAACACAGGGAGAAAACTGAACTTTAAACCACAGAGATTCAGTTAGAAGCTACAAAAGCACTGAGAGGTAAACACAGAGATTTTTAAAAATGCCTTTCTCTCTGGTCTCCACAGACATGACCTCAGAAAAAAAATACAGAAAGGCAAACTGGCAGTTGGAAAAGGGTCAACTGCCTATTTTTAATGGGTTTAGCCACATTTTAAAAACCTGCATATACAGACTAGTTTTGTTATAAAAACCGGTGTAAGTAACTAGTGTTCTCTATAGTCTCAAGTAGCCATTTGTTGGCAACTGCCTTTTTTAAAACACGTAAAAGCTTCAAAATTCACTAGTGGGGTTTTTACTGACATATTTTATGTCGTAGAACAAAACGTGAAAAGCTTGTGGTAACCACAGACCTTAACTTCAGACATGTAACCAAAACCCCATTCAAAATCCCCATAGACTTGAGACAAGGGAACTGAAGTGCTAATATGTTAACTCATTTCCGGGTGGGTCATTCCTGCAGCACTCTATTACTCTGCATTACAATGTGTTTATTCGCCTTTTTGGGCCCTGTGATGATTAAAATGTATTTTCCATTTTTACTCATCCAGTGATCCCTGTTTGGCTACTGACTGTAAATACTCAAACAAATTCCACTTCCACTGCTTGTTTGGGAATTGCAAGTATGTGTGCAAGACGTCTGGCAAGGCAGAGTCCCACTGTTTGGACCACATCAACCCCAACAACAACCTGGTCAACATCCGTGACCAGTTCTCCTACTACTCCCTCCAGTGTCTCTGTCCCAACCAGGTGAGTGTGCAGCTTGACAACTCAGCCAGGAGCTGATTCACCTACTGTCATCTGCCAGAGTTTTCTAAGCATGAAGTATGCTATCTATTAGACCAGTGTTTGAGGTTATTTGACTCAAGGCTTTCACAACCGCTGCTCCCCGTCTTCCATCTCTGCTGAAAAAGACAGTCGACTCACCCCAGTAATGCCTGTTTATATGTCAATGATGTCATTTTGACTGCCGCATTCTCCTCTCAGAAAAGGCCAATTTAGCTGATATTACCCAATAAATCATTGTCACTTGCACAGTAAACAAGGCTGTCTGGAATAGGGCAAAAATCAGGGGAATGCTTCGCAAATGAAACCTAAATGGCAGCCCCTGCCTGCTCTCATGAGCCCGTATTTGGAAAACCGTTTAAATGAATTCATTAATGTGTCGAAAATCACCCCTCTCACAAAAAGCCCCCCCCCTTTTCCTCTCCTCTCTCCTCCTCCCCTTAGTCTCCATCTCCTGAACAGAGCAGATCTTATTTGGCCTGGTCCTTTGGGATCTGAGCCTCACAAACAGATGGTGGTGTACAGACATGTTAGAAAGGAGGGGTGTTTGTGGGAAGCCTGGAAAAAAAAAGTCACCGTACTTAGAAATGTGGGATGTTCCAAATGACCAGAAAGGAAAGGCCTGTGAGGTGTTGATTATGTTTTTGGAGAGAGACTGTGTGTAGTGTTCACTTTCACTTTGCACACAAAGAAAACATCAAATAATGTTAATCAACTCCTCTGGCTTTGAAACGTTCACCACATTTGACTCATGAAATTGGAAATTATGTGTCTCTCTTCTGCAGCACTGCGAGTTCAGAATGAGGGGCCACTATCACTGTCTGCGGCCCGGCTGCTACTTTGTCACTAACATCACCACCAAGCTGCCGTGGCACGTCAAGAAGCATGAGAAGGCAGAGCGCCGTGCCGCCAACGGCTTCAAATATTTCACCAAGAGGGAGGAGTGTGGAAGGCTGGGTGAGAAAAAATACATCTGATCCTACACAAGTTTTTTTTACCTTTTTGTGTTTGCATATTGTTTACTGTACATCAATGATTCTCAGCCTGGGGGTCAAGACCTCCAAAGGGGTCACAAGATAATTTCTGGATGTCACCGGACGGTTGTGTGGAGAATGAAATAAACCAGGCTAACATATTGTGGAAGCAGCAAAACTATAAACCAGCACAAAAATGACTTAACAACATAAACCACCATGGTCTGAACAGACACAAAAAGTAACATTTGATTTTGTAAGATAAAATAGCAAACTTAAACTACTCAGTCCAGCACGCTTGGCACTTGGGACTGTTTGTTGTTTTATACAGTAATCTCTGAACCGTGTCGGGCAGACAGGAGGAAGTGGGGCACAACTTGAAAAAGGGTGAGGACCACTGCTATACATCATTCCACAAGCCCCCATGTCCTAATACTAGGGCTGCAACTAACAATTTTTTTGATCAATTTATTAATCAATCAGACTATAAAGTGACAGTGTCCAATTGCTTTTATGTCCAACTAACAGTTCAAAACCCAAAGACTCTTCTTTTACAATCATAAATGAAGAAAAGTAGTGAATTCTTACATATACAAATGACTGACACAATTACAGTTTCCACAGGTCCTTAAAGCCTTAAAAAGTCTAAAATACAATAATCTGTATTTTAGCCCCCAAAATATTATAAATCTTTTATTTTGACAGGCCTTAAAAATTTATTGTATTTTTAACAGAATTTTACTCTTATAAACCTGCAATAATTTCAGTCTTTGTTTTTGGGAAAAGATGAAACACTTGAATTGATCACTCTGTAACAAAACTACAAAACAAAACTAATATGGAATCAATAAGCACTAAGCAGCCCAGTCATAATTTATGGGCGCATACAAATTAAAGTGAAAATCTGAAATAAATATAGAATTTTTCTGCAGTGAAATTCCCCGGACTGGACAGCGACTGGAGGAGCTCTCAGTTCTGTCAAAAATGCATCACTCAGATGTGAGAGTTTCTGATTCAGTGTTGTGTTTTTAGCTATAATCACTGTTTCTGTCACTGTCACTTGTGTTAGCCTAATGAGCTAAGCTAAGCTAAGCTTGGCAGGAATAAGTGGTACGTCAAACCACGCTTAAAAAATCGGTACGCTTCATACTTCGGCAGCATGGACATGAAATAGTTCTTGTACTTGTAATCTGCACAAAACCTGAATTAATTGATTATCAAAATAGTTGCCAACTAATTTTCTTTCTATTGACCAATCTGTTAAATTGACTAATTGTTGCAGTTCTACTAAACACTCCAGCTTTTGATAATATTTTATACCCAGAGAGATGTGTGGATTAATGGTGTCAAATTGAGAAAGATGTAGATTGATTTTCGTTGGCAGTTGTGAGAGGATATTCTCTGTGTTTACAAAGGGAGAGAGACCAGTGTTGGCAAACACACTGTCGTGCTATGTGAGTTGTTTAAGAGGCATGAAACAAGTCCGCCTGATAGGTTTTGTTGCTGTGTTTTGCATATTCACAATGGCACCTCAAGTCCCAAAGGTAGTCTTGCTTGTACTATATGAGCAATAACGTCAAAGGGGGCAATCACATCCAGGTTGTTTTCTTCTTCCTTTTGCCCCTGTCAGAAATGAGCAATTAGGTTTGTGTTTGTTAATTATCCGGCTTGTCTGGTTTAGCCTGTTTGTGTTCTGAAGCTGCGCCTCACAGCCACCGCTGCCATCACACAGAAATGAATTAAAAGTGATCTGTTTTTTTCAGGCGGTTACACAAGCTTTTCATAAGGCAGAAACAAAGCAAACAAAAACAGGCCCCAAACAGCTGTTTTTTGTCCCCAGCCTGATCTGCCAACTGTATTGTTTGGGCTGGGGGGAAAAAAACAGAAAGGATTACCATCGCTCGCACTCCAGTCATAAAGAATTGATGGGTTGCCAGTATCCATGGCAGCGACATTAAACTGAACACCGCTGATGATGTTACCTGGTTTCTGTCTCACAAAAGGCCCTCCATGTCACGGGGGTTACTGTTATTTGCTCAACTTTGCGTGTTTAAAACATTGTGTGTGCAAAAGCTATTTGATGACACAGACGTGTTGTGCTCTTAAACCGGGTGCCATGGTTACTGACATGCTAGCACCTGCCCAGCATGTTACTCTTTCAATTATTTCTGCCTGCTTTTATATAATGGTATTTGATTAACAGACACAAAACGGAACATTCATTTAATTTGAAATCATAAAGCAATTAGAGCCAGACCGGTTAAAACACGAGAAAAGAACAGAAGAATATGCAGCAGACAGCAGCACAATGGAGAACAAAAGGGAAAATGACAATGGAGATACTTTGAAAAATGAATTTAATATGGTAATAATTGTATATTTACTTTGGTTTGCAGGGGTGTGTGCATTATTGGCCCACAGAAAATGAGAATTTATTTATGTAAATTCCTAATTGAATAAAGCATGTCAGTGTAATAAAAGAGCTCCACAGGTTTAGTGCACAGAAGCCTTGACTTGCTCAGTGTGACACTGGAGTGATCTAATATTCCTCCTACATGTACACTCTGAAACACTTTGAAACCCGATCCCTCTTTTGTCAGAGCCATATCATGAAATTAAAAAAAACTAAAAATATTTCACTTTGTGTTTGATCTAATCACAACACCGTCTCACTGATGATATTGCATTTAGTGCAGGAGCTGAGCCAAAGATAAATTAATCTGTATCTGAGAGTTTACAACTGCTACTGCTTTTCTTTTTTGCAGGTTGTAAGTATAACCAAGTCAACAGCCACTTCCACTGCATCCGTGAGGGTTGCCAGTTCTCCTTCCTGCTCAAGCACCAGATGACCTCACACGCACGTAAACACATGCGGCGGATGCTGGGGAAGAACTTTGACAGAGTCCCTTCCCAGGTACAGACACACAAACGATGACACCTGACACATGCCTTTCTGAAAAGGGTAATTATCTGAAAATACATCCGGAACACCTCAGTCAATTAAAACAGGTATTGAATAGTCTATTGAAACATATTCCAGCAAAGCCAAGTGCTTCACACACCCTTTAACCAAGAGATTAAACATGGTATGTATGCAGTGTATGTCTAGGTTACCATTGTTAATGGTCAAAGATTTTGGTTTTGACGGTTTTTGCCAAAAAATAAAAAAATGTTTTAAAAGGTAGAGATACCGATAGATGAATTTTCGCCCAAATTTTATGTTCCCACAAACACAGTTTTAGTTGTCGATCTGCTGCAAGAAGATGATTAAAAAAAAGACTTAATACCAAAAATACTTGCGTAAAAAGTAGAGATACTGATTCATTCAAAGTATTGTTTCATCTTTTACGTCGTTTTCATCTTGTTGCGTCTGCCGTGCGTGATATGCACAGATGGATACGCCAAACAATCATCTTTTCTGTGTGTTGTCATCCCATCCATTTACATTAACATTGGTCTTTATGTCGATAAGGTGGCGCACAATGGTGCAAAATAAAAAATAATCGATGATTCCCCTCAAATACATTAAAAGTAACATGCCTGTTTTGAAAATGTGCTGTATGGAGTAGAAAGTTCAGATAATTGTGTTAAAATGTAGGGAGTAAAAGTAAAAAGTTGTCAGAAAAATAAATACTCCAACACCTTTCGCTGTGAAAGGTATTTGTGAAACAGATTTTCACTATCATTTTATATTACTGATTTTTTTAAAATCTGATTTTCACAAAAATGTCTGCTTATTATTTGTTGGTATCCAAAGTCTACGTGACTTTTTAAAATCATGCTTCCTGCTCTGTGAGTCAGATTCAGATAAAAGGGTAACAGCGTCATTCTGTGTTCTGTAAAAAAACAAACAAAACAAAAGTACTGCTCATATCCTGTCGCACCAGTCCATGACAAATCACTCTTGACATTCTTTTGATGAATTTTTCACACTGGAGTGTACTCCCTTTCCCAACTTAACCTCCGCAGTATGTCCTGTACCATACGTAAATTTAAACAAGTGGATTTTCTTGTTCTGTTTGTTCTTTTTTCATTTCGAAGCCTTTGTATAGTGACAGAAGTGCAAGGTTCATTCTTCGTGAATACTTTTGAAGTCTTGAGAAATTCTTGGGTGTACGCCAAGAAGCCAACACCTGTATTAATCATGTTATATCCTGAGATGAAGTTGTTTGTTTACAGTGAAGATTATTTTGTTGTCCAGGTGATGCCGCTCGGTCAGAGGGCAGATGAGATGCAGCAGGCGTCCGGCATGATGTCTGGCCCTGTAGCGAACCAGTCTGCCATCAACTCCAGCTTCTCCTCCTCGGCATCATGGAGGAGACTGATGATTACATGGACTACATGGGAGGAGGGGGCAGCCCGTTGGGCCTCTCCTCTGAGTCCTCCAACCAGGACCGGAGCTGCACCAGCACACCTGTGGGGAACGATGGCTCTCCAGCAGGTGAGAAAAAGTTTTTTTTTTTAAAGTGTCGTGTAGATCTTCAATATACTTTAGTCTATAAGGTGAATAGTGCAATACATTCAGCATCATACATCACGCTTCACACTCATCTACCTTACCCAGAAAACCGGCAACTTGTCATTTCAGCCATTTGTCAATCATGTATGACTTATGATCAATAGAATAATGGCACATCAGTCATATTATATGAGGTTGAAGACAATGCTGTATTCTTATTATGACAGGATCTTTTGCAGTTTGCCTGGTCATCCTCATAAAACATCCATTTCTTACATCAGTAGTTTGAGTTATTGCACTATGTGTAGCTTATTACATTTTCCTCTGGCCAGAGATCATCCCTGTGGCTTTATGTCTACTTTAGCACTTTTAGTGGGGTGGATTGTGGGAGGAAAAGGACAGGAAAGGAGAGACAGCCTCTTTTTCCTCAAATCTTACTGAATAAATAGGCTCTCCTCTGCTTTTTTTCTAAATCTGAGCCTGCCTGTGATTTTCACATTTCTCCATGTGTTGCCAATATGATCCACTACTCTCATCATTGTTGTTTTGGCTGGTGTTTGGGTTACTTGTCTTGAATGGGCCTCATTTTGTATCATTCTCTTATCTTTTATCTTTCCCTTTTTACCTCCCATCCCTCTGTGTGTGTGTGTGTGTGTGTGTGCGTGCGTGTCTGTGTGTGTGTGATTTGGCCCTTGTTTTTGTGTGTGTGTGTGTTTCTTCCCCTCTTGTCTGTCCTTCACCCTCTCCGGTCAACCTGTCTCTCCAGGACAAGGCTGCCCCGCCACCACTTCTGCTCCTACCACCCCTGCTGACACTAGCGCTACCCAAAATGCACCTCCTCCTTCTTCCTCCTCCACTCCTCCTCCTCTTCCACCACCACCACCTCCTGCTCCTTCCGCTCCTCAGCCTGGCCTCCAGTCCCAGGCCCCATCCCTCTCTCCCGCTCTCCTCCGACCTCCTCTTCCCTCACTCCCATACCTCCTCTCTCCATCCTGTCTGTCATACTCTCTGCTCAGCGCCTCTCTGGGAGCCACTCGGAGTGTTGTCATGCCAACCAACACACCAGCTTTCAGCCCCATCATTGCCACTCCGTCTCCGGTTAAAAATGACGTCCCTATAGTTCAGGATGCTGCAGGTACTTATCCCCGGCCGCAAACCAACACTGCAGCTGTCAGTTAAGTCCTGTGCAGCATTTAACTGTGTGAGAAAATCAAAGGGGCTTCCCAGCATGCAACATTTGTGTACAACTGATAAAATGTGCATGCTTACAGTACAATAACAGAACAAATGTGTATAATTACTTCTTTTACACCTTCACTCTTAGAAATAAGGGTTTCAAAAGAGAATGGCCGAAGGTTCTACCTAGAACCATTTGCTTCTGAAGAACCCTTTTTTGACCAAAGGGTTTGTCAAGGGTTCTTTGTAAGACTAAGCTTTCCATGAAGAACCCATTTCATCCAAAGATCCATTTTTGGATGAAAGAGTTCTTCAAAAGATTTTTGAAATCCTTGAAGAACTCTTTTGTCAAGGGTTTGTCAAGGGTTCTTTGAGTTCTTTGAATATAAAAAGGTTCTCAGTAGAAACCCCTGATTATGTTCTAGATAAAACCGTTGGAATATAAAAAAAGTACCCAGTAGAACCCCTTGGCTGGTTCTCGATAAAACCCCTGGAATATAAAAATGTTCTCTGTAGAACCTCTTTGGCGGGTTTTAGATAAAACCCGTTGAATATGAAAAAAAGTTCTTGGTAGAACCCCGATTGTGTTCTAGATAAAACACTTTGAATAGAATAGAACCATCTCAGTAGAAGCCCTTTGGTGGGCTTTAGATAAACTCCTTGAAATATAAAGAGCCTTTCAGTAGAACCCCCTGGGTAAGCTCTTGTGAGCACCCTCAGAAGTTGGGAATGTTCTAGATAGAACCCCCAGAGAGGGTTCAGGGTTTACCCATTACACCATAGAGGTGTTCTCGGTGGGGTTCTGGGTCAAACTTCACAGGTGGTTCTTGGTATAACTCTTTATGTTGCGTTCTTGGTAGAACTCTTGGTTCTATTTAACATCTTTATTTCTAAGAGTGTTCTCGTGTGTTCTCACTGTTAGCATGAGGAGGATTTAGCGATGAGCAGTAAATTCAGCACCTGTAGTCTGAAGCCTGGGTCTTGTTTAGCCTCCATTAACAAGGCTGCATCAGCAGCCTCTCATTTTAATCACGCCTCAAGTTTTATCGAGGCCCACTGCTTCCTGTCTTGCAGAACAGGGATCACATCATTAGCAGTGACCCCAGGGTGTTGCAAAAGGTGGGTGCCCCTCATAAAACAACATGGAGATAAGAGGGTCGGTTAAGACCCGCAGCTCCGCCTCTGTTTGGAGGCTGCAGACACCCTGTAAAAGTGTCATGTTCCAAAGTCAATCTATCATTTTCCCCCTCCTTTAATCATTCTGGGAATTAGGAATAAAAAAAATTGTGGCTCTCTGTGCTTACTCAGCTGTGAACCACTTCTGGCTGAGCAAGGTTGCATATTAGAGTTTCGACCAGGGCGGCCTCACACTGTAATTTGCTTGTAGTTTGTGGATTTTAATTTTACTTACTGATTGTTCTTTAACATGCTTCCTTGTTTTCTTTCAGGAAACACCATCTCCATTCCCACGGCCACCGGCTCAAAGAAGCGCTTCTGGATCATCGAGGACATGTCACCGTTTGGCAAGCGCCGCAAGACCGCCTCGTCACGCAAGATGCTGGATGAGGGGATGATGCTGGAGGGCTTCCGGCGCTACGACCTCTATGAGAACTGCAAGGACTCTTGCTGCCAGTTCTCCCTGAAGGTGACCCACTACCACTGCACACGTGAGAACTGCGGCTACAAGTTCTGCGGCCGCACACACATGTACAAGCACGCGCAGCACCACGACCGCGTTGACAACCTGGTCCTGGACGACTTCAAGCGCTTCAAGTCCTCGCTCAGCTGCAACTTCCCTGACTGCCAGTTTTCAGGCAACAGCACCCACTTCCACTGTCTGCGCTGCGGCTTCCGCTGCACCGACAGCACCAAGGTGACAGCCCACCGCAAGCACCACGGCAAGCAAGACGTGATCAGCGCTGCCGGCTTCTGCCAGTTCAGCTCCAGTGTTGATTGTGAGGTTCCCGACTGCAAGTATAAGCTCAAGTGCTCGCACTTCCACTGCACCTTCCCTGAGTGCAAGCACACGGTGGTGGGCATGTCCCAGATGGACTCCCACAAGAGGAAGCATGAGAAGCAGGAGCGTGGCGAGCTGCCATCTGTGTCGCCCAAACAGGAAGGGGCGCACCACCTGGGAGGAGGCGTGTCTGCGGTCCCCCCAGTCTCCATGGGTCTCTCTACTTCCTCACCTGGCAGGCTCCACGGAATGTCCCACACCACCTCCATGCTCTACCCGCCAGGCGGCATCGTGTCTGAGTACAACCACCCATACCCGCCAACCTCCCTCAGCCTGGACAGCTCCCTCAACCTGAGCACCGACACCAGCAGCTCGCTGTTCTTCCTGAAGAACGCCGCTGGGCTGGGGCTCAGCGATTCCTTGGACCTCAGCAAGAAGATGCAGCATGACGTGGCACGGTCCGGCCACAACCTGACCACGCCCCCGCTGAGTCTGCCGGCAGCTCAGGACGACACCACTGGGACATCCGGCGAGGCCGAGGATGACCTGTCACCGGAGGAGGAGGTGCCCGCTGAGGAGGAGGAAGAGGAAGAAGAGGAGGAAGAGGAAGAGGCAGAGGAGGATCTCAACACTGACTCGAATGATGATTCGATGGCAGAGCCCGATGGCGAAAAGGACAATGGCGAGAGTTTTGATGCTTCCGTTAACCACACTGATACTTCCCAACTGGAAAAACAAGACGTTGACCCATGAAAGAAAAAGACTAAGAGTGACTATAGAAGAGAAACCCTGTGTACTTTGAACAAACGAAAATGAAAGTGGCCTCATTTATCATGTTTAGAGACTTCAGATGACAACAAAAAAACAACAGCAAGGAGAAAATGACGGCCCAAAATGATTTATTATGATGTTTACAAGATGACCAACATTATTAATTCAATTATGCATTAAAAAAATATGAACGGAGACACACAGAATTAGGCCCTGTTTTACACACGGGGCAGCAATGTAAAGCATTTTACTACACATCAGTCTTTTTGTGTGCGTGCATGTTTGACTTTAATTTATTTTTATTTTTTTTCACTTTTTTGTGTGTGGATAAAACAACAAAAACATTAGAAAAACAAAAACAAATCTCTCTATATAACTATATATGTAAGTGTGTGTGTGAACGATGATATACAAAAGGAAAATGCAGGCTCAGGCCGTGGATACGTAGAAAAAAAAAGGGATGTGAATCACTAAGGGGAAACAGGATGTGTTAAAACATTTGATCTTTTTTTCTGTATTAATATTATTAATTATTATTAGACACTGAGAGAAAGGGGAGTTACATTTTTGCTCGTTCCCGCCTCTCTCAGGTCTTTTTCTTTGTTCTCAATGACATGTGGAATTGACCAGTAAATGTGTGGTCAGTCTCAGCTGCAGTCGGGCGTCCCACCGAGCCGCCAGTCTCAACAGTTCTCTCCGACATTCTGCTAGAAATGTTCGACTAGCACCAAAACCAAGCTCAGCCCCTTGTAATTTTAACCCCCCCACCCCCCACCCACGGAGGAATCAAGTTTGTGTGTGGATAGTGCACTTTTATATTAGCTGACCATGATGATAACGATGATGATAGATAAACTCATAAGCATATTTAAAAAATATTTTTGTTACCATTTGCATCTTTGCATTACAATGTTGTTTTGTTGTGTTGTTAGTCAGAAGCATATCGATCTGTAAGCAAGGCGAGGTTGTGATTAACGGGTTGAGGAGGTGGGGGGTGGGGGTTCAGACTGACCAGAGGAAACGATGCGTCTCTCAGACGCAGCGAGGAGGACGCCAGAGGAAGCGTCAAGGAGTTTGGTTTATGTTGAAAAATATACAGACCGAAAATGTCTCTTCAATGGCATTTTGTTTTCCATTCACTATGGCTGTGGTTGAGCTCCTGTTGTAACGGTTTTTATTTAATATTTATGTGACCTTCCAATGAGAAATTTTTAGGGTGTTATTGCACTTTTTAGGTTCATTTTTACCGTCTGAAAAAAAATATGATATATATCTTTTAACAGGGAATTTTGCTTTAAAGATGTTGTTTTAGTTCACTTTTTTGCTTTGATGCACAAATAGATGTTAGTGTGACAAAGAACTGTCGTTCTGTGATTTATTTAAAGACTGGTTTTTATTTTTGCTTCTGTGATTGGACAAAAAAAAAGGAAAGGGGTGCACCAGAAAAAACAGCGCCCTAATAAGAAACACTAATACGGACTGTGATTTTTAAATTAATTCTCAAGAATGCTCACTTACTGTAGTACTAAATTATAAATCTGTCAAAGCCACCCTCTGGTTTCTATCGAGCGAATATGTACGACCAATAAGTTGACACACTGATCATGAGTTATCTCCTGAGCTTGGCATTGGAAATAAATGATCATAATATAGGGAATAATAATGTGTGTAGATGATATTCCTTCAGATATTGTTTTGAGAAGAAAAAAAAGGTTGTACAGTATTTTCCTCTGTAAAAAAATAACTATATATGAACAAAATGCTCTTTGATGAACAGCTTCCTTTAAAAAGAAAAACCGTTAAAAGGAGAAATGAATAATAAAAAGTTAAAAATTCAAATAGCCTCATCATAGTTTGCTTGTGTGCGTGACATTTTTTTTAATTACCCCAGATTTTTTGGAAAAAAAATTGTTCATACTGTAGCATTGGCAAATTCCGTTATGATATTTGCAGTATATTTTATTTTGTTTCTTTTTCCAAACTATGTCAGAAGCTCAAACTAAAATACACTGATTTGAATTCATTCATGATGTTTCTGTTTTATTTAACGACTCGTTTTATTCATTGTCATTTTTCTGTGTGTGTGCTTTTGTTTTGTTTTTTTTTCCTCATTAATTGAAATTCTTGGTTTATATTTACTTTGCTGTGGGCATGCCTCGTTCACAGACTGAACTGTCTCCTGGGACTCTGCTGCGACGCAGACACAGGCCACATTTGTTTTGTTTTCTCATCGTTTTGCTGAGATAACTGTAGGGGCTGGGAGACATTGTGCACTTGAATTCAGTGTGTGTGTGTACGTGTGTGTACGTGTGTGTGTGTTGAGGGTGTAAAATAGCAGGATTTGTAAAAAGTTGAAAATAAAGAAACTATAATTATTCTAACAATAACATGTAGTGCTTGATAGTGCTTCAGCCTTGTGGAGGGGAAAGGTGCTGATGGACGCCAGCGGGACAAAAGGTCACAGCAGCGACCTCTCTGTCTCTTTTTGTATCTGTCAGTGACACTACTGAAGTGTGTGAGTGTCTGTGTGTGTGTGTGTGGTGCGTGCATGTTGTGAGACAGATAGGCCACGGCTGCTGTAAGAATACAGACCTGTGGCTCCGTCCCAGCTGCTCACAGCTTCAATTCATATTTCATGACCTTGTGCGTCTTTTCCCTGCTTTTGTTCCACTCAAATCCAACTGGGACGCCTTTTCTTTGTCACAGAATTTGAAGGAAACAAACAAAAATAAACATCTGCATTCACGCAGGTTAGAGGAATCAACAATATTTGTTGCCGGGGTCGCCCGTTGTTCACGCTTGACATTCTGGTGCGAGAGTGAGATCAGATCCGCGGACCATTAGGGAGATTTAGAGGCCTGCTACTGCTAACAAGATGGCTCTCTGTGTCTTGTTCAGTGTTAACAGGGCACATTTATTTTTTTTAGTTCAGTTTTTTTCGCCTTGAGCCATGTGCTGGGTTCTCCTCCCACTCCCTCATGTCACCCAGTGGTCAGTGTGCTGGTTCTGTCTGTCCCTTCGTCTACAGCTGTTCCTGTCCTTCCTCCTTCCTTGTGATGTTTTTTTTTAATAAAAAAAAAAAGAAGAAAAAAAAAACACGGGTAAAGGCATCACCATCTGTCAGCCAGCTGGCATCCTGTATATAATCTACCAGAAAAAAAAAAGAATAAACATGAAAATTATATTACAGAAAAACCAGACGGAAACGACCTCCAAATCCTGCATAGGCTGCTGCCGAAACGACAGATCATTTTACTGTTTTAATTAACAGAGTAAAAAGGATGGTATAAAAAAGTGGTGGGGAAATAAACTGAGATGTATTTCCACTGAAAGCCTCCTGCTCGCTGCAGCGTAGTGGATACACAGAGCAACATTTTAGACTTTGTAAAATATATTGCACTTTTGGACTAAAAGCCATCTCCCGTTAGCATTCAATTTGGCGAGATTCATGAGACATTTTATATGAAAAGTAGACAATGAAGCAATTTTTTAAAAAGTCTTCTCTACTTGAATTTGTTGCCCTCAGCACTATTCATTCTTGTCGTATTGCTTCTTTCCACTTGGATACAGTGCTGTTCATCTTCATTGTGCTATATTTATGTTTTTCTTCTGTTTCTGCATGTCTTATGCAAAGATTGAGCTTTTCACTCAGTGAAATAAAAACGTACTGAATGACTTTAGGCCTGTTCTCAGTGTCGATGTCTGTTTGAACGTCAAAGAAGAGCACGACACATGTCTCAACTCTACCTTTTCACAAAACCACCAGTCGTATATATTATGAGTGTGGGGGGTATGCATGCATCAGTGACATACAGTCAGTTGATGTGCCAGGAACAGGTTGAGTGAGAGTGTGAGCAGCGTGGAGAGGCAACAGTCGGGGCTGGGAACACACACGACAGGTGTGCACTGCATATGTGGTCACATGATGCCTATAAGGCAGATTAGGGCCCAAACAGATGAAGCGCTGCTTAATGGCAGCTTTTATTAAGTTCACAAAGCGTGGAGGGGAGGGGCGAACAGAGGAAAAGCAGGTGGCTGGGCCTGTGCACTCCTAGATGAAGACAGATATTGTACAGTGGAGTCTGAAGAGGGTAGCCACTGTGGAAGGATTTATGAAGATTTGCCCGCCCTGGACTCACCACCGCCTGCCTGTTCCCGAATCCTGCAGTAATAGCCAGAGAGAGAGGGAGAGCTGGAAAAGCTCTGAGAGAAAAATGTGCTAGAGAGTATGATCATATAAGATGAGATGAAACTATAATAATACCTGCATGTACAGTCCGTCACAGTTACAACAAAGAGCAAAAGGATCCACACAAATACAGAGAAACTGAATATCATTCATATAATTTCATTATTGAATGCTGCAACATTTTAAGTATAATAAAGTATAATTAGCAGATTACATTTTAAGATAGTTACCAAAATATGATGAGAAAGAGAACAATGTATTATGAAATAAATGCAACTTTTAAAATATCAGTACACTTATATATAACAAATGATAGAAATATCAGATATATATAAGGAAAACTATAAAATGACTATATACAATGTGCAAAAACATCAGTTGTAGAGCTACAACGATTTGTCCATTATCAATTCAGAAAATTAGTTGCCAACTATTTTGACAATCAGTTCATTGTTTCAGACATTTTTTAAACATTTGCTGGTTCCAGCTTCTTAAACGTGAGGATTTGCTGCTTTTCTTTGTGTTTTTGTGTTCTTTGTGTTTATGAAAGTAAAGAGTCCTTAGGTTTTGGAGTGTTGGTTGGACAAAAGACAATTTTAAGACTTCACTTTGGGCTCTGGGAAATTTGGTGAGCATTTTTCACTTATCTTTTTTTGACAATTTACAGACTAAACAATTAATTGTGAAAATAACTGTTAGTTGCAGCACTAAAATATACACACAACTGGGTTTAAAGACATGTTGAGACATGAAGATGTGCACTGTATTTCTAAAATATATACCTAAATAGTGTATATGCTATTACAAATGTATGAGGATAACTAAACGTGCAGGTTTTGGTACACAGGAGCTATGGCTCTACATGAAGCCACCACAAAAAGGTGATAATGTGTGTAATTATGTCTGTTGTCATTATCACTGTATTGTGAAGAAATCTGAGAGTACAGGTGTGATTTCTGCAGAAAAATGAACAAAGCTGCTCCAAATCTGTATATTCAGTCAGGGCACACTACAGGTTGTGATTGCTGAGTGTGTCTGCACACTGTATGTACTTTACGTGCTTTACAGTGTGGCGGTTGCCAACATGACAGAGCACCTACAGAGGTCTTTGTTTGGGCCTGAAACAGAGATACTTCAGTCAGATGTGATGTCGACAATACAGTTCAGCTCAGTTCACGTCTCTCTGCACAAACTGCCTCCAGGCACACACTTCTGAAAACAGACTGTTCACTAGTGTGTTAATCTGCCCGTCTCCCTCTCAGTACTGTTGATGCTTCCTGACGCGTGATTGTAGGGGGGGGAGTTGGACAATAAAGCAGAAATTATTTCACTAATAACTGGGTGTAGCCACATTTTTTCAGACCTGAGCAGAAAATGTAAAAAGAAACATGGAACTTGCCATAAAATATTTAAAGCGGTCACATGAGTATTTGTACACTATGTGACAGGAGTCGCTTGTAGGGTTGTACCCACGGAAATTATCACTTGACTCGATTTATCTTCTCCTTCAGCTCTGAAGAGCATTCTACCATCTTTTAAACTCAATGTTTTGCTTTTCAGCCACAATTTTACTACCACTCTCATAACTACCTGCTCAGCACCAAACAAGCGAACAAGCAAACAACCAGACAAAGTAAGCAATTAGCTGGTGAGCATAGTGGAGCATTAAGCAGCTAAAGAAACAGATATTTCCCTCAGGAGTTGGTGGAGACCAAAAACAGAGCTAAAGAGAGTGGCTGTTGAACTTATCTTAATAAAGACTCATGTTGCTCTGTGTTGTTTGTGTAAATAGGCCACTGTTTGCAAACAAGTTCGCCCCATCAACTTATTTAAAATATGATAATAATTTTAGGCTTAATAGGTTTAATTTTAGATTTTGTAGTTTATTTCTGGTGCCAGTCCAAGAGTCCAAAAAGTGAAAAAAAAAAAGGTGACTTTGTGATGATTTTTGGCTAGTTCACACACTCCCCAGGCTCACTATAGATGGCGTTCTTCAAGCTAGTGTGGCTAGTTTGAACCTGCTAGCTAGTGTTCAAAACACAATGGTTTTCTTCTGTCTTTTGTTAAGAATGCTTCTGGGGTTTTCTATTAGCTAAATGTATATCAGCAATTCTAAGTTGATAGAAAAAATTGTGTTCCTCATTATTTCAACCAAGATAAAACAAAATTATTTGTTAGCATTCAACAACAATACAGGCCTATGCCACCCACTGTCTGTTAAATCAATATTAGAATTGTTATTGAATAATAACAATTTCTTTATCTTTGTAAAAATTGAAACGGAACTCCCAATTTTATTTTTATTTCTTATTTACTGTCAAAGCAGAGTTACCATAATTAACCATTTTTGACATGTAAAGACAGCAATTTTGTCTCTCTCCCTGAGGTGACGGCAGTCTGGCTGGTCTGGCTGGGTGACTTTCTCAAAGTCCACTGTCCTTAATCAAATACTTTTGCTTTCTTTTCCAACATTATTGAGTGTATTTCTGTTGTTTATCATATGCACATATGTTTCATATTTCACCATCCAACAAGTGTTTGCTGGGATGTGAGCTAACTTTAGCCTCAGTCTTTTAACAAACATCATGTAAGCAGCTGTTAAACCCCTTTTACAAGGTTCTCGTTTTAAAATGTGTCAGATGGATCAACAGACAGACCTCTCAGCAGACATAAGGAGTTTATGCATTAGAATTAGCTTACATTAGCAAGCTACACTTAAATGAAATCTGTTAGCCATCATAGCCAATAAAATCCACGGCCAACAGCTAGAAGTGAGAAGCTGCTTCTTCTCTGTGGAACTGAACTGACCTTGTGTTCCAACAATTAAATCTGACACTGTTTAACTGCAAACTTCATATTTGCTGTGCAAGAATGGAAAGTTTGACAGGCATAGCAACAGTAACTAGGGAAGGAGCCAAGAGTGTACACTTGCCAATGAAAGTCATCAATTTGTCAGGGTCATCCATGTTTTTTGTTAACTTTTTTCACCATGCACCTGGAACATTTTGAGGTCAATGGTTGGAAATAGTCTTTTATTTAGACCAGTCCAGAGCACAACTGTGCAATAATCATGCTGTTTAATCAGAGAGCAGTGACCCCTTTATGTGCACAGAAAAAGTCTTAGATCTTTTAGAAAACCAAAGGTGCTGCATTAATATTTTCACTGAGTGTAGATAAGGTGCTATATTGTCAGCTTGCAGTATTTTAAATCCTCCCATAACAAATTCTGAAATCACACAACTCTCTTGACCTATGCAATGATACGAGCATGGTAATAAGAAATTTCTGTATAAAAATGCTAAAGATGTGTTTGAGATCATAAGTAATTTTTAATTATTTTTATGTACTGCTCAGCAGCCTGCATGTTTCTCACCACTCTTTAAAAAATGTGAATGATTGAATGAATATTGGACATATTGGATATATTGGACATAATAGCTAATTTCTTTAAAATCTAAATAGATATCAGCTGGGCTCTCTTCTATACCCACGCAGAATCATAAAATATTCAAAGAAATGACAACAACTCTCTACTGGTTGGTCATGAAAACTGCAGGACTTATTCAGACAATGAATCAGAGATCTTACAGTGACTCCCACTTTTTCAGCGGCTCTGGTTGTGGAAGTGAACTTCTCATTGATTCACTCAGTTTAATTTTCAAGTTTCAGAAAATCCTTATATAAAGAGTTTTAATCCTGGAATCAACCCAGCCAACTACAAGATAAATCGTGACCGTAAAACATTTGATTCAGAACAAAAACAAGATGTGAAAACAGCATTAAAAGGTACAAACTGTTCATAATTATTTTAGGGGTGAAGGAACTACTCATCCCATAAACCGCTGTGAATGATACCGCTTCTTAAATTTAACTTTTGTTATTATTTGAGTGCTTATAATGTTAATAACAGTGTTGTAACATGTTGTAATTTGTGTTGTGAGTGTATAAATTATTTTTACTGCAGCGTAACGACTCGTGTTTGCTAATCGTAGCGACCTAACTAGCCTGCTAGCGGATCTACCCGTTCATGGGTGTGGTAGACATTTCTATGGTAACGGCAAGCTCCACCAATCAGAGACATCACTGTTACACTTTATGATTGTGGGTAGTTCAGTAGTTCTCTATGACATTATGTGTTTTTCTTAAAAGAGGTTTGATATCATACAGACTTGTGGTTTCTAAAGGAGCGTATACCATCATCTCATCACCCGTTCAGAACAAGAACAGGATTTTCACTTCTAGAACCTCACCATTGAACTCAATTCACTCCACCAGTTGATGTTTAACTCATCCAGTACGATTATTTCTGCCCTAAATGTGACAAGAAAAGTTTTTATAACCAAGCCTTTAAACTGTCCAGTTCAACACAGAAAATGAGACTGTGACCACAACTAGAAAAGCCTTTTACATAAAATGAATGACCTGCCATCTCTTGTATCATATCTTTATCATCAGACAGTCCAGCTTGTTGATTGGCCCTGTGGGTACACACAGTATATCATGTATCACAAGAATTTGAATTGGCTGCATTGCTCATTTTACTGCTTCATTGGCCCATTTATAGTTCAGGTTTTTGGATGAGATGTTTCCCTCGTCTCTTTCAGCACTCGGCCCCAGTTGCCCCTCTCTTTAAATCCGGTGCCCTTTGCAATCGATGTTCATTTATCTATTTTTGCATGTGTATGGGCTTATTTTGGAAAGACCTCAGTCACACGGCAGAAAAGGGGGCTGTGTGAAAAAAGCCGCTTTGCTATTGGTAGCAGCTGTTGCTGCTGAGACACCTCAGAGGAAATGGAGAATTGGACACACACTCATCCAATTTACCATTAACAAGACCTTATTGGATGCAGGGCCATAGGAACATGCGGCTTTGCCTTATGTGGCTCTGTTTGGATATGCTGCTCGAACGTGTGTGACTGCAGTCTGTGATGGTGTTGGGGATCAAAGTGTGGTGTACGTAGTAATCTCAAGTCTGTTAGCAGACATTCAGCTTCAGTCACACATGGTTACTTAACCAAAAAACTAAGCAATTATTGCGAGAAGGATTTTTATTCAGTGACAACACAGAAAAAGTCGCCATTAAAGAGTAAAACATGGGGGGAAACTGTAACCAAAATAAGAATTTCCATGTCTACGGAAGAATCGCTATTAAAACCATTTGTAGGAAAGTCTGAGTTGTAACATGAGATAGTTTCAAACATCAAACACCGGAGCTGGTCTACAAAGATCTGCAAAAACGAGAGATTTCCGCCTGTTTTATATTTTCCACATTTAAATCCAACCACACGAAGAGAACTAGGTTGTTGTTAAGCTTTTCAACATAGCAACCACTGGTCAGACGAGTATTGACTTCATCGTCCTCCAAATATACAAATATATAATTATCTTTTAAAGATCCTATGCTGCATAAAGCACAGACGTACTTCTGCTCGGCGGGTTTGAATCATATATTCCTCTCTTGTGCAACAACACCTGCGTGTTTCGTTTCTAGCTGGGTAGCTTTTTTTTCTTTCTCCTTTTTCCATAAACACACCTCACATTCTTTAGAGGGTGGTGTATCTAGAAATCTTTGTCTTTCAACACATTTTTTTTCTCTTACAACATAAAGATAACAAAGCATTCTTCTCACAGTACGGCTGGAACATTCAGTTAGTAAAAACAAACAGCGGTGGCATGGTTATTAACTTCAAAAACCAGAAAAACTGGATTGAACTCAGGCCAGTTCACACAGAAAAGAAGTTGAGCAAACCGTCCGGAAACTGCTGATCAGATCATCATGGCAGTGACCCACATCATGTTTTTTTTTTCTTGCATAAAGTGTTGCTCTTTTTTTTTTTTTGTTTGTTTTCATCTTTGCAGAGAGATCAGGGTTCGTTCGAAGGTTTAGGAATTCAATTCTTGCTCAAAAGCATGTCAGTTCAAATGGATGCTCATCATGTCTCGAATTCATTAAAATCTAATATGTATGGAAGCACATTAGTGCCAATGTGAGGGTGAGAAAACATCCTGTAAGTCATTATAATGAAAAATCTTCTCAAAGTTTAAAGAGGGCAACCAGTAGAGTGCAGATCTCTACTAAGCAGCCAGTGACCTTTGACCACCAAACTCTAATCAGTTCATCCTCAAGTCTAAGTGGATATTTGTACCAAATTTGAAGAAATTCCCTCCAAGCATTCCTGAAATAATATGCTTACAAGTGTGATGGGTGTGAGTGACCTTTCAATCAGTTTATCCTTGAGTTCGAGTGAACATTTGTGCCAAGCTTGAAAAAATTTCCTAAAGGTGTTCTTGAGATATTGTGCTCACAAGAATGAGACTACCTGAAAACATACTGCCTGTGACCACGGCTGTCATTGACGTGGAGCCAGAAAAAGCATTTCTTTAAACCACGCTCATGTGCGTGCACAGACACACGCAAGTAATCGCACGATCCCCTCCAGTCTTACAATATATTATAAGTTAATATCTCTAAATAATGGGAAACTTTCTCAAAATATGGAAGTTTGTCATTATAATGACTAACAGGATCTTTTTTCACCACAGAAACTGTCTTCTGTCTCACAGATGTGAAGGTGTTGTGGGTCAGTCGAGGCTACAGCTTTTTTAGCACTTGATATTATGAGTTTGACCTTTAGATGAAGTTTCCTGAAAATTAAAATTCATTATTTCAGCACACTTGACTAGAGGTCCTCTCGATGAGACAATATATCAGGTACTTAACACTTGGTAGATTTTAAATGTTGACGGATGTTTGATTCTGTGTTCATGTCTTTGGCCACAAGTTAAAAATGTGGCCGTCATGCTCAAAATCAAACAGTGTTCAGTTGGGAAGAAACACAGTTGCTGTGTTTCTGTGAGGTCTGTTTGAGGTGAACACATTTTCGAAAAGGGCTGGGGGGGGGGGGGGGGGGGGGGGTGTAATGTTACACGGGAGATGTTATTTGGTAAACACAGTGTTGTCATCTTACAAACACAAACAGAATCCAGTGGAAAGATTAGTGTTGAGGCCCTTTAAACAGCTTGTGAAAAATGAGCCTCCTGTCAACCCTGTTACATAAATGTTTACTAAGAAATACCAAACATTGTGTTCTATTTGTTTTACTTTGCCTCAAGTTTGCCCATTGCTACAGATTAGTCATCCCGAGAGTTAAACATGACTTTGCCAACTGAACAAACAACTAGTAGCAGACAGCAACCAGAAACAAGTGCAGAAAACGGTTGATCCGGGCTGGCTCCGAGCCACATGGCCATTACCCTTCAAGTAGTTTGCTTCAGAATTGGACCAGAGGTCTCCGAGTTGAGTGGGAGAGTTTCATCACTTTATAAGTCTTATCCAAAACGAGAGAGCTTGGAGGAAAAAAAAAAAAAAAAAAAAAAATCTAATGGCCCGGCCGGCGCTCTCTCAGAAGCCAGAGTAATTCTCATTCCACTTCAATTGCCACAGCGCAGCACCGCTAAACTGGCAAGTGAGGCCTGCTGCTGCTTTCTTGGCAAACGGAGAATTCTTAAGTGCTAAGCTGTAAATTTGCTTAATTTGACGTGAGTCCGAGGGGAATGGGATCGTTTTCTTTCAGGGAAAAAGCCTGGCATATTGGCTGACAATAAGCTGGAATGGTCCAACATGGTGTTTCTGCTCAGCGATGATGGCTGGAACACACAACGGACAGCGTTTGACAGAGCTGTAAAACCGTTTGACTCTGGCACCGGCCCTGTGTGACTCACTCTTATGCTAATGCTGTGAAAGCCTTTCAACTGTAATTTCTGTGGAAGAAAATGATGATTTTCTCCTGAAGCAGGTTAAAGTGGTTTGTCTGTTTGCACATACAAGGAAGTTGGTATTTACTGTTTAACTCAGACACGCCTGCTAATAATCTACTCTGATAAATTCCTCATATTCTGAGCCAACACGCACGTGCAAATCAAGTCCCATTTACATGAAGAAACGGCTAAATTTATGGTCATAAGATTCAGGAAGTGTCGCTCGTTTCTGACTTTGGACTAAGAGCAGTCACGGGTCAAATTAAAACAAAAAAGATGAAGTTTTGGTCACGAATGTGGAAGCAAAACAGCAAGTTTTTTTATAAATGGGAACAGGTCGATGCTGATATGCTGCCTCATCAGAGAGCAGAAGTTACTGAAATAGAGAAGAAGCCGTTTGATTTGAAGAGAAAATGCAACGTAAAATTTTCTCTTTTTTACTAATCACAAAGTCATGAGACTTTGTTGAATAATATACAGTATGACTGAACTTATGATCTATATCCTCTGCAACCTTAAAGGGACAGTTTAGACTTTTGAAGTGGGTTGGTATGAGGTGCTTATCCATGTCCAGCTTGGAGGCTAAGCCATGTACTGTTGTGGACAGGGACAGCAGAAAACTTCTTTTAGTCACTTAAAAAAGGTCTGTATCAACCTGTACACATTACTCAGAATATTTTCACTGCTTTATCTTGCTGTCAGACAACCTTAATCTGACTGGAAACCACTGTTATTTAACCAAGATACGGCTCACTCCAAAGCAACCAAACTCCATAAGCAAAATCAGTCATTTCACCTTGCAGAACATGGGACTTGCTGGTCTACCGGTGCCTCACTGGTTAGTTTTTGTTATTGTGTGACTTCGATGAATCCAAACTAAGGTCTTAAAACACAAAAGTCACACAATAACACAAGCAAACTAAGCAATCAAGGCAGTGGTAGACCAGCACCTCCAGGTGAAATTGCTGTTTTTGCCCAAGAAGTCTGGTTGCTTTGCAGTGAGCAATATTTGGCTTATCTTACAGCAGTTTCCCATCTGAATAGGCTGTCTGATAGCAAGGTGAAAATGTTAGTGTACACTTCAAGTGATATAGATTTTTGATAAAACCCCACTGCAAATAATGCAAATATTCCCTTTAATTCACTTCCTAAATGATATCCTCAGTATCAATATAATAAATGAATGGACTACTGATGTATTATCTTATTTATAGAATTTGTTCATCATGTCAGCGCAGTGGTCATTTGCTGGATCTTTCCTTTTTCATTAAGTTTAAGTTTTTTCAACCTGAATATGCTGTGCGTAAACATCAACACTGCTGTGCTTCCCTTGCATTTTACAAATACTAATTTAGCTTTAACACCTAACTGTGCAGATGGCGAATAATTGCCAAAGGACATGTTAATTTACAATAGCTGTGGTTAATTAATATCATCCTACTCTGACACAGGCTTGGGCATAAGCTTCATTTGCTATAATGATTACCTTAACATGCAATGATGATGCAAGAGGTAACTTAAGTAAAAAAAAAAAATTCTTGTGACCTTCTTTGGGGGTTTACAAAGATGAAAATGGAGCAAAAAGCATTAAAGTCACTTCTTCCACGTGGTAGACAGTAGCTGGGTGGGAATGAGGGTAAACTTGAAATAGCGTGGGCTTAACAGAAATGTGACAACTGTGGCATCTGAAAGACAGCACGTGGTGGAGTCTTAAGAAAATAGTTAGCATTTTACAGCCAGTTACAGTTGTGGGAGTTTAGTGTTGTCTCTGGTCGGTTACACTGTTGCAGAACAGTTGCAATACATTTAAAATTAAAGCATTACAATCAGCTTTATTTCTGTTGAATGACTCTTGAATATCACCAGCCCCCTCCCCATGAGCATCACGAGAGCCTTTAAAAAGACCGGTTTCAGTATCACAGCTGTGACCTTCATAAAACAGAGCTGGGCAACAGGTGGGCATCATGTGTGTGCTAATCTTCCACATTATGGTTGTTGATAACAGACACTGCACAGCCCCGCTCAGTTAAAACTCAGTAATTTAATATGGAATACATCAGCAATGTGATATTTGTAGCATGGAAGAAGCAAAGGTTGGGAAGATTCTGACGATGCTAATAATAGAAAACGTCCATCATTCACTATGGGTTTCTGTTACCAAAAGAATTCTGTGAGTACCGCAGACCCTCCAAAACAAGACATTGGGTGTCCACTGAGGGATTTTGGGATTATTTTTTTCACTCGCTCTCCTCCTCACTATGGGCATGAAAATGTGGATTGTATTTCCCTGTGACAATCCATGCCAATGCTGGGGACAAGGTCGGTCAATGTACAGCCTTCCCCTTTTTCAGAGACCATCCTACTTTAACCATTAATTCTCACCACGGCCTCTGGTGGGTGAAAGTTTGGGCTCTGGGCAGCTGCAAGAAGAAGTGATTTAATGACTACTGTTAGAAACACACAACCTGGCCTGGTGTAAACATGCTGTTGGGGAGAAGTTGGCCTTTAAATTTTTTTGGCCAGAAAGCCCTACTTGACTGGGTTTAGGGGAAAAAAATAATTGTTTGGGTTCAAATAGCAAGATTTCTGCTTTGAAAAGGCTTTCTGGCAGGAACCCTGATGGCCAACTTCTCCCATGTGTGTTGCACATCAACATATTAGCATTATATCAGCCTCCAAATCGCTAGCATGAATGTATACTTGTTTATGCACAAGTTCTAGGAGATGGTGTGCTAACAGTACATGAGGCCTATTGTAAATACAAAACACCATGAAGAAGACGGTGCTGACTCTCCATCCCCCTTTATTTTCTTCTTCCTTCCCCATTCCCCCCCTCTTGTGCCCGCCTGGCCACTAGCATGCTTCAGGTGTTCCACAGGCAGGCCCTGTGATTAGTCTAATTTGCACAAACGCTGGCGAGCGCCGCACCTGTTGCCCCTGCGCCGCCTGCAGCCGCGGTACCTCAGCAGGCTGACAGGCCTTCCCTTGGATAATCCAATCTCCTCACAACGGCGACGCAGCTCTCCACCAGCGCAGGACAAGGGCATCAGTTTTTTCTACCTCTTGTCTCCCTTCGTGTTCTCATGGCCACCACGCTCCTGATGGCTCATTATTGGACCATTCATAAATACTGCCAGCCAGTACCCACCTCCCTGTTTTATACAGCCTGCTGCTGCTTCCCCTCGCTGCTCCTCAGCAGCACCTTCCTCTACCTGCCAATAAGGTAAGTAAAGCTTTCCTTCAGGTTCAAAAGAGGCCTAACAGCCTTCCACATGACAGCCTTCCAGTATCCACACACTCCATTTGGATTTGAACCAGCGCCAGGAGAAAATCAAGTGACACAGGCCACACAGAGTGGGAGGGTGGGAGGGAGGGAATGTGATCCCACTTGATTGTTGAGAGTTTATATAGCGAGTGATGACAAAGTGCTTTATGACTTTGCAGTGTTCGCTGGGCCCTGCGATTGAAGCCTTATACAGGCAAAGCCCCCTGGTGACCTTGGCTTGTCAAATGTTCTCATTTTCACCAGGAAGGAGCCAGTGTTCAGCGGCTGCTCAGAGCTGGTAAGCTGCTTTTAGAGACAGCCGCCGAGAGCTTTTGGAGGTGACCCATGCTTCCCTACTTTGACTGCTGAAAACACTATTGAGCAAAAGCATCAGTCAGAGCGATGTTTAGGTCTGCTCACCCAATGAATTATGGGCCTATGTAGAATGTAAACCATGAATATCTTCCACAAGACTAAGAGTTTACAGCCATGCTAGCAGCTCTCTGACTGTACTTAGGCACAGCAGTGCTTTGAGGTTTATGCTAATGCTAGCATGCTAACATGCTCAAAACAAAAATGCTAACATGCTGATATTTAGCAAATATAATGTTTACTAGGGTGACATCAGTTTAGTGTGTTTGTGTGCTAATTAGCACTGGAAAGTGCAATATGTAAGAATTTTCATCTTTGTCTTCATTGGAGTCAGTCTTGGTCGGAGCTGCTGTAAATCACAGTAAATCTGCACTGTATTCCCTGTGGTCAAACTGGTCTCTGCCAGTCTCAGAGGTTGTGTTCAGTCCAGGTGTGTCCATGTTCAGTAAGATGCTGCTGAGCCCACTTCTGGTGCCTACTTGCACCAGCTTCACCTCTGGTGCCCATACGGGTGCTGCATTCTCTGCTGCCCCCCCCCTCCTCCTGTCCTTGGCCTGAAAACCTCAACCTCTCCACAGTCCAAAGTTCCTGTATAAGCAGCGTTAACACCAGTTAGCAAACTCGCTAATGGCCGCTTCACTTTGCAGCAGTTAACCTCTCTGCACAATTTTAGCAGTTAGCTTTTCAGGCATTTGGTCATAAACCAAATTTCGGGCTTAGTTAAGAGATCATGTAGTAGCTCAGTCTGTAAGGACTTGGCTTGGGAACCGAAGGGTCGCGGTTCAGTCCCCACTGGACCAAAGTACGGAGCTGGACTGGTGCTGGAGAGGTGCCAGTTCTCTCCTGGGCCACTCCGAGTGTCCCTTGAGCTAAGGACCCGAACCCTAACTGCTCGAGGTTGCACCTGACTATAATGTATGTGTTAAAGTAGCCCACTCGCTAATGACCACTTCCTTTGCATGCTTAAGTCCTGTTTGCATGTGCGTGTGTATTTTCGGGCCTGTGTGTTGTAGAGAAAAAAAAATGACAACAGTGAAAAAACGTAATTTCCCTTGGGGATTTAAAGTATGACTTAAACTTAATTGACTTAACTTAGTAGATTTCACAGCAATCCGTGTAATAGTTGCAGGACATTTCTCTCAAAACTCAAATGTCAACATCATTGTGGTGCAAGAGAAAAAGTCAGGTGATGACAAAAATCACAAGAATACATCAGGAAACCATTATATTAATACAAAATTTTGGCCAATACATGCATTAAATGTGGAGATATTTCACTGATAGATGAAAGCTTTAAGGTGATAATGGTGCGAGATAAAAAGTCAGGGGATAACCACACTCCTTAGACTGAACCTCTGGGCGCCATGAATGTCCATCCAATAGTTATAGAGCAATATCAGTCTGGACCAACCAATGTTGTCGCTCCCACACACGCACAACATGGCAAAAAATGCACAGGACCCCAAAAATTCAGAATATATGGAGAAACTAAATTGCAGGACTTAGAACATCTTGAAAGAAGGTTAACAGATTTTCACTGCAGATGGTGATAACATCAGTTCGAACGAGGATTCTCAAGCAGTAAAAGGATATTTCCAGAGGGGCAAAGCAACCGGTGGAGCTCCACAGGCCTTGTCACACGTTAAGTATTACATCAGATTGCTCCCAGCTGCATGCCACATGCATCTTATCTCACAGGGAAGAGGAAGGAGACGCATTTCATCCTCAGGCCTCCTCTTCCTGCACAGTCCATGACCTTTCCTATGCAAATTTTTCACAGGACACTTCCCCTTGGAGAGAGATGTCTGGAAGCCACGATAGGTGGAGCTCGATGCTTCAAGAACTGGACCTGTGCAGCTCAGATGTGAACTATCCTGAATCAGTGTGATGAAAAAAAAAAAAAAAAGCTGGACCTGGATCAAGGCTCAAGGACTCAAGAAGGAGCTTCAAATGAGTTGAGATGATGTGTGTATGGTGCAGACAGAGTCATGCTAGCCCTCTGACTGGCTGCGATGGGCTAACAACCCTTGCATTGATCCAAGGAGACACTCAGCCCTCTAACCTGCTGAGTGCTCAGTTCCAGTGAACAATGGAGTTCAGAGCGCGTCGATACACTACCCTATTGAGTGCTCTCCGTTTAGCAGCAAGATTGATGAGGTTAAGGCTCCCAACCGGGGAGCCAAATGGTGTCAAAACCAAGGTGTTGCTTTGGACAAACAATCCCTCACTGCACTACCACACTGAGAGGCGCTGGTTACTGGCTAACACACCGGCTCTACCCAGGAAGTGTACTTTTACAGTCAAAAGGTTTCTGAAAGGGTATGCAGACTTGTTAAGACTTTTAAAATGTAGATGATAATATCAGCATAGGATAGATGGAGCTTTCTGGACAGGAATGCATTGCAAATCCCCTAAGACACTAAATGATGTACAAGTGGATTTATTACAGTAGGTCCCTATAAATCTAAGGTTGGCCTGAACTCCAGGGAGAGGTTAATGGATTACAAAGGGATGTGGTATCGAACCTCAGAGAAGTTTATACACCTCATCAATATGTGAAACGCTATTGATCATTTAGACCTTGATAAATTAAATTCATACACTTGATAATGCATGGCAATATTCAGAATGCCCCGTATGAGGAAAAATGGGCTTTTTCAGCCCAGCTTTTTTTAGGCTGAGGATCTATGGCGGGACCTTGTATTGACAAGGCGGTATAAAATTGCATATTAAGAAAACAAACTGTGGCAGTGTGTGATTTGAGCCGTGCTGTCAATGCTGGGAACCTCAGAGAATTATCAGCAAACCAACCTGTGCGAGCACCATCCAGCCATTCATGCTCAAATTTCAATAACCGACTGAAGCTGAGATTTTGAGGATTGTCGCTCAATACAAAATATTACAGTTTCATAAACTTTGCTACATATTTTGCCACTAAATATAGATATGAGCAATGACACATTCACTTTATAATGAGATATACGCTTTCCACAGCTGTGGTTATATCTGGTATGATCTCTGCTAGGGATCCAATATCTCATAGAGTCCCTGTATGATAGGATTTTAAACTAAAGCAGCATCCTGTCAGCATATAGTTTGTGTAAGAGAACACTGATTTCACCAAACATTCACGCATAACACACTTAAATCTTCAGCTGAACCATCAGTGGTCGAGTTGCATTGTGGGGAATGTTGGTGCCAGGTTTTGACAAGGTAGAAGAATGGGTGAAATAAAATAAGATATCTCGGGTTCTGCAGCATCAATTTTGATCATTTTTTAAACTGTCCACTGTCAGTCCGGCAAGTTTTAGTAGAGTACTCTTTAAAATTACATTGACATATACACATACATGTCAAATACACTAGCATAGCAACAGCTAATGCGTGTAACTTTTGTACAAGTTAATGTCCTATATACTGTAGGTTAGCAACATTAATGCATGTACCCATGTGCAGCATTTAAAGTAGTACTTTTAGAAGGATTATCATGTTAACAGTATAACTAAGTTTTGCTTAGGGCTGAACAATTTTGAAAAAAATATCTAATTGAGATGATTTGGACTGATATTGCAATGGCGATATGACTTGTGATATTACAGAGAATGATACTTTTTACATCATTCTCATTTTGTTTGAAAAACGTATCACAATTATTATGGTGTGATTTTTGCAGGGATCTGCACCAAACAAAGATGTCTTGTTTAGCCTGTAGAATATGATGTGTAGGCCTGGACATCTCCGTCGCACAGCAATATATGCAGGGAAAATTTGGCAGCGTTTATGGTAAATGTAGTCAATTGAGGCAATAAATTCCCCAGTGCGTGATATACTGGCCAAGATGTTCTCCTGCTCACAGACCTAATCTGACAGTGCCTACATGTACCAGGATGCACTGCCCACAAGCTTCTATGGATATTGTTTTGTTGACCACAATATAGTATTGAGTGACAAAAAATACTCATCCAGCACTCCCCCTGGCTGCCCAGAGGTGGAGACTAGAAAACCACGCTGCCTGTTGTGACATCACTGGATGCAGTAGAACTCTGATTTCTTGGTCAATAAAGCACACTGAGAAATATATTGTTCCAATTGGCTACATTTATCAGACATTGACTGGAGATTGAAATGGAAAATGTTGAATTTTCCTTTAATTTTAAATGGTATTTTGACACACATTTCGCCTTTAAAAAATATTGCGCCTCCTGCAATTTGAAAATTTCAGTAGGCCATGTTGGCATTTCAATTAAATTTCAATGAACTGTTCAGACCAAGTTTTGGCTGGGAATCACAAAGAAAAGCTTCACCTTCTGAAAGAGTCTGACAGTGGAAAGTTGAGCCTGACATTGTCTTAAGCTTTTCTCTCGCACCACCTCAGCCTAGATGTGATATTTTTTACCCCACTAGTGGTGAGAATTTAAGCAAAGCAAAGCAATCTCCTGATTCTGTTTTCTCTTTTTTTTCTTTTGTTTTGAGCATTACAACCTCACAGGAAGAAGGTACACTGTGGTGACATCAGATTGCTGTGAAGAATCACATCGTGCCTTTTTGTCTCTGCAGCTATTACCTGTATACTATCACTTTCTTTTCCCTCTTTCTGCCTGTCTCATGCTACCCCAATGATTCTATGTTAGATCAAGCAAACATTATAAAATTGAGCATTAAAAAATAATTTAATTCTAGAATCCTCAACATTTTCAGTATATTTAAAATAGAAGAGGAAACCCTATTTGAGAACGCAGCACCCCCACAACAGAAACTAAAGATTGACAAGCCACCTCCAGAAATAAACAAAACTTCACACATACAATGTAGAACTATGTCACTTACTCATTCCAAGAGAGAAAGCTGAAGAAAGGCTGAAAGTCCCTGCTCCGTCATGCTTTCTGAAAAATCAGTAAAGGGTGATTCATGATTCTACACAGTCTGCACACAAGTACTGTAGTACTCTCATCTGTATCTGGTCTTAGAGGTACTGTACGTCACAGCTGGTTAAGAGATGAGACACACAAAAAAGAGAGTTTGTGAGATATAAAGATTCAGAGTATTTGACCTAAAAATTATTTTAGAATTTACAGATTTGGATCGCACAATATTCAGATATGTTGGATATGTTTTTTTTTTCAACTGGGGAAAATTTACAGCACTGATGTTATTTGATGTGTGAGGTTAAAATGATTTTTTAAAAAAGCTGTCTTACAGAATAGAAAGTCTCCCATGGTTTGATTTTATTTTTACCAAAATTTTTAGCTAAACAGAAAAAAAAAAGACACAAAATGTTACAGAAAACCCTCCTGCACCTGAATATAGGCATCCAAGCACATTCACTCAAACATCTCAGAAATTAAAAATGAATATTTATTTACTTTTCTTTCATTTAATGTTAACTGGATGGACGGAAACATAAATTAGGTACATTTTACTCAATTATGACTCAGAATAAGCACCCTGTTCTTTTACTGCAAGTCAAGTATTTAGCTGAGAAAGTTTCAAAACATATATACTTATGTAAATGAGGGAAAACAGACAAACATGAAAAACAGTAACTGAATTCAAGAAATGCAAAATATAAACATGGGATCCTGGGAATACTATGATTATCATTTAATGGTAGCATACAGTAGTATTTTGTGTCCAGTTGGTTTAAAATGAATATAATAGAGATTCTGCTTGAAATAAACCAAATTTATTACATTTATGTACACTGTTGGCTGAAATTCAGACACAAATCAGCAGGTTACAGAGCGGACCAATCACTGAGACAACAGTGGCTAAGAAGCATAAGTTCCACCTCTTGATTGTTTACCTTCTGTATTTAAAACAGCCTTATTCATCCATACAAATTCATTTTAAATCAAAAATATATATTTACAGCACACTGCAATGCTATTGTGTCATCATTTAACACTTTAAACATAAGCTCAATCAACCTAACTAAACATAATCTGCAGGTTAGAACCAGTGTCACACAGAAACGTGCCGCAGTGCCCCTCTACCTGTTCTGTGTTCCTATGAAGGCCATGTGATGGAGGAGGAAATGGCACGAGAGCTGATATCCCTTCTTCTCACTCATGGACTCTTCTTGTTAGCTGGAGACAGAGTGAGTAATTCAATAAGTCAAGTATTCATTTATTACTTTCCTTTTCAATCATGGGGCAATTTTTTTTAAACTTCCCCCATCCACCTCCACACTGAGGAGAACAAAAAGTGATACAAGTTCTGCAACTTCCATCTGTGGCAGCCCTCATCGTCTTACTGCAGCTTAATTACAAAATATTGGCGCCGTTTTCTGTAAAGATTACTCACTGTAGGAGGCCCTACATAATTTGGACCGCAGGGTTTGTCACGGAAAATAATACAATGCAACTGGGCTTTCTGTATTAGATTTCCGCTTTTAGCCTCCTTGACATTTCAAGCTGCATGAACTAATACATCTGTTATTTGTTGATCATTTGATTATTAACATACTTCACAAACCAAATCAGCTGCCCTGCTGGAGACACAGATACAGCTCAGCAGACAGCCTGTTTTTTTTTCTCGCCTGCAAACACACTTGCAAAGATGCACAATTCAGCCCTCAGTGAAAAAGGAAAGCGGGGGGAAAAAACATTTATCTTCCCCTCCTTTGAGCGTATGAGCACTCTGACACCGGCATGGAACAAAGCCCGTCATCACATTCTAATCTCGAATTTCAGGGCTTTTATTTCACCCAAATGCCACCCTGCTGGCCTTGTGAATTATTGACAGACTGACACCAATGCGAAAGGACACATAAAAGAGGCTAAAAGCTCCGGCCCTGGAAGAGCTTGTCCTCTCCTATTGCCATCAACAGGGAGACAAACTCTGCTAATGCTTCTCTGGAAGCTCACGGTAACTTTGAGACTGAAGTAGCAACATATGACTCCTGACCTACAGCTGCACTATACAGGGGGAGAGATAGATGTGCAGCACTGCCTCTTTGGTCTGCATAAGAGAGCCTTAGTACAATTACAAGGGCACCAAGGCAAAGCTGTGAATTATCTGATCAAATCATGAAAATTAAAAGCAGTAAGTCACATACGGTTAGTGCTGCATGAAGCCTTTTAAAGTCATTCTGATTTGACTACTGGCCGTCACTTCTGCTTTCAAAGAAACGTCACATCGTGGTACTCGGCTCAGCATGCAGTCATTTAGTTTGCATGATGAAAAGTAAATCGAGGTAAGCTGTGTGTCAACTAGACACTCCAATATTTGTCAGTTTTGCGTCTACTCACGCCCTCGCCTACTCCTCATTTTGCTCAAGATTAAGATGTTACAGAAACAAGTGGAAACAGACAGTGAGGATGGATTTAAAACATAAAAAAACAAACAGAGTGAGTGTGAGCAGAGAGGAGCAGAATGAAAACAAAGCCGTCAGCAGAGAGGAGAAGCTGTGTTTGGAGAGTGTTTTTGTGCTTTCTACTGTCGTCTAATCCACCTCGCTCTCGTTGCTGGCACCCTCGGGCCGCCTCAGTTTGTCCACCTGTTCGTTAATCTGTCCGTCCCCACCTCGCCGATCCTCTGTCTGCATGCTTAGACCGTCCTCCTCCTCCTCCTCCTCCTCCTCCTCCTCCTCCTCCTCCTCCTCCTCCTCTCAACGTGGCTGACATCATCCTCTTCTTCCCCCTTTTTCTCCTCTTCTCCCTGCACCTCCATTCGGACCTGGTCCTTCAGGTCCAGGGGCAGCGTAGTGCCAAGGCCCACAAGGCCAGCATCTCCGTTGATGCCATGAGCTCCATCAGGCCCTCCCAGTGTGTCCTGGGAGCTGTGATGTCCATCTTTAACAGGGGAGGAGTTGGCCGACTCGTTGCTGACAGGGGAGATGTCGCTGCTGCTGTTGACGGACGGCGAGCCGGGTGCCGAAGGTGGCTTCAGGGGAATTTGCCATGAGGGGATCTTAGGAATAGTTGGAGTGGAAGGGAATTGCTTCCTGAAAAGATAAAAAAAAATAGGAAGAAAATTAGGTCTGATCACAATCTCATCAAATCTCATCATCCAATACTGGATTTTGTTTTTTTTGGCTGTTCCTAAAAAAAAAAAAAAAAAAAAAAACTGATATCGATATATCAGTATTCTTCAGACAGAATATAATATACAGAATATAGAATATATACATAACACACATTTTTTGCAATGATCCCTCAAAAGTGGTTAACACTTGTGAAGATATGTAATGGAGACAGGATATTTAACAGGTTAACAATAAATTTTATTGTCCAAAAAATTGCTCCTGGACGACCCCCCATTTGTCACAAACTGGCTCAAGGAATGTGACACAAAAGTTTTATTTTAAAACAAGAATAATTTATTAAACTAAGGCTAACACAAATTGTAATACAAACCAAAGACGATAATGCAAGGTGGATGCTGCCTGTAGGAAGGGAGAGACCGTGAAGAAACTAAGCAAAATATATATCTGTATAAAGGCTGCATTAGAAAAAATGGCTAAAATGTACTTAAAATACTACCTGCTAAAGAAACAAATAAAACTAATAAATAAAAATCTGCATCATGTGTTAAAAAAAGTTTTTTGATATTGTGTATATGGACAACATGTATACCGCATACTGACTGATACAGACTGATATAGCAATAAAGGGCCAACAACATGGAGTGACTGATATATCGGTCGGGCTCTAATCAAAATGTCTGAAAAGAGCTTTCCCACAATGTAATCAGCCATAATTGGGCATAATGCAACCACAAAACTACATATAGCTTCTTATGTCAGGTGGTGAATGAGAACATAGCCTCAATACGAGTTTATATTTTAGCATGCAGCCACACACAAAGCACCCTATGTAATTCTCATAATTATAGCCGAGAAAATGGCATTTCCCCCCCAAACAGCCAGATGTTCATCACACCTGGTAAAGAAGCTCTAAGATTTTTTTAATTACATCCACTGCAGCTTTTAAGATCAAAAAGACAACGCTGAATTGTAATGGGATCAGCACTTCTTGGTGGTTAAAAAAAGAAAGGAAAAAAAAAAAAAAACAGTTTGGAGATGATTTGGATCATTTGAACAGGAAGGGAACACGTTTGGAGACAGATGGTGATACAGAGCCTTTATTTTGTGATTCAAGCCTTTGCCAGAAAACTCATTGTGAGAGTCAGGATGGAGTCAAGAAAGCAAATGACAAAGGGATTATTACTGATTAAAATGTACGAGAGGGAACAAAACATGCTCAACTAGACAGTTCTGAGGCAATTTTCGTCCTCGCCCGCTTTTCTGATGTACACTCTTACTTCAGGCTTCATTATAGACACTGATACATAATCATGCATGCTAATGGGCATGACTGAGCTGGGCTGTGCCTGACTAGAGTGAGGAACAGAGCTGGAAAGAATGAGGGGAGTCCAGCAATATTAACATGTGGTGATCAGATTGTACGCTCACAATACATGAAAGGACTGACAAATAATATACATTTGATTTTCCAGTTCATATAAATAATTTCTCTGGTTGTGCTTTTATATTCATGTGTATTTAGCTCTCATAAAACAACTGAAAGTTGCAACGGAGCAATTATGCACATGTGCGGTTACCTTGCTTACCAATAAAAGCATTAAAAGACAGAAGAGCAGCTGATGCCTGCAGTATGCTAATCAGCAGAGGCAAGTTGTAAAGTAAAAGAAACAGTGCGATCAGTATTATAACCTCTAGTGCCTGAGAGATTACACATTTTTGAGATTAATGATCATGCTGTATGTAATTTGGAAGAGAAATGTGACAATATGTGTTCTTTTACTTTATTTACGCACAAACACAAACCATCAGTACTGTACTGTAGAAGTTGGAATGCAAAGATGATGCATGATGTTGGTTTTGACATTGTTTTTGAGATCTAAACTCAGAATTCCAGAAACGACATATGTACTTAAACAGTAAATCTTAACTCAAAGTAAACTTAGTGGCTTTTCTGAGAGCTTTCGACCACATCACAGTCTTCCCAAGCAGATGGGAGGTCACTCAGTTATGTTCAGGCCTGCAAACTCCAGTGGGATGAACAAGCTGACAGTTCTGAGAAAAGGGCCAAGCAGCTGTCAATGTGTCGCTGCCACTGGTCAGAGCTGGTTAAATTCACTTTGTTACAACAATAAATATTCATTTTTGTGCACTTTTGGAGTGTTTGTTTTGCAGCTGGCAATTCCTCAGAGCTCTGACTGGACTTTTGATCATTATGAAGGTCTGGTAGCTCTGGATCACTTCCGGTTGATGCCTGCTTTCTGCATGATTAAGTGTTGATGCAATTTATTAGTGCTTTAAAACAGAATCAACTCAGGATGGGATAGTTGTGATATTGTGACCCTGCTGGCACATAAAAAAAACACTAACCATGTCCCTTGCTCCTGAACATATCTGTCATTTTGCAGCATTTAGCTGCACTTTCCTCTGGGGCCTTTCTCCTTGTAATGCACTCCTTCTCAGCTCCACCTTTTCTCTCTTTCTCCTGCGCTGTCCTGTTTTTCTCCACACTGCTCAACCAAGTGCCCTCCCCACACTGAACATTGTGTTGAGGTGTATGTGAATGCAACAGGCAGAAATCATACCATAAGGTTAAAAGCAGGCGCAGGGGCTGACAGTTTACAGTTCTGAATGACTACAGCTGTTGTTTTCACTTTAATTTTCCCATTTCATTTTGTATTTTTAACACTGGTCTGACACTCTGAGCCAATCAGCTGGCCAGGCCACCGGGAATTCTCCCAGTGCTCCTGATGGCCACTCAGGGCCTGATTTCAAGTAACAGAAATCCACAACAGTCTCATTTCCTTGAGGCCAAGCAGGGTCTTGCCTTAAAGGACAAGTGTGTAGGATTTAGCAGCTGCCTGCTAGCAGGCCTGCTCACTCTGAAGATATAAAGGGCTCATTCTAAGGGAACAAAAACACAAAGATTCAGATTTTCAGGTGATTATACACCAATGAAAACATACATGCAATAATTTTGTTACAATGTGTCTTCCAAAGTGGAGAACACCCCTCTCCCCCAAATAAACTCTTTTTCATTCAAAACATCAAATTTTGCCAAAAGGCAATGCATTTTCAAATTGTCAGTCACTGAGCAGGTCTCAGCTGATGGCTATCCCTAAAGCACGCTAGGTGGTTCCACACTTCACATGATGACAACAGAGCAAATTCGCTGTTGAAAGCCCCGGAAAAAAGAGAAAGAAAACAAAACAAAAAAACTGTTAAGTGTACCCTGATTTAATATTTGTCAAATCACTGTTTCCATAGTCAAAAATTAACTTTCATGCTCAATATGCACTATAACATATGCAAGCAACAGGCTGCTTGGCTTGTTTGACACTTTATACACATTTATTACAATGCTATGAATCTTTATTTGTATTTCAGATTGTCAGTACGCTGTTCTTCTCTGTGATATGGCAAACCAAAAATAATATTCTAATAATATTTTAATTTCAAAGAGTGGGTCCATTATTATTATTATTATTTTTGTTTGTTTTTATAACATGTATCTGCTTAGTAGTTTTCCGTATGTATTCAAATCCAAACATTCAAATTTTGGTTAAAGTATGTATACTTTAGCCTTAATGAAATATTTTCCCAAGACCTTGTAAAAACATTTTTTTCATTTTGACCTGACATAGGTTTCTGCATGATGACGTTGCTGCATATAATTCCCCTACACTGAGGGAGGGTAGGGCATCAGTGCTTTAACCTACGTCACTGCTTTTTGCTAACGACTGAGTGGGCATCTCCATTTGAAAAACCCAGAAAAGAAGGCAAATGGAGTTGCCCTTTAATGTCAAGTGTGCATGAAATATGGCCAAACACATGGTATGCTTGAGTAAATTATTAATAATACAGTATCAAGTTGGTGGTGTTTTATTAATGTTAAACACTGTCAAATGGTTCAAATGGACTGCATCCAGGAACTCAAAAGTGCATGAAAACAGTGAACCGTCCACCCTTAAACTAACACACACAGACACACACCTGCGGTGTTTCATGTGATGGGGTCTGGGGACTTTGTTACCTGCTGAGCAGTAAGCCCTTCAAAGAGACGATCTCAGCCTTCAGCTCTCCAACTGTTTGGTTGTCCAGGATACGGCTGGTTGAAGACGATGCCTATGGGAAACACCACAAGTGAGACACACACAACTGTCACACACACCACAAGCACTGTTCAGGTCACATGCAGGGTCGCAGCACTAAGTCAATATACGCTTTTCAACAACTCCTCTATGCTCAGTCTCAACAATATCAAACAATAGAAAAGCTTTGTTAAAAAAGGGACACAGGCTACAAGGTAAACAAATATGGCAAATGCAAATGCTAAAAGCCACAGGTTTTTGTGTAGTCAAGTCATTCGTCACCATAACAACCTCACAACTGCCTACTGCTGGTGATGACAGAAAGGAGGACAAACAATCCCACTACAGTCACCTTTATGGCCTTGGCTGCTCAGAAAGTCCAGTGAGTGTGAATCGTGCTGTTTTTACATAATTTTCCATACTATCTAGAAAAGATTAGGCCACTGTCCAGTGTTTTGGATAATGACTTTATCTTGAACAATGGCCACATTCATGAAGGCAGACCATAGCTTAGCAGTTTGTTTTGTTCTTTTTGTCTTTTATCAAAGGCATGTGTTATCGCACACACTGGTGCGGCATGAAATGCTACAGGGTATTTGAATGGCAAATTGCTGCCAAAAATCTGTTGACCCAGCACTTTTTTAGGGATAGGCAGGACTTTGACAGAGGGAGCTATGAAATAACCAGTTTTGATAGAGGAAAAAACATCACATGGCAAGAGTCAAATTCAAAACTGGACTGCAACTGCTATAAAGTCCTGTAGACTGTTGGGTCTCTGTTAAATTAATGAAAATCTTATAGAAAACCAAATGGGGAAGATCTTAAAGGGATAGTTCAGATTTTTTTTAAGTAGGGTTGTGATAGTCAATGTGCTACCTGCAGAAAATATCAGTCGGCATGCCCTCACGTCGGAGGAGCCCAAGCAGCAGGTCAGCAGAAAAACACATTTTAGACACCTAAAAAAATCTATTCAAGTGTGTGTTATATTTATTCAATATTTTCACTGCTTTACCTTGCCATCAGACAGCCTTTTCCAATTGGAAGCTGTTGTTATATAAGCCTTTGACATAATCAGTAATTTTACCCCAAAGAATACAGTAGTATAGTACTATGGCCTGCTTCTCCAAACTGGGGGTGTGTTGATTGGCATCTACTGGTAAGACTCAGTGTATTACTACAACTATTAGAGTTGCAAATTGTAAGCACTTTCAGAATCATTGGTAATTGCATATAATAAAAAATACCAAATGTGTTTTTTTCCCCCTCAATGACAGCATTACATAGTCTATGAAACAAAGATCTAAAGGCCTACTTATTAAACACACACACACATACATACACATTTATTTGATAGTAGATCGATTAAATTTTACGTGATCGATCCTTGTTTAATAAATAGTTGTCATTCAACCCCACTTAAAAAATCTGAATTGTCTCTTGAAAGGTCCAACAAGGAGGTTGGGATCCCAGGGGGTCTCAAGATAAATCTGAGGGGTTGTGAGATGATAAACAAGATAAGAGAGAAGAAGGAAAAACACCTCTGCTACAAAGAATAGTGTATTTTTTCTGACTTTTCAGGAATCACTAATTTTATTTTGAAATACTGGGGAGTTGCTCCTCATCAAATGAAACAATCATTGGTTGAACTGCTCATAGATAAATGCGACGTGTGATGAGGCGTCATGACAAGGAATTGCTTGGCTGCAAAAGGTTTCAAGCCAAAAAGGCTGGAAACCAGTGATGTACATAATTGCTCCCCATTCACAGTGTATTCCTGAATAAGAAGCACAAACATGTGCAAGAACAGGACAGACTGATGAGACCAGAGGGAGGAGAAGAAGAAGACAAGGGAAAAAAGTGGGATAAAAGAAAAGTAAAAACTGTAATTAAGACTCTCCTGACTCACCAGAGGAAGCTTGTTAGGAAACGTGGACCCCCTATCGAGGGGAGAGGGATAACTTGGACTCTTTCGCTTGTAATTAAATCTAAGAGAAATTAATTGAATCACATCTGAAAGGGATCAGACTCATTTACAGTGGAAGGAGGGAGGCAGAGGAGGAGAAGTGAAGGGAGACAGAAAAGGAGGCGAGGAGGGGAAAGAGGTTTTTTTTTTTTTTTTTTTTTTTGGCTCTTATCGACTCCTAAACCTCTCTGATAAGGAGCCCTGTTTTAGAGGTGGTGCATTGGAGGCCGGCTGAAGACACTCTTATTACAGCCGTCACCTCATTAGAATCATCTTAATCCCTCGCCTCCCCAAGGCACCCGTATAATAAGGCTAGATTCTGCTTCTCTCTCATTTTACATAGAAAAAAATTAATTGCTGGATGGGCTGAGCTAAAAGACTTCCGAAGCACAGAATCAACTCAGGAAAAATGCAAATTTCTCCAAATCACTGAAACGTGTCACTTAATATAAGCCTAAAAAATGCTTTACACTGTGTTGCACCCACAAAGATGAATTTAATCTAAGATAAGTTGTTCTAATTATAGTTTAGCAAAACTAGATTTAAATTTAGTAAACCCAAATTTAAAATTAAGCAGAGCTCTGTTGCACATTTAGAAAGTAATCTTAGTTTAGTTAATCCAAGTTTAGTGGTGTAAGCTGAATCAAATAAAGTTTAATCAGTATGGAAACACTTGCTTGCCAAAACAACACTTGCCAGAATAAATGTGCTGTTGGGACCTTGTAAGTATAAAAGAGTAGGGAAAACTGTTACTTTCCCCCGCTCTGTTCTCTGATATATTGTTTGCTAGCTAGCTAAAAAGTTGGTTAGCCTAGTTAGCATACCCATGATGGCTTAACAGAAAATAATTTTGCTCAGCCCATCTCAAAAAGGCAGCATTTTTAAATGTTAAACCTCCTTAAGTGTATGTTTAAAGTTAACACTGGATCATTTTAAATTGATGTTTGGAGAAAAAAACTACACTTTAAAGAGAGGTTTAATCATTCTTCATTTTAAGCTGGTTTAAAAATTTGGTGCAACATTAGTTAAACCATGATTTAATCAGGTTTAAAAATGAATCCTTGTTGGTGTAACCCAGCCTTAGAGTAGAACTGTTAACCAGCAGCTACATAAACATAATGTGCATTAGCTACAGAGCAGCGCTATATAATATCTCACATCAAGACTTGTCACACAACACTACCACTGACATATGTCTTATTAAGTCTGAAGAAACCTAATTAAATGTTGGGCCAGGACTGAATTTCAGCTTTGAGATACATTATGTGAGTGTGTACACACACACACAGTGTGTAAGAATCTTGTGTTAAGTGCACTAGCAGCCTGGGAGGAGGCTGAGTGGAGGGGTATCAGTGACTGGAGAGATTGAAAGAAATGCTGCTGACTTTAAAAGCCCCACCTGAAGTGCTGACACATATCCAATAGACCGCACAAGTGTGTTTTAACAAACTGCTGATCAAAATATTTAACTTCTGCAATGATTTAGCAGCTTTGATTACAAAAGCATCATCCCGAAGCTACTTCCAGGTCTGTGGATATACAGCATGACAATACAGTCGCTTAATGTCACTTTTATTTTAGTTATGTATCTGCATAATAAAGGCCTATATATTGTTAGAAAAATTGCAATTCTTCTGCTTGTTTGTTTGTCTTTATGTTACACTTGCTTTCGCAATGTAAACATCTGTTTCCCATGCCAGTAAAGCACGTCTGAATTTAAAGTTTGACTTTGCAATGCAAAATTTGATCTCCTTATTATTATTATGTATTATTACTACGATTACGTATACCAGGTATAAGCCTGGAGGGTATCATGTGATTGCTTGAGCATGTGTGCTGTGATCGCTGCACAAAGGCTTGCCTGTACTTACTCTCCCATACTGCTGGACCCATCAGCCAAACTTTTTTATGTGCGTATTCATGATTGTATGCTGCAGGACCTCTGTGATTCACAATTTTTAAAAAACCTTTTTTTGCCCCGACAACGGCAACGGCATGGCCAAAGGCATTATGTTTTCAAGTCATCCCATTCTTATGAATGTGATACCTCAAGAACATCTGGAGGAAGTTCCTCAGACTTGGCATAAATGACCACTTGGACTCGGACTTGGAGCACCAGATGCTTGGATGAACTGATTAGATTTTGGTGGTCAAAGCTGATTGTAAGTGTATAAAACACAATTTTGACCATAAGAATTTGTACACTAATAAGGACAAAATTTCACACAAATGTCTAATGGGATACTAGCAGTGCTGGAGAGTTAGTACTTACATGTAACTAGTTTAATGTAATTAAATTACAGATGTAAATTATTATAAATGTAATTGTAATCCATTACAGTTACTGAGAAAAAACATGTAACTAAATTACAATTACTAATCCAAATGTCGGTGATTACAAAGGGGTTACATCCAAATATTATTTTCAGGTTGCCTGGCAGAGATCTGCACTCTACTGAGTGCACTCTTCTAGTTTACCAGTAATAACAAATAATTATTTTTGTTTCTTGCTACTGTACTTGATTTTAATATTTTGTGCACAAGATTTATGTATGCTATTTGGATGGTATGTAGCAATTTGTTTTCTCTTTTTATGTAAAGGCTTACACCTTTCCAATTTCCAGAAAGACTATCCCCAACAAAAATGTATTTTTATTGAACTGTAAATATGGCACATTCATGTGTGACTGGAGTGTATTTCGTATTCAATTTAAATGCATGCATACATTTTGAATTTGCCTGTTCCTGGGATGTGGACATACAGATGTTAAGAGGCTATATACAACACCCTCGTCAACTCACTACTGTGTTTCAGAGGCTGTATGATTGCCAAAACAGGAGTACATGCCATCTAATCAATGAAAACTGTTATTCTGACAGAAATCTCCACATATCAAAGGTTTTTAATACCAAATCACAGCATGATTTCTTCTATGGTGTTCCTCAAGGTCTTAGTGTCTTAATGTGGTATTTAGGAGGAATTTTTGACCATTTTTATTTATTCTTAAGTGGTTCAAAATGGTTACGTTTGGCACCAAATCTGTTTAATAAATGTTATTAAACCAAAAATTAATGCAGCAACTTATGAGACATGATAATGGGTTATGATAGAGCACTGGAGTGGCCACTGTATACTGTAATCATAATATTAAGCCATTAAACACTATAAACTTACAAAATATGAATTGCCATATAACCAATACCTATTTTTCTACGGCCATCATATAGATTACATATGACAATATTACCCTGAAGAAGGCAAAATGTGAAAAAGTGAATCATAGACTTAAAAATAAAAAGATTCAGAGTTATGAGTTTGCATCTCTCTTTTCATTCCTCTGGTGTTTGACTTCGATTACACTTCCTAGTGTGCAGGTGCAGGGCTCTAAGGGCTCTGTGTGGCCTAAACGGTGGAGAACATAATTCTCAATTTGGCATGGCACATCGCAAAAAGCATCATCCATGAACAAACAACCAACAAACAAACCCAAAATAACCCAACCGATGAAAGAGGTGCCATCTTTCACATTATTAACCACCACAGTGCTGGTTATATGTGTGTTTTACTGTGTAAATACTATATAGTAAAGATTTCCTCTAACTGGTTTAAAAGCCTTGTAACTAATATGTCTCGGGTGGGGCCTGGGTGTAATAGGGGACGGCCTCTTTCTGCTGGTTAACTAAGTGCTTTGAGAAAAAAAGAAAAATATATATTACAAGCAAAGAAAAAAAGACTATCAACTCTAGCAGCACCCAAGGACGGCAACGCATCTGGCTAAATGAAGATAAATGCCTGTGGACCATTAGCAACAAGATAAGATCTTTAACAAGCCTTGTTTAAGAGTGTCTGAAGGCAAATTAATTCACAGTTACTCCGCCGGCAGACAGTGTGTTTTCGTGTAACGCATGTATATTTATGATGGAATTAGTTTCAAAAGGAAGTCCCCAGAGGAGTGTTTTTGAGTGGAAACACTGGTACAGTGCAATTGATTTCACTCTATTTATGCACTTTCCCACTGGCAGTTCGTCTCGCACAAGCAAGGAGGCGGTTTCTAATCTTCTATGTAGTATCCACTAATAAAGAGAACGATCAGTGAGTTGAGACAGCAGGGCAAACACAGTTAACAGGCAGATTTGTAATGATAATGGAGCAGAAATAGACTTGGCTGTTTAACATCAGGGATGAATCATCCTGAGGCAAATCTATCCTTAACATTGGTGGTAGAATGCAGCAGTGTCTACATATGTATATATGTACATATAAATTTTTGCTCCAATTTTTCATGAGTTCAAGTAAAGGATCTAATACTTCTGTGAATACGATTCTCTCAAATCCTTCTTAAAATTTTGTGCACAATTTTTTTTAAATCCATGTTAATGAGCAATTTTTATCAAGATAATCCATCTACCTGACAGGTGTAGCGTATGGAGATGCTGATTAAATAGCATTACTGCATGTTGACTAGGATGACTAACCATGCCAAAGGACCAATCTGAGGAGATTTTTGGAATTATTTTGCATTGTCTGGGGGCCCTGAAGTGTGATTTTTGTTTTGTCTTGCCCTGTCTATTTTACTTGTATTTATTCTTATTTTAAGAAATTATTGTAATTATTAATTTTAATTTGTTTATTTAATTCAATTTTAATTTTGTTATTTTGCTTATTTTTTGGGGGACTGGGGCTGGTGCCCCCTCTTGTGCAGATCTCTATTATCATGTTTCTATTGTATTTTTATTTTTGTCTGTCAAGACGGAATGTCTCCTTTGATGTGTGGAGCTGTCATGTACCAACTCAACCAAGATCACATAAAATTTGAATTATTAAAATAATACCATGATTACTGCACAGGTGTGCCTTGGACTGGTGATAATAGGTCAGTCTAAAATGTGTAGTTTGACCTTGATAAAAGACATTTATTAGGCATTGAACTGTGGCTATTTCACATATGGCTACAAATACTATTTCTCCCTCAAGGGCAAAGTCTGTTTGGCCTATCCTAATACTCTAATCCTAACCCTAACCTCATGCCTAAACTTAACCAACCCAGACAATGAAGACAACAAGCACTAGCCAATCAGAGGCAGAGAAGGGCATGTCATGATTTTCCCCCTTGGGAAAAGAATTTGGTATCTGTAACAGCCATAGTTAAGCATTTCAAGGTAAAACTACACATTTTAGAGTGGCCTTTTATTGAAATGCTGAATTATGTCTATTTTACACAGGGTTACAGAAACAATTTTTTTTTCGCAGGAGGGCAAAGTCATAACTCATTCTTCTCTGCCTCTGATTGGCTCTGATTTACTCTTTGCCTTTGTTGGTTGGTTGGGTTAGGTTTAGGCATGGGGAGTGATTGGTTAAGAATATCAGGATAAGCCAATAAGAAGCAGAATAAGGCGGGGCATGACTTTGTCCTCCCAGGACAAGAAAATATTGGTATCTGTATGTGAAATAGTCATAGACCAATGCCTAACAAATGTCTTTTTTCAACAAAAAACTGACCATTTTAGACTATTATGACCAGTTCAAAGCATACCTGTGCAATAATCATGCTGTTTAATCAGCATCTCTATATGGCATACCTGTCAGGTGGATGGATTATGTTGGCAAAGGAGAAGTGCTCACTAACATGGATCTTAACAAATTTGTGACCAAAATGAACCCTTTGAGAAATAAGCCTTTTGTGTGCACAGAAGAAGTCTTAGATCTTTTACTTCAAGTCATGAAAAATGGGAGCAAAAACAAAAGTCTTGCATTAATGTTTTTGTTAATATGTCTTAAGAGTCATGATAGCGGAGAAAATAGTGAAAAGAGAGGAACTGTCTCAGGCTCTAAAGTCTGGAAATGTGCAGCATCAGCGTTTGTGTGTGTGGACATGAGTCAGTCTGTCTAAACTCACTTCCATAATGAGGTCCCCAGTTTTAGGGACAGTAAACTCACTCCGCAATTGAGTGGTTTCCAGACTACGAGAAATGTTTACTTAGCAGCTGAGGAAACAGAAGTCTCCATGTGTTTTGGGTTAAAGGCACATTTCCGCGTTGAGATGTATAATTGCTAAGCGTGGCGCACTTTGAGCAGCGTGGTAAGGCAAACCCCAAAGCCGCAAACGGTGAATGATAAGTAGCTCGCCAGCTCCCAACATGTGTTTCTCATCAAACATCCCGGACCTGAAAACAATTTCCCAATTTCCCCCATGGCCTGAGACAACAGAGGGCCTTGTGCCGACTCGCAGGGAAAATTTAAGATCAACACTATAGCTATAAAGCAGAGTTTATGATTTGTTTAATGGGTGTTTTGATGTGAATTATACTTTTTATACACTACCGCTGTCCAACAAGGCACTCATGGCAAATGAAGTAGACACTTTTTAATCCAATCTGTGATTTGGAGATGACGAATGAGAAGAAAAAAACATCCCTTGTCCCTTTATACAGGAGGGAACTCATTGTTTTAAGTGGCCTGACAGAAAATCTTAGATAGTACTGTTTCAGACCAGCATGGGGTCAAATCAGATCATTGCTCCTATGTGCTCACACATGCTGACTTGCTTTCGACACCCCTCAGAGAGACCGTGTGGCTGAGAACTTGAAACAGCGCAAAATGAGCTATGACTCGACAGTTTTTGATGAACCTCGTCCAGGGAAGAGATTCATATTTTTCTTCCTCGTTTGTGCCGAAGCAGATGTGTCCGCATATGTTTTCCTGCGATATCCAGATGCTACAGTGAAACACCCATGTGCTTAACAAGCTGTGGACATAAAACATTGTCTAAGATTGTCTCTTCCAAGGCACTTTTTTAGAGCCCGGAGATCATAAAGCGATTTACGAGCAGTGTTATAAAAAGCAAGCAACATTTCATCTCAGCACATAAGTTTTTAGAACAATCACTCAGACGGATTCACCTAAACAGTTACAATTCTGAGGAGATCATGAATACTGTCTATAAAAATCAAGGCGAAGAGGAACGACAATATGGTTAAAGATTATGTTCTCATGATGAGATGCTCCATACTAGCTTGTGTTCCAATGATATACAGTATAATAAGACTGTCCGTCATAGGTAGTTATGACTCAGGCTGAGTGCAGGAGATATTAGCACACAGAAGCCCTCAAGAAACCTTTTCTCTCTCCTCATCAATCCAGAGATTTCAACTTGCAACTTTACGTTTACTGAGCTCCTCTGTAATTCCAGAGTTACTGCCTGTTGAGCTTTCCTCAAAGCATCAATCACACATAACAGACCTTAAAGGTGCAGCCCGTAACTTTCATGTTCAAATTACAGCAAAGATGAACTTAACGCCAGCTTTGTGAAGTTCTTTCATCTCAATGTTGTTAGTTCGCAGTCAAGATATAATACCAGAAAATATGTAATTTAGTGAAACAATTAAGTTACAAATTAAAGTAAAAACAACTGTTAAAATCTGGAGTTTGACCAGTAAAACTAGTATAAGGAGAAGGTGTTGCAAAAAATAATAATTTCTGGATAGTAAACACAGAATCTCAGAGGTAGGAGTGCAACAAATCACAAAACTCACCTTTTATATGATATTAACTAATTAATCATATTAATTTTGATAGCAACGTTTGATTTTGTTTTAGTCATTGTCTTGTGACTAAAATACTATTTAGTTTTAGTCATATTTTAGTAATCTGAATTTATTTGGTTTAAGTCAGAGCTGGAGATTCTGGAAAAACAAACACCCTCGAATCAGGTCAGATTCTGCTCAGCTCTCGTCTGTTTATTTGTTGACGAAAAGTGTCAATATATTTTGTCATAGTTTTTGTCATCTGTTACCTTTTATTTAATTATTCTGTCATTTTTGTCACTGACAAAAACTACAGCGAAAATTATAAGTCAACGGAATTACCACTGGGATCAACTACTTACCGTTAGACCACTTTAACTGAAATCACTGATATTCCTGCAAACTGTAAACTGTTTTTGGTCATAAATGAAGGGTGCAGAATTGCTGATGAAGTGGTACCTACCTCTGCTGCAGCCAGCTCCTGTGAGAGCTCCTGGATCCTCTGCTGTTGCTGGATCAGGAGCTCCTGGACAGAGACCAGGGTCTGCTGCAGCTGGTTGACTGTGAAAACAAGCAGAATAACAGATGATAAAATTCAGCACACTTCAAAAAAAATATACAAAAAAAGGGAAATAAGCTTGTGTGATAAGGTTGTTGTGCCTCAAAACTGAACATTTTATTTGCAGAGATGATGACAGAACTGATGAGACTCAACTTGTGTCACTGATCAAAGCTGTCCTCTAAGAATTGTAATCAAAGCTAATACCCGGTAACTTTAGTCGCAGCTTTTTGGTCCGAGGCGCTGGGGGTAGAGGGTGCGAAGGGGAGGAAGGGGGGCACATAGGATGGAGATATTAATCTCTAGTGCCTGAACTTAAATCAAATAACAGTCTCTAACCTTCCATTATCCACCCAGACACTGCCTTCTAATGCATCTTAAATCCTCAAACGATCAACAAAGGAAAAAAACAAGGCTCTCATTTGGGAGGAGGCTGCCAGACAAAATGTCCCCCCTAATCCTAATAAATATTGTTCTTTTTCCATTGACTTTGAAGATTGAATTAGTTCAAGTGTTGGTGTTGGACGAGGGTGTATGATTTCAAATAACACCGGGCACAGTTTGTTGCCCCCTGCTTCCAGTCACGCGTGTATTACCAAACAATGCATTAAGTTTCCCCGAGCTGATTATATTACAGAAAACCAATAAACATTCATATAAATCATGGGCGTGTAAAGTGTTAAATCAAGCCTAATAGGATTAACATCAACAGATATTGTGGCGGTCCACTGCTGAGGTTGTCAGGCCAATGGTTAAAAGCCTGTGCTGTAGCCGGCTGGACGGGATGTAAAGAACCCTCCTCTCACATTAACCCAGGCCGGGACAAAAGACAGAGCCCAGCTCGGAGGCTGTGTTTCTTTTGAAAAACCAACACAGACAAAATATTTGATCTTTCAAAGAAGCTAATATCTTGTAGTGACACCTGTGTTTAAATGGGTGGAGCTGTATCAATATGGGTGGGGTGCTGAAACGTTTGATCTTTTCATGCTTGCAGAATCTTACTACGGGATACGAGTTTGAGCAGGATCGCCATTGTGCAAACAGTTTGAGTTTGTTACTTGGGTTGTGATCCAGTGTGTGACCAGCCTTTCAGAGGAAGGCAATAAAACTAAAATACTGCAGCCATCCCTGCAAAAAAACTCGAAACTTTGGTTTTGAGTCACAATTAGGATAATTTTTGGATCAAAGAAAAGGGTTAAACTAATTTAATTTAAATTAATTTAAAAATGCACTATTTTAGCTCTGATGTAGTTGCATCTCTCTGTCTGTAGTCACCAGTAGTAGACTTGCTTAATGTCCTGCTCACAGCACTATCTGATTAGTTACATGTCCCAAACATTAGCCTATCAACACTGCAGGCTACTGTGTCTCAGACAGGCAGAGAGACTGGAACTGCCGCAGCGAGCAAGTGGAGCTACGCGTTGAAGAGTAGGCAGCAAATATTACTGGAGTTGCAATAAACATAACAATCTTATGATCTGTTTCTATGGCGACAAGCATGCCCTGTTTCCTGGTTACAACACTGAAAATACCCAAAATCACAGCATACAGGATTTCCTTCATTCCTTATGGCAACGGATGTGCATGTAGATACTGGATACAATAGCTCCATCAAACTTCACTACTTTTCTCTATGACTCTGTTAAGTTTTCGTCTTTATTGCTGATACACGCATCACCTTTGACAGAAATACACTTGCGGGCTTTGAAAAATGAAACGAAGGTAAAAATCCTACGGGATACAAGTTTGAGCATGCTCGTCGGCCATTGTGCAAACGCTTTTGAGTTTGTTACTGGGTTTGTGATCCACAGTGTGACCAGCCTCTCTGAAGACGGCAATAAAACTAAAATACCGCGGCTATCCCTGCTTAAAAAAGGTGTTACTCTGACAGGGTGTGCACGCTAAACCAAGCGCTGCCCTATTAGTCTCTGATTCCACCTCGCCACATAACGGCTTATCCAGATGTGTGGGTCAGCCTGCCAGCCAGTAATGCTGTGCCTCCTGAATTACCACTGGCACCGCTTTTTCAGCGACTTCAGCCAAACAGTCCGATTCTTTTCAAGTCTCTCCACAAAGTCGACTCCTTTGTACTGTTGAGACACTTGACAAAAATGCCTAACTTCTTATCCCCAGTTATCATAGATATGAAGCCAGGAATAATGAAGTCAATGACTTTGGCCAGGCATGAATCAGAAGGAGGCTGGAGCTGTGTGTGTGTATGTGTGTGTGAATCAGAGACAAGATGATGTGTGAGGCTTGCAGCTGCTGTGAGGAGGGTGCACATTGTGTATTCAGTAAATTATTCAGTAAATACCTCGATATAATGTACACTACATATGTCCAGGCCTGTCTCTGTCTTTAATGGCCAGCTGGTCACCAATATGGCTCCCACCGACAAAGAGTGCCCAAACAGCAGCACAATTCCATTACAGCCTGGGCGCGCTGAAGTAGTTCCAAGATCCATTCATTAATTGTCTGTGTGAAGTTGTAGGCAAATCATAATGGGAGTCAAGGCCCCTACTCTCGAGCTGGGGCTGGCGAGAGAGACTAATGTGGTCCCCATTCAAAAGGATACATCACCTCATTGCGCCCGGCACTAGAGAAATACATGAACTTTAACAAAAGGGGGTTCAAGCAATTGGCAGCGGCGAGGCAGTCGGTCGCTATTACTCAGTGCAGTGAGGAGAGAGGGAGCGAGACGAAGAGGAAGACAAAGGGAAAGCAGAGGGAGAAAACTCTCAGTGTAATTGCAACCCCTCTCCCCAACTGTTAACTACAACAGTCATTAACTACAATAGCAGCTTGGCTACTGCAGTCATAGCAAATTAGTTCCCCACACTGGCTGAAGAAAAGACCCATGTTTTTTTCTTGTCCCCCCCAATGGAGTCTCACCTACTCACTGCACAGGAGAAGGACTCTTACTAGGGCTGTTCGATATATCGATGTCATGATATGAGACTAGATTCACAGATCAATTTGGCATAAGTGTTATAAAGGCTGCATTACAGTAAAGTGATGTAATTTTCTTAACTTATCAGACAGTTCTATTATTTGCCTTCATCCACTTAGTCTATATATCCACATCACCAGTGATTATTTCAAGCAAAATGAATATCAATGTATGTGGTAAAAAATATTGTGGTATTTTGGTAAAACCTAACTCCACCAAGTAATGCATTTTAAACCTTAATAAAAGTAAAAGGATTATAGCAAAATTTACTTAAAGCTACTATGAGGAACTGTCTGATTGTGTTGATTTTAGGGGCCTCTGTGGACAAAAGCAGTATTTACACCACAATAACCACAAAATATAACATCAAAAATAAAATTATGTAAAGAATAATCTCCTCCTGCTGGCTAACTTACCACTCTCTCAAACTTTGTTTGGGAAAATGTAAACACAGGTTCATTTCATCTGATTTCACAGAGAATCCAACCCAATGGCAGGCAGGAAGAATGATTGCTGGCTTATGTAGGTCACATAGAGGCATCATTATTAAATTGAGACTGTTTTATAAAAGTAGTCATTCTGCAGTAAAATGGTCCCTGTCATTGTTTTAATATAATAATGATGTTTGGGATTAATAGTATTTGTTCATTAATGCATATTTTGCATTTTACTGCTGTATTTATTAAATGTTGTGTTCATTTTAACTACTTTATATACTGTTGGATAGTTTAATCAACACCAATGCTGTATATTCTATGAGAGCATCACACAGCTGCACCATCTGTAAATTCTCTGTATGTTATTTCAGACTATGCGTATGTCTAGATATATATCTATTATTTATAAGCCTTATCACCCAGCCCTTACTCTTACTGTGGAATCCTGTCTTCACCAACAAACAAAACAGGGTTTGGAAGTTGGCAAATCTCCAAAAAGTGATAAGTAGAGCAAGAATGGGCAGTGAAATAGCCAGAGGAAATGTGTTTGCATAGTTGGGAGAAAATGACCATAAAAGAACAGATATTTGTTAATCAGATTCAGGGTGGCACACCTCGCACGCGATCTCACACAGTCGCTGCCCTCCACCTACCTTTTAGCCAGCCAGAAAACAATAGCATGGGTGTGACTGCATAAAATGATAACAGCCATATTTTCATCTACACTGTGTTTGTCCGTGACAGGCGCTGTAAACTCAAATACTTAATTTGTTTTAATTTGGAGATGAAGGGACAATCAAACAAAGGATGCTTGTGTTTAAACTGACACAGCTGTATTCATGACTCAAGTTAGATTTGTTTTGGCTCCTCTTTGTCTGTTCACAGCTCAAAACGTTTTTCTACCAAACCTGGAAAATCACAGATCAATTTGGCAAACAGGAAAGAGGCGTTAACTATAGTAACACACTCTTTTGACATAAAGAACTCATGAGGTGAAGTTTTTATCTTATCTTTATCTCATATAAACAGGTGCACACAGCTCAGGTACACTTGAGTGTGACCTTGTTGAGGTTAAATGACCAATATGTAAGTTCTGCTGCTAGGGGTTTCTCTCACATTAAAACAATAACAAAAGACATAGTTTGATGTAGGGTTGCAAATTTTGTGCATTTTCCTTCACCTAGAGTTGAAAGCGCTAACAATCAATTAATCATTAATAATTGATAAGATACAAAACATATTTTTTACATTTTTTTCTCATTTTAAGTTTCCTCATACAATAAATGTCTCCAGACAAAACCATGTCAATTACTGACATTTCTAGACTTGTGATTCATTATTTATTAATATATTTTTAATCAGTTAAATTCTTAGTTCATGATTTATCATTAACATCCCTAATTTGATGGCATGTTAAGTGGTGTGCGATCATGGCAGTTTTTTTGTCATCGTTAAACAACCACCATTACAGATGAAAATTTATCTGATGTAACTTAATGAGTTTTATTCACGTTACGTTTAGTCATGTTTACTGACTTCCTTCCTCACTCTCTGATGTATTCAATATATCCTGTGTTTTCACGAAAATTATAGCAACTAGTGGCTAGCAGGAAACACACTGTTACTTTGAACAAATGACAGATTTCTCTGGGTTTAACCATTGACGGGAAGATTTGGGAACATATAAATATACAATTCAAAAAAAATGTATTAACATATAGCTAGGATTTTAGACATTTTTATACAGAAATTTTACATATTACTGCTTTAAAAGGGAATTCATATGACAAAAACTCATTTTGATTTAACAATTAATTTTTTCAGAAAAAGTTAAACACAGACTTAAATTATGTAATACACCACTGAAGCGCTACAATTTCATGAAAGTTGCTCAAAACTCACCTTTGAAGACTTGCTTTTAATGTTTAGTTTAATGTCCTGCTACCTCCTGCCTATAGTTTCTTTTATTCAAGTTGTCTTAAAGTCTCTGAGTATCTTGAAAAGCAGCCCATATGTAAATAAGTATTATTCTTAAAAAGTATAGTTTCTGCTGTGCCCACATTTCTGCCAGGTCACCTATCTCTAACAGGGATTGGTACCTTTCAGGTGAAAACACACTCCAGTTCGACACTACTGCTAACGAGACCAAACTTTCTCAGAGTGCCTCTCTCATTTACGCCTCCCTGGATTTTTAATTATACTGACAAAGAGCTAGGAAAGCATCTCTCTGCCTGCTTCTCTCTCGCTCTCCATGCCTGACAGCCAGGTTGAGATTCCTCACCTGTCCAACATGGGAGCCGCACCTGTCACCGTGCACTTAATCACACTAGGACCCAGTGCTGAGCCCAGACGCCACACAGTGCCATGCCGCACGCACACCCTGCACATACACATGCACGCAAACACACATCCATGCACAGAAAATTAAAATGAACTTTCTCGCCACCTACGGGGAAGAGGGTGGATGATGATGATGGCGGTGGAGGTTTGGATGGGGGTGAGGTTGGTGCAGGGGGAGACGGATGGAAAGGGGGAGTGTGAGAGAGGATGGGCGGGGGGAAGAAAAGTTGTCATTTCCCAACTCCTCATTAATATTCCGAGGTTAAGAGCTTTTCAGCGAAACGTAATTAATTGAGCCCGAGCCTGACAGTAAACAAGCAATTTCAAATTAAAGCGAAATGACAGCAGCGTCATTTGTTAAAAACGTGCGGGGCCCCCCGATTTTGGCGACAGATAAATGAGGGAAAATGTTAAGGAGGGAGAAAGTGATGAAGATATTAATCTTCACCTGTCTGTGTCAGCGTGCCACTCATTGCCGCAATGTTGCTCTCCATCCTCTGCAGATGCTTCTTGTCCTCTCGGCTGCCCATAATGAGGGGAAGGATGTATTTCTGCAATTAAAAGCATGGCACAATATTACACTTCTCTCTGGTGGGAAGGGGCACAAAGACGAGGAAAAGACAAGCCCACCTACACTTGGCAGTGGAGGGTCAAATGCATTGTTTTATTGGACAAGTACCTCATTGTCTAAGCGGCCTGATTACGTGCATGCATTCCTGAAGTAGTGTCCAGGCAACACATACAGGTATGTAGCAACATGTAGTGCTGAAACAATTAGTAGATAAGAAAGTAATCCACAACATTTTAGCCATTTAAGTTACGTTCATATCTTCAGGTTTTAGACTCTTGATCAGGGAAAAAAAACTATTTAAAGATGCAACCAATGGTTAGGAGACATTTTTTCACAATTCTGAAAATCTGACAATTTATCATAGACTATATAAGAGATGTGGATCTAGCCACTGTAATGTCACCTAATTGTTTGTGAACTTTTGAAGCCTCAAGTTTGGCATTATGGCTGTTGCCATTATGTCTGCCCCGACTAAAGATCTTCCTATCAGTGCAGCATGCACAACCCGGCTATCACATAGGTCTGCTATGATTACACTGATGAGCTGTACAACTCCATACCTTGTGCTAAATATATTTAACTTCTATATATTTCAACTTTTATGCACATCTAAAAACAGCAAGAATAACTTGTTGTGTGGGTCATAAGAGGAGTACACACCAGGAGCCCCGTACCATAGGAAAACAAAGGTTTAGCTGGTGACGTGTGTCTAGTGGTGCAGCTCAGTGAGATCGCCCCCTTAGTTAACTAGTCATCGGATGTTTTTGATAATAATTTAATTATTTACATATATACTTTTGGGGCACAAAGTGAGCAGTAACAAATACTTGTGGAGTCACCAACATAATGGATGATGTATATGAATTAAATTGTTACACACACCTCCTGTCCCCACCTGAACCCGCCATGTCTTTATTGCCCAAGGAGTCAGAGTCCTGGTTGGAGTCGCCATTAAATCATCTCTGTACTGTATTCTGGGTTGTCAAACTGGCCTCCGTCGGTCTCCGAGTCTGTGTCCCAATCTAATAGGATTGCTGACAAAGCTAACTAGCTAAAGCCAGATACAGGTTAACAGCAGTGTGTTGGTGACTACAGTATTACAAGACAAAAGGCCTGTGTTGCAACAATCTCCTGGGCATCCCTTGCTGCCATCTTGGTTTTTTGAGCCAGAAGTGACCATATTTGAACGAGACAGCAGAGCTGGGGAGGTTGCCGCGGTAGCAGCTTGTCAAAAAGAACAAAATACTGTACTGAAGCAGATTTCAAACTCTCGATTGACACCATAAACTCATTAGGAAAGTGTCTATGGTGGTAATAAATCAAGGGAGAAGGAGGATCATTTTCTAATAGATTTCTATACAATCTGATTTCTTTTTGCAACCAGTAGTATTGCCCTGCTGCCTATTAGAAAGAATGCATGCACTTCCACACTGGCTTCACTTTTCAGACCCAGAAGCTACATCCATTTCTCCTAAACAGTCCACGTACAGTATAGACTAAACATTTCATTTGTTAGTCAAAAAAAATAATCAGACTGACCTACAATGATAGTAAGTGTTAGTTAAAACCTACAAACCTAAAAACAGATTTCCAGCAATATATGCGAATGAAACCCAGAAAGAGACAGTAAAAGCAGGAGACAGGCTTACAGGGAAAAACATGGTGGTGAACACTGAAAATAGTCTTCCAAAACCAAAAACAATGTCATGTTTTTTATCATCTCTCTGCCACTGAATAAACAGAACTCTACCAAAATGATACATCTGTCTGACAGCCAAATGAGGACATTTGTTATCCAGTGTGAGTGTTAACCAGATGAGCAGCTCGTGAGCATCTCACTGAATGCTTTACATGTGTGTGGAGCCCAGCTCATCAGATAAAATAAATGTCCATATGAGCCTAGAGGGCCTCATTGAACTGCAATCAAAATAATATATGGGTTTTTTTTGGTTTGTTTTAAGGCGGAATAAGGATCACTTAATTGCTCGCAACTGGTTTGCAGCTCTCTGAGGCCCGAGCCAGGTTTTCTCTCCAGCTCAGGTGGCAAGCAGCCACACCAGTGCAAGTAATAAACACTTTTTAGAGAAAAAGATTAAATGAGTGTCAACACGTGGTAATTAATAAGTGGGTTGCTGGGAGTGTGGTGTTTACAAGGTGCACCATAACATAAATAAAGTATGGGCAGAAGCTTGGACATATGGTGCGACTGGCGCTACGCTCCAGTGACATGACAGCAACCTGTGCCGTCCCGCCAGGGAATCCCACCTCCCAGACGACCAGTGGCTGGCAAACCCTGCTGCATGGAGGAAACAGCGGACTGGTTCAGTGTGTGTTTTCCTCAGTGAAAGACCGTGGGGACAGAGCAATAAGGAACAGGAGACCCTGAATGTGCATGTGCAGCATTATGAAAGGCAGACAGGGTCAGGTAGGCATATGCATGTGCATGATACGCACTCTCTTTCTCTCTCATACACACAGAGAGGAGAACGGCCTGTCATCTACGCCAAGAGCTACTGCTGGAGCTCCTGTCCTCCTCTAAAACGAGAGTAATGGCTTCCACATGCCACTCAGACTACTACTAACAACCACTATGGGATTAATGTCACTGGGGACAAGGGGCCTCATGAGCTCATGTTCAAGGGCTGCTAAGCCCGATAAAAACCAGGGTGATTATTTTTAGAAGGTAGGACGTCAAAAAAATGGCTGTGTGCTGTGTTAGCAACTATATTTTTTAAAAGGAAAAAAATATATATCTGAGAGGAGGAGGGAAGGGGAAGTTAAAGAGAAGGGGTTCAAATGAGATCATGCTTTGACGTAAAGCAGGGGAGCTTTAATAACAAGACCAGAGTGATGTTACATACTGCAGAGGCGCCTTCTATTCTAGAACCATAATTCATCATAAACTGATGTACTAGCTAAGCCTACCAATTTAAATGTAATATCAGGGAAAGGCAGTACTGACAGATCTAAGGATGCAAAGTAAAATATGTATAACAAATTTTAGAGAAGCATTAACTACAAAAACAAAGTCAGTGAGGAAACATAGTCAAAAGGGCAGTAGAAAAAGGGTGAAACTTACTTTGTAAAGCTGATGAAAGCCAAAGGCGATGCCCACCATAAGGATGGTGAGGGCACCATAGTCTCTCCATCTGTAGCTTGTTGGACCTGTAGAGGAGGAGAGATCACGTAAACACAGTAAAATACTGATTTGAAGACAGATTTATTCTGCCTCTATATCTGCTTCTAGCACTGGCATATTAAGTACATTAACCTGTGAATATACTGTGGCATGAAGCTTAAAGAACCATACAGTGTCTTAAATAACCAATAAATCAAATACACAACATTTGCTGAGAATTTCTGAATGCATGTTAGATTTTTTTCCATGTACGTTTCCTAGCATTCCAGGCAGCCATTGTTTTCCATTCATTAGAGTAAGGCATAGAACCCCATAAGCTGGTCCTGGAAACTTGCACAAGTCATATAGCCAATAAACTATTTCGTAAGTGTGAGCGTAATTCCAGTCAGGGTTTTAGGAGACTTGGATTACACCAGATGAGCAGAATGGAGGTTTTTTTTCGCTTGTTTTTTTCAGTTTGAAAACTGGTCACCATTCATTTAAACTGTTTGGGAGATTCTGCAACACTGTTTTCCTGTGCAACTCCAGCAGAATTTTGTGGACAAGACAACTAAACTCTTCAGTCGGCATGAGGGTGAGTAAATAAATAATGAAATTTCATTATTGGGTAAAGTGTCCCTTTAAGAAATCCCGACAGTATGATTTTCAATGCCATCATAAATACAGAGGCTCCTGTTTCTATTAAACTGATACAGAGATGCAGCACATGACACCAGAGGTCAGTCTCACTACTGGTGGACACGGCAGACGAGAAACATGGCTTCTGGGGAATAAAGCAACAGGACTAACTATTAAAGAAGAAATATACCACTGCCCCTGTTTGAGAGCATTTTGGGTTTAGTTTTGATGATCAAGGTGAGCCAGCAAACACTGCAGACCACTGATTGGTCTAAGTAGCATAGTGTGTTGAGTGTGTAACTTTAGCTAGCATGAGAGAGGGTGAGTGGCTGACTAATTAATATACTGACAATGGTTGTGAAGAGGGTGATAGTGAATGCATGCTGAGCAGAGGAAAAGGTGAGCAATGAAATTGTTGGTCTGGCAGTGGGCTATATGTACAGTTTAGGTTTGAATTTGTCAGTGAATAAAGGCTGCTGTGTATGTGCACGTGTGTTGTTTCCAAACTGCAGGAATAGTGTTGTTATGACAATCAGCTTTAGCTATTTTTAGGGAGTGGAGTTGAGCCATTTTACACAAGTTTTATTTAAATACTGTCATAATACCACATACCCCATGAAATAGGCTGCAATGGATGCAACCAGAGATCAAAATTACATCTGCCACATGCTGGTAAATATGCAAGTGGCTGGCTGATTTGCTTCACTCACCAGCCAAAAAAACAATGGTAACTATTGAGTGGCTGGTTAAATTGTAGTATTCACTAGCCATTTGGCCGATAGACATAATTTTGCATTCTAGCTGCAACTTTTTGTACCTATTTGTCATTTAAACCCCAAAATATGTGGATAAATAGGGTCCAGGTTTAAAAATTAACCTTTTAAGGTAGAGAAATTGTACATTGTTTTTGAAATGTGTTTGTACACTTAATGAGCACAATGCACAACAATTCATCTCTTTGTGACGTTACAAAGATTCCATCTATTTATCCATCTTTTTTAAGCAAACATAAAGGTTAAATCTACGGTGAATATCCTGCTCTTCCAAAAAGCACACCATTGTCTTCCACTTATTTCGAGGTGGGGCCTAATACAGTGCCTGTAAACCTATAAACAACTGAAAAGGCAAGTGTGTGTGTGTTTGTGTGTTTAGAAGTTGTCTGTCTTGCTGAGTGACAGATAATGTGAAAGTGTGTCATTGTGCAAGCTGTCATCTGGGTAGGCCAACTGTCTGTCAAAGTGGAAATTCCCCACATAAGAGAGGCATTCAACTGAAAATGTCACTAAACAACAAACAGGTCTGGAGGAAATATACTGTATGAGTTTTTCTTTTATTTGCTCTGATGGGGCCCAAATGAATAGGAAATGATTAGAGGCTAAGCCACTAAAGTATACCATTGATATTCTATTACAGGTCTGATTTCACCTAATGGGTTATGTGGTACATGTTTACTGGCTTGAAGTAAGTAAACCAGATTGATCCCGTGCCTTACCACTTGTGTGATTTGACATGCAAATAAAATGAAAGATCCACCCTAGTATTGGACTATATGGTATATTTTCAAGGTGAACGCTATTTTATTCTTCCCACTCAAGGGCACGTTTCATTGCTGCTGCAGCATTCAGGGATAAACCCCTAACCTTTTGTATCAAAATTTTTGAATCATTCTCCAGCATCCATATGGTAACCACATAAATTTGGGTCTTCATCAACGTTATAGCTGCGATAGACTGCCACCTATCCCAGAATACCATGCTTCTGAAAGGCCTGGGAGTCCTTGGGATGGGTGGTTGACCCTGAACAAGCCTGTACTGCATCACCAAGGGTCTTCACATGCTCTTTCCCCCCCTCCGTTAGGACCTTTCATTCTTCTTCTGTCTCTCCCTTTTTCCTCCACCACTTCCACTCTGCCATCTTCCTTTTTTTATTTGGTCACTTAAGCTGTGGAACTGTGGTCTCCATCCCCCGTTTTTCCAATCTCCTCTCAAATTTATTGGGTTCAGTGGAGGCCTTCCTGTCCTTCTACCGCGTGGAAATAGAGATCAGAGTATCCATTACTTCGACAGAGATGGATGCGGGTCCCCGTGCACCGTCCCCATAACAAGGACATCAAAGGGAGGTAGCCCCCTCTTTTCAGCATGACCCCCCATACAAGACTCCCCGCTCTCACCTCATTATGCAGCTCCCTTATAGCCGTTTTGATATAAAACCCCCCACTATGGACGGAGAGCCGCGAGTCTCCCTAACTACATGGCCATCCCATCAACATCACTTTCATTACAAAACATGAGATGCCAGGGGAGTCAAGGACAGTGTGGTAATAAATGAGGGTGGAATACATCTGGAATCATTGTCATATGGGTTAAGCATTACGCGGACTTCATTCTGCATTGGTAAATCAGTGGACAGCACTCATAACCTCCTGAGGTAATAAAGATACAGGTTGCCATGTGGGGTCTTGCTAGGGTGGAACCCCTTGAAACAGAGCAGCAAGAGACTTCATGAGCGCGTGCTGTGCAATATCATATTCCCTCCATCTGAATGCACAATCAAGGCAAAAGTTGTATGGCGAACATGTGTGTAATACTTGTAAAGATCCTGGTGTTTGGTGAACTACGGATAATCCTGTTAAACTCTAAATGACTAAAAACAAGAGGGAAGACCTCTAACAGCAAACCTGGACAAAGATCTAAGTTTTAAATTACACTCCAACATAATCTCTTTTTCCAGGTGAAATGGTGCACATAAATATTAAATGATGTATATGCACCAGGTATCAAAGGGGAGAAACTCACTGTGTGGCGCAGGGACCAGCTGAGTTGCATGGAGTGGATGTGGGGGGCCCACAGGGCTCAGAGGCAGGATTTCTTCTGTGCTGCCTGAGCGCTGGATTGCCAACTCCACCTCCTCATCCGTCAGCCCTGGAATCAAGACACACACCTTTAAGAGACATTCGGAGGGGTTTTAGTGACTGCATGTTAATGGGAAACACCAAATGGCTCCTTGGCTGTCATAATATATGCTTAAATACTTCCCAAGCTCCCCACAAATCTTTTAACTACAATTTAGAGAAAGTATGTCAAATCTTCATTCAATTTTACCTACCCTCTTCTCAAAAAGGCATTTTCATTTCATAATTCAGAAATTCCACTGAGAGTTTCCATTTCAGGGACATCCATCATAGGGAGATGGTGTGAAAAGGTTCACACAATGAAATCTGAAACTCTGCTAGCCTATTAACTGCCACCAAAGGCAAAGAAAATAAGAGTCTGTCCACTTCTCCAGTTAAATTTCCCATGTGGAGATTTCATACACCCCAGACAGCGAAAATGCATTATTTTAATTTCTTCATTGTAATGTAAATGTATTACATAATTTTGCAAATGCCAATATAATTTAATCTTCAGATCTTTTTAATGATTTTAGTGATGATTAAATTGCAAAGGGCTCCCTGATGGAGAATCAGAAGGGAGGAGAAAAAAAAAATCTAATATGAACATCTCCTTTTGTGGCAAGAAAGGATTTTATTTCAGGCGCCATATGCTGCCATTGCTGTGGGTCTCATCTTTTAATGAGCATCTTAGTCTAAACAAAGGAAAATAATTGCAATTGTTGATGAACTACATTAAAAAACAACATTAACCAGAAAACAATTAAGAGAAAGCAGAAGATAAAGAATCAAACCTGGTATGTACGGTAGTTCTTAGACATTGACGAGCACTGTTTACCTTATGGTTAAAAAAAGTCCATATTATTATGTTGTGCATTCTTTGCTTATTTTAGCCAAACAGGGTAACAATCACTAACATTTTACCATAACTTCCTTTAGCCATTTCCCTTGCTTATTGACTGAAAATTCCCTTTGTAAGAGAGCCTTTTACTTGAACTGTTCCCACAGGAATAAGAGAATTTACATAAGTTCAGAAAAAGCTTCCTCCAGTCTCTGAGAGAAATCGATTTGCAATTGGAAAAGGGTCAGTTTCAGTCTTTCAAGAGATGTCTGTCATTTGCATTAATAGCAATCGCACAGTCAGATCCTAATATATATATATATATATATATATATATATAATATATATATATATATAATATATTATAAATACTGACCTTTAGAGTCCTCACAAGAGATACATAGAGCAACATCCATGTGCGATTAGACAGACAATTACCACTCTCTCCAAGGCAGCCAGTCACCTTTGACAAAAACAGTAATTTTACCTCGCAAAATACAGGAGTTACTCAGCTACCACTGCCTCTATCAGTTAGTTAGTTTGTGTTATTGTGTTATTCGGTGAATTTGAATTAACCCTTTAAAACACTGAAGTCATAGAATAACACAAACAAACTAAACAATCAAGGCAGCAATTCCTGGGTTCTGCCAGGTAAAAGTGCTGTTTTTGCCAATTACTGCGGTTGCTTTGGAGAAAGCAATATTTGGCTTATATAACAGTGGTCTTCCATCCAAAAAGGCTGTCTGACGGCAAGGTGAAGCAGTACAAGAATTCCAAATATAACATACACTTAAGTTGATATTGATTTTTCTTTTAGGTGGGCCTTTAGTGGTGGCTGAAATACATTTTGCTGCAGACCCTATCCACACCTATACTTTGCTTAGCTTCCTCCAGCGGTACTCCTGTCTACTTCTCCAAACTGGGGGTGTACCGACCGCTACCTACTAAAATTGCTTTCTAAAATCCAACCTATCCCTTTAATAGAAACTGCATAAACCTGTAGAGCAGAAATTTCATTTCATTTCTTAAGGTGGAAGATATAGTAAAAAAAAAAACTTTTACTCTACTTTACTCCTTTTTTGTGAGCCAGATCTGAATAGCAGGTTGGAAACCTTGTTCAGAAAACCTACTTTAACCTGTCCCTGTATCAGCAGCCCAAAAGCATAAAGAAATCCTCTGATAATCTTCCACACAGCTTACGCCAAGAGGAGGTCCCTCCCGTCACCTATTTAAATGCTCCGGGGACTTCAAATGGCCATGAAAATTGTTGAATAATTGAAGGCAAATATTGGCCGGCCTGTAGTCTACAGCAGGTCCTGAGTGCCAGGAAGTGGTGAGCGCCATGTGCTGATTTTGTGCAGTCAGACTGCACTGTCAAATAAGCAATAATGTGTCCCTGGACTCCTGATTCATCTGACCACAGCAGACTACATGGTGGCAGACTATTGAGTGAGACATGCTAGGATCTCAGTTTCACCGAATGAGAAGAAAAAAAACAACATGCTTCAGGTTTTTCCTTTCACCTTGAAATGTAAAGTCTTCTTTAAATAATCCACATTTAGGTTGCGATTGAGCATAATGTATGTACATCTTAATGGCTGTTCACATCTTTGATGTTGTTTATGCAGCAAATGAAAGGTTTTCTTTTACCTTGCATCAAAATAAAATACATGGAGATTCCTAAAGCTGTTTTCTAGTCAAATTACAGCTTGCTAAGTTGTGTTGTATGCTCTGATCTGTTTATTGTTGAGGTGAAGACAACAGCAAATGAAAGAGCCCTTAGATCCAAAAGAAAAGGGAACAAGGTGAAAGTGAGTTTTACATATAAAAGGAAAAGACAAAAAAGGGATTGTGAAATTTATTACGGGTTCCAAAACCTGTGGAATGACCCCTGGACCCCTATTTCAGATCGACCTGTGGGGAGATGAATTTTTTAAGACATAAATTACACCTAATGACGACACCATAAAAAAGAACAATAATGGAAAGCTATTCTGTATTTCATTATACTGTATTATTTGGTGCACCTGATACACGCAGTGCCTGTTTATGAGTCACCGTATTAGCAGATGCTCAGCCAAAGCATTTGCTTTGACCTTGCCATTCTCATTGGGGCATGAAATTACGGTGCTGGCACCTCGATATTACAGCTATAAATACTGTAAACTGCATATCTGGGCTACGTTTTCTATTGTCTTTCAACATAAACCTGATCGGTATTTATTTAAAGGAAAACCCATTGCTCGTCAGGTTATTTACAGCTCTATTTTCAGTGGCTCATATTCTCTGGGTATTTTTTAAGGGCAAAGAGGCAGCAAGGCTCTTACATTAAATCCATTTCTCCAATTCTGGCACTTCTGGACTTTATGGGTCAGCACCTAGGCCGGACAGCCAATTATAAAAATTGCTTACTAAAATATTTTGGGTGGTAAAAGGTGAATGCCTTTTCCCACTGCCCTCCAAGGCCTGAATTATGAAGTTGCCCTTGAGTGAAAATTACTTACATTTTGAATATCGTATTTAGAAAAAAAGAAATGCAAGGCAGGGGTCATAAATAGATGGAGGTCAATGGGTTATTAAGAAGTCGAGTGCAACTTCAACCTGTTTCTCATGCTGTGCCAGAGGGGGAGATTCTACATGTCATTTGGTTCAGTACAACTGCTTGAAAATAGCATGCCCTAAATAATGACCACTCTCATAGAGTATTCATTTATGTATTAAAAAACGGGACTCTGCTCTCATTTCCCTGCTTTATCGCCTTGTACTGATGACAAAGTAGGCAAGGCCTAGGCTAGGTGGCGCCGTGGAGTAATTTATAACCACATCAATCCCTTTACCTTCTATGCAGGCCTTGGTCATTGTCATTTTTGTCCGAGAGGTGAGTCACATAACCCCACTTACAAACAGCATCCTATTAATATCTGGGATGATGAACCTTATCCTTACCCTTACCTTCATAGCAGGTATGGTAATAGACCAATAGCCTACCTGTGTTCCCTGTGACCCTCGATCACTGGCCCTCTACTCAGGGTGAAATCTATTAGCATTATTTATTCAACTCAATAACAACTGGGATGGTATAAAAAAGAAATAAGTCAAGCCATCATTTATGTCTCACTGACAGAGAATGTACTGTGCCTGTTTCACATGCTGAATTTACCTCTAACGCAACAATGTATGTGTGTACTCTCTGTGCTTTACTTTCCCAGACAAACTGCTGTACTCAGTCTGTTCATCTGGGAGGGGCTGAGTGATGTCAGTTTAGGGGCCACGGTCAAAGTGACATGTTGAAAGCTGGAAAATGTTGTTGACTTTGTCCTGAGAATTTGATTTTTTGGTAATTATGTGTGTAACTGCTAATTGTCTGGGGCTAAATGGTAGTGCCAAAATGGGGCCCAACGCTCTTTAGTCGTTACATCTGTTAATTGTAGAGGACATAGATGGCACAATTCACTAGATGAGAGACTGTGGCACATTATATTTCAGTCAAACACAATAAAATTTACTTGATCTTGGCAAGGAACAAGTCAAGCAAAATTGCTTCAAGATGGCTTTAAATGCAATTCATTTCCCCACTCCCCCTGCAAAAGAAACAGAAAAAAACATCTCTGGGTTTAAATCTTGATTTATATTACATCTAAGTGACAAAGTTTCAATATTTCAGCCAGTTTATTCAACAAGGACTCAAGAAGGGCAGCTAGAAATATTGGACTGCATAATTGCCAATTCATACCCTGAAATTGACAGTTGAAGGAAAACAGAAAATTATATTTTTCAATGAATATTGAAATAAACCACACTATTAGGATCTCTTTGGAAAAAACGAGATGTAACCAGAGAGGCATCCTTCAGTGCAGATTAGGGCACAAATGTGCAGGGAAATAATATGCACGGGCGAGATTATTGTGTAAAGATTCTGCAACATGCAATCAAAGTGGGCCCTATTTTCCCCTTCATCAGCTGTCCAGCGTAAGTACTGGCAGCAAGAGGAATCCAATTTAAATTCCACTCTACCGGGAGATGGTATTGTTTCATTTTATGTGTGCTTTGACATTTCTGGCTGTTAATATAGAGTAAAATCCAGAAGTATTTACATAAATATGACATTAAACTGTATTAGAAATTAAGACTGACACATTTGCTGTGGTGACTGTGGGAGGAGGATGATGATTGAGTTTCTAGGTCAAAAGGTTGAGAGGACAATACATGCTGGGTACAGAAACAGGGGAATTTTAAGTATTGGCCTAATGCTGTGTCTATGCAAAAGTCGACTATGGCTCAAGTGAGACAGAAAAGGACACAACCAATTGGGAATAAAAAAAATAATTACTATTCTAAAATTAAAATGTGAAAATTTTTAAGATGATTTCAAAATGGGACTTGTCAACATAAGAAACTTATACAACACATATACAGTAGAGTTATCACAATACCAAAATTAAACCCTGAGATCTTTTTTAAAAAAATTTAGCTTTGGTACTTTGGATACTATATTTAACGGATAATGTATCATTTTAAACATGTGGTATTGAAAAAATATGAATACTTTTGACAACCATAATATTAGGGATGGGCATATGACTTACAAAATTATAAATATCTTTTTTTAGGCTATGCAGCGATATATGGTATATAAACATTTTCTCAAAATAACTGTAAATTCTCAAATAGTGCAAACATATGATGATGTTATGAACTATGATGCAGTGAAGATTAAATAAATGACCCAACAGTATATAAAAGTAGGCAAAATTAGCACAACCTTAAACAGCTACAGCAGTGAAATGCGACAATCAAATTAATGTAGCAGTATTATTAATCCAACATAATGGGCTCGACGCCATATGAGACAATTTTACTGCAGAACGGCCACTTTGAGTAAATTTTCCTGTAATACTTACATACTTTTAACTAGTAAGGTACAGAGCATTTGCTAATGGAGTAATTTCCATTAGTGGGAATGGTATTAACGCTGAGTAATATGAACAAATTCAAATATCAGAATATTTTTGACCAAATAATACAACAGCTAGAACAGTATGGTAAGTTCAGAAAATTATATCTGCACTTCAATGCAACCTATAAAACCAGGAAAAGACAATACTTATGCCATATCATGACATAACACTATCCAAAATCTAAGAAGATATTTACATGGACATGGACCACCATGAAATGCATCCTGCTATCATGCTTATACACACACACACACACACACACACACACACACACACACACACACACACACAACACACACACATATATATTACTCTGAATGCAACAGAGAATTACAGCTCATAATAATGTTGTGCATTACAACACCACAAATAAGCGCAGAGGGGACTCATTTCATTGAACTCAGGATAAAAAGCCTCAGTTTTATAAGAAATACTATTACTACTAATAATAATATAAATGTGACTCATGATTTATCACTTGAAGAAATGTCATTTATACTCCTACCTTTCAACTTAGATTAGTTATTTACAAAATTACACTCAACTAGATAATTACTGTGTAAATGTTCAACATGGAGCTTAAAATAGCCTTTGCCTGACACAATTTCCTGTAACACAAACATTTACAAACACTGCTGTAAGTGTGAAATAAGTGTGTTCAAGACAGAACAGAAAACGGCATGGGGTTATAGTAAAACACTTTCCTGAACAAAGACAGGGAATCTCAAGTATGAATGTGAAGGATTTCCAGGTTTACTGTTGTATGACTATACAATAAAGTCAAGAGTTATCCTATGAGTATTGCAGAGTGCTACTCAAACATACTTTGCGCTTAGTGTTTCATTGCTCTATTTTCTCTCATCTTTAGCCTCTCTCTTCCTGAGATCAATGTCCTCATGCAAATCGAGGGTTCTTGTTTAGATCTACAGTGGAACAGACTTTCCAAAATAAATCTGCATTAAAGCGTCATACATATTTCATGGACTTAAAGTGCAGTAAGAGCAAACCATTTTGGATACGGCAGAGCTCTGTGGAGTTTACAACAAAGCAGAAAGTAAGAAGAAAACGTGGCATCATTTTGGTATTGATGAAGCCTTATTGCATTTGAGATAACCAACAGTAGATCATGAACATGCCTTAGTTGTCAATAATGAGACGCAAAGACAAAGAAATTTCAAAAGATATCAAGAGTCATTAGAGCCACATGAGATGTGCGTAGTAGCAGCCGGCAACCATGGATTTGGTTTCAGGTTACCTTCCCCTGTCATGGAGCTTTTAGGCTCACTTTTCACTGTTTGGCTACTCTAATGCTGCAAGCGAAGTCCCCCAGCCCTGTAGAGGTACAGTCTCATAAGTACACAACTGTTTTGTAAAGAACTGAAACAAAAAATACTCACCACAAAAGAGTTTATCTGAGGTAAAGCCACATACTCTCTCTGTACATATTGCCACTGCTCAGCCATAGGCCGACTGTAAGAAATACATGCCGTAACACTGCACATTTCCACTGCCGCATTATATTGAACCAACTTAAATGAGTTCAGAGTAATAAAGCTTTTTGCAAGTTTTATTGCACAAACAATACTCTACCATGTGTCAGAAATAATTTCAATGAATTGCAAAGAAACTGAAGAGCCAGCAAACATTTACACCCATCCCTGCTTAGAAAACCTCCCCGTGTCATGCCTCAAATTTACGATAACAGTTAAATTAAGTAAAAGGGTTAAAATGCTGGAAGGCAATATTGATAATTCCATTGAAAATGCAGAGGGAGTTTGTCAATATTAATTTTCCTGAACCCAAAGGAGCATCCCAACTGTGTGTGTCATTTATTCACAGGGCCTGAATCATGCACTCTGAAGCTAAATCGACCCCTGTTAGACCCCCCAGGGCAAAGAGCTACAGCCATGACCTTTGGCCCTTATAGACCAATCTTACAAACAAAAAAAAGACACAGTGTGTGCATCTTTGGCCGAGCACATTTTGTACACAAACACATATGGATTATGATGTTAATACGATTTTCTGACAGACCTATATTGTTTTTTTCAAGGCTTCCTGCAGTCAACATAAATCAGGAGCAAATCAAATATCTCTCACCTTTTTTCTTCAAGAATGCTTTTCTGGTGGACAAGGGACTCTGGCGGACTTTCGGGTTCTGCAGAAATTTTACAGCAGTGGTTATCTGGGAAAAGACAAATAGGATTTAATTCCTCACAATGAGATAATGTGAGAGGAAGAAGATAATGTCTGCAGGAAAGTGATGCTTTTAACTGTACAAACAGCAGTCTAGACCTTCTTTAAGAAAATGGTTCGTTATTAAAAAAAAAAAAAAAAAAAAAAAACATAAATGGATTCCATTTGATAGTTCCTTCTAAGCCCCCACACCCTGCAGTGAGGAGAAAGACCACCTGACCACTTTCCAGCTAAATGTGGGGAATGACCAAATCAGCAGTTATAAAATTAGCCCATCAAGAGTGCTGGACAAATGGAGTATGGAGCTTAATTTGCTATTACCCTCTTAAAGACAAACTTCCATTCTTAAGTGCGCAGTGGAAGAAAATCTATACTTAATGCAGAGGTGATCATTTGTATCTAATAACTTGAGAATCCTAGGCTGAAAACTTCTGTAATTCTTCCAGTTAAAAACCTGCCATGATCAAATCACCCAGCCTGAATGTTGTAATGACTTGAAACGTTAATGCACTAGAACGTTAAATAGCATCAGAACATCAGTAGTTTTAAGTGCACAGCGTTCATCGATTCTATTATGTTTTCCTTCGAGATGCACCTTAATTTTCCACCCCAGTATGCATTTCCAAGAATCGGAGGGAGAAAAAAAATCTTCCTCAAATGGCATTAAAACATAAATTTGAAGAGGGCGCCATGAAGTGGCGCCTCCTAAAATAGATAAATATGTAAGAACACAGAGAAAGGGGAAACACACTGGAGGGGAGGTTTAGATGACTTATTATCGCACCTGTGGTCCCCGTGATTCAATTGTAAAAGTCATCCCTCTAATAGGTTGAAAGGTTTTGATTACTCTTCTTTTCTCTTAGTGTTGAAAGATACAAAGTGATTGAGCGCCCTGCCAGTGGTAATTCGTTTTGGGTAATGCATTGCATATACTATGAACCAAAAGAATAGCAGTTTAAACTTGTCCATGGGGTAGGTGTGGCAGGGAAGCTGTGTAAAGAGCTGGATTTCTGCGACAAACAATACAGTACAGTAGTAGATCACAGCACAGGCAACTTTATGGAACTTATGAAAATATATCTGACTTTTCTTTTAAAGACTACAAACAAGCTCAAAAGCCCCTTAATAACTCTTATTTTAATTAGGTACTACGGTTGTCAAAAGTATCAATACTTCAAAACTTTTTCAATATCATATGTTTAGAAATAATGCAATACTAAGATCTGATTGCATAGAAAGAACCAAAGCTATAAAAAGAATAGATAGAAGTGCTCATTCAGGACCTTTCCGTTCAGTTTAGTCTTCATTTCCTGCCTGAAATTCAACTTGGAGCAGCAGCAAAACTACACAGTGTATTGTGACTTTTTCTGTACCAGCACTGTGTAAAGGTTGTTAATTTTAAAAAGAGAGAAAAATGATCCTAATTGGTTTGCCTCTGACTTTTCTCTTTTTGCCAAGGAGATGAAAGAGTTAGATACTAGTGTTGTATCAAGGGCTGGGCAAAATGGCCTATAAATAATATCTCGATACAGTTAGCCACGATATACAATATATATCTAAATATACACATTTCCTCTAAATTCTCAAGTAGTGATGATCTGCAGAATAAGATGTATTACTCTAGATTAAACTACCCACCTGCATATAAATTAGGGCTGGGTAATACAGACAAAATCAAATAGGCCTGTCAGAATATATTTGACCAAACAACTCTATCGATATTGTGACAAAATTGTAGGAAGACTATTGCCAATTTCACAAAATATTAACACAATGACAATGACAAAGATAAATAATTATCACTTATCATCAGTCAGTAATCAGTAATGTAGATATAATGAAAAATTACATTATTTTCTGTAATGCAGCCTTTAAAGCCAGAAAAAGAAACTTGTGCCTTACATGACATAAAGATATCCAAAATCTAAAAAGATATCTAGTCTCATTTCGCGATATTGATAATATAAGAATAAATCGCCTGGCCCTAGTTATACTGAAGTTTAAAATTCTGAGATTGTAACAACCATATTAGGCACACACATGAAATACGTGAAGCATCCACAGACTTGCTGCATAATTATACTTATATTATAGGGTGACCATAAGATAAATGCAGTAATGAAACTTCAATTTTGAATTTTATCAAAATGCACCAGATTCATCCCAGGAGATGCCGTCACAATTTATTTAGACACTAATCTACCATTTCACTGTGACACTACTGTGACCTTGATGTACATAAGGGTTACGCAAGGGGTATGGAATTTCCTGTATCTCTATATGCTGAGGGCTTATTAAAGTCAGTCACCCGTAACCTTCATTGTGACAAGCAGATTAAACCATTTGCATGGTGAACCCCCAACTGATGTTCTGGGCCAAAAGATACAGTCAAAACACAGAGAAAATATCCCTTTGATAACAAGACAAAATCATCCCGCTCTTGGCAAAAGCTCTTAGTGTTCAAGTAAGTGAGCCAAACGAGACTACTTGTGGTGACGGCAGAAACCAGAGATAATAAACACACTAAAATCTAATATTGGAATATTTATTCCAGTAAATAACAGAGTGATGTAGGCCCTGTGAGAGGCAATGATCTATTACAGGGAGAAAATGCTGAATGAGCAAACCTTGTTTACATTGCCCTAAAATTTCAATAGCACAACATTGACAAGAAAATTGTGTCAATGTTAATAGGCATAAGTATGACATCTTAGTGAGGACCGCAGCTAGCTCAGCGGCACACTAATGAGGCAAATGTCCATTTGGTTAAAACTGTAGTGGTAGATCTTCAGGGAGAGGAAAAGTGCACTTCTTAGCAGATGACATAGATGCTTTGCACAAGTTCCACCCAGACATCTCAATCAATTATAACCACATTGCGCAGGTTTCAGTCTTGTCTTGTTATTGACTTATGGATCATCCCAGTTATAGTGTTGGGTAGCACACAACTGGGCTTTTAAGGGGGTAAGATGGATAACAGTACAAGGCACATTTGGGTTGGCAGCATAAATATACTTAGATAGAAATGAGGTGAATTTCCTTTCTTTTGTAAAATCATTTTAGGTCAAAACAACAATTAGGCTCTTTTGTAAATCTTGAGTAAAGCTTTGACTTCTAATGCACCAAAGTGCTCCATGTTAAGAGCAATAATCTTTGCAAACCCGATAACCAATAGAGTGTCAGGTAAAGCCGAAAAAGAGGCGAAAACTCAATCATAGGAAGAGATAACATTAACCAACACACTTAAAGGGAGTGAAGTTGATGAACGGACAAGATTACAGCAATGTTATTGAGTTTGAATTGGACAAGACTTTGCACTTGCACTGCTGAAAATTACAATTGTGATACCTTGAATTGTGAGAAATGAGGACAAAATCCAATTATGTTCGAACCGCATGGTTGGACGCCTGAGGGAATCCATGTAACCAGTTGTATATTTTTGCTCTAACTAGTAATAGCACTTAACTATAATATACAGTAAGATGTATGGATATTTTGCAGGTGCATTATGGTGTGTCAGGATTTGAGCAGCTGGGAAATTCAGACTGTCTATACTGAAAAAGCAATGCGCTGTATGTCTTACAATCGCTTCTTCTGGCTGGTTTCAGTATTTGAAGTTACAGTAAGCTTCACTGTTTGAAATGAACTAGAGAACATCTGAACCACAACAGATGAAGAGATAAGAAACGACTCAAGACTCTTGTTTTCAGTCTTAATTATTCAGGCCAACCCAAACCACCAGTTAACTAACAATTACTCTAAACTGAAAGTGTTAGGAGGTAAAAAATGTGGTGTTTGCAACTGTGACTTCCCCCTTTTTAAAAGTTTACTGGATGTTGTTGATCTCTGAGCATCTTCTGAGTCAGTTTACAGACATTTTGATTAAAACGGAATTGCAACAATTAATCAATTAATCCAGGGATTCCCATGGTGTTTCAATTTTGTAAATTTGAAATTGCCATAAAATAATGATAATTCTAATAATAATTCTGATTTTTTTTTTTTTAAGTAATAAGAACTAATGAAACAAAGCCACAGGATTTAAATTAATTGTTCTTCTTCATTTATCTCACATAGTTGAACAGGTGTTACCTGCAATATTAACCCCAAAATGTCTTATATCTCTAATCTTACATCTTGTCACTGGTATGATTAATCTTGTGTCAAACAGAGTTGTGATTAAAGGTTTGGGCAGGCTACAGAAGATTTTCAGGTTTCATCTTGGCTTTTGGGAAACAGTGATTGACATTGTTCACCGACAATGAAAATAATTATTAGTTGCATCCCTAGATTAAAATACTACACAACAGGGCTACAACTAATGATTATTTTCATTGTCATTCAATCTGTTGATTAGATTCTCCAATATTTGAAAATGGTGAAAAATGTCGATCAATGTTTTCCAAAGCCCAAGATGACTTCTTCAAATGTCTTGCTTTGCCCACAACCCAAACATATTCAGTCTACTTTCACAAAAGGAACAAAGAAACCAGAAACCATATTCAAATTTAAGAAGCTGGAATCAGAGAATTTTGATGTTTTCTTTAAAAAGTACTGAAACTGATTAATACATTGTCAAAATAGTTGGTGATTAATAATCAATAACTCAATTAATTTTTTGCAGCTCTACTATACATTCTTCCAGCCCAGGGCTTCATTGAAACTTAATTTTCTGTCCAAAGTGTCATGGTATCATGGAACAAATCCCTGCATAAAAAGATGATTCAAAAGTAGAAAGGTGCATCTAGTTTTCAAATTTGTTTTACAGAAAATACATTTCACTTAACTTAACTCCTTAATCCATGTCATCTATTCTACAAAAAGGTATATGTACACATTTTGTCTGCAACAATGAAGACATTCAGAGGGCATGATGGAACTAGAAGTTGGGAGGGGGGGCTAAAAGGAAATCATTAGCAAGTATAGGATTCAGTCTCAGTGTGAATCAATTCATTCCAAATTGCCCCGGCCTGTACATTTGTGGAGAAGTGCCCCTGATATAATAACAGACTGATAGACACGAACAAAAATTGCGTTAGGCTAGTCTCAAATTTCCCCCCCAAACACACGTTTGGAGGACCAAAAGCGAGAGAAAGTGAGAGACGGCGAAAAATGAAGCTCTATATTAATTTGGTGCTTTCATGGATGATTTGCTATCAGGGGCCGGCTGTCTTAAATGACTTAACCCAATACCTTTCTGATACCAGAGCCCTGCCAGAAAGGAATGAAGTTTTAATGCAATTATTGTGTTTCCTTTAGTCGCCTGGACTGCTTGATGTGGCCAACAGTGCTTTTTAATCTTTTTAAAAGAGCAGCTTTAAATGCCCTTCTAATTGTGACATCTTTCCCACCTTAATGTGACCTTTAGTGGAGGAAGCAGGGTCTCATGGGAGGAGCTATGGAGAATTATTGACCCAGAGAGACATCAGGAAGTGAGTGGCAGACCTGATCATTTAGCTAACATCATCCATACCCGCTCAGACACTGCAGGAGCTTAAGCCTCCCTGCTGGAGCTGACATACTCTGACAATGACTGTACAAAAAGAACTTTTCTATGCTGAGCCTTCCTCTCTTTTAGTGCTTTTCAGAGAAGCAACAAAGTGAGAAAATAAAATGAACCACTACTGAAACTCAACTTGAGCATCAGTAAAATCTGATAAGAGAGCGCTGGTGAAACAATTTCTGCCAAAAGTATGAGCTAGTTAAAACCTTCTTTTAAAACGGTACAGTACATAAAAGAGTAAATACAGTGGGTTTGTTTTCTGTGTCTTATACTCTCTGAATGTGGTCAATCTTTATCGAATGATCGTAACGTTTGAAATTTAAAGGTCATAGTCAACATTTCGATAGATGAAAAAGGGTCATGGAAAACTTCATTGACATTTTCTTTGCAACGGTTTAAAAATAACATACAGCAGCACTGTATCAGAGTCAGTTTTAGAGCCATGGGCAAGGCTACAATCATGACATCAAAAGCGCATTATGCAATTTTTGTAAAGGGGGAGGGTTGGTGGACGGAAATCGAGCTTTTTTCAAGACCACTGCATGTACAGACCAAACTTTCCATTCAGCAGCATTTCCCTATCAGAGCGCTGTCATCACAAACATGGAAAAGTTGAGTCGGTTCAGCGGTGAGAAACACAAGAGACTAAAGTACATTTGATGCAGCGAGGACACCATCAAACTGTAAAAACTGTGCAGAGTACAGATAAATACAGATAATACAGCATTGGGAGTCACACTAAGGCTATTAAGGATTAAGAAATGTCTTGTTCTCTTCTCACCAAGAGTTACAGAAAGCAACTTTTAGCAGGGTGTAAAATTATATTTCAAAACTGTGGCCACATATTTTATGATTCAATATGCTGGGTATGCATGATGATGTCACATGATTGCTTCACATCCTTCATATTGTAAATTTAAGTGTTGATTAGATCCCGACAGACACTGGATTTTTGGGGCTGATGCTGATACCAATATTAGGGAGTAAATAAAATATTGATATGAATATATCAGCTGATATTCTTTATACAGAATATAATACACAGAACAGGGTGCAAAATTAACTTTTTGTCCGCTGGCCAAATGGCTAGTGAATTTTACCAGCTATTCAATCGATTGCCATTGTTTTTTTGGGAGGCTGGTGAGTAAAACAAATCCACAAGCCACTTGCATATTTTACCCGCATTTGGCTGGTGGGTGGTGCTGATTTTGATCCTTGATATAGAATATAGAATATATACATACCACACACCGTTTTTTACTTCAATGCCCGGGGCAAGTAACATGACATGTTAGGCAAGAAAATCTAGCAACTCACTTGCCCAACCTGGCAAATGGTAATACAGAAATATACTATAAAACTATTTTGATATTTTTGACTGAGTTTGAGTTTTTAGCATCTTAAATATGGAGATTTTCTGCTTTTCTCTGTTTATTATTCTTCATTTATTAACATTTTTAAACTGAATATCTTTGGGTTTTGGTCCAACAAAACAAGACATTTAAGGTCATCACCTTTGACTTTGAGAAGACATTGCAGTCCTATATTAAACACAACAATCAACTTAAGTCTTTGATGTTATTTGATAACTGCTAATAAATAAAACAATAAGTAAAATTTGATGCCAGGCAAATACATTTCTGACCTACTTGCCTGACAGGGCATGTTAAAAAATGCTGCCTAAAAAGCGAAAGAAAAAAAATAAAAATAAAAAGTCCAAATAAAAATACTGCAACAAAAACATGCCCTATGCTCTGTTTTATATCAATGCATCAATATGTTGTTCCAATATAGACTGACAGCTGTGATATGTCAATATTGGGCCAATAACATCGGACAGTCAACATATCTGTCTGGCTCTAGTTATGATATGAAAATTAAAAATAGGGACAACAAATGTTACATGTGTTTAACAGGTTGCTGTGTAAAAAAAAAAAAAAAAAAAAAAAAAAAAAAAAATTCAGCCTCTTTCATGATCTGGATAAACATGATAAAAAAAAGCGAGCCCACTTTAGTGCAGCATGAGGAAACAGCAGTTCATGCAAACAGCAGAGAGTTCTTAAAATAAGATGGAGCAACAACAAAGTGAAGCATTTCTTTTATTCCTGTGAGATCTGAACCTGAAGAAAAACATGTGGCATGCAGCCAACTCAAACCCATCTTGAGAGATACGGTATAAAGCCAAGTCTGACATTTCTTCATGTGTAACTGTCAGTCGTGCTGCCTGGGGTTGCCCTTGCTTAACTAGCGAGACAGATGACTGTTTAGATAAGGACATCCCCAGCGGGCCCTGAGAGCCCCAAGAGCCCCCGATGACTAAAGAGCAGCGACTCCGTCAGTGACACCTCACTTTCACCCACTTTGGACAAAAATACTTATACAGCCCACAAATTCCTTTTAATTCAGGTAAAAGGCCCAAACCATGAGTCCTGCGCTGCTCTGAGAGATGAGGGTCATCAGAGATTAACCCATGGCACTTTAGCAGTGGGGGTGCAAGAGGGGAGTCGCAGCAGAGCACAACAAACTACTTAGCCACCACAAAACATTCCAGCCCCTTCTCAGCTGCAATCCAGTAATGGATACTTCCTCAGCTCCTCGATTGGTCAAAATGTTTTCATACAATAATTTAATTCAGAAACACATTTACAAAGCAGGAGTAATCAATTTTAATTAGTTGATTTTTTTTTCATTCGCATAAAATTTAATGTACTGCCATCGATCTCCTTTGTTCTTTAATGCAGTGCCTCTTTCCTGTAATTCGAAGCTTTTCTTTTTCTTTTTTTTTTCCTTTTCTTTTACAGTCAATGATGACATTCTGTGACAAGCGGCTCCATGTGCTTTTCAGTACGAGGAATGAGCGCTACTTAACACAAAAACGCTCACGATGCAACTTAAGACCAGTGGAATGTGCTAAAAAAAAGTGGCTATAATTTGGTTTTGAAATGTGTTAAGTTTGAAGAGTTTTGTTGAAAAATGAGATAATAAACCAATGAAGACATTTACAAAAATATACAACTGCACACAAACTTTGGTCACGGAGCTTTGCTTACTGACTTTGAGTAATATAAAAATGACATTTAGATTATTTTATTTCACAAAACAATTTTGTACCATTAATTCCAATGACAGACTTTTGTGGCAAGCAGCTCCATGTGCCTTTTTTAGGAGTAATAACTATTACCAAACAGTGGGATGTGCAAAAATGTGGTTGTAAAGTGATTTATACAGCCCACAAAAAGTGGGGACACTGTAAAATGTAAATAAAAACAAAAATGCATCAAATTCAGAATTAATGTATATTTACAAAAACAATAAAGTTTATCAGTTTGAATATTAAATATCTTGTACTTTGTTCAACTGCATAAAGGTTGAAAAGAATTTGCAAATTACTGCATTCTGTTTTGAGTTTTATGAGCCACTTCACTGCGGTTGTACATGTGACATGTTAAATTTTGTTCAAATGACACATAAAATACATAAAAATATAAATGACCTTACTTTAAGTCATTTTATCTTACAAGTAGATTTGTCACATCAAAGGAGAATTTTGGACTGTGACAAAATACCAGTATAAAAAAAACCTCTATACTTCTTTTGATACCACAGCAAAAAGGAAAAAAATCCTCAGCACACAAAACAGGATTTTTTTCTTTGTTTAAAAAATTAACCGTTAACATTAACACAGTGCTGTTACAGAAAAAGTCACTGAACGCCGTCTGGCTTTGCTATGCTGCCAAAATTCAGGGAGGAAAATAAAGACTGAACTGAAGCGAGGTCTTGAATTAGTGCTTACATAATATTTTTCACAATTTTGGTACTTTCAATACTATGAAATGTTAACCTAGTATTGTATTGTTTTTAAACGTGTTATTGAAAAAGCATTCATAATGCAATATTTTGGACAAGCTTACTTATAAGATCATCATATGCAAATTTTAAAAATGAACAAAAACTGCACTCGGATCAATAAAAAACTGTTTTTAGCCACAATAAACTGATCTGCATGAATCTGGTGAAAGTTTTTCTGTGAACAGAAAAGGCAGAAGCAACTTGCCATAAACAAAACAACAAAGGCTTTTCTTAAAACTGCCACTGCTCTGTGTGTGTTGTCCTTCATATCATCAAGGCCCGCAAGCCTTTCACATTCAATTAGTTGATTGAGGCAAAACGCAAGCGGCACCAGCAGCAAACAACGTGAAGCTTGTGTCCGAGCGACACACCACAGAAGTTGTGTTGTGGTGTCAGAAGAAGAGCCACTTCCATCAGGAGCAACGTACAGTGACAAGCCTATCCTCCTCTGTTGATCCAAACTCACACACACGCTGCAATACACACAGAGCAAAGTGACTTGAAGTGAACCACTGCGATAGGCAAATAAAGCAGGGAGCTGGGGTGAAGATGCAGCGACTTGGCATCAGTTTTGTGTGCAGTAGTCCTGCCGGGCCAGCCTGCCAAATTGACTAATAAAACTAGAATAGAGAGGCCAGCGACAACAGAGAGAGGTGTCCTTTTATTGATCAAATTATTCCTTCTTGGGTACACTGTGCCACCGGATGAGAGTATGCTCGCAAAGACAACCAGACAGATTGTGACATTCCAGTGACATTATAATCGCGCGTCAACCCTTCTCCAGTCAATAGGCTGAATGCACTAATCGTGCGTCTTGGATCAGCAATTTCATGGTCTTCAAAGGGGGCCAGGAATTGGTGGCATGACCCTCCACACGGGGTGAGACCCCTCTTTCCTCAGCGAGTGCCACAGAGAAGAGAAGAGAGGAGAAGGATAGTGTTGAGGGAGACGAGTCGAGGCAGGAGCGGAGCCAGAGAAGATTAACATCGCCATCTACTGGTCAGGGGTGGTGCAAGGGGAGTCAAAGGGGGGAGGAAAAGCCTGGCAGTTTACCCTTGCGGCCTGTCTTTCACTGAGACCTGTCAGAAACATTTAGACACACTTGCCAAGACAATAGGCCACACATCCACAGCAGTGGATAAGTCAGACTGAAATCACCACTGAATGAAGGAGGAAACTTAAGGCAACGGACCTTCGTTATGGTTTTGGTGAAAGAGAGCAGGCAAAGTCTGTTCCTGATCACACTAAGTGACAAAGAAAAATGTTGGCTAATTCTCCGTTTCTGGAGGCTTCCAGCTGCCAGTAAGAATTTAACCTCGAGAGCAGGACAAGCATAAAAAGAGTGTGGTGCTGACAGCATCAGCAAACAACACTCATCAGGGTCACAGAAAGTAGCAGTTCTCTTTCTTCTCATTTAACCCGATGCCAGAGAGGATACAAACACGACAGCTCGTCAGATCGAATAATAATTCTTCATTTCAGCCTTTCTGAACCAGTGAGGCTACACACTGGAGATTTCATTGGTAATAATGTCATGAAGTGACAAAAGCATGTGTGACATTTCGTTTATACATGCCACACCTAAACGTAATCCACCTCTTCTGAGAAGTGAGAGAATTTTCAGGTTTTGCAACATGTTTTCTGATGCAGATTGTACATGTAAATAACTGACGTGGTAAAAATGCATTTGATGTCTCTCTTATGTTTCTGAGGAGGTACATATTGTACTGTATTCTTCTTAAGGAGGCTATGACCAATAATTTATCGTGAGAAACATGCTTCCCTCTCCATCAAAATTATATCTCCTGAAATGGAAAGACTTAATCAGATCAAAACAGCAGAAGTGTACAAAAAAAAAAAGTAGACAGAAAGGAATGTTGCACGTCAGTCTTGCACAGCACCCATAGTTTTTGTGACTACGTGAGAGGCAGTGGTCAAAGTTTAGGCGTCAACACCCATCTGAACTCTGCATCAACTCACGTGGTGACGGGGAAAAATACATGTTTTACCAGGCTCATCCAAAAGAAAGAGGAGAGAGGAGACAACCCACAGTGAACCACTATAATGTCACACAGGGTGGCGTGTTACAGCAAAGGGGCTGAGTTGGCAAGCAGCTCAGCAGCAGACGCGCACCTGTTCTGACATTTTCTGTCGACCTTGACACAGAAAACACATGACAATGCCACTCTCTGCATTTCAAAAGTACAGGGCTGTTTGTGACGAAGCCCCTTCACTTCCCCTTTTCTCGTCCCCGTGATACCTAAAACTACTTTCCACGCAGTATGAGGAGGGGGAGAAAACCATGACGCAGTCCTGTAGATGTGAGGAGGGACGGACAGGAGACAAGGCACGTAGTGACAGTAAATAAAACAGAAAAACAGGGTAGATTTAGTCATATTTTGGAACAACCAACAGAGGTGGCAAATGTGCATACATTCTTTACTCAAGTAGAGGTACAGACACTTGTGTAAAAAAGACTATGAAATGAACTTAAAGTACAAAAGTAAAAAGTAGACCTTTGGAGGACATTTCTACCAGCAGTTTCTGTGCAAAGCTAACTGATCCTCATGCTATATTAATATAATTCAAAGACTATTAAACATTTCTAACTTTAAATAAAATATATTATACATAAAAATAATATTATATATTAAATTAACTTCGCTCGGATGTGCAAATCAGTTTTTAAGAACTTGAAAAATTATGACCTACACAAGAACACACTTTAGATCTAAGATTTGAGCCTTTTCTTTTGATGAAAAGTCCTAAAAGAATTAACGATGATGCTATTATTGCAATATTTAATGATCATTTGAAAAATAATAATAATAATATCCATCACTTAAATTCATCTTCAGCTTTGTTAATTATACATTTTATCTCTTTTTTGGCAAATGAATTGCACTCAAAAACAAGTCTATAACCAGAACTGTAACTAATTTAGTAACATAATAATCTTTAACTACCTAAGAATTACATTAAAACTGTAGTAACGAGCCTGTTTTGAAAACGTAAGGTGTATACAGAACAGATATCTGTGTTTAAATATAGGGGTAAAATGAAATAGGTGTCAGAAAAATAAATAATACAGATACCTGAAAAATCCACTTACGTACAGCAACAAAGTATTTGTACTTAGTTACTTCCTACCCGTAGGAAGTACCAAAGAGTGTTTGCTCTTTCCACAGGATTGTAAGCTACCAATACCTCCCTATAATCCCAAATTCCCCAGTAAACACAGGCCTCAGCCTTTCTTCAATTTATTGCATTTCTATCATCTCATTCTCACCCTTTCCTTTGAAGTTCATGACAGAGCCACAATGCATCCATCCATCTACTATTTTAATCAAAGAGAAAGCAAAGTATGACTGCCAAGAGAGCTGCACAGGAAAACAAATGCAATCTTCCTGTTAATCACTGCATTAACAAGAAGTCGACAGTCTTGACGCACATACCAGGGAGGGGAGCCAGTCCAGGTGTTGGATAATTGTCAGTTGTGCCAGTGGCTACGGTTGCTTTTTTACTGTGCCAGCCTCTGTTTCACTGCTGGTCTACACTTGTGCCCCACCTTAATGATAGCTTTTAAAAGGCCTCTTTCTGCTGAAGACGGCATACAGACACAAAGAAGTCTTGGCAAGGGTTTTCTCCAGGCTGACTGGAGTGGACTATGGATAAAGGCAGTGACGTCCCGCTATAATCAGCGCCAAGTGAAGTGTAGCTCTATTTTAAAGAGGCATGAGGAACGTCTAATTTAAATGAAAGGCCAAAAACCACTTGAAAAAAACACATACAGGCTTTGTAACCTTTTTGAAAAACAAGTCCATATATCCTCTTTCTGGCAAAGAACCATATATTAGACACACATCACATGAGCCTGAAAAAACAACTTGCCAAGACAGCAACTTGTCAGAAATGATTCAAGTGTTTGTTTCGTTCAGAAATAAAACTCCTTTCACTACAGGTGTCATTCTGAGAGGAGCAGATGAATTGTAAACCAGCCTCTACTTTTCATTATAGCACACTGAAAACTTTGCAGTTAACTGTCAATGCACCTCTGTATCACACATCTAAAGTTAGGGTAATTGGAGTGCATTTTCACTTGAGTGCTCTATTTTTTACAGGGTTTTAAGATAATTTATCTCAGTTTCTGTATTCTGTCACTTTCATTTTTGTCTGGAGAGTAGCCCACTATCTCTTTTTTCAGATTCCCCAGATAAAGCCACAATCTCAGGGCGCCACACACAGAGAAACTCTGAAATCCCATTAGCATTTTGCTTTCATTATTTTTAATCAAACCCCTAAAACTGACACATATTAATTAATATCCATTACCAGTTTTTTGCCCCTCTCCCGGAGAAGACGTTGGGGGGAAAAGAAGCAATTAACTTAACAAAATAATCAAAAAAATTGTTTCAGAAATCCCTGATAAATGTCATGTGAGGTCCCGTCTAAATGTAAGAAGTGTAATACATTCTTGCTGTCATATTCCATTAAACTGCTATTACAGTCTTGATAGAACTATTAGTCACTACATTATTAATAACATTAATGTATTTACATTTTTGGTGTACAAGCCTGCTTTCATGCAATAATTTATGAACCCGACTTCAGATATGTTATAACGTTCCCCCATCTCGGCTCTTTTGTGTTTATTATTGATTGTGAAAACAGTCAAAATTCCAAGTCAAACCCCCCCCTCTGCCCCCACCCCCGCCCCCACCCCCGTAATGTATTGGAGTGGGCTGTTTACATTAAAGGACTGGAATAAAGTGCATTTACATCTGAAGCATAACTTCATAATTTACATTCCAACATTTATTAGAGGTGACAAACGAGCATTTGGTCCACTCGTGCTTTTCCACAATGCAGCACTCATTCAATCCATATAAATTACAGCTGGGCTAGGGAGTGCAAGAGCAAATTATTTTATTATATTTATGCATGTATGACTCTATAGGGGGTTACTAAGACAAACAGGGAATTACTTGATTAGGCCAAGTGTGGTTAACAAAGAAAGAAATATGAGACTGAACGTAGAGCCAATCAAATTTCAGCATTATTTAAATGTTTGGCCCTAATTCAAATGTCTAAAATACACAGATTTTAGTGTAAAAGCTTTAGATATACAAGATTTGTGTATTTATAAAAAGAAGCCTATCTTTGCTACATTTTACAATAGACTACTGTGTATTTTATACAAAATAGAGAGCTATTATAAGTATTGCCGTTTCAATAGCTGACTCTTAGCTAGAGCTAATATTATTCAATTAAGAGAAACTTGCCTAAAAGGCAGTATTATATTACATAATTAGACAGGGCAGCATTTTCAGAAGTGTAGTTACAAATGCACTGAGGGGATCCCAGCATTTGAACAAATATCTGGCGCTGTAGGGGAGCTTGCCGACAAATTAACAGCTAATAACTTACTGGGAAGCCAGATAAAAAGAGAAAAAAATGTTCCCCAAAGTGTCAATTACAAATAATTTTTCCTCTGATTTCCAAACTTGTGAAAGCCTGATGTGCTGAAAAGCATTTTCAATAGTGTGCCAAAATTGCATCTTGTTCATTTATTTCTTTGTTTGCTTTTTTTTAGTTTTTACACACTGGATTCATTGAGAGAAATAATTCAGCGGCGGCGGCAAGATTGTTTAGGATAGCTCTGAAAGCATATGGCTCCCTTGTGAGAGCACTTGCTGGTCAGAGAGGAGACAGACAGACGGGTGCAGGGACAGCGGGGAAATGAAGGGGGATTCAATCAAATTCATGTTCATTAAAATCAGAGGACATCACAAAAATGAGAAAGATGCTGACAAATCAAAGGGTCTCAGTACCTGAATTACCATAGTCATTTACTTATTAAAGCCAGGATGCTTCCTGTCAATCAAGAGCCATCACATTCTCCATTTGCGGCGGAAAGCCAGCGTAATTGCTTCTCATACTAATCAACACAACTTGTGTAATTATGCCTTGAAAGTGACATTGGAGGCTGAGAGCGATGTGAGCAGTCTTGACAGCGGAGACATCTCAGATTCATCGGGAGATTTCCAGCCTCGCTGCAAGGAGACAAGCCACTCTCAGACCAAGTTACTCACTCGAGCAGTTTACAACCATAAACACAAAGAAAAGACGATAAATCAAGCTGAAGTAATTACAAAGCAGAATCGAGAGTATAAAGGAAGCTCAGCTCAATAAGGCCACTTTCCCAAGTATATTGAGGCAAAATGACTACGCTGTAATTAAACTGGTGTCGTATTTCTATCATTTCTTAAGTAAACATATTATGACAGTTCACTAAATTGTGGGAGAATAGGAAATTACAGCTCTGTTACCATGCTGTTTACATTAATATACTCGCAGAGACGAAAAAACCTACAAGTTAAGTCCTAAGTATTCATTAAATTTTATTGAATTCGGCTTAATCACAGACTTTACATGTGTCTCCAAAATGAACTTTGCGTAAAACTAGCTTCAACATTCCTCTGAGCATTGGAAAACTATCCAAACCATATTCCCAGGCTGCATCTGTCACTAGTCACACTGTGGCCCAGCCAGGAAGGTCAGAGTGAGGTCAGATTACTGCAACAAATCAAGAGCCGTGGGTCATGACATGAAACTCTATCTACATAAAATATGTGTATTATTGACATACACTGACAGCAGCTTCTTCTTCATTTGCTATGAACTTTACAGTGAATTAAAGGATTTTCAATGCTCTCATCAAAATCTCAAGATAAAAGCGTCATTGTCGGGGGTTGGCAACGCAGATCTGGTCCAGCTCAGCACATGAGGCAGAAACCACAAAATAAATAAAATTTATAAAATGGGTTGGACTCATCTGTGCTCATCATTTTCAAAGAGGTAGGAGGAACCATCAGGGAAAAAAAGTCACCAACATCAAAAAGCAGTCAACTGATAATTCTGGCATACTATGAGGGGACTGAGTGTAATGATTTCATGTGCGAACAGAAAGGAAGACGAGAGATTTATGGCTCGTAAAAAGTTCAAACGACAGAAAAACCAAAAATCCTTGTTTGTGTCATTCCTCACTCATGACCTCGAAACTTGAGCACATGTTGAAGATAAAGTAAAGAAATGCTCTTTTGTGGCCAAATACGAGAAAAACCAGTACAGTAACTGACACAGAAAACAGAGGCTTTTACAGGAAAAGCTTGTGTGATTCACCCCGATATATCAAGTTATCAGCACACATATGATGGTTTTCTCTGATTGTGTAGCTCCTTGAGCTTAATGAGAATGACCAAAATCAGATTTGACATTTGATCAGAATCAGGGTTTGACTCAGTATATCCATTAGAATTTCAACTAGGGCTGTCACAATATCAGGTTTTCACTACACAACTGTCGTGGCAAAAAGAATTTATGATTAAAGCTGCAACAAGTAACTTTTTAAATAATTAAGAAAAAAAGGAGTCAAAATTCTCTTATTTCTTTGATTGTGTTTTTTCTGGATTATTTACTTCTTTATGACAGCAAACTGAACATTTTTGGGTTGTGGGCAAAACAGAACATTTGAGGATGTCATCTTGGGCTTCGGCAAACACTGATCAACCTTTTCCAGTGTTTTCTGTCATTTTATTGATCAAAAAACTAGTTGTTTAAGCAAAAATAATCCACAGATAAATAATTTTTTTAAAATAATTTTTTGTTGCAGCCCTGGTTACAGAAAAATGTATTAACATCATATCTATAAACATTTTGGGAAAAAAATAACACTACGCTAAGTGCAGAAAGAGTGTCTGTAACCATAACTCTACAAAAGTGTCCAAAAAGTGCGACTTATTGGACAGCATAAGCATACTGATATAATTTGTAAACAAAAAGGAGGCAAAAGATTTATGGCTTGTATAAAAAGTTAAAACGACAGAAAAAACAAAAATTCTCGTCTGTGGCATTGCTTGCTCATGACCTCCAAACTTCAGGACATGTTAAAGACAAAGTAAAGAAATGCTCTTTTGTGGCCAAATATGAAAAAAAACAAGTATAGTAAGTGACATAGAAAACAGGCTTTTACAGGAAAAGCCTGTGTGATTCACCCCCTGCATTCAACTCTAATGAGTCAAAAAGTGTGACCTGCACTTAAACAAGAAGTCACAGCCAGAAGCTGTAAACTCATTTTCCCCATCTGAGCCAGCAACGTCGGCAGGACCTGGAAGATGTGCTCCGAGCATGCACGATAAATCTGACGTGAAATCATAATCATAAAAGCAATTAGCTGACCCTGCGCCACTCGTCCTTGGACATGACAGTGAGAATTCATACAGAGTCCTCTAAGGAGCCTCACTGCCGGGTTGGGCGAGGAGGGGAAAAAGTGCAACACAGCAACAATAAAATGGAGGGCCCTTCCTGTATCATTAACCACTGAAACAAACAGCGCATGATGCACAATGAGTGTTGTGCTGAGAAACAGAGAATTAAGCTTTTATGCTTTTCAAAGAGAAAACTTCACCACAACCATTGAAACAAACTGTGGTGTGCAGATGTTTCACATGTAAACCTGAGGAGGGTATAGGAAACTAAATACAATTGATGCCATGTCATTATCATATTCTATACCAGTAGTTCTCAACCTTTTTGTGTTGCAACTGCACACATAAAATAGAATTCGTGTTCACAATACCCCTCAAGCCGTCTAAAATACAGCCTCTATTTCCCATCATGCTTGCTGGACTAAGTAGTTTGTTAAGTTTGCTATTTTATGTTATAAATTAGTTTTTGATAGTGTTTGTGTCTGTCTAGACCTCATGGTTTATGTTGGTAATTGTGATTTTTGTGCTGATTTATAATTTTAAACCCGCTTCAAGGAACTTTTACAAATGGCTGATTTTTGAGGCCCCTGTGAACAAATGCAGTGGTGTTTCCACCATAATATCCACAACATGTTACGTCAAAAATAAAATAAATTTTAACTGGCTAACATTCTACTCACTCTGAGTTTGCCTTAGTCATACAGAGGCATCAGTAAAAAAACTGTGACCGTTTCATGAACAGTTAAAAACTCCTTACAGTAGCTTTAACTTTGATATTTTATGTTACAAAATTTACAAAATGAAAATATTCAAAACAAAACATTCAACATTCATGGTTTATGGTTTGGTAATTGTGATTATGCTGGTTCACAATTTTAACTGTGAGTGAGGTGGCTAACAGCGGTGAATGACTTTAAGGGCCTAATGTCAGTAAGAGCTATATATATATTATATATACATATATATATATATATATATACATATAATATATATAATATATATATATACATGTATATATATATATGTATATATACTTAAGATACATAGAATCTTTTTTTCTCCTGCTCCACATTTAAAATAAACGTCCTTATTTGAAATTCAAGCTACTGCAAGTTAATTTTTAAATTTGTTGATTTTGGAGGTGCCTGTGGAAATAAGAGGTAATGTTTCCATCTGACCCGGTGGTAGACATCATCTTGTTTGTTTATGTAGGACATCAGTATTAAATTGAGACTGTTTCATAACCAGTTAAAAACTCCTTGTAGTACCTTTAAACACGAAAATATCAAGTTAGATGCTTTCCATACACGCCTTTGTTCTGTGCTTCTGTAGAGCATCTAGCATGTTTACAGTCCATGTGACAGGAAACTGAATCTATTGACTGTGAAATGGCAGGTGATCAGATTTATTCGACTTTTCTCTTTCAAGGAGCATGTTAGAATCTGAGAAATCTCTCTTCACACACCCTTGCATGCATGCATGTGCGTGCACACACACACACATACACATACACACACACATACACACACACACAGTTTCTCCCCATCACTTCCCACCCAGTAATTACAGCGAGGCCGAACTAGTGGCTGCCACCTAGTGACCGTCTTCTCCAATAATCATGAAATATCTCTATGGCTCGCGCCCCCACTCGGACCATAACTCTCCTTTACTGCAGACAGCTCCAATAAAGGATTACAATTACAATTAAAGTAATGAGCAAAGAGGAAAAAAGGAAAATCTCAGAGAAGGTTCCCTTGACTAACTAAATGGCAGCCTAGTTTCTTGACAGAATGGAGTTACCATACCAGACTCATTATCAGCTCCCATTTCTTATTCTGCCCCAATAATTAATTTGGAGCATGTTGAAACCTGGAGTCCTCAAAAATTAAAATAATGGTTTTAAAAGTGATGAATGTGAAATGAATTGAAATATGAATTATCAAATACGAGATTAACTTCTTGTTATTTTTGCTTTATGGAGGTGGACATGTAAAATGGTTCAAATCACTTAAAATCTATTATAGTGTCTGCTTTTTTTTAAAATTGTACAAGTCAAATAACCCAGTAAAAGGACCAGAGAAATTGGTGTTAAAAGGACAGATCTTTCTACAAACAGATGTCCCATGAGCCAAGTCATTAAGGACAAAAAATAACTGAGTCAAGACCCCAGAGTAACCTCTGACTTCCTGGTATCACCACTGTGTTACATTTGTGCTACACCCACGCATAAGTGGAAAGAAAAAAAAAATCTCTTTTCAGAGCGAACATATGAGGAACATCTGTCTGCCTGAAACTCATGGGGCTCAGCAGAAGACCCATCAGGGAGGGAGAGGTGAAATGAGGAGAAAAAGAGCCAGAGAAAGACAAAAGGGGACAGTAGCAGCAGCAGTAGTGCCTTCATGATGCTGGCTGGAGCGATTACTGTTGGCACGTTGTCTGCCAACCTGCCAGGTCCCCCACAACTCCTGCACTTAACACACTGTTCCTTTCCCCCCTCTATAGTATGATGGCTATTGCAGAGGGGCTACGGAAATTTGGAGACTGCTGAGCCAAAACAGATCACTTCAAAGCGGCTTATTTAACGCTTGCTAAATTTTTCATCACAGTCGCTTAATATCCTGGGGAAGGGGAGCTTTTGAAGTTGCTGTGAGACCGGGGATGTTCTTCTTACAATTCTTTTTCCCCTCCCATTACCACCCTCCCTCTGCTGTACTAAAACCCCCGAACCTAAACACATACACACCACTTACTCAGTTAACACTACGCATGATGCACCCAAATACACAAACACATGCTTTTTCATTTGGGGCCTGTGATGTGTCAGGGTGCGGAGAGTGAAGGACAGGTCTAATTCTACCAGGGACACCCAAAAGAATTAGAATCCTATTTGTTGAGGGGTCAGCTCTCCTGTAGATCGGCTGCACACACACACGACCCTTCATATATGCACACAACAACTACAAGTTTCTCAGTGAGTGGCAGCGGTTATCCCTTTTTTGTGCTGGATGTACACAAACAAAATGAAGCACTAACTGACTCTGGACGAGAGCCAGACAAATATATATCAGTCGGACGAAATTATTGGCCTGATATTGGCCTAGTACAGCTACAATGGCCAATACTGGTATCGGCCTACATGTCTGATAGTTTTTTTTAACCGAACATAAGACATTTTTGTAGTTTTATGGGCAGCATTTTATGAATATTTGATATGTTTTCTTAATTCAGATTATTTGCTTTACCCAATCAGAACGATGGGCTCTGCATTTATTTATTACAGTCCTATAACATCCAACAAAATAGCACTACTTTTTGTGCAATCAGGGCAAAGAAAAGACATGCAATTTCTTCTTCCTGTCTTCTAACGTAACTTTGATACATTAGAACATAACTCCCATCCAAATGCATCAATACTTTCTTACACCCCTATTATCGATATTGGATTTTTTTTATTCCCCACATTTGATAAGTTAACCTGATATCAGCACACATATAATGTTGTTTTCACTGATTGTGCATTTCCTGACAAAAATCAGATATCACAAAGGTTTTACCAGGTATATCCATTAGAACTGCGCAAGATTGATAATAAATTAGTCATTGTGGTCAGGTTTCAAGTAAAAAAGACAAAAATTCTCTGGATTTAGCTTCTCAAATATGAAGATTTGCTGCTTTTCTTTGTCATATAGGATAGTAACACAAATGTTACAGTTATTTGACTGATAGTTTGATAAAACAAGCAGTTTTAAGACTATCATGGACTCTGCTCAATTACACAGCAGGGCATTTTTCAACCTTGTCTGACATGTTGCGGACAAAACGGTTAATTAAGATAAGGAAAATAATTCTTAGTTTTTTGTTTTTTATCTACAGTTTCTGAGAAAAGCAAATTAGAAAGATGTGTTTACATATTACTATCATCATATTATTTATACATGTATTATTTTTATAGTAATATAGTAACAGTAATGTGGATATGATGAACAAGCAGATATTCACTTTCATTTCGTTCAAAACAGCCACATGAATTTTAAATATTTAATTACTTTAACTGTAATGTAGCTTTTACAAGAAGGAAAATACAGTATTTCAGTTAAACATACACAAAACAACAATGCGAACAAACATACAATATCTAGTCTCATGTCACAATATACTCCTGCACTATTCTGTCAATGTACTTCCTTGTTTCACATCTGACCCTGTTTTCTGATCATGTGATCAAAGGCATTTGTACATGATATTATTGTTGTTGTGATGTTTGGGTGGATTTGACGGCAATAAGGACAGAATGATTGGAAGAGACGAGGGGTGAGCACAGAGTGTCACTGCGGGGAGAAAGCACAAAGACCAGGGAGACACCGGCAAGAGGCTGGCAGGGGTAATGGCCATGGCAGCGATGAGTGGAAGGTGGGAGGAGGGGGTTGGGGGTTATAGACGGAGACGAAGCAAGCCAGGGTGAGAGCGAGCAAAGAGCAGCGCCAGAGGCAACGGCAGCGGCTGGCAGCGACTGGTATACCAGTCAACTGCAGGGAACACACACTCACACAGAGTCACTCCCACAGTTTTTTCTCTCTAACTGCAGGTCCAGACCTGCCCCTCTGGCCTGGATGGTGGCAGAGGCTGTGGCACTGGCCTCTGAGCTGGGCCCTCCTGCCACAGAGGAGAGCGTGCGCCTTGCAGTGTGCCAGGGCCTGCTGATCTGGGCGAGGTGAGTCAGAACCTGTTAACATGACTGGTGTCCCCAGCCTGACACACTGGCTTGTCTGACATGCACATGTGCACATAAATGTTATACAAACGTGTGTGCGCTCTCTCTGCCTCTCCCCTCCCAACCCTGCCAGCACTCCCTTTCCTCTCATCCAGATAAAATCCTTTCAGACACAAATTTCAATTATTCACCTCATCCAAATAATGCCATGTGACAAGAATTATCCCTACTGTAATAATCCACTTAACTGGGAAAGAGCAGCTCATCAAAAAGAGAAAGGAGAAAAGGGGTTGGAAGTGAGGGTGGTGGTGGTGGGGGAGACTTGTCAACCAGTCTCGAATCAGGACCCTCATAACAAGAATTTCTTCCCTTTTTGAGGAGGCAGTCTTGAAGCGCACTGGGATGATGAAATTGAAGTAAATTGAAAGAAAGCCTGGGAGAATGCTCCCACAATCAATAACCCCAGGATTAAATTAGCCTTGGCATGAAGGGATGATGGGGGGAGGATGAAGAGTGAATGGTGGTGAATGACATTGAGACATGTAGGCTGAACAATACAGCGCTCCTCTAACCTGGATGCTATGTCCATACAAGGACAGTGAATGTACCTGTGATGTATTCCATCCTACTTAGCAATAAGGCTATAATCGTTGTCATCACTTGAGCCGAACATGTCATATAAACACTTCTCTTCACACATTATTGAAAAATAGCTGATGTTTATTGTCATTAAATATTGCTGGCTTTGCATGTTCATAACTTGGACAACTTAGGACTTAGAACTATGGCTTGCAGAGCAGGCTACCTGAAAATGAAACCAAAGCGACAATTCACTCAAAATCAAAATGACATATTTTCCCCTGGCCTATAGTGGTGTTTATCCATCTAGATTTTTGTGGAGTGAGTTGTAGAGTTTTGGGCCATTGAGATTTCTGCTTTCTTTCCAATAAACTGGACTAAATGGCCCAAGTCATGTGGTGCTCAAAGTACCAAAAAATACATTCTCCTCTTAGCTGCAGTAGAATCTACCGGAACCACTCTCTCTCTAATAGAAAGAGAGCAGTTCCTACATGAAACTGTTCACAACAAGGGCTGTGGATTATATTGAGTAACCAGGTTATGATTTCTGGAAAGAGACACTGGTTTTGAATTTTTCAGATGTACTTTTTGGGCACTTTGATCACCACAAGACTTGTGCCATGAAGTGCCATTATACTGAAGAGAGGGCAGAAATCTCTACAGCTAATATCTCCAAAACTCTGCAACTCACCCCCATTAAAACAATAACAAATGATGTAATTTTATGACATTGTAAAGTAGCGTGTGATCATGTGAGTTGTCTTCATTGTTAAATAACCACTATTGTCAATAAAAAGCTGCCTAAAGTGACTCCAGCAGAAATCATGCCCATGAATGAGGTAATGCATTAAAGTTTAATTCTTGTTACGTTTAGACACGTTTGCTAACTTCCTCTCTCGCTCTCTGACATGTCCCATGTATTCCGTGTTTTCCTGGAAGTTACAACAACTAACAGCTAATTTGAAACACACTGTTATCTTGAATTAATTACAGATTTCTCAGGGTTTGACCATCGGTAGAAACATTTTATATAATGTAAGTACACAATTTAAAATATATAACACATGTCTACTGCTTTTATACATTTTTTTTTATGATTTCTAATTTTATTTTCCAAATGTTCACGTCAGTCACATCAATACACAATATAGCCTGTACCGACAACAACCCCCACCCCCACCCCCACCCCAACCCACCCATCCCACCCATAGCCAGGAGGGGTCAGTCTGCTCATAAAGTGGCTCCAAACTTATAACCATGTCACATACCTCATTAACCTCAGAGAGACATGATCGGTCAAAGTAACTAAAATTCTGTATATAAGCTAGTAAGAATATGTATCCTGAGAAAACGTGAAGAGAAAGAAGAAAAGAAAAGAGAAAAAAACAAAAATAAATAGCAGACAAATAAAAAATAAGCATATTAATAATGAGTATAATAAAATAAACTACAGAATTAAGTAATAATAAAACTAAGTGAATAAGTAATCTACATTACAGTAATATGCCCATCATGTCTCAATCTTGTTCATCATAAACAATGTGCCTCCACTTGTTCTTTACACAGGAACAGATATAGTGTCCAGGTACATGCCCCACTTCAGGAGATATTTTTCTATTCTGTCCTGCATCCTATATGACATCCTCTCATATGCCGCTGCTTTGCCCAGCTCAGTCAGCCATTCCTGAAAAGGAGGTTCTCCAGGCTTTTTTGCTTTTATACATTTTAAGGCAGAAATGTTACATATTTACATAGTTACATACTGTTACACATTTTTGTGGGTGCAGGAAGGATTTTAGTCATGTTGTGTGACTGATAGTCTATAGTAATAGTAAAGTATAGTTAAGTTTGTTTATGATGTATTCTTTTTTCTATTGGTGACAACTTATTGGCAAACTGATTCAAAATCTTCCTGGACCCAACTGTTGGTCATGACGCAGAGTGAAAAACACTGGGTTAAACTAAGGATCACAAAGCCATTTGGTGAACGTTTTATGTTAAACATGATTAAAGCAACCCTGAAACCACTGTGACTGCTAAAAAAGACCTTTCTACATGCTTTTTACTCTCCAACAACAACAAGGAACATAAAGTACACTCTCATTATGGGCTTGGGGACATCAGTGATGCCAAAGTGACTGGCTGCTAATTGGAAGCCTTTAACACTTGATCTCGCTTGGGAATGTGTAATATCATCTTATTAGCCAGGAAAAAAGTAATTTGTTGTTGCAAAGATGAAAACAAACTTCTTAAAGTCGCCACATCATAAAAAAGCTCAATGTTCCTCAACCATGCAGCTGATTTCACTGGTTAGCACACAGTCAGCGCAAAGGGAGTGAGCAGTGAAATCAACCGCTAAAAAGTTAATCTCTGTAATTGATATTACATGATAAAGAATCATAGCATACAGCATTCATCCATTTTGAAAATTATTCTTTTGTTATTCTAGTCCATATTACCTTATCAGTCAAGTAATTTATATTAAATACTAATCCTTACCAGTGCTTCTCTGGGGGTAGCCGCCGCATCAGCTCCAGGTAGTAGGCCAGACTGAGAAGACAAACACTTATGTTAGAGTGCCATCTAGTGGAGGACAGAGGTTATGTGGGTTTAATACAGCAATATTTAGATAGCAGTGACATTTAAAGTGAGCAAATTAGTAGATCTTTTTAGAGCTGCAGCACTAAACCAGTATCACGGTACACCACTGTATGAAAATTGATGTTTGTCATACCATGAACATTTGCTTATAAGTTATTAAATTCTACCATATCAGTGTTATTAAATATATATATATATATATATCAAGTTTATATCTAGTTTCATGTCTGTCAGGACATATTTTGTGAAATCATAATAAGACCAGAAAAACTGTGTTTTCATTCCTATAAGGATCAGTGTAACAGATAATAATTGTAAAATAATGCATGCCGTGATACTGTGATATTTTCTGAGATGCTTACCATAAAAGTCTCATACTGTTGCAACCCGACTCTCTCTCTGTCTGTCTGTCTTTCTGTCTGACTGACTGACTGACAGATTAATGATACTGAAATTAACTGAAGACTAAATAAAAAAGCCAAAAAAAAAAAATGAATATGGGGGCACCATGATAGCTGGGTTGGCAGAGTGTGGTAGCAGGCCACTGCTGCGAGTCATCCCCCTACTCTCTCTACCCATTTTCTGTCTAACTTCAGCTGTCCTATCAAATCCCAGCATAAAAGGCCAAAAAAAAAAAAAAAAAAAAAAAAAAAGAACATAATAAATTACATCTTTTACATCATATATTTTAAAGTCTCAAACCCCTTTTAACTTGTTGGCCTGGACAATAACATCTCTGTCATTTGACAGTGAATAAGTCCTTGATAATTTCCTGAATGAGCCAAAAAGTTGGATAATAGAGTAAAAACATTTGCATTGCATTTGCCTAGCCTTTGTCTGTTCCGTGTAATGCTGATTAGTAAAGGAAATAACAATACATAATGTGGGTAAATGTGGATTATATGATCTAGATATTTCTGAATAGATATCTGTTGCTCATGCACTTGCAGTGGTGGAATGTAACAAAGTACATTACTCATGTGCTGTACTTTATTATAAATTTGAGGCAATTGTACTTAACTACAGTATTTCCATTTTATACGGCTTTATTAGCTGATAATGAACATCTACTTTTGCTTTAGTATAATTTTGAATGCAGGACTTCTACTTGTAGTGGAGTGGAGTACACAGCATGGTACTGGTACTTCTACTAAAGTAAATGATCTTAATACTATGCACACTGCTGTGCACTTGTTAATAAAGTAAGTAGCTAAATTGACAGGCATGAATTCAGTTCCTCACTTCATTTTCTCCCCTGCATCATCTGTCTCTGAGTTTAGTCAACATTAAGGTTACCTTTGAATGATTAAATTCAGAATTACTATATGCACATTTAATTCTGGACAGCATTATGATATATAAGCTTGCTAAAAATAAAAGAATTGTGAAAGCAGCAGCAAAGTGCAAATCCGTCCCTGGCGAGATGTAAGAGCCGCAACTTTCTATAACATTTGTTTTCTGGGAATAATCAATGCTTGTAGGAGATTTAAAGTAACATAATGTTAGCAAAGAGCCGAGTATAAACCACCTGGCTTGCTAACAGTGACCTTTCAAAATATAATCATCAACTGCACAAAACAAGACAGAGACAAAGCTACGTGGTTAAATGGAAAGACACACATTTAGCCATTGTAAATAGCTGGTCGGCTAGAAAGCTACTTCAGTTTTGTAAAGCACAAGGACGTCGGCTTGGCCTTTTCGTGTCCACTTGTCAACACAAGCATGTCTGACAGACAACTTTTCAAACGTTGCGGGAGCTAGTTAGCATGCTAACTAGCAAGCATGCTAACCTTCGCTAGCCGAGCAGTTATAAAAGTAACCAACTAAAATGATGTCTTTCTAGGGTCGTGCAATATAAAGACATTGTAAGAGTTCACTGTCGCATGTGGACATCGACAGGTAAATGTTTTAGTTGCATAAATGTAGACCTGTGTTGGTGGATCAGGTTGATCGGTGGATGCCATCTTCCTATCCCTTGTTTTTTTTAAGAGGCTGCTCGAGTGATCCGCGCTCGGCTACTTTTCCTGAAGGATATCAACGGTTCATACTTCATATCAACGGTTCATACCCACCGCAGAAAGTGACCGTTTTACTCATTAAAGACAGGATACGCAACATTGTTCACATGAAGGATCGAAGAGAGAATTAAAGGTTAATTTTGCCTAAGCCCCTTGTGTTTATAAGCAACATGAAAGCACATTATCGACTGAATGATAAACATCTTAATAATAAAAATGAATAAAATAAAATGAAGGGTTTATTAAAACTGAAATCTTTTGTGCACTTCAAGGAATCTCAATCAATTAGGTGTTGGTTGTTTTATTTCTAATTTCACACTGGGGAATCAATAAAATGGTGTGGGTTTATTTATTATGTTTATCTGTTTTTCAAATGAACTCCTGAAATAATAATAATGAAAACTTAAAAACTTAAAACTATATTTTCACACAGCTCCCCTTTACAAGACAGCTCCAAGGTTAATAATAAAGATCCACACCTTAAGATGTTTTTTTTTTTTTTTTTTTTTGTTTTGTTTTTTCAGGTAATATTGTACTTAAGTGGTGCATTTTCCTATACAAATTTGTAGGTAACTGAAACAGCAGAGGTAAAAACTGTGAAACTGAGGTCATCATGGCTCTTAATGGTCTAGGAGCCCTGTGATTCACAGGCCCTGGAGCAGTTGACCCCTTTGTTTGATAATCCAGGCTTGTCGCGTAATCTGACTGCTCCAAAACATTGTGTAAATCAGGGCCAATGACTGATATAGCCAATCCCTCTACCTGCAATTTTTTTAAATGGAACATTAACTTTCATAATCAACACCAGTGACACGTTAAAAAAAGTGGACTATTACTGAGACCATGATGCTGGTGGAAATAAAATGTTGTCTTTATTTTATTTCTTTATTTATTTTCCCGAGAAAAGTTGACAGACGCATTTTAAGTAAAACTCTTTTGAAAACAGAGCTTTTGGATCACCGTCTAGCAGACATTATAGTGGTATTGCATGTTAAAGTAAACCTTCCAGCTTCAGTTCAGTAGAAGCCAGCCAAGACTGAATTTTACACAATTTCTAGATAGTAGGAGTGAGAATCCAGAACTTTTGTGTGTTTAAGAATCAAGGCTGAAAAACAACTTTGAATTTGTTATGAACTGGGTGTAAGAAATGAACTGGAGTATGTGGTGGTGGAAGTGTGGGTGGAAAGGATGGAATTAATATAACTCTTGTAGAAAACCTGAAGAACTGGAAGGGCAAATTTGGGACTTGAGTGTACATACCACATTGTAATTGAGTGAGAAAAATGATGCCAGTGGCTAAGTAATAAAGGATTTGTTAGATAGAGAAACAGTGTGCTTAAGTAAAACCAGGATACAGGAAAGGAGTCAGTCAAGAATCTTCCATTGGTTTCAAATAATATTACTCCAGTGGTGATCACAAAGTGTACTTATCCAGTCTTAATGTATGTAAGACAAATATTCATCATCAGTGACCGAAGTGGACAGAAGCGGAAGATGAGTGTTTGAGAGAGCTAACTGGGATAAGTGTAATAAAGACAGTGATGAATATATGAATCAGGCTAAATGTAATATAACCATAGAAACCCTTGATCATAAAAAAGAATGTATTAGAACTGCTGCACTGAGATCCATCCCTAATAGTAGTGGCAAAATAAAGAGGAAGGCAGTACTATGGTGGGGTGATATAGTACAGTATAATAAAGACAGTGATGAAGGTAGAATACCAGCAAGTTGGAAAGAGACTGTTATTACTCCCATAAGGAAGCCAGGGAAAGATACAAGTAAACCAACAAATTATAGACCAATTGCCTTAACACTGCACATATGTAAACTGACGGAACAAATTGTAAATTAAAGACTGTAATGTATTATTAGAAACAGAATATAATCGCAGGATGTCGAAGTGAATTGGAAACAAAGGGGTACTTTGGATCAGAGTTATGTAAGAAAAGTGCAGTAAAGAAACAGTAGCCACCGTGTTCTTTGATGTGGAAAAAAATCGTGTGATGTGCAATGGCAGGAAGGGCTTTAAGTTACTTCTAATGGGAATTGGAAGAAAGCTTTGTATAATGGACTTTTTAACCATCCAGGTAAAATGGACACATGCCTGCTGTACAATATGTATACAGTAAGTTGCTGTATACTTAAAATTGGCAGGAGAATTAGCAGGACTATTTTTCCAACAGTCACATGATAATTTGCCTTTCCTGCAAGCACATTTTGCATTATTTAAAACACAAATGGTTTCTTACTCTGGTATCAAGAAGGCAAAAGAGGACCTGACTTTCCTCCAGTCCAACTTAAGTGTCACAAGTGAGGGGAACATACGGTTTTGTGCTGGTGGCCACCTGCTTTTCTCCAAGTAATTTTATTGCAAGAGTGACTAAATTCCTCACTTTCTTCAGCCATTGACTCCAGCAAGGTAGCATAACTCATTATTTTTTAAGTGCTTAGTTTAGCACAGCTCTCATAACATTATTAGGTTGGTATAGGAGTAACTTCACTGGATTAAAGTTAAATCAGAATAGTGCGTGTGTATAGTGTAATATAGTGTATAGTGTAGTGTGTGTGCTCGCCTGTATGTGTGTATGTTGGTGTACTAAGTTGCTCCATTTGGCAGTGTGTGTGACCAGACGTGATCCTCACCTCTATGGGGCCCTAAGCAAAATTCTGCTAAGGGGCCCTCCGAACTGACCAGAGAGCCACTTAAACCATTTGCCACACAGTCACACCACAGTGCGTCCACTACAATCCCTCCTCCTTTTGAAGAGTTTGCTCCATCTGTCAGTCAAAGAATAAGTAGATCTACTTCATACAGAACAGAATGAAGCAGAAAAAACAATATCTATTGAATAGTATATTTTTGTGTAGAATCTTAAAGCGATATTCCACTGCAGAATAATAGTCCACTCAATATCTACTCACCCCTATGCCGATGTGAGGATGGGTGAAGATCTTCAGTTCACAAAACAATCCTGGAGTTTCAGCAGAAAACAGGGTTGCAGCTAATGGCAGTGATTGGAGACCAAAGGTAAATGTAAAAAAACAAAAAAAAAACAAAACAAACACAAAATGTCTCCATCCTGCTCGTGTGGTGTAATCCAAGTGTCCGTGAGCCGCGACATTAAAATTAACCACAAAAGACGCCATTTACACCATGTTTTTAACCAAAATGTCAACTGTAGCATGTACCAGGTAGCATGTAAACATGGCGTTGTGTATTGCGAGACTTCGTCTATCTCGCGAGATGGATCACAAGACTTCGTATATCTCTTAATGGATGTGCGTGTGAAAATATCGCGAAATATACGAATTCGATGTCACAGCCTGTTTCCACTAGGTGGTGCTATGACTATGTTCTCATTGTCATGTTGATGTCTCGCTATGAAACATGAAATTGCTATAACTTCAGTATAAATGGTCCAATCTGCACCAAACCTCACATGTTTCACACCTGGATCTGATCTGCACCATGTGTGTACCAATTTTTGTACATTTAACTGAAACAGGGCACAGGGGCTGCTTTATTGAAATCTTTTAGGGGGCGCTATGGAGCCAAGTTGCGACAATGACTTAACATTGGTTAGTAGATGTGTTCAAGCCTGGACTGTGATCGAACATATGAGGTTTCAGGCAGATTTGACAATATACACTTAAGTTAAAGCAACTTCCTGTGTCATGGCAAAGCATCAGAGTTCGCTGTGCCATCATGGCAGCGCCTTTTGACAATACATCAAAATCTTCACAGTACAGCATGACCAACATGCCACGGCCTTTTTGACTATGTTTGAGTTGGAAATGTTCAACCTGTGAGGAGGAGTGTGTCAAAGTCAAAAAAAGTAGGCTAATTTCCTGTTGCCAGGAGGTGGCGCTACTATGACTCAATATAATCATGTAGATATGTACAGGTCGGGACTATTATCAAACATGGGAAGTTTGGTGCAGATCGGATCATTTATACTAAATTTATAGCAATTTCATGATTCATGACAAAACATCAAAATTCAACGCCACATCATGGCCACGCCGGGCGCGTCAGACGCCAGCCGGACAGAAGGAGGTGCCGGCCGAGCCGCGACCATCGCGGTGGAGGTTGTGTTGTGTTGTGTGTTGTGTTGTGTTGTGTTGTGTTGTCAAAGTTTGTAGCTCACACATCGCCCTACTTACCTGCAACACTTACCTGGTTTTACCAACAAGTCTAACATCCAAAATATGTAGCTCACACAGGAGCATCATGTGTTTTTACTCATTTTATACCCACTTTTTGTTTTATACTTATTTTAACGTCAAATAATTATTTTACCTATTTATAATCTGATTTAATCACATTTAATTAGATTATGTAATATTTTCCTATTTGTATAGTTTACACACATCTGTAGCTATTCTTGTTGTAACTAACATTAGTCATAATTATCAAGGACAAAATACCAGTCTGTATGTAATCAATACAACACAATCTATTTTTGAAACACACCTTGTATATTGTAAATTAATCAGATCACAGAACTTACATTGCTTATCTTTCAAAAGAATAAGTTTTATAATCAGTTTGTTACTCTCAATGTTTTTGTTTGCCTGCTTACCAGACTCACTTGCACCAGGTGAGTATTCCCCAAAAATGGCAGCACTGTAACAAGCAACAACAACCCCATATAAATCTTTTTAAATGAAAGTAGAATTGCCATTATGAAGACAATGACATGTGACTTTCTTTTTAATTCTTTATTTGTCAGAGAGGTAACAAACAATGCATTAACAAGAGAGCGATCATGGACAGACACCCAATAATACAGAGCAGGTACAAGGAAGTATTTAAGGATATGAAAAAAATATATATTAAATTAATACTATTCAATGATATTAAATTTCATGATTAAATTTGATCACATAAATTAAGAATTTTAAATGGAAACATTAATTTAATAAACAGATGAGATTTCAGAAGAAATTATACATAGCTGAGGGTATTTGCTGCATTGTGAATGCCAAATGAACCACAACTGATGACCTTTGCTGAATAAAGGACAACAGAAAGTTTGATCTTTTTCTCAGTTTGTGGTCGTTTTTGTCATTGAAACACTGTATTATTCACTTTGTTCTATTACTTGAGGTATGTAAAGTCCTGATGTAAGATTCTGCTTCCTTTTTAAAGGTACAGAAAGAGGGTTTGATTTTTAGCACCTTACATTTATGGATATAGAACTTGGCCAACAATATGATAAGATTACATAAAAAAAACTCATTTTCTAATTCTTTCTTATAACTTGTAAACCCAAACAGTGCATCCTTAAAGTAAAGTACAAAAGCATCATAGATATAGTCCAGTATAAAGCGACAGATGCCTTGCCACAAACTCCGAGTGTGTTCGCAAGTCCAAAACAAATCATAGACAGTCTCTGGGTGCATGTTGCAAAAAGTGCACATGGTGTCAATGTCCTTCTTGAACCTGACTAAAAATGACTTGACAGGATAACAACGGTGAATGAGCTTAAAGGTAATCTCTTTAACTTTGTTAACCAGTAAATATCTATTAGGAAGAGACCATATTTTTTTCCCAACATAAACCCTGAACAAGCTTGTTCCAGGTTGCTATCACATATGGGACCGAAACACTGTCAGTCAGGAATAATGTGCGGATTCTTTTGTTATTTTTACGGGAAGCTGGGAAAAAACACAGCTTTCCTATAGGTGTGTCAACTGGGTCAAGCAAAGGTGTTATAGCAGAAGCTGAAGAGGCACAATCAGCATAACTCCAGATGGAACAGCATCAAAGACCACAGCAAATTGTTTAGGGCTCACAGGAATCTTATGACAAAAAGTTTTTCTTTTTAAAAAGTTTTCCCTCCTTATTAAAAAGTTGACTAACCAGCACAATGCCATTTTTGAACCAGCTGTCAAAAATAAAACAAAATTGGGTTCTACAAGGTGCACAATGAAGAAATGAACGCACAAACCTTGCGACTATTCCACAAATAAAGGGTTCCCTTCTAGACTTGACAATAGTTTAGTTCAGTTCAGTTAAGATGCAAAATGATACTAAAATCCCAAGTTCCCTTAACTTCCTGTGCAAAGAGTCACTCTACCTGTCTGCCCAGATTATGAAAAGTAATTCATAATCAGGGATCCCATTTCATGAGTTTTTTAGATGATTTTTTGGGGCTTTTGCCTCTATTGGACAATACAGGAAAAGTGAGAGAAACAAAGGAGACAACAAAAATAAATAAATAAATTTTATCTTTTATTTTTTTATCATCTGGTGGGCCAAATCAAACATTATAGTGGGCCAACTTTGGTCTAAGCACCCCACTTTGGGCAGCCCTGATCTAAATAAAGACCAAATAAAGACCTTTTTTTCTTTCAATAACTGGATGGTTTGAGATTTGTTTTAGAAGCGTTTTTCATTCTCACTTAAGTTTTTTGAACAAATTATTTCTGCCTCTGCTGTTGTTTTCAAGATTCACTCCAGTCCTGGTCTTTTCTAATCTGTTCTGTGTTTTTGTGAGCACCATACTGACCTGACTCCCATGTTGCCATGTATCACCACCCTACAGCCTATAGCTGTTACTCTGGCCAAAACATGGTGTTAGGTGACAGAAATACTCATCTAACATGCCCCTGGCTACTCAGAGGTGGAGACTAGAAATCCAGGCTGAAACAGCCTGTAGTTCTTCATTAACACCAACTACACCACTGTGACAACACTGGATGCAGGAAGAAGAAAGAGCATTAGAACTCTTTCTCTGTCAATATAATACACACTAAGAAATTTATTGCTTCAGTTGACTACATTTACCAACAGTTCTGACTGGATAAACACATGGAAAAATGCCAGAGTTGTCCTTCAAATGAAGGAGAGGTTAATCTTCCTGATCTTTTGATTCAAAGTGAAAAACATATAAAACAACACATTGTGGAAAACTGTTACATGAGATGTTTTGAAGCATTTTGTACAATCAGAAATTTAAAGTTCATGCACTAATAGCTTACAATTAAAATGTTCAGTTAAAGGAGAAATCTGTAATATGTTTCCTGTAATAAATCATCATATGACCATGATATGTCAGAGATCACCAGATCAGAGCGTGTCAGAATAACTGTTTTGTTTGACTTTTTCACATTAATCAGAGTTCAAATGAATGCTGAATGTTCTCTGAATGAGTTAGTGTCTGTTTGAGTCATAAGAAATCATTAATAATCTTGTAGAAGACGTAGATGTTTATGACAGTTAAATTAAACAAAATGTTCATGGAGTCTGACAGACAGTAAGACAGGCAGTCACTGGACTCAAAGTCCAGTGTGTGTATTTTCAGAGCAGTGGACTTTTATTTTCAGGATAACAGGCTGAACTTTACATCAACTGACAGAGTTATGAACAGCTGATCAACTGACAGTGGAGGACTCATCCTCACTTGTTATTGTCAGTTGACCATGTTGTGCTCGTCCTGAGCTCCTGCAGTGTTTCACTTTGCTCCCCGAGTCTGTGGAGGAGGCAGCGGGAGGAGACAACTCGCTTCACCCATAGGTCATATATTAACACTAGAACCGCCAACATTCCAGTACCCCCTAGAACCGCCAGGTGGGGTCATTTTTACCCACTAACCAGCAACAGCATCTTCAAAGCAAAAGAGGTAATTTATAGAAGTTGTTAAGTTTGAATAATAAATAAAACTTGAGAAAATAACCTAGTTTATCATTTACAATTATGTTTTATTTTGCTGCAGACAGACAAAGTCAAAACTAAACAGAATTGGAGCCTCCAGAGAAAAAGACGCACCTGTCTCCCTCTCTTCACCACACACAGGGCTAGCTGGCTCTCGCTCTCTCTCTCTCTCTCTCTGATACACACAGGGCCTGCTCACTCTATTGACGGTAATTATTAGCTACATAATATTGTGATATTTAGTTTATGCTATAGACGAGATCCTACCGGTCAAAGCCTTTTACTTTTTAGTGGGTGAAGGCTCTCCTCCTCCTCAGATGAAGACGCTCCGTCACATATTTTTATGCTCTAACGCGCAACAGCGTCTGCAATCGCAAAAGGGATCATTTATATAAGTTGTTAACTCTGAATGATAATTAGGACATGAGAAAATAACCTTTTAGAATTCAGTTTATGAAGTTTATCATTTATAGTTATGGTTTTATTTAGCTGCTGGCAGACAAAGTCAAAACTAAACGGAATCGGAGTCTCAGTAGGATAAGACGCACCTGTCTCCCTCTCTCCGCCACACACACACACACACACACACACACACACACACACACACACACACACACACACACACACACACACACACACACACACCTCACAATCAGCACACATACACAGACTTTCTCAGCGATGTAGATGCGTCCTGAAGTGGCGATACGCGCAGGGCGGCTGGTCGCTCTATTGATAGTAATTATAAGCTACATAATATTGTGATATTTAGTTTATGCTGTAGGCAGGATCCTACCTGTCAATGGCTTTTTCTTTTTAGTGGGTGAAGGCTCTCCTCCTCAGATGAAGACGATTGATCGGGTGAAAATGACGGATCAGTCACAGCGATATTTCTCCCTCATCAGATTCTCCCTCCTCACTGAGGTCCTGAAGCTGTCAGAGTCTCTGACACTTGCACTTCTTTTTATATGGCCTGTTTCTTGTTTTCTTGTCTTTTAGTAAGCTAGGCATAGTTTATAGAAAGCATAGGTTGCTGCGCAGTCTCATAATGAATGAAACGTCTTGAGTAAACAATGGGCGTTGCTAAGCAACCTGGCATGGCGCGAATGTAGAGCGCAGCCTGTGCAGCTGTTTCTATGGGGGTAAAAATGACCCCCCTCAGCGGTTCTAGGTATAAATGGTCTTTTTTTTTTTTTTCTTTAATCCCACACCCCTCATAATTCACTACAGGATTAATAAATCAATATTAGGAAAAGTCATGAGCTGACAGATGTAGGAAATTTATTTTACTAGAGTTATGTGCATTTGAAAATGCCAGGGGGGTCAAAATGACCCGCTTGGCGGTTCTAGTGTTAAATAGGATTTCAACCTATTTAATGGACTGTCTTTGTCGCCAACTCGCTATTTGGACTACAGCACTCATTTTTACATATTGCTCCTTCAAAAGTGTCAGTGAATAAAAACGCTGGACTGGAATTTGAACCAAAACTGTAGAACAACCCAGGTGCCCCCTCATGCAGCTGCTGCTGACCTGGTTGGGGGCTCCTACACCAGTGCTCCTGCTGCTTCTCCAAAATGGAGGCATGCCAACTGCCATCCACTGTAGTAGGCAATACACTGACTATGGATAGGTACCTCATACAACCCCATTTCAAAAATCTGAGCTATACCTTTAAAGGGACTGTTCACCCCAAAATCAAAAATACATATTTTTCCTCAGCCTTAAGTGCTGTTCATCCATATAAATAGTTTTGGTGTGAATTGCAGAGTTTTGGAGATATCAGCTGTAGAGATAATATAATGGAACTAAATGGCACTCGGCTTGTGGCGCTCAAAGCACCAAACAAGTAAATTCGAAATATTGTGTTTTTTCTCCTTCTTGTGTCATGATTACTCGCGCTGATTTTGGTCATCTCAGTACATTAATGAGCACACAAACAGAAATTAAAATTCAGTTTAATTAAAAAACAGCTTGAGATCAAAAACTAAAGTAGGTTTGAAGTGCCACTTGATTCAGTCTCCAGAGTTGAGAGGCGAAGAGGAGAGATGAAGGAGAAACAGTCGATTCTTCTCAGTGGTTGAACTGAGCCAACCAGCATTTGCAAACATGTTACAGTTTGTTTTTGGGGCTTCCTACATGCCAGACAAGTGGACTTCAGTAAGAAACAATCAATAATCACTCATGTTTCTCCAGAATCACTTACTACACCTTAAATAATAGAACACAGTAATCTGAACTGCACACTTCACATTATAGGGAAACATCCGAGTGGTTTTTAAATTATAGAACATAGAAGTGCCTGTTAGATGCAGAAAATGTATTTAAGATAAATTAAAACAGTAAGCTTAACAGGAGCAGGATTAGAGAGCATACTGGCAGAAGATGTTTGGTTAACTTCTTAAAGAGACTGGCAGGAGAAGTGACTGGGAGATGTATTGTATTTTATCAGCAATGATGTGCAATCCTCCATCCCTCCCCCTCCCTTCTCCCACTGGCATCACCTGCTTAGGCCAGTGGTTCCCAAATAGTGGTTTGGGTTTATAGAGAGCTGAACATTATGATGTCACAGTGCAGTTGTCCTTTGACCTTTGATAGCAAAGGGAAGAGGGGCCCCACCCACCAGCAGCCGCCTCAGGAAGCGCCTTTGAGCTGCGGCACAGCGTGGAGGGTGCCCACCTACTGGCAGCTGCCTCAGAAGGTGCACTCAAGCTGGGGGGGGGGCTTGACATCTGAAATGCTTTTTTGAACACTTGAGAGAGTGAATTTGGATGTTCAATTCATTCAGAGAGTGCAAAGCAAAGTTTATATTGGACCCTGAGAGCTGTTGACTCAACAGAAATAACAAAATAATACATGTCAATGATTTAGCTCAACAGTGGACCAATTCACGTGGTGTAAAAAAGTGCAGTTATAAATCACTGTGGAGAGGCGCTGAGCCCATCAATAACAAACCAAACTGCATGTGAGATTCAGAACATCTCCATGTATTTGTTACAAATTATGTTTTCCTAAGCCACATTTTGTTTGCAATAAATTCATTAATTAGACCATTTAATTTTAGCTGAAAGTCATATGTTTCTGTGGCGCAGTGATTTTTGATTTACCTCGGTCTTCCTAATTCACAGCAGCGTCTGTCAAAGTGGTTTGTTCAGGGGAGGACATGCTTTGGACTCTGCACGCGCTTTCACTTACCGTCGCCGATACGGCAGTGGCGTGGTTTGGACGTGTTGCGCAAGGCTGCAGCTGGACAGAGGTCGACAGAAGTCTGACAAACCGGAAACTGTAGAAGTTGTCTAACTCCAGCAGATGGCAGTGTTGAAAGACTGAGGATACCAGATGCAGTTTTACATTAAAGAAGAAGAAGAAGAAGAAAAAGCCACCGCGGCGGTTCCGTGTTGGAAACTGATGAAAACGAGACAGTAGGCGACTACTTCACTATATTTGTTAGTGTTAAGAGAAACAAAAAGAAAAGGTTAAAGAAGTTTCTCCGCACAAAGCCTAGAATGACAGATAGGAAACCGTGTAAGGTGTGCAATTTCACCCGACAGAAGTCTTATGGTTTAGTAGTCCCCTCCTTAGATGAGCTGAAGATAAAAGGTGAGTTGTCAGACTGACTTCTAAACATTTCTGAGAAGTGATTGTTTAGTCGTATAAGGCTTCTATTTGAATAATAATAAAAAACTGTGTACAGTATAGGATAAATCTAAGAGACGTTTGACATGAAAGTGAACCCACTCTTGAGTGGGACTTAGTTTGGGTTAATCAATCTTTTTCATTTGAATTGATCAGTGTTTTACTAAACAAAGGGTGTTTGTGAAACACAAATGTTGTGTCGTGGGATGTGATTTTTGTGCTCAGTTAAAGCTTACTTATCTGTCATGATCGCGGGTGAGCCGTGTGCGCAGAAACATTTCCATCGTGTCCAAACTTGCAGGGGTAAAACATGAAAAGTCAGGCCAGACCTCCTCCTGAGATGCTCATTCCTAGGATGCTCGTCAGCAGGCGTTGCCCAGATCAATGCACTCTGCAGGGACTCTGTCTGTTAGAAGTGTTTGTATTAACACACTTAAGCAACATACATGTATTGTTGATAAGGTCATGTAACTGCAGATGTCTTTAGAAAAAAAATCTAGGAGCAAATTCACCATTTAAGGCTTTATATAAAGTTATACATTACAATCGAATGTGCTGTTACAGCCATTCATAATTATTTTTGTAAACTAATCGCACCAGGGGTTTCATTTTTTTCATACTGTATTTGGCAGTTATGGTATATATGCCATATATATTAATCATATATGACAGTTCTGCTTACCATCCATTCCAAAAGATTGAGTGAAAGCTGCAAACAAACCCACCAGAGGCAAATCCACCTGATGCATTACTGAAATAATATGGGTTCATAATGGACATAAATGTTATTTTAAAAGGCAAGCCTGAGGATAGGCTGGCAGAGGGAGTTTAACAGCACAACCACTCAACAGCAGCATGCTGTGTGACAAATATGAGCAGCTGTGATGAAAGAGGAGGTGACAGCTTGATTGACTAGTTTGAAGTACAAGTCATTGGTCTTTGCTTGAATCAGCTTAAGATGGATGGTATGTGACATGTTACTGCCTAAAGTATTTATCTTATTTACAATCTTGGGACTGGTTTTCCTGATTGTTTGCTATGACTTTTGAGTATTAAAGTTGTCTGTGGCACTTGTTATGAAGGATATTATTCACAAGATCTGTTGTTTCTTTGTTCTTCCCACAGGATGTGAATTTCTCGGGTTCAGCACCAGTGACCCGGTCACAGTGGTCCTAGAGGATGATGGGACAATCGTAGAGGATGAGGCATACTTTTTGTGTTTACCCTTGAACACAAAGTTCATGCTGTTGCATGAAAAAGAGACATGGTCTCCAGCTCGCAGAAGTAAGCAAGTTTACTTCTGTCTGACATTTCTCTACAGTCTGGACTGATTGATGAAATGCACAGCCTGGTGTTTTGGCACTAATTGACTTTTCATTGTAGTGGATGGTGGTACAGCCTGGATGGCCAGGGAGTCTATGTTGCTGGAGACTGATACTGTGGACACGTCCAGTGCTGTAGCACCCTGGTGGGACCTGGCTCAGCAGCTGAAGCAGGACCTTGCCAACATCATCCTCATGTCTGAGGCAGACTTACAGGTGCTAACACTACTCTTCTATTTCACTGGCACTGCTTGCTCTCATACCTATCAGCATGCACTGGTGAGTACTTGAAACCCACTTTTGTCAGCTGTCACCCTCAGCTTTGTCCTGTTAAAGGCTGTCATCATTAGGAAATTATAAGGTCGTCCAGACAGGCTGTGGACATCAGAAAATATTGAAAGATGGACTAACATTGATTTTAGTCTTACACAACACCAGCCTGATCCTTTAAATCTAAAATATGCAACTTTTGCCTTACGGCAGTAAGCTCTTTCTTTTCTTCTTTAGTCGGTGACGTTCACAAGTGTAATATTTGTCACTCATATTAAAGTTGAAATAGACACTTTTCTGCTTTATCTTATCATGATGAAGCAAATGTTGATAATTGATTGCACAGTTTAATGGCTATAGAAGAATGACACCAGCCACATTTAGATTGTTTTCCTGTAAGCCTCACTTTCACTGTCTGTCTGCCATCACAGAGGATTTTTCCTGGGAAAATTATGTCACAATTATACACTACATGAATAAACTAACTCACACTTTTTTTCCCCTAATGTTTTCTCCTAACGTTACTCCAGTCTGACACCAGCCCCTGCTGTAGTTACTTGTTTGTGCGAAGGAATATCTTTACTCAAACTATGTTATTACTATGCAAAGCACATCATTACAATAACTTTTGCCTGTTTACAAATTCAATATGAAATTGTGACAATATTTCAGGTTACTTCTTCAGTGAATATGCTTCTTTATTTTCTCTTATTTTCAAAGTGGTGTTGATCATTTATTCACAAAGCTAGGCTCTGACTTGAAGAAACAGAATGCGATGCGGTGTTGTGTAGGGGTATGTTCCCCCATCAGAGAGTGTTTTACCATAGAGGTGCCCTCCATGGTTGATGGGTAGATAATTGTTAGGCGTAGCAGAGTAAGGTAAGGGCCGACACATATCGATGGAGAAACACCTATTGATTTTGCCACTGTGGCACAACAAAAATTCCACATGTAAATGCTAGAGGGGTTAAAAGTTTACACTTTAATAACTTATGCATGTTAAAAACTTAATTCAATGTGTTTGGGGCCACTACAGACTCTGAAAAAGCAAAAGGTTAACAATAAAACTTTTCAAAAAGTCTTTTTTGCTATACCTTTACCTCCACTGATCATTCTGTCCAAATTTTATTCCATTATTTGTTGTCACTGACTTTTAAGCACCACATAAATGAAATGTTGTAACAGTTATAGTGTATTATTTCTTTATATATAACTCATGTCACATGCTCTTCCAGACCTTAGTGGATGCCCCATGCTCTGAGCTAGCCGCTGCACTAGACTTCCAAGAGAAGAGGGCTGAGGATCTCCAGGAGACACTGCAGAGGGTTTTGGACAGACGAGAGGAGGAGCGGCAGTCCAAGGAGTTGCTCCAGCTCTACCTCAAAGCTGTGGAGAGAGAGGACAGCCAGCAGGAGGAGCCAAGCCAGCCCAGCCAGGGAGGTACGGCTGTGTCATTACGTGGTGGTTTTCATTTTTACAATCTGGAAATAGATATCCTAAATAAAGATCCAGGACATTTCAGTCTTGGTTTACCCTGTCATAGTTGGGTTTCATAGTTTTTAGTGTGGCTTTCTGACACAATCAAAACTACAATGAAAGCTTGCTTTTGGTTAGAAAGTTATTTTCCTTTGGGTGTTTCAGTGGGGTTAAATAAACTCTGCAAGAGTATTTCACAGCAGTACTAGTTCTTAAGGAAAAACAGCAGTAATTTTTAGAAATGTGGTCACTTTAGGATTATTGAGGTTGTAAATCTATTACAGTTTACAGTACAGTATAGTATTTGCAGTATTTGAAGAACCAGCAGTCTGTTAGATAGAAAGTCTCAAGCAGCCCTAAGAGCCTGTTGATAACAGAAAAATAATGTTAAATAATGTTAGGTTTATTTTTATACAGAATGTTTGCTGTAAAAAATAATATAAGTCTATGGGTCAGCCCAAGATGCTCATATGTCTTCCTCTATCTTAAAAAAATATGAATATCTCTGATCAGTAAGCATACAACATCCAACAAAATAATTAATATCAGCATTTAGGCACAAGAAGACCTTCTGAGGAAGAGAGAAATATTTTTTAAAGTGCATTTTAATTGTAGGTTCATGTTGGATACAATCAAATTTGGTATGTAATAGCAATCATATTTTTCATTTTTCTTTCAAGAACAACATTATAGCTGCGTAAAAGAATGCATAATCGTAATTATTTGGCAGATTTTAGATGCATAAATGGGTAGGCAGATAAAAAGCAAGACTCATGTTAGAAAACAAGAGCACAAACCAAGAGGGAAAAACAAGGGAAGTAAAAAAAAAAAACAAGTATAAAAGAAGTAAGTTAACACACAGAGCCATCACTGTTACAGGATTAATAATGTCAGTCCCCCACCTATCTATTACTTTAAATTATATCTTTTTTAGCATTTATTAAGCATTGGTGAATATTCATAGGACAAAATTCTTAAGTGAGTGTTACCCTGATTTTTGTCTCCTACTCAGTTCTATACCTCTGAAAATAATTATAGATTAATATCTCCTCTCTATATATATATGTATATTGTTACGTAAGGACTGAGAACACAGGTTATGAACATGGATGAATCATGAATCAGACAAGAAGAATTTTACTTTTATATTTCAGTGCCAACACTTACCAATAAATCACTAATCAGTCTGTTCCTTCTGATGCTGTAAAGTGTTTAACTGGCTCGTGAGACGAGAGCTGTGCTTCTACCTTTTGGTCACTAGGTGGAACCATTGTTACTGCTGAACGATCCCACCTCCTGTAGTAATTTATTACATCTATGCCCTTACGCAACAAATGAACCTGAAAGAGGACCTGTTTTAATGTGTCAGGGGCCGGAGACGTGGACATGCCAGATGGGATGGAGGTGGACTCTGCATCTGGATTCATGTCCAGGACACTGATGGTCCTGAAAGGCAAAACAAGCCCAGAGACCAGACTATCCACCGAGGATCTGCAGGTAGTCCACTCAGAACACTGATCCAGCATGCCTAAAAAACATCTGCAGATGAAAATACCACCAATTTCAGTTTTATACTTTTGTGTACTGTATATGACTGCAAATGCCTCAGACAGACCTGGGCAACCAAGGTACATATACATTTCATAACAATGTGGGGCCACTCTTGTCTTATACTTCATCATATTCTTATATCATTTACTCTGACACAGGGCTTATGCTGTAACATACCCTATTGAGTCTAATAAGCAGCTGTAAAATTGATGAAGCAATTATGTGAAACTGCAAGCCCTAACAAAACACACCATACTTTGATACTGAGACAGTTCTGTTATATAATCCAAAGGGCATTTACTCTGGCTAACAAGTGTAACATTTTGCCCTCTCTCATTCGCATAAACAAAGAGAGCAAAATATTAAAAGCACCTTTCAATATAAATCAGTCTAGTACTCAACACCACTAACGAAAGCCTCAAATCAACTCTTCTTTGACACACAAAAACTGAACATTATATAAGCGAGAATACACTACATGGCTGTCTGATTGGACTGAATTAGTTTGGTGTTTTCAAAAAAATGATAAATCACTATGAAGTATCATTTGTTCAGATTTCCAGTTTGTTTGAAATGAAGCCTCTCCCATGTGTCTGTAGATGGTAGTGAGTAAAGGGGTGGAGGCGATGGAGCAGGTGCTGGGCTGGGACAGAACGAGGACGTCGGCGCTGCTGCAGGCCTGTGAAGCCGAGCTGACCCAACGTCTCCAGCAGGTCCAGGCCGTGCAGTCCATCAGGAACAACGCGCAGCCAGACAGCAGCCAGCAGTCCAGTGAGAAGAGCGCGGAGGAGGGCATGGACACGCTAGCCAAAGGCAGCAACTAGGCCGAGGCTTCACCTGAGCAGAGACTGATAAGAATTCACACTACCTGCCTCAGGGTCAGTGGAATGGGATTCATCCTTTGGTACTGATGATACCCATAATGCTGGAATTCATGAATGTTAATGATGTTGACATTTGTATCATTTTGTAAAATTTGCAAACCGCTTGAATGCTTTTGCCTCGAGGGAGCAGGGTGATTTGCACAAGTCATGTTTATCAAAGACATGTTTGCATTAACCACTGGCACCAGCTTTGATTGGCTCCTTATTTTGATGCATGCCAGACTGTGAAAATAATCACAGATAAAAAAAAAAATAAAAAAAAAAATCTATGTGAAACTTGAAGCAATAATTAAACATTTTGGGAAATACACTCATTCGTTTTCTTGTTGAGAGTTTGATTAATATTAAGCTGGAGCTAGCTAAAGACTAGCTTCAAAACTCATTATAGTATCTTTAACTCATGAGCTTTAGGGGCGCTAGTAGGTTTTTTAGCTTTTGTTACCTTCAGACAGAGCCAGGCTAGCTGTTTCTGGTCTTTATGCTAAATTATACTGCTGGCTCCAGGTTCATATTTAATGGACAAATATGAATGTGGTAACAGTCTTTTCATCTAACTCTTGGCAAAGAAGCAAATGAGTGTGGAGTTATTGCTTTAAGGTTTTATATAAACTGTTGCTGTTCAGTCAGCTTCCTAATATTATTGTTTACATTCTGCTCCCCCTTAAACACTGTCGGTTAAGGCAGAAGACATGGACTGTTTTTTTTTTATTTTAGAAACTTAGGTTATGTAAAAGTAAGAAATATACTTTGAACTACCTATAGATACCCTGTGGATCTCCAGCATAAGGTGAGTGACCAAGTAGACAATTTAATGTCTGCTGCAAATAATTTACATATGCTGAAATTTTACTTGTGAGTTTTAGAGGAGCAGTGTGATTTTATTTTAAGCAGCTGAAAACCATGTCAGTCCTGTACCCCCATAACTTGCTCCTGCTTGTTGACTTCCCCAGTGACTCCTGCAAAAACTGTTCGATAATATTACGTTCCCACTACAGTGCCATTCTTTTTTTCAGTAAGTTTTTAAGTTTACCAGTAGACCCTTAATGTCAAGCAGTTTCTAACTGATGATGAAAATGTCAAAATATTTAGAGAATATAAAAATATTTTTACAATTTTACGCTTGTCAAAAAGTGGCATTTTGCTTTCCATTTTGAGCACTTGTCGTGTCTTGAAATGTCATCATTAACTGGTGTGTGACTATAACATGGTATGCGCAGGAACTCTCCACACATTTATACCATACCAAAGTAACTTGCACAGCGCTACATTTGAGGCACTGGAGTGCAGACAGAAATCTTCTTTCTGAGATATTTGTAAATGCTGACAATGACCAAATATGTCAATGTGTAAAACATAAGTTTGCCCAAGTAAATAAATCAGATGTAATTGGATACACAGACTAATTTATCATTCTAACAAGATAAAATGTAAATCACTTCATACATTCAAGCCTGACTGAACACATTATGGAAGACCTTAGACATAGTTTAATCTTTGCGTTATGTGGAACCAATATTTCAGGATGAGAGCTGATTTAAGACCATCAGTTATATATGTTATTGAAGTTACGTGTCAGTCTAATGGCGGTGTGATGTAAGGCAGTGTGTACAATGTGTGGAGGATCTGTCTGACTCATAGGTCATGTGGAAGGTAGCCTTTGTCACACCTGTCATCTCATCATCTGTCTCTTGAATAATGAACACAAATGATGGTGGATTTGCATTTGCGGAGGGATCGTCTTTTTGTGTTGCGTTGAAATTGAGATGTCATTACCAGCTTGTACTTTAGTATTAGATACAGGGAAAAGTGGGCAATTCATAAAGATGTATTTACTCAGTAGTGTGTATATGCATAGCATGGTACACAGTTACAGCTAAAAAATAACATGTTTTATAACCCTGTGAAAATTATTATGTGAATTTCCCGACACATTCACATTTTGTATTTAATTTAAACTCTAATATTGCATTGACAGTACAGTTTGTGATTTAAGGTGCTTTTATAAACCTGTTGATGGTGGTAAGAGGGATTCTCTAAAATAAACTAGCCCTCAAACTTTTGATGGAGCTGTTTTTTGTTGGTTTTTTTTTTTATGTAATGAATGCATAGAATGATGCACTGACAAATATCACTGACCTACATGATTCTGGTATTCTGCTTTTTTAAATTCAATTTATATTACAAAACATACAACAAGACAAAAACAGTTTCATTTCCTATCAATACATATCGACCAAATAAAGATATAAAATGAAAAGATGTGAAAAGATTTAACAGTTACTTTATTTTTACTTTATTCAGAAATAAGTTCAATTGTTTCCTGAGTTATTGCTTTAGCTGCATTTTCAACAACTGTTTTCAACTGTTAATTTTTTGAACATCCTGTATATATGCCTGTCTTCACATACTGTGGATTCATGCACCTGGTGCAGGGTTGTCAACAAAATAGTGATAGGAATATTAGCTGTAGGCCTATTGGCTGCTGCCGGATATTTTCCAGCTGCTGGTTAATGGGTTTCATAGTGTGCGTAATTCCTGTGGAATTGGCTCCGACTAGGCTGAACAGTTAGAAGTGAGTGACTGGTGTACGGGAGCAGTCGATCGTGCTGTCATGTGTCACAGTGTCTTGGTGGATTAGATTTTGAGTTAACAGTGCTCAAGTAACAGCTGCAGGTTTGCTCTGTAAGCACCCAGTCACCCTGAGGACTGTGTGGGCATTTCATGCTGGAAACAAACCTTATCCCATGAGGTCAGATGACTTTCAGAGAACACAGGTCCACCCAAGACCTTATGATGCTGCTAGGTTGCAAATGCCAAGGTGATGTATGGGTCAGCACGTACCCTGCCAAGCTAAGTTGTGGTGGCCTTCAAACTACAAAGTATGTAGCGGCATAACATCTCAGTCAACGTTAACATAATGAGGTTATAAAAAGAGTCAGAAGTTCAGAGGAAAGTGGCGAAAAAGGAGATAAAATAAACGTCAGAAACGGAAAAAATAAATTGACAAGTGCATTTCTTTCTCACATCCACGCAGTCAGACGTGCTCTTTTGCCCTACTTGTGGGGCACAGATGGAGAAACTGTTAGTAAGTGAATGCAAAAGTGTCAAATGAGAGGCAATTTCACGGGTCTGAAGAACCCTATAATGACTGTTTTGATAGAGGAGTAGAGCTGGGATTGCTGAGAACAAGCTGCATTATGTATGAAGGTTAAACGACTAGCATTCGCCACGTCTTAGACCAGACTGAGTGACTTCCAGAATACTTGACAGAGTTTATTTATTATTTTTGCAGAATGGTTTGCATTTAGCCACAGTACTTTGAAGAAAGCCCTTTTTTTCTCTAATTAAAGGGATGATTTGGATTATTCGATGAAGAATTGTATGAGGTACTTACGCGTAGTCCATGTGTTACCTACAGTGGATGTGGACGGGGTCAGCAGCAAAAGGTATTTAGTCACTTAAAAAAGACAGTGTTATACTGCATATGCCATTTATCACTTTCTCCAAACCAATCAAACTCCATAGGCAAACTTAGTAATTTTATTTTACAAAGCACAGGAATTGTTGGTCTACTGCTGCCTTGGCTTGTTAGTTTGTTTGTGTTATTGTGTGACTTTGGTGTTTTGAAAGGGTAGTTCAGAGTCACCAAAGCCACACAGTAACACAAACTAGCTAACTGATTGTGGCAGCAATAAACCAGAAAATTCCGTATTAAAATGACTGATTTTGCCTTTGGAATGTGGTTGGTTCTGAGAGAGTGATATTTGGCTTCTGTAACAGTGGTTTCCCATCGGAAAAAGGTTGTGCCTTGCAAAGTAAAGTGGTGAAAATATAGTATTCACTTAAACCAATTTTTTATTTTTTTAGGTGGGACTTTTTTAAGTGACTGTCATCTGCTGTAGCTAATACACAGCCTATGGAGAAGTACCTCATACAACACCACTTCAAATAATTTAAACTATCCCTTTAAAATGCTTATCTGATCTCATGCAGCTTCAGGCTGTGTGTTATGGTTACATAATATTTACAGTATTTCTCAATTATTAATCAAAATCTAAATAACTCTGTGTCTTCTCTGAGTCTTCCTTTAAACCAAAAGTGGCTAAGAGAGGATTTGCTGATGAGATTGAAACAACATCTCACTAAACAAAGAAATAAAACAATGACAATTAGATTAGAAGTAAGATACAATTATGACATTTCTTGAAATCTGGAGATTATCTCTGTAGCACCAGTGCCACAAAAGTGTGCCACAATGTAAAAGTCACATGTAAAATTCCCAGATAGCAAATAATGAACAGTCTTAGGATAAAATGAGGGAATCAGCCTTGGTACTGGTGTACTTGATCTTCCATCCCTTGTTTTTCCCAGTAGAGTCAGATCTGAATGCAGCATGCACTTCATAACTTCCTGTGTCAATGCGAGCTGGTGGCACTGATCCACAGAAGGGTCCATACTCCTGTCCAGCTGTTGAAATCTTATAAAAAGAATAACATTAATTAAGAAACAGAGATGTTGATTCGTTGAATGCCTGTCAGATTTACGTTCAGCCAGACTTAAGCATGCAGGAGATGGCATGGTCATATAGTATATCACCTAAGGAGGACAAGTCGGTGACAAACTGCCTCCTGAAGCATGAGGACGAATACATTGCTCATGTTGTGAAGGCACGTGACTAACCTTCAACATATCATATGGACAGGGAACCTCTGGGTGTCCCTCTATGTCAAAGGGTTCCAGGAAGTCCAGGATTATTCTGTAGCCCTCTGGCAGACGGATGGTGTGGTCACACAGACTCATGGGTGGGTAGGGACTTGGGTAGTCCGGACTGGTCAGAACCCCAGACAGTGAGGTCAACAACTGGCTTTTGCAAGGCACTATGGGGAAGACTCACACACTCATTAAAGGGACAGTTCACCCCGGTGACGTGCTGCTGATTTATCTAGATTCAATCAGTAACAAGATTGTGGACATATGACATACTTTTTGCTGTGTTTCTAGTATTGTGCATTTTGACAAAGAAGGAATTGTTCATATGTCATATTTCTTAAAGGGAGTTCGGCGTAAAAACACAGGGAGCTTTAGTTTACCCAAACTTCTAATATGTTTTATTTTGTTTAACATTTGCATGATAATGTTGTCTGATGTTGACTGTCTTGTTGCTGTATTGGCAGGTGCCCTTTCATTGAATGACTTCCTTTCACTCAATTTTACAGCTAATGTAACAAACATATCAAATGGCCCCAGCGGGTTATGCCTTGCTTCTCTTTTAATAGAAAAGTTAAAATTAAAATATTTAAATGGGACAACATTGGGAGAGAAGAGTAAAATGTGGGAGAATCTGGAAAAAAAAGGAGAGTTCGCAGGTATGACTGCTTTCCTTTTATCAAACTACACCCGCCACCTGTATCTCAGCACAAAAGGAAGCGTGCATTTACTAATGGACGAGAGGCTTGTGCTCGTGACGACACAAGATGTAAACACGAATGGCGTCCTCCTCAGATAAGCTGTAACATTAGCATCACTGAGCTTGGTAGCATAGTGATACGGTTGGTGGGTGTAGTTTGTTATAAAGGAAACAGTTCCTACATGAAACTGCTCACAACAAGGTCTGTGGATTATCTTGATTATCTTCTATTATATTTAAGAGAAGGCAGACATCTCTATCTCCAACACTCTGCAACTCACAACAAAACTATCTGGATGGATAAGTAGCACAAGTCAGAGGAAAAATACGTATTTTTGATTTTCATGTGAACTCTGCCTTTAAACATGGCTGTTTTGAGGCAGGTATTGGACATTTTGTCCAGTCCTCAGTGTTCAAATCATTTCAATGTAAATTTAAATACTCATGAAAAAGTCTACGTGCATGGATCATATTGGCCATAAAAAGTTTTTTGATAAGAAGAAAACCTTTTATTCATGTCACTTGAGACATTTCCTGGCAACATAAATGATGGTATTCATTTAGGTTTGCATTATTGCCTCGGCAAATGTGCAGATGTTGTTACAGACAAAAACAAATGAGTATCGCAAAGAGGCCGAGTTGCTGTAATTCATATAATTAGTACAATCTGTAGGCAGATAATCATTTTTGCCTATTCATTGCATGATTTGTTTTGTCACCCTTTTTCCTCTGGCAAAGAATAATAATTTAAGGCACATCAACCAGTAATTGTGATTAATTACCTAGTGTCAGTACACTATTAGTGCTGCACACAGGTATCAATTTTTAATGCCATTTTGAAGTTGCTTTTCCCTCAGGAATCGACAGTAATTAACCTAGCCTTACGCCAGCTGGCGGAGATCAACTACTTTATGCATCAGTATGCCTTTTCAGTCTGAGATTAGTCAGTACAGGCCAGCTATGATAGACCGAAATACAATCTAGAACAATATCAACTGTGTGAAATGTCAGAACACTGTTTTTTCAAAACTTATTCTGCACTATTGTGAAATATTGAGAACATTTTGAAACACAAATGGCTTTTTCTTCCAATAATAGGGTGTAGTTACAAGTTCACCACTCAGCAGTCTGATCTTAGTTCTTAGTTAGAAGTCTGAACTTATTTATTTTTTGTATTTTATGTTTTTTTTTTTAAATACCACTTCAATATCATTTAACTAAAAGATTTGGCCATTATCTGATTATATAATAAACGAAGGCTGTGGAATTAAAATACACTGAAGCCAAATACCTCAAACAGAAGTGAATGAGCAGTAATGGAAATTGCAACATCAATATTTGCTGCCTCTGGTACTAAGTAGCTGAGCAGCAGTGTATTTAGCTTTAGAAACACCTTGTACTATATTTACAGACATCAATGGACAGTCAAATGCTTGGCACTTACCTGTGCAGGACCTGTTGTTATCATGGAGAAGGTATCCTTGTTTGCATGTGCAGTAATATCCACCAATGTAATTGTGGCAAAAATGATCACACACTCTGTCTCCGTCTATCTTGGACTGACACTCATTGACGTCTGTTAGAGAGCAAAAAGTTAGAGAATGTCACAATATACAGTACAATACATATGTATTTTTACATACATGAACATACTTTAAAGGGAAAATACGGCACTTTTCATGTGGATGTCCAGTCAGTCAGGGTTGATGGTAAATGTAGTCAATTGAAGCAATTGATTCCTCAGTGAGTGCTACATTGACCGACAAATCTGAGTTCTCCTCTTCATACCAAGATGCACTGCATGCAACATTCTGACACCCATGCTGTTTCACCACCCTACTATGTAGCTATTACATTGCTGGCCAAAACATAGTGTTAAAAGACAAAAATACTCATCCAGCACAGTCCCCATCTACCCAGAAATCCAAGCTGAAATAGTCTGTAGTGTTAACACCAATTACATCACTGTGAAATCACTGGATACAGGAAGAACAGCAGATTTTGCAGGCAGGAGAACTCCGCTTTCTTGGTCAATTTAGCACACACTGAGGAATCTATTGTTTCAATTGACTACATTTACCATCCACATAAAAAGTGCCAGATTTTCCCTTTGAATGGGGAACGATGAATTGTCCATGTTTGTCCTAAATGTGCCTGATCTCAGTCAGATAATGTATGATTATTTGTTCACTGTGCATCTTTCAGGCGCCACAGACACTAGATGAGGCTGGTGCGAATCAAGTCTTGCTCGCACAAAAGAAACTAAATGATGACTAGGCATTGAAAGAACTGTTTAAACAAAGCAGCTAGAGCTGTGATCGTTACATCCAATTAAAACAAAAATCAAATTAGGAAAGTAATAATTGCATGAAAATAGAAATTGCAGACAGGCTATTTTTTTTTAACTTTAGAGGCATCAACACTTGAGTCCCAGAGGTAACAGGTGGATGAAAAAAAGAAGGTCTGTGAAGAAACAACATTTTTCTCAAATAAAAGAATGCAAGGACAATGAAAAACAGCAAGAAGTATTTGGTTTTTTTTTCGCTATCTAAACTACAAAGTTGTGATTGTGGGGAGAGATAATTTATTGTTGAGTTTGATTCCCAGGTCAGCCCACTCTCATTCATAACTACTCACTTAACAATGATTTGTCACCGCCCTTTGCCGTCTCATACTAAAACACTCGATACCTACGTATTAGCGGCTGTATTAGACACAGCAAGAAAGCCTGTTTAACAATGTTTAACACTGTGAAATGGCTGCAGTTTGGGCAGGATTAAACACAAAGACTACCTGGGTAAATTGAGGATAAGACCATGTTTGGGTTACAATAACTACATAGTGTGACGTGACATCACTGAAGCAACTTGTATGACAAAAGTCACATGATACATGTGACAGTATGTACCTTACAACTTTCAATAATGTTTTGGTACATGAGACACAAACTCTAGTCTCCTGGGTGAAGGTGTTTGTTCGAGTCATCCTTCCACCCCACCTCTTTCAGCCGCTAACGATTATTGTGGGTGCCTGTATGAGCTGCTGGGGGGTGGTGACAAAAAGTTGATGTGTACTAGTTGGGAATGAGACTGGACCCCATTGGATGTATATATGGAAGTGTGTCTCCTCACTTGTTCATGTCTAATGAAGGGCTGGGGACTCACATGTGGTGATATACTGTTAAAAATGCTATAAGAAGCAGCTCCTGGTGTGCAGACTCGGTTTTACACTGGGCTAGGCTCAACAATCAACTATCTTCAAGCCACTAACCCAAAGCATCTGTATTTGGCGACCTGAGAGTAAGACTCAACAATCAACTATCTATCTCTTATTTGCTGGTGAATGCCCAAAGTCTCCCATTACAGGCTAGATTTAAAGCCTGAAAACAAACTCAGGAGGAGCAGAGGTCTAGTTTTTTTAACCACTTTAATTACTTTTGGCTTAAAGGTAGAGTCAGTGGGATTTGTTTGAGCCGTTCGTAAACACGTCAGGATGTCAAATATGTTAAATGTTTGTAGATTGTACCTTAAAGCGATATTCCACCCCAGAACGATAATCCACTCAATGTGTACTAACTCACCCCTATGCCGATGTGAGGATGGGTGAAGATCTTCAGTTCACAAAACAATCCTGGAGTTTCAGCAGAAAACAGCGTTGCTGCCAAATCCAGTACAATTGCAGTGAATGGTGACCACGGATAAAATGTAAAAACAAAAACAAAACATAAACTACACCATGTTTTAAGCCAAAATGTCAACTGTAGCCTCTCAGACTCGAGCCAGATGCACAAGAGATCTCGCAATATTTTCACCCGTGCATCCATTAAGAGATATATGAAGTCTAGTGATACATTGGCGCCATGTTACATCTACCTGGGAGGCTACAGTTGACATTTCGGCTAAAAACATGGTGTAAATGGCGTCTTTTGTGGTTAAATTTTAATGTTGCGGCTCACAGACACTTGGATTACACCACATGAGCAGGATGGAGACATTTTGTGTTTGTTTTGTGTTCTTTTTTTTTTTTTTTTTACATTTATTTGGTCTCAAATCACTGCTATTAGCTGCAACCCTGTTTTCTGCTGAAACTCCAGGATTGTTTTGTGAACTGAAGATCTTCACCCATCCTCACATCGCATAGGGGTGAGTACATATTGAGTGGACTATTATTCTTCGGTGGAATATCGCTTTAAAGGGTAATTATGGAATATTTGCCCAATGACACCAAAAATAAACTGCATACCCCAACTTTAAATGAATTTGGATAGTGGACAGTGATGTAAAATTAAATGCCTTCCAGTAACTTATGTTGCACTTCTTTTCAATGTGTGCCATTGTTTGTCACTTTATTTATGCTGTTTATAGTCTTTCTGTATATACCTGCAATGATATAATCCTGCTATTATCTCCCTAGAAATTCCATTATGCATAGGTCTGTGTAATTACAACCACCAAAAATATATCTGCCTTGTGGCAGCAAATGTCACTACTCTGCATCACCTTCTGAGGTGTAAAATGCTTGGAAGCCTGTGAATCGGCCCTCATTAGAGTAGTCACTCCTAAAGACCACTGACATGAGGTTCCCGGCCGACAGGATGACCGTGTTCCTTGGGGTGGTTTCAGAGTTCTTCCCTTCCACACCGCAGAACCGCAATGTTTCATTCCCCTCCGCCAAAACCTGGTTTGACAAGGTCAGAAGCTTTTTAGCGAGCGAGCTACAGACTCCAGTGGCAGAGAATGGGACATTGTCCAGCATGTACCTGGATGTAGTCATATTCACACTGGTTTGAGGGTTCCATGCTGAAGTGGCTGAAGTAGAGTTTGACCCTGTGGCCATCTGGGACGCTGATGTTCCACACTATGAACTGGTTGTCAGGGTACGGCTGGGGGAAGTTAGGGGAGGTGAAGCTGCCATACAACCCTGTCATTTCCACACTCAGCGAGACATGCAGGAGGGAAAATAGAACAAATACACAGCAGCACCCACTGGGCAAAATTAGGTGTGATGGCAGCAGTTTCAAGGATTATTTAGCAGAAGTAAATGCAAACTGACACTCACCTGGCCATGTTGGCTTAACAGTCCGCAGATATTTTGCGTGCTTTGAAACGGTTCACTCTCAGGGATCTGAGGGTAAATGAACCCGGCTGGCTGCCTGGTCGACATTTAGGTAAACAAAGTGAGACAGGCACATGATCAGTATGTCATCATTCTCCACCTCCCTCCGTCACAGAAATCTATCGAACTGATGAATGTCAGAATAATTTATTTTCATTCTTATTCTGTCAAACTAATTTTCTTTTTGTTTTATCACCCCAAATCAGCTTTTACAAGTGGGAAATGATTATTTAGACGAAGATGACACTAAATACTGTTTCCACGAAATTCTATTGAATTTCATGATGCAATCTCACAAAGACACTATTAAATAAACTAATTAAATATTGAAATGTCATCAAAAGATAAGGAAAATATGGACAATGAGATTTCTATGCATTTTTACACATGCAGCCTGCTGTCATTGTAATCACCTGGATGTTGTTGTTGATGTTGATTATTAGCAAGTGAGCACACACCACACTGCTCCCCAGCCATGTGCACTCTGCCCATGCACTGACTTAACATTGTGTTGGTTTGTATGTGCGTGCCACGAATCATGATGACAGACAGAGATCACACCATCAGGTTAAAAGCAGGCAGTGGGGTGCTGACAGTCAGAAGCTGGCTGTAGTACGGTAACAGTATGAGTACTTTAGTGCTGCTCAACCTAGCCCACATATGCAAAGTTAAAATATATTGGTGGGATGTCAAAGGTTTAATCAGATCCATCATTATTCTAGTGATTGAGCCATAATTCTCACCACTAAAAAGAAACAAACAAATATTGAAAAAGTTTTAAAAGCAATTTACAATATTTGTTTTTATTTATAAAATAAAAACTATTGTGATCAATGAAATTTCATAAATGCCCAACTTATCAAATGAATCATATGTAAATGTTATAAAAACATCTTTTTGTATTCAGAAATTCTTGGAAATTATTTGATGTGTCTGGCTTTACAGGGTTAAAAAATGAAAAAACAAAACAAAACATGAACATCTTATATTAAAATATATTTATTAAAATCCACATCATCACCTGCATCACACTTTAGCGCTCTGTGAAATGTGTTTAGAAAGTGATGCTGATCAGACCAGACTGATGCTGCTAAGCTGTTTCAGAGCCTCCTCTCATGATTTCTGAGCAGTAAAATTGTTAAACAAAAACCTCAGAAAAATAAACACATTATATGCACAACATTTATCATTCCGGGCCTTCTGTTTGTACCTTTACAAAAGAGGTCAGGAGGTATAGTGGATCCTTCACTAATTATGGTTCGATCCCTGACTCCTCCTGTCCACCTGTCGAAGTGTCAGGCAGGACACTTAAACCCATATAGCACAGCAGCACTGTGGCCATTGCTGTGTGTGTGAATGAGAGAAAAAATGGGAAGCGCTTTGTATGGTAGAAAAACGCTGTATAAGTGCAGTCATTTACCATAATTACTGTATCAGGACAAAAAGAGTCAGTGGTATGTCAACAACAGTTTCCCAGTGAATGAAACCAGACTGCATCATGTTTTTTTTACATGTCTGCACTGTGCCGATGCTTTAAGGTCAGACTGTATTATATGAGGGGATTGCAGAGTATTCAGTTCTGTCTGTTTTGATGGAATATGGATATTGATGTAATTCAGAAGTGATGTGGCCTTTCAACCAGCTTCAGTTGTTGAAAGATAAGTAAGCTTGTAATAACCAACCTCCACTTTCCCTAATGCTAAAGCACTAATGGCTAGTATTTGAAGTGAATTACAATAATTATCCACATAAACATCAATGTTAATTTCCCTTTGCAAATAACCTCTTTGATGGTACTCTTTTTAAACGGTGCCACAACCTATTGCTTTTTGCCTGATTGTGAGCTGGTGGGATGTTGAGCCACAGTGGAGAGTGCTTGATGGCAGATGTTCACCTCTTGGATATCATCCAGGTGCCACTCAGGCTTTGATGCTCCGCTGTGATGCACCAACATAAATGACACCCTCTGACGCTAAACAAAGCATTCCTGGAAAATGTAACTTCATCATAAAAAAACAATTAATAATGATTGCTGCATTTATGCACTGTGCGTCATTCAGACCCAGGGTCTCATTTCCGTTGCCTCTGGGAGTGCAAATTAATTTCAAGCTTCTGGGCCTTGATTTCCAGAGAACTCAGTTGGATCTTACCTGTGAAAATAGAGAAGAATCTTGACATAATGATGTAGCATACTGTTCTGGCTTTGATGTTTGGTAGCATTACAGTTTTTAACCAAAATGTCACTTCAGACGTAGAACTTTGGGCTAATTATTTTTGCTGGCAGGATCCAATCATGAACTGCGCAGGGTATGCAGAAATAGTAGTAGAAGAAAAAATGTTAACTAGAAGAGTGCGCTCAGTAGAGTGCAGATTACCGCTAGTCAACCTGAAAAGAAAATTGAATGCAGTCTCTTTTGTAATTACCAACAGTGTGATTAGTAACTGTAATTTAATTTCATAATTTTTGTAAGTAACTGTAATAGATTACATTTACATTTTTTTCTAATTTAATTACATAAAACTAGTTACATGTGGGACAGACGTGAGGTTCCAGTGACCTTTGGCCACCAAAACATAATCAGTTTATCCTTGAAACAAATGGTCATGTTTGCAACATTTGAAGAAATTCCCTCAGAGCGTTCTTGAAATATGGCCTTCACAAAAATCGGACTGACATGAGGTCACTGTGACCCTTACCTTTGACCACCAAAAAAAATAGGCTGTCTTTGTTAGACTTTAATTGCAATATCTCCAAGTGGCCACATTTCTTACAGGCCACATGAAACCTTTCAGTGTGTCTGATCTGGCACAGGCTGTATTTTGCCCAGGTCAGCTTTAAAGAGATAGCTCACCCAAAAATGAAAATTCTGTCATTTTCTAATCACCTTTATGCCAACTGAAGGTCAGGTTTGTTTATTTAGTCCACAAAACACTGCTGGAGTTTCACAGGAAAACAGCATTGCAGAATCGCCCAAGCAATGTAAGTGAATGGTGACCAGTTTTCAAACGTCAAAAAAAAAAAAAGGTCACCTGATGATTACTGCTGATTACTGGTGTAATTCAAGTCTCCTAAAGCCCAGACATGTTAAGTTGACTTGAAAGATGTCATTTACACAATATTTCTTAGCAACAACAGGGAACTAAGGCCTGGAAATGCTCCAACCTGGTAGTTACTGATGGTTATGTTCACATCAAGAAATAGGTAAAATTTTCAAATCTCAAAATCATCTCTTTAAGACACATTTTGTGATTGCTCACTGGTTACCCAAAATATAGTTTCACAAAACTCACAAAAGACTGAAAAGTGCACAAAAAGCACTCACCACAAAGTTTTCAAGTCAAATCTCCCTTTGTGAAAGCAGAGTTTTAAGGTTTGCCTTTGCAGACGGTAACTCTCCTTTCTAAATGTCATTGAAGTGATTGACACTGAAATGCCGAAGCTGTAGTAATTAGAAACTGCAAGACAGCCGATCAGTCTTAATGTACTGCTTGTTTGTTTTATTGAGTGGACAGGATACAAAAGATTTTTTTGGTGGGTGAAGGACTGTTATCTTCACTGCAGCCTGTTCTAAAAACATATCCCTCAAAAATGCTTGCAGCTACCCTCAGCACCTTTTCCACTGCCTGCTCTTTGTAGCTGCTCAGCTTTATAACCTTTCACACACTAAGGTTATACCTTTCACACCCCAAGGTTATACCTTTCACGCTGTAAAGTTGTTCCTGAGGGTGTGAAAAACCTTTGCTTTTATTGGTGCAAGCTATAGACTGTGAAGACCGCCTTTAATACAGTGATACAGAGAGAAAAGGAGAACAGCACAATTAACATTTTACAGATTAAAACTGTATAAAGATAAAATACTTGAGGTGCTTGAAGTGACTGTATATATTACAGTATACCAAAATGGAAATATAAAGAAAGGAATAAAAGATAAAATAAAAATAAAATGCAAGGATTCAAGCACAAAAATAATTTTTTTTTTTGTAATATTGTGCAGTTCAGTTTGAACAAGTGTCTCTTTAGGTCGAGCAGAGGAGAAACAGACTGACTGAATTGATGATGTCATCTGAAGACAAAACCTGGAGCTGCTCTTTAGACGGTGAATAATGGAACAGCTGCTGACACCATGACAGCAGCCATGGTGATTTGATTGGGACACAAGGACATAGTCTGATTCATAGCTGAAAGGCCTTCATTTAAATAAAACCCAAAGACCTGTCCACTAATGCATTGTGACAGAACTGACTCCAAAAACTGTCACCATTTCATGCAAGAGGAAAGTCTTGTCAAGATATGCTTTTCTATCAAAAATCAATATGTGATGGACTTTGCCTTTCAAAGAAGTGTATTACCCAGAGAGGACTTTGCAAAATTGAAATGCATCAGAAAAGCTTTAAATAAGTGAGAATGTTACTTTAAAATTTTCAAAAATTTACTGAAATTATCAACATAATTTGAAGAAATAACATTTTTGATATTACATGTATGTCAAGATGCCTTTATATGAGGACATGAAGTCCCTCATTTTCTGATGGACCACCATGGGGCCTTACTTACTTACTTAATATGTACAGAAGTCAATGGCAAGAAATAAGTAATTTTTTGATCCTGTTTGATTTGTGACACTAATTACACATATGATGTTTGTCCAAGACAGGAAAGTCAGAGTTTGCTGTATATTTGTCGTAGTTTAGTTTAGTGTCATGTGAAACTGCTCAGTGAACTCCATCTCTTGTCTCACACAATATCTGTCACCACTATTATCTACATCTACATCCTGGTACTAAAATACAATTGTAGCTTCAGTGGCTAATGTTAGCTTTTGAGAGAGAAAGTCATGATGTGACTCTTACATTTATTATTCACAGTCTTAAACTTCAACAGTTTTACAAGAAACTGGAATTTCTTGACTTGTAAAACTATGTTTCAAATTAACAAACACAAATTATGTAATTCATAGCGCAATTCAAATGGGATCAAAAAAGGTGAGGTACTTTGGCTTTCTTTTTGTTACAAAGATATTTACTGAAGTTAGCAGGCTAAGCAGCAAGCTTTAGCCTATTCTGTCTCATAATATCACGTTGTACCTCAAAAGGCCAAAGTGAGTCTATAGCATCCAGTCTGCTCTCAGTCAAACAAGACCAAGATGGTTTTCTTGCAGGGTTTGAGTCCTGGAACACCAGGGCTCCGGAGATGGGCGCTGAGTAGTGCCTAACCTCTGTCTCACTCCTCTCTCCTGTCGCTGTCTGAACCAGCCATGTCTTTGTTGTCCCCAGTGTCAGAGTCCTGGTCAGAGCTGCTCTAAATCACCTTGGTACTGTATTCCCTCCCATGTTCATTGGGAGGCTGCTGAGCCCTGTTCTGATGCCTGCCTTCCTGGCTCTGGTTCCAGCACCGCTTAAAGCCAGCATTGTGCATTAGGCTCCCCTGCCCCAGGTCTGAAAACTACTGACGCTATAAAGACAGACACTCCCCGAGTCCCCTAGACCGCTTGCTGCACAGCTAACTGAGTTAACTAGCTGATGGCAGCAACAGATAAATGTAATATGCTGCCCCCTTTTTGAGCACAAATTCAACAGTTGGCAAATTCTTACATACTATCCCTTTAACTACAGTTTGTTACTTTTAACCTGTGCAGATAATATTTTTTGATCCAACATTGAGGAGTTTGCATTTTCATCTGCAATAGCCAGAATCTGAACATGAAAAGTGTCATGTCCATGTGTCATGTTATCTAAAGAGCTTAAACGTGACCTAAATCGAGCCACTCTGAAGCTTTAAAGCACACACATTCATTAAAAAGGTTTCAGGATACATATAAAAATTGGGGCAAGTATTGCACATGTGCGTCAGCAACAAAGCGCATTTGCAAGACATTACACAAACTCAGCGGTGTGATTGTGCATGTACCATAGATAATTTGCTCAAACACACAGATCTGAGCATGCATTTGAAACGTGCAGTGACACAAGGCACAGGTCGTTTTGATTTCGGCATGATCAAGTCTTGAATGTCCATGTGCGCAAGACAGATGGTGTCCTCCCAGCACTGTTTCACCTGCTTGCTGTACCATGCAGTAATGAAGTGCTTCCTCATAGGAAGTCAGCCAGTCATTAAATAAAGAATAGGCTGCCTGAGATCAATCGAAAAGACGAAAGGACAGTGACTTTTTGTATCCAGACAGTCAACAAAAGGCAGTGATGGAGATGCAGGGAGAGAGAGCTTCAAATCAATGTCATATCAGATGCTGGAAAGAGGCAAAGAGGAGAAAGTTCTTTTTTCCCTCATTTTGCACAATTTACACATCTGTCTGCAGTACCTCTCTGAACATCACATGTGCAACACATGTGCTAGAAACAAATTATACTCCCAGTCATGCTAGTACACTTTGTGAATGTATTTAGCCTCACTATGACATCCCTCTGCCATCTTCATCCTCACTCTCATCCTCTTTCTCCTTTTCCACCGGCTGCAATCACAGTCGTCTCAAACACCCACATGCTGTAAACTGTAATTAAGGACTTGAATAAGTGGGGATGTGTCACTTGAGCTGAACACAGAGGAACAATGTAGAGTTAATCCACTGTAATTTGCTCGTCCGCTGTAGTTTTGCAGAAACTAGAGTTTAGGCTTCCACAAGCACACACTATCTGCTGCAAATAACAGAGGGTTTAAAAGCAGAACAGGCCAGCATGTCTCTCAGCGTCAAATACTCATTCAGTCATTTGTCTGTCTTTCAGTGCAGAAATGTAAAATGTTGCTGGCAGGAATTCATCCACAGATAAAGCACGGAACAGAGAAAACAGGTTTCAAACATTGCTGCCTCTGGCTGTTCCGGGGACTCACTCTGTTGTTGTTGCCTTGAATTGAGGCTCGAGGCCAGATGTTCATGAGCCAAAGAAACAGAATTGATTGAATGCCGTCAATATATATTAACATTTTTCTTTGTTCTGCGGGGAGCAGCAGGTTCAGTTTAATGTTCCATTAACACTGCCATTGTTCTTGCCCATTGTGCGTGGGTGCAGAGAATACATTAAATTGCATAAAACAAAAATACACCTGGAAATGTTTAACGGTGATTTCTTACTAAAGGTTCACTTCAATTTCCTGTATTTTTTGACCACCAGGAGCTTTCTCTTGGGTGGTTTCAGAGAAATTACATGAGCAAAAATGGGAACGTATGAACATGTAATTGAATGCAAAGAATAAATGCTATTGGTGCTGTGCTGTCTTCAAGGTGGCCATAATCAATTTTCACAGAGAATACACAGGGCAAAATATGATATGAATAATATCCAATTTGAAAAACATGAGGGTTTTAGACAAATGTATTGAGTGCAAAACAAGACGGACTGACCATGTCAATGATTCATTCTGTCCATTAGGAAAGTTTACATTTGATTTAAATTGATTATTTAAATCTGACTGCCACGTTGAACAATTAAACAAGTTAAATGTATTGTTATAACTTTTTTGTCATAAAAACTGAAATGTTCAAATGATGAAGTTGTTCATTAGCACCATCAGTGAAATTTTAATTTACAAAATACACGTGGGCTTTCTAGTTTTCATGATTGTAAGACATCATTTTTAATAAATGGGGTTCATTTTGTTAAAGCTCTTGTGGTATGTTATGTTTTACAGCTTGTTCTCATTCCCTGGTCATCAAATACCAATGCTTTGACCATATTATAATCACTATTTTGTTGTTGCTGTTTACATTCAACCAGATGCAAATTTAAAAAATGGACTGCAGAATTATTTCCTTGGTGTATAAATGTATATGTATATATGTAAATAACTGTAAATATTGTTTTATTTTATATTTTACTCTATTCTATTATGATTTCAATTACCTGTATATATTTTATATGTGTGTAGCATGTGTTGTAACAGAGCATTGGCATATTTACAACAAAGTGTCCCAAACACTAAACCCACATGTTCAGTGTATAATTTATTGCACATCCTGGTTCCCAGCATCCCCTGATGCTAATGATCAGGAATGGCTCCTGATGAATTGATGTTGAGCCTTTTTGTGCTGGATTTCATTCCGGACGTCAGGCCCATTACTCTTCCAATTTGGCCCGGCATGGCTCTTTTTCACAGATAACAAATGCAGTCATTTCCTTGCTAATTCAAACAGGCCCCAGCTTTAGCGATTCAGTGGACTGCCATAAGGCAGTAAAGCATTCAGTGACGTCGGAGCGCACAAGCAATGATGAGAAATGGCACACAGGTGCTGCTCCCTGAATCCCTTCCTTCATTATGGTGCCTCAACGCCACAGCGCTTTTTCCTCCATTACTTTTCAAACAGTTCTCTTTTACAAAATGACTGAATTACAAAATGCTTGCTTACTCACCAAGTCAGAAAATGCATCAAAGAAAAAAATTACTTACCTCTATTTAGTTCTTGGTAAACTGCAGTGAATATTTCTTCTAACAGCATAATACATCGACTCATCATGAACATACCCACATCACTGATATGAAATTATATAATAGTGCTGACAGGTCATGACTCAATAACTCCAGCGGGGATATTAATGGGGGGGTTGTTTCTTGTATAATTGATTAAACATTTTCGGGTCTGTTAGGCTTGAGAAAAATGATGGTCAGCCTGAACATTAAACATGGATTTCCAATATGAGTAATGGCACGACTTTCTTGTCTGCAGCGGCGAGGACCCCACATGCCATTAATAAACGAAAACCATCACTGTCATCCGTAATGCTGTGGTAACATTTAGGATCTCAGTGGCTTACATCACTTTTTTTTTCTTTTCTTTTTTCTTTGTCTCTGCATCAGGCCAGACGATTTGACATAAGGGGATTTCGTGTTGTTAGAGCAACTGCAATCAGGTGTATTGCCATCCCACAAGGGCCCAATTGTCCTGAAAATAGTCATAAGCAGCACTACAAACTGGGAGAAAATAACATTACTTGAGATCCTCATCTGCTGCTGTGGCAACAAATCTATTACAGGTGCAAAGGCTGAGCCAAACAAGGACAGTTCTGGTAGCTAATCACAGGAGTGCCACCCTTGTTATTAGAGCCCTATATTGTAGGCATCATACAGGACACTGCAGTGCTTAAATAAGACAGTCAATATCATCTTGTGCTACTTTCTTCCCTCCCTGCAGCCCTATTCTTCTAATGACACTATCACCATGAGTGACTCCTGCTCATGAGTCTGACACTCGAGTATAAAAGCCAAACTAATGAACTGTGCCGTAACTCTCATCAGTTTATCCTGACGAATAACTGGTTTACTGACAGAAGTAACTACAGCATAACACAGCAGAACCCAGCGATAGAAACAGACAGAAGCTATATGACTTGAGTGTTTGTTTATTTTCTTCTTCTAATCAGCTTCCCTCATTATAAAATCAACACTGCACAACTGCTGAACATAACTAACACAATTACACAGTGTTTTTCTACCTTTGACTGTTTCTTTTCAGTAATAATAACCTCAGTGGAAATTGGTCTTGCTGAAGGATTTGAAATCTTCACGACCTTGAGGCACGTACAGTAATTTGTGTGAACAACACATTCTCACAGGAGGAGTCAGAGCAGATCAAGTGATGAGATTAGTTGTCAGTGTAGAGAGTCATTCAGTTGGTCACTGAAGCACAAACAATTATTCTTTACATGTTTTGCATTGTCGCCAAAAGTACAACCACCTCCGCACCACAATGCCCTGGATCCACTGCCTATACAGTCTTCTGCCTTAATGCCCAATTTAATTAAAATTCAATGATTTGTGGGTCAGATATTTACAGGAAAATACATGTTGTGCAAATAACTGTTTCTATTTAACATTTTATGTCTAGCATTGTACAAACTGCAAATATACTGTCTTCTAATGCAATCAAACAAGATATAAACTGATCCTATTGTTTTTATGGGTTTTTCAAATGTAAAATTTCCCTCACCTACAAAATCTGAATAAAACTTGCTTAATTTCAGGTTTGTTTGCCATAAAAATTGTAAAAAACCCTCCAGGCTAGATTTAAACTGAAAATGATTGAAAGTAAAATACGTCATACATTGAATGGCAGAAATCAGTATGTCTTAAAAATTGCCATTTCTTCACCTGCTTTTCTGCCACTGTTTTAAAAGTGCCATATTGTACAGTATAGATTGTTCAGTGGAAAAAAAACACATTACTTTTCAGACGAGACTGGCTCCTGTGAAACAAAACTGTTGCTTTCACAAATGAGTTTACATAGATGTAGCTTTCAGCTGCAACGTCCCTGTTTCAAAGCCTGTTGATTGATTTCTGTAATAAAGGCAGAAAATGCCCATTTTGGCTATCGGATGGGTTGCTAAGAAATGTTGGACAGAAATTCTAGGTTCCCAGAGGACAAATCCCACTGACTTAGATGCTTCCCTGAATTTTTCTCTAATGCCACCTCAGGGTTTTCATTTTTGTTTTTAAGTGAAATGCCTGTCAACTATCAGATGGATTGCCATGAACTTACATATTGTGCTGGCTGAATTGTGCTAACTATGGTGATTCTGCTAACACGCTAAACTAATGTGGTGACAATGGTAAACATACATGCTTAACATGTTAGCATTGTCAGTGGGAAAATGCTGTCATGCTGACTGTCTTGTTTCAACAAAGTCACTATAATCTAGTCAAAACTCTTTAAGTCTTTTATTTTTCTTTCTTTTTTTTGGCACTGGCAGCCCTAATTACACTGCAAAGGCAAAAAATGTCAAGAGGTAGTTGTCATCACCTGAATACACTTAATGAGCCATAGTTTATGACATCTTGTCTTAAACTGATAAGATTGCTACTTAAATAAAATTCACAGGTTTGTGGATGAAATATTTAGAGGAAAATATATATTGTTCAAATAACTATTCACACGCAATATTTTATGTCTAGCACTGTACAAACTGCAGAGATATACTGTTCTAATTTAAACCAAGCCAAGAATATAAACCACCTTCATTGTGTTTGTAAGTTTGCAATGTAAAATTGCCTTTACCTGCAAAATTGCACTGAGCAATATCAAGTTAATTTGCCATGAAATACGTCTGGTCCTCAAGGCTAAGTTTAAACTTGAAAGGTTTAAATGTGAAGGGTTTATTGGTATGGCACCAAACATAAGTTATCATTGTGTTCAGTGCTATTTAGTAAATGTTCGCATGCTAACAGCTGGTGGTGACAATAATAAACGTTATACCTGCATAACAGGACATGGGAGAAGTTAGCTCCTCTGGTAAAAAATCTCTGCTAGAAAGCCTTTCTAACACGTCTATTTTAATTTGAACCATTATCTTGTCCCAAACCTGACCAGGTAATTTTGTTGCCTAAACCGAATCAAACTGCAACAGAAAACATTAAATATTAATGATAAACAACCCTAAAGAAAATAAGTTAAGTAAGTCTCAAAATTACATATTTCAACAATAAGCTCCACATGAAAGTTGACCCCAAACTCCAGGGTGGAAGTTTAATTCTTTGCCCATTCATGCACCATAAACTGGTTCTAGTATGGACCATTAAAGCCAGAAAGCGCTTTCTGACAGAAAAAGTCCTAAAGGTCCTGAAGGCTACCTTCTCCCATGTGCTGCTTAACACCGGCATGTTAGTCTCTTCAATGTGAGTAGATTACAATGCTGATTAGCATTTAGCTGAAAGCACCACTGTGCCTCCAGCCTCATAAAGTTGTGAGCAGGGCTATGGACTCTTGTTTCAACACAGTCATTAGGGATAATCTAGTCAAAACTTTAGTCTTTATTTTGCTTTATTTTCTCTTCACTGTTAGTCCTAATTACACTGTGAAAGCAAAAAAAAAAAAAAAAAAAAAAAATCTCAAGAGGTAGTTGTCATCGTCAGAGCACATTAATGAGCCCTGGTTTAAGACATCTCATAATAAACTGATAAGATTGCTACTGTTTGCTCCAATAAATGTAACCTGCGGTTTGCATTCTGCAGCACTTAAAGGTCATTGTTAACTAAATCCTCGAAACCCTGTGTTTTGCTTTCACACCACAGACCTGCCCAGCCTCCCAAAGTAGTGGCATCCAGAATGAACAGGGTCACTATAGTGACCAGCGTGCTGCATCCCTTCCTCATGCTGGTGACAGCTCATTTTCGGAGCCACGGCTTTAGCACTGAAAGAGCAGAGGGCCCTATAATGATCAGCTTTTAGCGCTGGCACTGGGCGGCTGAATAAGCCATCAGGCATCATTAGGCCATGCTGGGGAAAACAATCTCTCCATTCCCATCGGTGCTCCCAAACAGGAGAACTCTCTCAGAGAAATACATCAGAGACACTTAAACCTGTGTGCTGTGTGTGCTAGAATGCTTTGCTCAGTCGCAATTGGCATCATTCAGAGACTTCCTATTGCTGATTATGTTGCTCTTTATGATGCCTTTTGAGAACTCTAAAAAGCATAATTCATTTCATCCGAAACATCTGGCTGTTGTTTTACCTGTTCACTCCTACGGCTCTTATGCTAAAATCTTGATTCAGAGAAAAAAGGTGGCAGCGACTGATCAACAGCAGGAAGACATGAATTCATAATATTTCCCACTGAATAGAGGAGAGTCACTTTTGAAAAGGCACTAATGATCTCTCAACAGAGTGATGCAAACCAACTAGATACACAGAGACATGTCAATTATTCTTACTGGGCATGTACTATCCCTGGAAGCTTTTTAAAAATGGTTATTTTTATATTTATTTTACTTCAAAATGCCTCAGCTAGTCAACCATACTGCATTTGTTCAGTGCTCTGGATGCAACCTATCTAAAATGTCACCACTAAACAAATTGAGCCCGGCTGACAGAGATGAATAAGGCTGCTGCGGGCGCCGTGTCCAGAGTTACTGGGTTAATAAAGTACAAGTACATGTCGACAGACAAAGAACTTCCATCGCCACTGTTCAAACAAAACATGTACACCCACTCTATAATGTATCAAATAAAAATTCAGGAATGGTATAATGAGTATTTTCCCTTTCTTTTTTTGCTAAAATGTAAAATTAATGTGGTTATGTTGTTTTATATTCTCAGTTTACTTTGGCACACACTGAATTGGTACCTGCTTTGAGTACACAACATATTCCATTAACAATATGTCAGTTGCAGTAAGTGGAATCTGTAAAACATTTAATTTAAAAAATTAATTCCAGTGCTTTTTATGTAAATCAGTTTTGTTCAGCATATTATAACTCTTTGTTGATTGTGTCTGTTGTACATAGAAGAGGACGCAGCTTTTCCTGTGAACCTGCCTGTTCACACCTTTCCTCAGAAGCATTATCTGAGCGCTGGGTGTTAATTTGGCCTGTCTTGAACAATCGAGGCCAGGTTAGGGAACCGTTTGATGTTAACTGTTTCTAAATCTTCAAGTGCAAGATGAAAATGAGCTCTGACACATCAGTAAAACACAGAGACAAGCAAAGTAACACCATGTAGCGTTCGGTGAGCCTGACACAAATCCTGAAATAAATACTTTTGAGATACAGTGTTTTTCCACTGAATTAGCTGTGGTCCTTGAACCGGTTCGGTTCACAATTGTTGGAACCTTGATGCTATCTGGCAAACCAGCCAAGTTTTCCACCAGTTCTGGACAGAACTAACCATTGTAATCAAGGATGCATCATCAACAGAGGGCGTTGCACAATTCACAACGACGTGCAGAATATGACACACCCACTTTGGTTCTTGGTTAAAGGGATAGTTAATTCAAAAATGAAAATTATCATTGTCATTATCTACTCACCCTGATGTTGGTTGAGGGTCGGGTTTAGTTTTGTAGTCAACAAAAAAACTGCTGGAGTTTCACAGGAAAACAGCGTTGCAGAATCTCCAGTGACCAGTTTTCAAACGGACAAACCAACCGAAAAAAATTTCTCCATACTGCTCGTCTGGCATAATCCAAGTCTCCTAAAGCCCTGACATGCCGTTTACTTGCGCACACACCGTGACACCACTTAGACCCAGTTCAGACAGTGTGCATGTATAGATTTAGGCTGAAAACATGGTGTAAATTACATCTTTCAAGTCATCTTGGCAAGTAATCAACTTGGTGTAAGCCAAGACAGTGGAAACATCATAGTCAAGTCAAATCTCCTCACTCTTTTCTATTCTGGCCTCCTCGAGACTCCTGACCAATGATAAGAACTTTTTCCTACACACCTTTGACACTTAGAGCTAAATGATTTGTTTTTTGTTCCCCAGGGACTAGGAAAAAACACACAAAACCTGGCAGACACATGGTCCAGGCATATTATCATCTCATAGAATTGTTATGGTGAACATGTTTCGGTTACAGCAAACAGTTGCTTCATTGCATCCAGTACAAACAGAGCAACATGAGTATTTGGAGTTTCTGGACACCTGACAAATGTACTCCTGATAGCTCTGTTTTGGTCTCCATTAACTCCTGACTTCCTAGACATCACAATTTCTTCTCTAGCTAGTCACTAAATTTGCCTGCTGCTTGGTGGTGGGCAGGTAGTTTACAGTGGGTTTAGAGCTTGTTTGCTGAAAACATCAGCCTGCTGTTGCTGGAAACGGAGTTGATGAGGTGGTGAGAATGAACCATACACATAATTTGGAGAGGGACCTGGAAGCAGTTGTCCACCAGAGCATGTGCATGACACACCTCCACAGTTGACTGAAAATATCAAATCTGCATTACAGTTTATGGAGAAAATGCCCACCGGCTGTTTCTGGCTGTCTTTGATGTACAGAGTTTCTGATGGACAAATAGCTTTACTTGCTGCTAAAGTAGTTGACCACTTACTGCTGCTGACAGTAATGTTATTTGCCATTCATCTAGTTAGCTAAGTTAGCCATGCAGCTAACATTTGTGGTCCTGGCTGATGCTGCCCTTACAGGAAGCTTGCAGTGTTGCTAGAACAGGAACTTTGAATCGCAGGGAAGAGGTTTTCAGGCCTGAGGTCGGGGAGCAGTGGACACTAGAACCAGAGCAAGGTAAGCAGGCAACAGAACTGGACTCAGCTAATAATAGCTTGTGGTTGTGAATATTTACAGTCATTTCTCAGATGACCTTATGGTCACTATTTTTGCACTGAGAGATAAATTTAGCCTACATGAAGTAACCACAAGTCATATCATGATGTACCACCAGCCAAAATTATAAGTGTGTAGTCACATCCTGTAAAGTTTACAACTATTCTCAGCATTTATGTAACCATGCTGGGTTCACTTTGAAGTTGTTTTTTGACTCCTATGAGCATTGTTATTTTTAAACACCGGCACATATGAAGTCACATTTAAATTTGAATTACACAGTTAGGCCTGAGCACTCCGTTCCCTCCTCCTTCAGATCAAAAGGAAAGCCAATAAAATGCTTTGCTTGCAGGCATCAGCTTTGATGTTGCTCCTCTGCATGCTCATTTGAGCCCAGGGGCATAAAGTCAGGAGTGGACAGCACCTCTACCGGCATCAAATTGTTTTGTGTTTATAATCTCAACCCTAGAAATACCCAGAGATTGGCATGAGATGCAGCCTTTTTGGGAGTGGAAATCTTTTTGTTTTTGACATTTTTCTTTATTCTTCAAAAATAATTGTTGCTTTTTCATAAGATAGTCTAGTTATTCTCCCACAGGCTGTAAACCTGGAAATGTGTCATTTTGATATGTGTTTTTTTACTGCACAGACTTATGAAAGATGCTGCACGATGAACTGTAATCAAGTAAGCCCACAGGAGCCTTTGTCTATTCAGCATCATTAAAGGGAGCGACAGAGCAGAGTTCCCAGTGGTTACGAGAACCATGTAATTACATTGCTTTGAAATTTGTGGAACTGTAACTCACCATCAAGTGGTATTTTCAAGGGATCTTGTCTTCGGGATGGATTGTTGAAGAGCTTTTCTCTCCAACTGTCTTAAACTGCGTACACAACGAAAATGAAAGGATGAAATCACTGTGGCCTTTAATATTCCACCTGTAATTGAATCAGTGTCGTGAACTCGTGTTAACTCATGTCTCTGAGCTCGTGAAACAAGCACATTTATGAATCATTATCTCCTATTCATTCTGTTGAGGAACATAATGAGACAGTAACCCAGTTGAGAAGAGTGTGTGGAAACTAGTCTGAGCTCTGCCTTTCCTCTGGCTCTGCAGGATTTCTGTGGACTGTGGTCGAACACTGTTGTAGGTTATTTAAGAATTCATACATTTTGCTGTAAGTCTTTCATTGGATTATTGCCCAGTCAGAAACCTCTGCTTAGCAATGTGCATTAATTACTGCTGTCAGAAAACTTCAAACAGAACATTCATAAGGGATAGTTATGAATTTTGGTTTAAGGATCTACTGTAACCAGTTTTTGTTAACAAGAACAGCAGTTATCTTTTTCTTTTTTTTTTAAAACAAGGCTTTGTGTGGTCTTTGCTGTACTAGCATGATCCACAACTCTTTAGCACAACAGATGTAAAGTGACAAAGGAGCCGAGGTGAAAATATGCTGGCTTTTTGCTCTGACATTCAATTTGGGTTCGATTGTGCATTCCCAGTTTTCCCATTCACACCTCACAGGTTGACCGGATCACTGCAGGGCTGTTTGTATGTGATATATACTGAAACCTCTATAAAGGAGGAAAAATCTCTGAATACTCAGAGCAAGTAAAGGAGTTAATCTACAAAGATAAGTTTTCATATATTTACTATAATTCTCTACTTACACAATGCAGTATGATGTACTGCATGTGTTTACTTCCCGTCAGTGCTATAGAAACATTACCTCAGCCTACAAGCTTAGTGATTTTTCATCCTTAAGTTAGTTATCTTACTTTTCACAGTTAGCTTGGTACATGCTGTTAATGTATTTACTGTTCATTTTGTATGTTTCTGAGCATCACTATCTTAGATAAAAGTCAGCATCTCGTCCTAGCTAGCTTGCAAGCATCATCATCTTCATTCAAACTTGACAACACCACGATAAAACTCACCAAAAACATCTTGGCTTATCTTTCAAGTGCTCCAACAGTCACCAGGTTTGGTTTGGTTGAAATAAACCCTCAATTCATCGGGTTAGATGTGAAAAAATTCTGATGGTATGCTTTTTCTCCCCAGTGCTTGTCTGATGCCGCGGGGATTATTGCTGAAGGGCATGTTTATATGCTGGAAGTCAGCACCACGCTGGTTCCCTCCACAAAAAGCCTGTGGGATTTTTCCATTGGATTTTGGATAAGTGTGAAAAATAAGCTCTGTGGCCAACAAAATTTCTGATACTTACACATTTTGTTTTGCAAAATAATCGTCACAAACAAACACAATGTTTATGATTTTAAAGCACAAATGCAATCATCAGATGTGAAATGTTAACGTTAGGCTATACAGTGTTTCTCAATCCTGGTCCTCAGGCCCCCCTGCCCTGCATGTTTTAGATGTTTCCCTGCTACAACACATCTGATTCAAATGATCAGGTCATTATCAGGCTTCTGTGGAGGCTTGATGATGAGCTGATCATTTGAATCAGGTGTGTTGGAGCAGGGAAACACCTAAAACATGCAGGGCAGGGGGGCCTGAGGACCAGGATTGAGAAGCACTGGACAACACAGACTTGACTTCATTGTCACCACCACTAAGTGACCAGTGTTCGACGGAAGCAACTTCCTGTTTTAAGGATATTAAAAAGCTTTAAAAAATTCATGAGGGTATTTACTAATGTATTTTATGTTGTTAAACAAAAATGTGAAAAATCTCTTTAGCTTGTGTTAACCACAGACCTAATTTCAGGCAAATAATGAACAAGCCGTAAAACAAACAACAACAACAATACTAACTTTGAGATGAGGGACCCAAAAGTGTTAATATATTAACTCATTTCTGGATTTTAGGACTCATTCCTGCAGCATGTATATATTGTGTGAGTGGAGAATATATATTTTTATTCAGTAATGTACTGCAGTGATTCCCAACCAGGGGTTCTTGTACTCCAGAGAATACTTCTGCTGTTACTAGGGGGTACATGGAGAGTAGCTCAACTAATTTGAAAAAAATGAATAGATTATTTGATTAAAAAGATACATCCACATATTGAGTCAGCTATATCAATAAATTAATCAATTTATTTGCTTTAATGTGTCTTAATTGCATTTGAGAGTGTGTGAAATCTAGTTAGCAGGCAAGCAAAGATGATGAAATAGATCTAGTTTGCTAAAAGTAATAGATTAACTGTTAAAATAGACCACTAAAAGTAATTGATAAATGGTTTTCAGCTTTTTTCACTCAGTAGCATAAATGCAAACTTGACCAAACCAAACCAACGATTGATACTTCAATTGTATGAAAAAAATCCACTATTATATCCACTTTTATATGGTTCACAGTTAAATGACATCCTGTTTAAATTAACTTAAATTAACACATTTGAAACATAACTGGTGGTGCTGATGATGGAGAAACACTGATGTACTGAAAGTGCTCCTATGATTGTCAGACATTTGCTTTTGAATGCAAAGTCTTGTTTGTTTGTCTATTTTTGGTCAACGGTATGATTGGATTTATTCACAATATAAAAAATAGTACTTATTTGAACAGGCTCAAACAGCAGGATATTTCACCTGAATATAATTTAACATATGAAATCCATGAGTTCACTAATAAGGACTGTGGGTCTGGCTTGAAAGTCGATATTTGATTGTGGCCAGCACGTACTCCACGCTCTGACACACACACACATACACACACACAAACATCACACTGGTCATACATGCCAGAGGGGCTATGAGAACGTGTGGTAATTGCAGTGTGACTGAGAAGCGGGTAGCCAACACAGGGTTTCGTTTGCTGCGAGAATCGAAAACCGGGTTGATAGGGTCACACGGGGAACACTTCATTATCTCGACATGCAGCGGCAGCAGCAGCAGCCTTGTCTGTGCTTTCCCTCTCAAACACTGAGGTCAGATTCATATCAACACTGCACGCCTTTGTTTGACCAGCACTGATCTTTAGACCTGTTATTGTTTTCACTGTTTAATTGTACAGCAGGGTTCCCACCTTTCAGGCTACATGTACTGTAGCTGCTGCTGACAACATTCAGCAAACATGGGGGAAGCTTTTGATTTATTTACTTTCCTTTTTTACTGACGTGTTTAACGACCTGTGATTCACTGAAGCGTCTCCCTCAACTTCTGACTAGAAATCGATATGGATCACTGATAAAACATGTGCCAAGATGTACAATTCTTTCAACATTGCAAAGTCTCATTACCAAGTTGGATGAAACATTTTTTTTAATATATAAAGCATAAGTATTTTTTATTAAATTTAAGAACTGTATAGTTTTTATTAATGAATCAGTAGTAGGGTGGTGGCACTAAATGTGGCACTTTTATTCTAATTTTTGTATCTGCATTGGTATATTAAATGTTTTCTTCCTTCTAGAGTATTTTCTTTGATTATAAAATAGAAACACAGTTATATAGCAGCAAGTACAAAGCAGATAAAGTAATATACCTACATTATGAACAGTGCTCTCTAACTTCTTAAGAGCAGCACTGAAAAAAAATGAAAACATTGATTCATTGGCTTTTAAAAGGGTGAAAATATGCATATGTAATTTAAAGGTATTGGTCATTTATGACTGCAACTTGGTTTTTAGTAGATATAGAAATATATTTCTGCAATAACAGCTAACCCTAATATATTTCCATGATTCAGTGTAGTAAATGTTCCCATCCACAATAAAAATACAGCCATCACTTTTGCATGAAATTCGACTTATATTTTAGAAGCAGATGGAAAATATATATTTTTTTGAACAAAAGCAATTCACTGCGATCACCATCTCAAATATTACATATCCATGCTTTATTGTTTGACCCTGAAAGAAACATGTTACATACATAAATACATACAGTGTATACATAAATCGATACATAAATAATTACTTTTCAAACAGACACACTGTCTCAGTGAAGTCCATCGATGCTGCATGTCTGACAGGTGTAGATGATATGTACAGCTGAGGTCTACTACAGTTTATGTGGAGCTGGGAGGGAAGGAGTACCGTGTACAGCAGCCAGAGCCAGGTGGTGGGGGGTCTTTTTGGCACTGTTAGCAGGAGGTGAAAGTTTTCCAGAAGAAGTTTTTACAGGGGGCTTTGCGGTCACGCTGAGGCAGTGATAGCCTGTTGTAGACAGCCCTCTCCTCCAGACGGGACTCCAGCGGCTCCTCAAGATCCACAGGTGCCGCTTCCCCTGGCAGCATGTTGGTGTCCAGAGCTCCGTCCAACAAGCCGGACACCAGCTTCAGGATCAACTCCTTGCGCTCTTTGCTCAGCTCCTGACCAAAAAATTAGAAAATTAGAGAACATATTATTAAAGAGACTAGATCACGGAAAACATGAGAATTTAACATCTTGCATCTATTTTATTGGAAAGATCAAGTCTTAAGTATTATTATTTTTTACTTTTCCCATTTAAGATGGTATAAATTGACAGGATAAAATAAAAATTGAATTAGTTTTCTCTTGAAAATTCTTTAAAATGCAGATTTTTGTTAATTTTACAAGCAATCTTGATTGCAAGTTCAGTGATTCTTTTTAAAATTCTGATTAAAACAATTTCTCCACCAAAAAGTGGTCAAATCTATCAAGAATAACAGCTGAAATTAAGTGCAATGAACTACATATGAACAATAAGAATCAGCCTTCTCACCCTGTTCACATGGATGGGGCTTCTATCCTCCACAGGAAGCACGGCGGCTGCTCTAACGCTGAACAGAACCCCCATGAGAGCTGATAACACCACCAGGAGCTGCATGCTGTGACAGGAGTGCAGGTGACGGACCAGAGCTACAGTCACAGGAGCAGGAGGCTCACAGAGGTAAGAGTGTGTGTGTGAGTGAGTGTGTGTTTGAGAGGAGGAGAGTCTGAGCAGCTCAGACCAGCCAGAGATCCAGAGGAGAGTGGTGATGGTGGTGGTAGAAAGTGCAGTGCAGTTGGTGGCAGCTGGTCACAAGATTTGGAAACCACTGATGTTTCTTCTGCTGTACCTCCAAAGTCCCTCATGCTTTTATACGCCTCTCCCCCTGTCTGCCACTGACGTGGAGGGTGGTGGGTGTATGACGGTGGGTGGAGGGTGTTTGGGGGGGAGGATGTGTACGTGAGCGTGGAGAAGGAGGGGAGATGAAGGGTTCAGGACAGAACAAATGGAAGCGTTCAACAGTTAACCTTTTTGACAAATTGTGAGGTGGTTGTGTTCATGTGATTCACCAGAGGGAACATCTGCAGCAGACGCTGACGTCACCGGGCTAAAACCAGGGTCTGACATCAACATGTAACTAATATATCGACACTTATGACAGACAGTCTCAAACAAGACCTCTTCAGACAGGTGGACGGACAATTCAGCAACTCATCAACTGTGTGATATCGCTGGACGTAGTCCTCAACGCTCAAGACCCTGCAGCGGCAATCAAAAGATCCAAAACAGATGACAAGCTGACTTATTGTTGATTAGTGTTTCACACTGTACTTCTGCCAACATCTGATTCCTGTCACGATGCTTCCCTGTGCCTCTCTGACACCTGAAGATTACAATTGAACTGTCTGACACTCACCATGACTTGAGGGAAGTGTCCTCATGAAATGCACACCATCAATCTAGTGGAGTAAACACTTGTTAAAAAGAAGAAGCAATTCTTCTTCAGCGACATGTACAATGGGGCTGATGGTTAACTTTGGTCTACATCAACAAGGGCAACTGGGTACATTAAACTTATTAGATTTTTCAGGGTTTCTAAACCTTTTCCAAAGTCAAATTCAAGCACTTTTCAAGAATTTTCAAGGTGCATTTTCAACAGCTGTAAATTACATATTCATATACATGTACTCAAAATGATCATTTCACTTCTTCATCACAACCAAAATTCTGAGTTGTGATAGAATTCTACAGAAGGGTGACAGATTAAAGGAAAAGACAACAAAGTTTCATGTTTCAAAATGTGTCACATTGTAAGTAGACTTGGCATCCTATATAATCTGGCTCAGCAACAGGGTTAGGAGGGTTACTTTAGAAATGTATTCCAGTGGTTACTAATTACATGTTAAAAAATGTAGTGAGTAACTTAATCCAAGGATCACAATATTAAGGTAATGTAACCTGATTACTCTCCATTACTTTTGGATTATCTCAGTACCAAATATATTCAAATTGCTTAGCCTAGTATAAAGTTTTGTATTCATTCTAAGGTTTATTCATTGTTTGTCCAGCTATTCCTTCCTTTGTTATGTGCAAATGCTGTTAAGCTGTAATTATGCACATATTCTTTTCTAAGTAAACGAATCACAATACACATTCAAACTTAAGGTAAAGTGCCATAAACTTATTCTGGGGTGTGTGTATTTACCCACACACATCTCAGTCACCAGCAGGTTTTGGCAGGTTAGCCAGCTAATTGGATTTTTATGTAGCTAACATTAGCGACTGGAATGTTTATTGAAATAAGATGTTGAGTTTTTGAATGATGACAGCATTCAACTGAGGGCAGAGTTTCACTGTACTGTTATGTTGTTCCCCTTTTCTGATTTTAAGACAAAATGATGGTGAAATTTCCATCCAGTAAAGCATTTTTTAAACTAGAGGTCATGATAATGAATTGACTGTACAATTAGCTGGTTTCACTCAGATCACAGTGGTGTTGTGAGACTCATGAACTGTTATAAGGTGTGCACACTGTGTATACAGCTCTTTATTTTAAAATGTGTTTTAGAATTGTTATCCTGCTTATAGTTCCCAGTTTTACTGAATGTAACTGGAATTTGATTACATATTATACAGTTACCTTTTTTGTATCCTGATCACGTAATCCTGTTACACCTAATATCCAACTTACTTTATATCTTTATCTAAAAAGCGAACTATTCAGTCAGGGAGGGATTTATTATGAAAGTTTGCAATTACAATTTCAAGCGGTTAATCCGAAATCCAAGCACATTTCAAACCTTGAAAACACGATATGAAAATTCAAACTCGTCGAATTAAAACAAGACAATGGTTTTTGGTTCAGGATGGGTATTGGCAGTAGAGGTGCAGAGACATTATTAAGGCCCAAGCACCGACCCTAACTTTACATGAAACTTTCACCTTGTGGTCTATACTTGACATATCATAATATTGCATGTATCACAGGATGTTCTCAGGATGCCTAGTGGAGACAGGAAGTGGCACTCAACTCTTTTCTGCGGCGTCCAAAACACATGACAGTTCAGAGCCTTGTCAACCAGCAAGGCAGCTTTAATTTGTATCTGTATTCATTCAACCAACAAAATTTACTGTCTCTGTATCTGTATTCATGAGAAAGTGAATACAGTGAAGATGAGAAGTGGGCGTGGTTTATACCACAAGTCACATTAAATTGGGCCAATTTGTTTTGCTGTTTTATTGTCTAACCTAATATTCAGCATCAAAATGATTTAATTTTGGCATAGAATTATGAAATATATTTACACATCCTAATACTTTACCTTTCATTTACCTCTGTCTTTTTAGTTTTAGCTAAACTACATTTATACCTGTGTGAAGCCCACCACCACCTCCCCTTTAACTGGGGGATATAGCAAAACCAGAAGCTGAAAGAAGTTTCATGAATCAAATGATACTGTTTAGCGTTGGAAACAGACCTCTACAATAAAGATATACAAGTATATAGATATTAGTTGAAGGGAATAATCTTGGTGCATTAAATCAGTGGTTGGTTAAGGCAGATGCAACCTTTTTAATGCTGAGGTAATCATAGAGCTGACTTTTGATTAAATTCAATTAAATTTTAACGAACAACTTTGGACAAGAGAAATATCCATTTCCATCGCTTTATTTATGGTTTCCAGAGTAATGTATTCGGATCTGGGTGGATCCCTAATTGGCAGGTTTGGGGAGAAAGACCGATGAGTGATATCAACAAGAGAACCAAGATAATGCTGCATCTCAAATCAAATAAAAATGTGTTTGTTAAAGCTGTTTAACTATGTTCCAACTGGATTTGCAAAAAAAAAAAATGTCTAGAATTTCATTGTGTGAGTAACAATGACTGTGAGTACAATATATTCCATTTAGATACATTATAGGCTGTAGCTGCAGTTCAATTAAATTCACACTATAGACTAAGCTGTTTGGATTCAACTAGTGAGAAATTGTTTCCGGCTCTCAGTGCAGAGTAAATTACCTTTTTTTCCCTTTTAGCCAAGTCTGTACTACACAGTTTTCTGCAGGGTGTCATGATTCATATGACATTAGCTGAAAGTATTAATGAAGCAGAATACATTACAGTTTTTGCTCATCTCTAGTCATTATACAAGTTTAACAACAATTGATTACATTGCATTGTCTGATATAATATAGAGGTTATACCGTGCATCATATGTTGAAGCTTACAGAAAGACTCATTTATGTCACTCATGTGTCATATTTCTAAGTATTTTGGGCTTGGTATGTGGCTAAATAACATCCCTAAATGTACTTCACACCCTAAACAAAGAAAAGATTTGTGTGAGCCTCTTCTAAACTACTGCAAAACCCAATTATACTGGTCTACAGTATATGAGGTAATCTCCTCACCTAAACTGATTATGGAGAGCTGATGTTGTTGTTTCAAGTGGTTGAGAAGCTGCCTCAACCTCCAGGATACATCTATGAAATAGCACAATTAACAGAGTTTACTGTTGTGACGTCTTTAGACAGTGCTACAGGCAGGGAACATACAGTACTTATACTCAAGTAGGCCTCGGCTGATACGTTCAAATGGATTTGATGTGCTTTCAAAACAGTGTTTGAGGTATTTTCTTCATACACTGCTGAGCTGAAGAAGGCCCAGAGCCAATCCAAAGATTAGCTGACTGTTGCAACAGCAATATGTCGGTAATTCAGTATGTTTGAAGAATCAACAACAACTGGCCGCCTTAAAAGTATCTGCAGCCCAGCCTGCGAGAGACTTCAAACAGTGAAAAAACGTCAGCATGACGACTGGCATAGGTGCTCCAAGATCTTATTAGTGTGCGTGGAAGTCTCCATTTTCCCTACATCTATCTCATGTATGGCCTCCAGCAGCACTTCAACAACTCTGTACAAGGAATCACAAAGGGACACTGACTCGAAGATCATCTGAGGGTTTTATGTTGAGTGTTATCTATTTAACAGATAAATCTGCACATCTGTCATCTGCACGGAGGCATTTAAATTTGACTTACAGAGGAATTTTAAAAAGACAAGCGATACATTATCTTCAAAGTTACTCCAGAGCAGATATTATTAAAACATATAAACATCAAATTTAATATTTATGCTCTGTGGATATGTTTCATTTCCAATATTACAGTACATTAACAGTTACTGTTCGTACATGCCAGAAGGCCACATTTTAATAGAAAATCGGCATGGAGGTCTTACACAACAAGAACTAGAGTTGATGCAACTGAGAGCAACAGTGACACTTGACATTGCACAACACTGACTGATCTGAACAATCAAATGGAGCCAAGGGCTTTTCATTCAAATTCAAAGAAAACCTAGAATACAAAGATATATTCTCTGAATATGCATCTGGAGAATTTCAACAGCATAATTTAAAATCATTCCTTTACACCTCCACAGTGTGTGAAACTGACTTATACTGCAAAACAGATTATAGGATGCCATCTTGTGCCTGGATACTGAAACTGCACTTGGACTTCACTCACACTACAGTACTGTTCATACCACTGACTTTATGTATTTCTATACAAACGCTGTGTCAAATGTAAAGAAAAACAGAATACAATGATACTTTTCACCTATATTCAATTGAATACAGTTCACGGACAAGATTTAATATTCAAAGTGATTAACTTTATTGTTTTTTGTAAATATACACTCATTCTGAATTTGATGTCTGCAACATGTTCCTAAAAAGTGCAGGCATGGTCATGTTTACCACTGTGTTCCATCACCTTTCTTTTATCAACGCTCAGGAAGTGTTTGGGAGCTGAGGACATTAATTGTTTAAATTTTGAAAGTGAAATTCTTTCCCATTCTTGCTTGATATTCGACTTCAGGTGCTCAACAATTCCGTTTTTGTATTTTGTGCTTTGTAATGCACCACAACATTTTAATGGGAGGCAGGTCTGGACTGCAGGCAGGCCAGTGACGTGGCAGAAATTGCCCCAGCTGGGCCAGGGCAAGCTAGGTCCCTTTGGGGCAATCACTGACTTCAGTGTGGTCAAAAGTTACTTAGAAAATTCAAACAAAGTGTCAAATTAAACACTGTAGTCAAAACTGTAGTAAAAAACAATGTAGTCAGCTTGTTTACGTCAGAAATTGAGCTTTCTGACTCTGTGTCCCTAAACTGTTATTTTGTGGACTCGTCAAACCACAGCACACTTTTCCACTTTCCATCAGTCCATCTCAGATGAGCTCAGGCCCCAGAGAAGTCTGCAGCATTTCTGGATGTTGTTGACATGACTTTCACTTTGCATGGTAGAGTCTCAATTTGCATTTGTAGGTGCAGCAACAAATGGCTTTCCTAACTGTTCATGAGCTTGTGCAGTAATATCCTTTATACAATCATGTGGGGTTTTAATGCAGAGCTGCCTCAGGGGTCAGAGGTCACAGGTATTCAATTTTGGTTTTCAGCCTTGGCCCTTGTGTACAAAGATTTCTTTGTTTTCTCTGAATCTTTCGGATATTATGGATTGCAACTGTGTGAGAACATTACTCGTTAACTGCTGGAGTACATGCTGACACACTTTTTTTTTTTACCAATTAACCTGTTGACCTGTGGAATGTTCCAATCAGCATTTTTTGGTCATTCCACAACTTTCCCAGTCTTTAGATGACCAAGTCACAGCTTTTTTGCAGGCATCAACTTCAGAATGAGACAATAATTAAAGAAAAAAAAAAAAAAAAAAGATCAGCTTGAACATTAAACATCTAGTCTTTGTACTGTATTCAGTTGAATATAGGTTATAAATATTTGCAAATCATTGGATTATGTTTTTATTTGTTTTACATAAAATGTCCTGACTTTTTCAGAATTAGGGTTTGTATAGTCTATGGTTTACACTAGGCGTGCATCAACACGATCATGTTTAGGGTTAACCATTTGCAGTGAACAGCAGCTGAAACATCTGTTAGAAGACATCACATTGCGTGCATTCTGTTGGGAAGTAATGCTGCAATGGGTACAGATCAGCTCAAACTGGTTCTGAGGATAGAGACCTTGAACAAATATTTCTTCTAACATAAGTGAAAAAAGAAATAATTATTAATAATTCTTAATAGTTTTTAGTTTATGTACACACCTTTTAAAGATGGCAAAAACAACCAGATCAAATGAACTAAAATGTAGTCCTGCGTCTAGCTGCCATTTTGTTTTTTTGTGCATATAAAGAAGCATATGTCTGATAAACCTGTTGGTGGCTGGATGCACACAGATCTCAAATAGCCATTTTATGTTACCAATTTATTTCAGTTCTTATAAAAACACAAAATCATTGCTCAGGTATGACACTATTTCTCAACAAAGATTGAATGTGGATTTACAACTAATAGGTAGTAACTTAAGCTCATACAGGCTTACTAAAGGATAAGTTTACTACCGGTAGTCATTACCCAATATTGTAAGTTATCATTGCATAATTTACATTTTAAAGACATTTCTTACATTGCAAAGCTCCAATGCCATACTTGATTTTATTTTTAACACTATAACATTAAAGTTGTTCATATTACATTGACGTCCAAAGCTGAGCATCAATTAAATTCAGTTGGTAATACTTCAAAAGGGACAATTTTCTCAACTTGAGCTTTCATCGAGGACACAATCTGCCTGGTACAATACATTAACAAATTTTCTTTTTCAACAACGAACAACCAATTTCAGGCACTATAGGGTTCGTGTGTGGAGGATACAGTATTCTGAATACAGTCATGACAGATGGCAACGGTGTAATTTCCTATGAGCACAAACTGATAGTAAACAAATAAAAGTACAGCAATACATTACAAATACATACTCTATATGTTATGTAATGTATTGCATAATGTGTAGATGCAGTGAATCCCATAAACAATACAGTTTCAGAGTGAGGTCAGGTTTGATGGCAATGCTCTTCCCACAGTAAAAATTAAATTGCTCTTTACAAAATGCTGATAAGACGATTACAGAGTAAGAATTAAAACCAAATATATCAGAAAAATAAATAAACACCGAGAGCATGTAAGACTGGAAGGAAGGAAACAGTGGAATGAATACAAACACTTTCTCTGCGTAACTTGGCAAGTTCTCACCCACTGATTATTATTACCTGCCCCCACCCATAAAATCTGTGGGAGGCTACTCTCTTCAGCGGTGCTGAACTGTGTTGAGGAGGTGAAGAAGCCATAGAATAAGGTTGTTTATCTGTGGTCTGAGGGCCAGGAGAGGATGAACCAGGGAGTCTGCTGGTGCTGGTCATGCTTCACTGAGTACCTGTCAAAGGTCAAGAAGATACTGAGTGAAAAGTAGCAAATATTTAACAGTTTTTATTTACACTCAAGCATATATTGCATGTAAATCATATATGAAAAGTTACTTTAACAATGTTTACCTTTCTTGCGAACTCAGGGAGGACGAATGATGCTTTGTGAATTTCAGAATTGTAATATTTAAGGTTCATACTTTCCATTTCTTCTTTTGACAGTGCTTTCACTGGTTCCTTGAAATTTGTTTCCTGATTCAAAAAAAGATGGGGCACTTCAGTCATTTGATGCACATTACCATTCGCAAAGAAACAGCTGACAGTTTTACAATAAGGCAGTCCCATTCACAGGCAACCCAACAATAATCAGGTGTGTGGTGGAGGGCGAATGACTACTCCACTTACAGGATTCTTACTGCACAGCATGAATCCAATTTGGCCGCTGGGATAAGTTGGGATGGTGCCGTAGGCATATTCCACCACGGGGAATAGGGTCTTGCAGAAGGTTCGCATCTCCTTTATCAGCTCCAAATGGAGCCATTGACACTCTCCTGTGAAATTGACACAAGAGTAGATGAAAGGGCATGTTAATTCCCTGTCTGCCTTTTTTGGCACTGTTCCATCTTGAGGTAGTTGGAAAAGACCATGAGTGTGTTCAAATACCCATACTACCATACTATTTAATATGCCAGCAAAAGATTTAGTATGTCCCAATGTGTACTACATCAAATGAAGTATGCCAAAAATACTAGCTGTCTTACTGCTTCTACTTGAGTTCTGCAGCATGCAAGCCATCATGCTTTTCTGGTAACTCTGACCCACAATCCTCAGCAGAGTTGAACATATAGTCACAATGGCTTGTTTACATGCACACTAATGTTGAATTTGAAGCCTCTTTCTTGTCTCTTCTTGTCACAAACAAATCAATTAGCCAATGGTTTGCAAAATGCATGCACAAAAGAAAAGCCCACATTTCTGGTTGGAAGGAGAAGCACACCTACTTTTAAACATTATGAAAGACTTAGATAAACAAGTTTTTGGATATACACAAATATTGCAATGGTGACCTTTTCAAGAAGGCAGTTGAACAAATGAAAGAGGGAGGCTGTGTTTGCACAAGTCCTCCACCAGTGGAACACTTTGAAAAAATACTATTTTGGCATGGAGAAGCAAAATGACTCATGCAGCTCCAGGCGTTTCACTTTAGGAATAGGTAGGTAGGAATATTCATTTTCACTAGCCAGATTATGGATTTCAAAATCCAGAATATTTTGGGCATATAAACACAGTCATTGACCGGTGACAGAAGCCACAATGACAGATGACAGCGTGACGGATCTATGAGCAAGAGGGTCAAAGTTCAAGATGCAATGTTATGATGAAGTAGCATATCCCATTGTTTACATATTGCATGCAACAGTATGTACTTTGCAAGAGCAGATGCAGTGTGCTCTAAAAGGAAAGAAAGAAAGTGTGCGATTTGGAACGCAGCTACAATAAATGGGAACAAAACAGCTCCAGGGCAGTTAATAAATCTAGAATTACCACCTTGTGGTTTTATGCCTCCAACTTTCAAGGAATTTAATAAAAGGTATTAATTTAATTCTTTATCACCATATTGACATGTATTACTCCAGTGAGAAACATGCTGTCTGCACTTGCTGTCTGTACAGAGGACTGATAGAGAGCTGAACATTATGATGTCACAGTGAAGTTGACCTTTAACCTTTTGGATATAAAATGTCACCATTTTATTATTTGTGTGAATTTTGACATAATTAGCTTGGCTTGTTGAGGTATGGGCACAAACATATTTTGTGGGATCATAGTGACCTTGACCTTTGGCCCCCAGAATCTAATCAGTTCATCCACAGTCAAAGTTGACATTTTTACCAAGTTTGAAGAAATTCCATCAAAGCATTCTTGAGATATCACATTCATGAAAAGGGGACGGACAGACTTTAGGTCACCGTGGCCTTTAACTTTGACCACCTAAACCTAATCAGCTCATTCTCGAGTTCAAGTGGACATTTGTACCAACTTTGAAGACATTCCCTCCGGCGTTCCTGAGATACTGCGTTCATACGAGTGGGACAGACATGAGGTCACAGAGACTTTGAACTTTGCCAAATTCTAATCAGTACATCCTTGCATTCAAATGGACAAGTGTACTACGTTTGAAGAAATCCCGTTAAAGTGTTCTTAAGATATCACATTCACAGGAATGGGATGGATGTACCTATTTAAAAAGTAAGTAATGACCAGATTTTTTTTGACAGACTGAAAGGGGGATGTAAATGATCATTTAGTAGCACAGCTACAACTTCTACTAATTACTCATCAACCTTTCTCCAACCTTTTACATAACACTGTGGTGAAACATTAAGTTACCCTGGGAGCAAAGAATTCCACCGTTTCTCAAAGCTGCCTTCATCAGTTGATAGTAAGACTCCTTGAACAAACTCTCTGCAGGTCCTGCAACAAACAAAAAAAAACATAACTTAGAATAGGACTGCCTCCTATAACAGTTAATAAAAGAAAGATGTAGTAACATAAAAGTGGCACTTACCGACAGGGTCTGATGAATCAGTTATAATGATGTCGAAGGCATCCTGGTTCTGCTTCATGAATTCAAAGCCATCGCCAACATGGAGGGTGAGCTTGGGACTGAAAAACCCTTTGGCCATCCCTGGGAGGAACTTCTTTGATACATTAATGACATCCTACACAGCAGATAACATCAACACTGAGATGAGCAGGCCACACTCGGGTGCAGTATTAGGAACAAACAGTAATCAGTACAGTTCTATTGTCAGTGTTGTTGCTCCCACCTCATCTATCTCACACAGAACCACGGATTCCACCAGCGCATTCTTCACCACTTCCCTCAGCACACCGCCATCTCCACCGCCAATAATCAGCACCTGCGGAAAAGGAAACAGGCTGACTGTGAAGACAGGAAACATTACTCATTGTAAGTGTAGACATACTGCAGATCGATGAAATTTCTCAACAATAAATCTGAGCGCTACCTTCTTGGGAGAAGGGTGGCTGCACAGAGGAAGGTTGGCAATCATCTCTTGGTAGGCGAAACTCATCCCTCTCTGTGCACTGGATCACTCCATCCAGCACCAACACATTCCCATAGGTCTTACTGAAAAATGACGTTACAGTATGAGCAAAGTATGATGCACATTTAAAATCCTAAATCCAAGAATGTTTATAACACTTGAGCAGGTTTCACAGAGGTTAAACAATATGCAGCTGCAGATGTCTGCCAAATGATTGCTACCATGCTTAAAAGCACAAGAGGATAGCTGCTGTAATTCTTCACCTGTAAGCAATGACTGGAGTTAACAGTTATCCTTAATAAAGGGACCACCATGGCTACCTAGTTAACATTATTTATAGTTAATTCTTTACCTAGCTAGTTTGTTAGTGAGCTAAAACTTGAGTCAAAGATAACAACTCTCAAGAAGCTAACGTTACAGGCTGAAGAAACTTCTCCAGATCCTACGAGCTTCAGGTTGCTCATTCATTTCTAGCAGACGCTAACAGCTAGCACCGTTAGCCAAGTTCTGTAGCTCAAAGTGCTCACCTCTTGAAAACCATAACATCTTGAAATTTGGATTTCTTGTTGTAGAGGACCTCTTCCACCTGGAGGCTCATCGCTTGTCCGGGCCATAACGTGCATTTTTCCGTAAACCATCCATCTTTGATGAGGTCCATGTCAGCAGCAGCAGCCCACGGCCACAAGTAATACTAACGTGTTTGTAAGTGTGGCGACGTGAGTAACGTTAACTTACGACAAGGATCTGACACTTGACCGTCGTCTGACAGCTAAACTTGATGCCTCCTATTTTAACGAATGAGGGACCACTGACGTCGGGACTTACTGTTTTGCGAGCCAATGGAATTGCAGGATGTTCATGTATAGTTTGTTTGACTCCACATCGACCATGGCGCTGCCGTGTAGCAAGAGCAGAGTAATCCTGTTTAGAAGGGAACCCTTGATTTGCAAAACTCTCGCGAGATTTTAAACGCATTGTTTCCTCGTTTTGCGCTCTGTACGAATTAATTATGTTTTATGATGTGACAACACTGCGGTTAAGATCTTTTAAGGTTTAGGGGTAGAAAACAGTCAGTTAGCTCAGGGAAAGCTTGTGGGTTGGGTTAAAATGATCAGTCTCGCGAGATCTTTCGCGGGTCTTTGGTTCTCTTCTTGACACGACCCAGCGAGTGACTGCATGGAGATAGCATGGGAGGCTGTAGCCCACGTGAAGCTAAATCACGGTGGTCTACCACTGCGCCTGCGCGAGCCATTGGGTTGGGGAGTTAGCGGGGCTGGTGCACATCTATCTATTAATTATTTAGCACCATAATAATAGATATATTTATTAAAACGCCTGGTCTTTTTTTTTAATCTATTTTTTTCAATAATTGTGTCAAAAAATGCCCTATGTGTAAATAATTTACACCCTTTTTCCAGGAGAAGTAGAACTTTCAAAGTCTGTCAAGTATTTACCATTCTTATGTAATTAAATACCTAAAACTGTGTGTTATAAGAAGAAAAGGACAAAAACGGAATTGAATTTTCTTCAACTTTCTTTTTATAAATTCTTGAAAAGTGCAGATTGAACATTTCTGAGATTGCAAAAATCTAATTCAAACTATTTTACAACAACTCAGACAGTTTTACATTTCTGGAGCTTTCTGAGTCCATGTTACAGACGTCATATTGTCAATGGCACGTTTTTTATTTTAGCAGTGGTAGTCTCTGAAACAATTCCTGTCCACCTGAAGACAGAGACCCACATGACACACATCACACATCCAAGGTGTGCTTTTGTGGCACAGAGTGCACTTTTTCCTTCCCAATGCTGTCTTTTGTCTTTTGTCTGTGCACTCGTTTCTGTTGGTTGGGATAGAGAAGTGGCCTTGAGTGGGAGGACGAGGTGGGCCGGTCAGTGGCACGCCAAGTAGGTGCGCACTCAGCTCCTCCTGGAAAGCCTGGCGTGTCATGGCCTTCTGCTGCTGTGCCTTGCTGAGCTCCTTGTGCACAATGAAACTATTTGTGACAGCAATGTCCAGCAGGTGCTGAAACACAGTCATTGGCCATCTTCTGGTTTTCCTGTGCACCGAGTTCATTCCCAACATCTGGTCAGAGGTATCCAACCCCCCCATGTATTTGTTGTATTCAGCCCACTGCTGTAGGCCTGGGCATGGGGATCCTCTGACTTTGCCCATCATTGTCCTTCTGCCACCGCAGGACAGTCTCCCCAGTGTAAACAGGATGGACAGTGGTGCACATGGACACTTCCCTGGTGTCCATCCATTTGACAAAGAGCAGCTCTCTGTCACGTATCCACCGGATGGAGCCTCTTTTTGATTTTTTGTTGAGAGCATTTTCTTGGGTTGTGGGGACACCAACCCTGCCCTGGCGGTAAGTGCCACACGCTCCAAACCCTTGTTGGCTAAGGTGACGAAAAAGGAGAGGGCTGGTGTAAAAATTGTCACAGTACACTGTGTAGCCACTGCCCAGGTACTCTTTCTTCACCAGCCCTGTGACCACATCGAAAGAAAGCCCTTTCCCTGAAGCTGCATTGGTCTTGCCAGTGTAGAGCTTGTAATCTACAGTGTAGCCATTCACATCAGCCAGTACAAAGAACTTTAGCCCCCAGTTTGTCGGCTTGTCCTTCATGTACTGTTTGATTTTTATCCGGGCTTTAGTGGCAACCATCCTTTCGTCAACAGAAATGTGCTGTTTTGGATGATAAACACTTTTGCAGCGTGTTCTGATCATCTCCAGGAGAGGTTTTAGTTTTTGGAGTGGGTCATACTCCTCTGTTCCCCTTTTCCCCTCATTTGCTGTATCCTCCTCTGGATCACTCATATGAAGGTTGCTGGTGATAGCAGTGAACCTATTTCTGGACATCACTGTTGCTGGGAAGGGCACGTGAAATATATATTTTTTGCGCCAAAAGTCTGACATTTTGGGGAAATTGCAGACTGACATATACAGCAACAAGCCCAGGTATTTTTTTAGTTCTTCGGGCGTGAGGTCAGTCCATCTGTCCATCCTCTTTCCCATGGCCTGTTTCTCCCTAACATATTTATTGGTGTTGGCACACATAACTTTGAGGACCTCTTTGTCAAAAAACAGAGCAAAGATGTCACCTGGTGCTTGGTTTGCAGTTGTTGTAAGTACAGGCTGTACACCAGGGCAACGTTTGGGGGCGAATCGAGGTGGGTGAATGTTGTGAGTGTCGGGGTCTGCCTCCGTTTTCCAGCAGACTGTTTCTTGAGGCCTCAACGGTGACCGGCTACGTGCGACATCTCCAGCAGCATGAGCTCCACGGCGGTGGCCCCGGATGTGATTCCTTCCCCTGTTGACTGGCCCTTCATCAGGAGGATTTCTAAAAAAAAAAAAATAAAAATTTCATAATACATGCACTCTTTATACAAAACAAATACTTTTTATTTCAAGAAAAATTGTTCCAAATTCATACAAATAGGAGTAAGTAAGTAATAGGAGTAAGTTATAAATTTTACACAGTAAAAGTAATAAAAGACCATTTGAGATAAACCCAATAACAAAAAAATATATGATAATAAACAATGTTATAAAGTTGGAAATAAATATCTAATGTAAACAAACAGTTTTACTTACTGTGGTGTAGAAGGTGACAGAGAGGACATGGCTGACTCCTCCTGTTCATCTTCCTCAACAAGTCTCCTGAGGACTCTCTTCTCTCTTGTGCTCTTCCTTGACATTTCCTCTTATATTCACATAACGACCAAGAAGGAAATGTCCAAAAATGTCGAAAAATCACAATGGCAAAAACTACAAAAACACGGCAAAATACACAGCAAAAAAACTAGCCAAAACACGGCAAAATCACAGTGAAGAACTTGATCAAAAACACACAAAAATTGCAAAAACACGATAAAATCACTTCAGGAAAAACTATTATTTACAAGATTCGGATTTATTTACACAGAATATACCTCTAAAACTTTCCTAAACTCCAAGAAACCGCACCAAAAGTGTATTTGAATCCTCCGCTCTGTCACACAAACCCCGCCTACATTTAATAGCTGCAACTGCATTTTAGTTGTAAATCCTTTGATCACATTTGATGAAGATTATATAACATTAAACACTGCTGGAACTTTGTTCACCATGCAATCACTCAAAAGTTGGAATAATTCATGAACATAAACCATAAACACAAACTGCTCCTACAGGGACTGAATGTGTGTATGTTCTCAGGATCCCATGTTCCTAAGATCTTTTCCCAAGGTCATCGGTTCTGTTATTTATTTTATTTGAATATTATTTATCACTCCATCCTTTTTCTACCTGTACTGTTAATCTTACAGCTGCTGTAATGATTGAATTTCCTCGGTGTGGGATCAATAAAGTTTATCTTATCTTGCCGAGGTCCATTGTGTGCTACAACATCAGACACTGGGGGCATAGGGATGACACCCCAGTGCAACATATTCTTTTTTCAGCACAAGTGCAGCTTTCAGTTTATTTGTTTCTTAACTCCACTGTAAAATACTGATGAAATAACATTTTTTTGGTGAATTTATTGAAGACAAATCATATATTATACAATATATGGTGTGTATTTATTTATTTTTTCCTTTTATGCTGCTCCTTTGTTACCCTTTTCTGCCCCCCACTCCTTTTTTTTTTTTAACAAAACAACAAGAACTCATTTCATTTTGACTGTGCCTGATCTGCTTGGTATAATGGTTTGACAGTTACATTTAAGAACAAACTGCAGGTGATACAAAATAGATTAGTATTTATTAAATGTATCTCTTCAAAGTCATTGTTAGCGATGAATTTGGATTGTAAGAGCTGCATCATATATACAGTATAACAAATGTGTATACTCCTCAATACTTGTGTTCATAGAAAACAATGGTACTTACTCACATAGCTATAATACCAGGGCCAATGTGCATTAATACAAAAAGTGGTGATGTAATTTTGGATGTCAGGATTTTATTTTTCCAGTACGTTGTGTGTTTTGTCATTTAACATGTTGAGACTAACCTGGGCCTGCTCAAACATATTTGATGTGATACAGCAGAATTATGACTGTAACAGTACTGGACTGATGTAATCTAAAAACAATTCAACTTTATAATATTTACTTTTGTAGGCCTAATTTTATGTACGCGCAACCAACAACAGAGCCAGCACTGCATGTAACAGTTATTTTATAAATTGTGCATGACTGGACTTTTGACATCTCCACAAAGAGAAATTTGACTTTGAAAAACATTAAATCCAGATTTGGCTGCATATTTGTGGCATGTCATCTTCCTACAAAGAAACATTCAACTTAAGGAGCCATTTTCCTCACTGTGACTGCAGCTGATTAAAAGATATGATACATCTGAATGATGATTTAATTGCCGCACCCTCCAGTTCCTAGTTCTTTTCACCCACAAGCTGTTTGGACACACCTCATTTCCAGTCAGTGAACAAAAGACTGCTACTGCTAAAACAAAGTTCCCACATTTACCAAGGTCCCGAGTCAAACTAATACAGTCAACAGTTTACTGTTTGGAAAAAGCTGAGCTGAAAATCACAAACAGCTGTTATGTCACTCTTCTGTTCTCATTTATAGCTGTGCTCTTTGTGATAAGACGACTCAGCGTTATCCAGTTCTGAATGCTGTCTCAATGAGGACAGATCCTGTTTATATTTCATAAATTATGTATACATTTGAAAAGGTCTTGCCTAGAAGTGCTTAATTTACAGTTTAGTTCTCATTGTAAAAGTTTGTTTTGTGTGTGTCTGCTTGCAGAAGACTCTTCCTGGTGCTTACATAACAGAGAACTTTATAAAGTAAACAAACCAGTCACACTTATCAGGGAAAGCCAAGAAGAATTTCAGCGAGGATCACAACCTTCCTACAGTTGACTTTAACAGTAAAGAAATTTGATATTAACGGGCAATTTTTCAGACGAATGGAGCCACAGATGTGAAACAAAGAACAGTGGTGACAGTCCGGTCCAAAAATTAGCATTATTGTCCCATTTTTCCAACTTAAAGGGACAGTTCACCCCCAACTCAAAAATACATATTTCCCCCTGATCTGTAGTGCTTTTTATCCATGTAGACTGTTTTGGTGTAAGTGGTAGAGTTTTGGAGATATCAGCTGCAGAGATATCCTCTCTTTAATCTAACTGGACTAAATGGCATTCGGCCTGTGGTGCTCCAACCAACAAAAATATTTTTAAAAAAATCAAAACCAGTGTCACATTCCAGAAATTGTGGCCTGGTTATTCCACAGACTTTGTTGTGAGCACAGTCATGTAGGATCAATTTTTGTTCTAGTACAAAGAAACCACTGAGGACTACTTAGTAGCAGGAACTATTTTCTTTCTGCTAGAAAGAAAAGTTCTGGTAGTTCTTAAGTAGTTCCAGTAGATTTTACTGCAGAAAGAAAGTAGTTCCTACATAAAACTGCTCACAACAAGGTCTGTGGATTATCTTGAAGATTTCTGAAAAGAGACACTGGTTTTGAATTTTTCAAATGCATTTTTTTGTGCTTTTGGTGAGTCGGTGCTCAGGCACCACAAACTTCACCTACTCTTCATCTGTCATCTGGTTCCATTATATCAGATAGAAGGCAGACATCTCTACGGCAGATATCTCTAAAGCTCGGTAACTCGCACCAAAACTATCTAAATGTATAAAAAGCACCACAGGCCTGAAGAAAAAAAAAGTGTTTTTGATTTTGGGGTGGACTGTCCTTAAAATGGTTTTATCTCCACAAAAGAAAACGCCTCATAAAATAGTTAAACAAAGCAGCCCCACCTTATTGCAAAATCCAAATCTGTCAAAACTTGCCATTTTCAGTGTGCAGCTTGGAGGTTGTTGTGTCAGGCAGCAACACTGACTTGAAAACTAACATGTTGACAGAGCAAGAAGAGGAGACTTTAGACTGAATTACTCAGCTAGTGGCAGAATTCTACCAACATACTTGCTGTGAGTCAGACCACAGGGGTAAAATGAAGAATAGTGGTTGCAGTCTGGTCTGAAACATTAGCATTATTGCCCTATTTGCTAAACATGCCACTTATCAAAGGTGCAGGGTGAGGCTTCCTCTAGGAGACGTTTAACATGCTGAGGTGCGTAAACATAAAACTTAAGAACTCATTTCCAGGTTAAGGCAGTTCCTTAGAATATTATGTACTTTTAGATAATATTCTTTTGAATAGTTTATTCTATAGCAGAGTATCACTTTACTGATCACACTTTGTCTGTAAAATGTAGAGTAAGTTGTAACTCTAGCTGTTTGAGGAGAAAAAAGTATCTCAAAATTGTTCTTGAAAATAGTTGAGTAAAAGTACTAAGTTACTTTCCACTACTGTATAGTAGAGTGAGACAGGATTGAATTTTGCCTCCTGTTCATCCCATTCCAACAAAAATACTCCTGCCCCATCCCAATCCCATGACAGAGTTAAAAAGAAAGAAAGAAAAGAAATCCCTTCCCATCCCTTTCCGTAAATCCAGTCCACAAACATCATGTGCTGGTCAGGTGGCTGCAACCATCAGCAATGAAAAAAAAAACCAAACAAACATAACACAACATAATGACTGGCACTATGTTCATATTCATATGAGCATATTTATACATATATAAAAACTGATGTATTGATAATTCGATTCCCATCCTGCCTGCTGCTATTTTGACTTTTTTCCTCCCACTCCATATATCTCTACTGTAGAGCAGCATATTAATATGGGCGTCACGTCCACATACTTGTGGCAATATAATGCAAGTTTTTGCTTTGGGGTGCCCCTTAGGAGTACTTTAGTATCATGCACCTGCTCTTGTACTGACATACCACTGTGAAAGGGATGTGAACACTTGCAGCTCTCTGTGTGACTTGTAATAATTCACACTTTCACTTTACAGCACATATCAATCACAGTTCCCACATCTTCTAAAGAGTCATCGCCAAGTTTCAGTTTCAGTTCAGTTTTGGAAGCAAAGGTAAAAATGTAGTCTTCTGACACATTCCCACAAAAAATACCCGTTCAAACATTTTGTAATCTGGCGAGCCTGGATATGTTAAGTTTGAGTTTCACTGTCACTCCACATCTACTTTTCTCCACTTTAAAATAAAGTATCAGTGGCAACACTTGGGAAAGGTGTGATTATGATACTGAATAATACTGCTCCACCAAAATGACAATGTAAGCAAGAACTTTTTTCCTCTAAAATCATCTTTAATAAAGGGGTCTGTGCGTCCACATATTTACAAAGCAAACTGTTCCACAGATGGAAAAAATACACTTTGAAATTCATTAAATATTGAAATACTGAATTTCACTGGCATGGAGGAAAAAGGGGACATTGTTTCTGCAGCATGAAAAAAAAAGTTTTAAAATAAGACAGAAAATAGCATCAAAGAGAGTTTATCTTTTGGGCCAGTTATGCCGGAATCCTCTGTAGAGAATAAAAAGAGAATGGTTAAAACACACTGGGATGTTTGAATTAGCACAGAAAAAAAAAACACTCTTCAACTATACATTATTTTCTCTTTGTTTACCTGTCAGATTTTCCAGACAGGTATGACATACTTCGGCCTCCTGCTCCAAAGTTGGATTTTTGTCCCTTAGCGATTTTCTGTTGGAGAAATTATTTAAATTCATCAACCATGAATAAAATTCATATTGTTAAATAAGAAAGTAATTAACAAATTAATACCTTCTTCTTGAAATCATGTGGTTGCCGATTTGGATCAAACTGTGAACTGTCCTTTGATTTGTTTCCTGTAAAAACAAAAAGATGTGCCCGATTTCAATTAATGTCAATAATGTACAACAACTGTAACTGAATGTAAAGTAAGCAGTGATCAGTCCGATGTGATGGAGAAAAACACCAAGTATTCATACCAGCAAACACTTTGAGGTCTGACTGACTGTAGTCGAAGGGCTTGAAGGCGTCTTGGGGAGGTGGTTCTGTTTTCTGGGGCGTCTCTGCAGATTTCATCAACTTCTTACTCGGTTTGGGAGTCGACTCTCCAACCTCACTGGGAACCCTGTCTCTTTTCACTCCGCCACCTTTTGCAGATTCCTGATGAAATTGGTCAACAATATATTATGTACAATAAATGAATTCTTAAATGTGTGTATTTTTATAAAACAAGATAATGAATAATGTGTTTGTTCATAGCTATGGGACAAAAGTATGCCTCTTCAGTTTTGTTGTATAGTACAAGATATCAAATAGCTTTCTTCTTATGATTATTTTTGATAACAATTAAAATGCATCAACAAACAGGACTCTAAGGAATTAAGGGGAATTATAAAGAGATTCATAACACTGCTGAGTCAAGATACTGATTTACTAGTGATAAAAAAGGTCCACCTTTTGCTGCCATCTACAGGTTGAAATTTTCACTTTGCTTCACACTCTGCAACATTAATCTTTACATCTTTGTGGACTTGAATCCAACAGACCACACATTTTTGTGTCATGAGACACATACAGAAAACCATTTAGGCTAATCTCTTAACCTGCAGGAATCAGTGCCACAGTGCTTTTTTGCCATCGAGATACGTAATCATTCTTCAAGATGAGACTTAAGTTACAATCTCTACAGTTTATTAACTAGTAATCATCATTGCTGATGTGTAGAGTAAGACAAAAAGGAAACACTACACCTTAATGACATAATTGTATACAATATATATACAATACAGTAACTTGAACCATTTGACGTTTACATAGCTTGGCACATTTTTAAGTATTTGTTAAAGGTCTAGTGTATAACATTTGTAGGAATTCGTTGGCAGAAATAATATACTAATAATAAAAATCATAAGTATGCTTTCATTAGTGTATAATCACCTGAAAATAAGAACTGTGGTGTTCTTTTTCCATTCAGCTAGTCTGTTTTCAATGTCTCGCTACACGAGGGGGCCTATCCCATAGTGACACATCTCACTCTGACCCTGATTTTCTTTACCTTAGAATGAGCTATTTATATCTACAGAGGGTGTGTGTCCTTTTTTCTGTGGAGGCCGCCATGTTACGCCGTCAAGTTTCAACAGTAGCCCAGAATGAACAAACCAAACACTGAAGTTTCGAGGTGTATGTCCTCCTCCTGGAAGGGGATGGTGAGTGGAGGTGTTTGCAATCTGTAAGCTCACTGCTAGATGGCACAAAATCCTACACACTGGTCCTTTAAGTCTGTGCTTAGTTAAACTGAAATATTAAGTTCTAATGCCCCATAATCCACCATGAATCTTTCATCATATTTATACCAAAACTCTTTCAAAAGGGTCTCATCTCATGAATTAGTGGTTATTCAACTTCCCTCTGAATAATAAACCTGTATATAGATTGTTTTTTAATCGACTTAAGACTGACTACGTCAAAATGGATTCACATTCTGTATCTACAATCACAACATAAGGTGCCAATGAGAGCTCAGTGTCACCTCACTGAAGTACAAACCTGCCAACTGAGGCTTTAAACTGAAAACACTTCTGTCTACAGGGGTCCCCAAAATCCACACAGAATGAAAACTTCTTTGTAGCTGCTTTTAATTTGCTTTTTATAGTTATTGTTGCACATCAGATGTCCTGACAAATCATGTTTTCTTGTGATATTCTCTCCCTGTGATCTGACTTGCTTAATTTGACCTGATGGCAGACATCATTTTGTGATGATTAACTGTCTCTAACCAGTGATGGTGGAGCCCCATCACAGCATCCACCCTTGATGATATCAGTCATGGTATCAGTGCAGCAGAAGCTTTAGAAAACCACAACGCTTTCTTTTAAACTGAAATTAGAGGAGAAAACTTCACTGCCACAGTGCCGACTGAAACTGACAGTTAGCCGGCAGAGCCAATATTTGCCTGCAGTTGGCAGGTTGACGAGTGTTACTTTCAAGTGCTGCTGCCAACACTTCTGACTATAATGCATGCCACCAGACGGTGCCAACGTGCTTATTTGCCGGTGCCGTTTCAGCAGGGAGCGCCTTAAAGCCAAGTTTTCACTTAAGCTATCATCACGCAATGGATTACTGTGGTGCACACCATCAGTGCAGCACAGTGAAGCGGCATGTTTCTGTTCTGTTTTCTGTGTGCACCAGCGATTGATGGCTAAAGCTTCACAAGTGTAAGGCAGCGAGAGGGAAGCAGGGACAGGAGCGAGAGTCAAACAGCGGTGACCGCTCTTTCTGTTCTCCTGCACCGTGGACACAAGATGAAGTGCAGAGACTTCTGTCTCACTGAGTGTTTAAAACAGAGCGGAAACACCATATGGTAGCAAGAGCACATAATAGTAACCAAGCAGGAGGGTGCCAAGCAATATCCCAGAGAGACAGAGCGCGCAGAAAGTGGGCTTTTGGGCAGACAGTAGCTATTGTTGTTCCCCAGGAGGATTGAAAAGCATTTGATGAGTGGAGAACGCGTGTCTAATGCTCCAATCCCACGCTGCGTGTTCTCCTTCCCCAGACACACCATGTGATAGATATATATATTAAAAGGCCACTAACATGTCGGTGCTGCAGACTGGAAGCAGTGGTTCACTCGCTTCTGAGTCACCACATTTATGCACAGAAATACCAGCCGTGTCTCCAGAAAATGGGGGGCATAGCGGAGGGTTAAACTCACTATTAAAGCACCATCTTTAATATACTGTGCCAGGCTCTTGGGTGAATATAACTCATGTTTTTCATCGATTTTTACTCTCCCATCAGGGATGTCAACAATGAAGTTGACAGAGGGCAAAGCCTATCTGAAGTGGTACAGAGGAAATGGAAGGACAAGAGTGCAAATGACTCACCGCTGCTTGCTGGCGAACCGTGGCAACGTTCTGGAGAGACTCCTGGTAGCTCTGTTTTGCCTTGTTTCTGTCTTCTGTAGAAATCATGGAAATATAATGAGAAAACTAACTTTAAAAAGTGGAAATTTAGAGCAAGTTAGAGCCCATTACCTGCCGCTTTCTTTGCGTGTTCCTTTGCTTCTTCTTTGGCTTTCCTCTTGGCCTCCAACTCTTTCTGTTGCTGCTCAATACTCTGCAGCTTCCATCTTTTACTGATCTGTAAATGTGAGAAGTTACAGCACAGTGTAGTTTTAGTCTAAGTTGCTTACTGAAAACTGTAGTTAGTTAAAGTCACATTTTAGTCTTTGCTTTAGTCAAGATTTAGTTTGTCAGTTTTAACTTCAGTCAATGTTTTAGTCATAATTCTCTCAGACAGTTTCATGATACTGTGATGAATTTTGTTGAAAAATATTCTTCCTGGCTATAAAAAGTCCAACGAGAAGTAGCAGACCATGAACTACGTGTTAGTCATCTAATCTGAGAATGAGTTACTGACACATTCTTTCACATAAAACTGATGCACAAGCCATTATTAAAGCATCATTATTGGTTATCAGACACTGATAAAAACACTCTGATTTAATAAATCAGCAGTTACAAAAATCTGTAAACTACATTGTTAGGGCAGACAAGCATTATCTGGGAAACATCATGTTTATTCACTCCACATGGAGCTAAAATTAATAACAAATTATGTTAAACACTCACCAAATGAGTTAACATCTGTAGTGAGTTGTAAAAAATCATAAATGATCTTTTATATGGAGTACATGTTTACTGTGGGCTTGGTTCTGTTGAATTTAACAATAGGTTAATGGAGCACGGCGACATGCCCTGAATCCAGAAAGAACTTTGAGCTAACTTTATATGAATGTTGCATTTACCCCTAAAAAAGGAACATGAATGTTATCAAAGCAATTAACGCACAAAACTGATATTTACCTTGTGATACAGAAACCGCAGGACGGTGTGTTTTTGGGCGTTTTTTAAATATTTTTCTTTCTGCACTTTAATCCACAAGGCACTCCGTCCTCGCTGGGAACGATACTCAGTCTTTCTTTTGGTTTGAATATAAAAGACAAGTGTCGACAGGTCGTCTCTCCTCTTTCTTTCCTTTTCTTCCTACCTGACAAACCCCTGCTGTGGATGAGGCAGTCCTCATTACAGAGACCAGCTGTCAGCAGCAGCAAATGGTTTTCTTCAGCTTTTTAAGCTCGCTAGCATTACTGGTGCCGGGAGATGGCCGATTACTGTGATGTAAATTAGGCTGTTTGCTTGAACAGAGGCGACTATTTTGTCTTGTCTTTACTGGTCTGGGTATATTGAACAGAGCTTTTGTCATATTTTTTTATGTGAATATCTTTTTTTTTTTCATTTATGTTTTCTTTAAAATTTGTCAAGACGTCAACAAATATTTGTCGTCAAAACGTTCACTTGACAAAATGTAACAACACGTAGTTAAGAGGGGAAGACAAATAAGTCTGGAAAATGCATGTCTGCATGGAGCTCTTTGATTACCTCGAATATTTTTGAAGATGGGTCAAACTTGGCATTCTTGTTGACGCGCACATCGGTGGAGGGTAAATACTGAAATCACAAAGAAGACAGCTGAATACTGCATGTCTGGTTGAGTAAAATGCAAACACTAGGATGTGTTGACAGTTATCAGCGAGGGTTGATAACTGGTCATTTCTTACCATTCTAAAAGGATTTTCAAAAGACTCAATGATGCGTCTGGCTTTCATCTGAGCCACAGGGAGGGACTCTTCATCCTTCAGTGTCTCCACCTCCTTCAAAAGGAAGCAGAGTTCTCACATGACATCATCACCACATACAAATCCACAAGCTGAGTGAAGGTAATTAAAAAGTGGTCTAACCTCAAACAGTGTCATTTTTGCTGGTGCAAAGAGAACATTTGTTTTCTGTACATCAACATCCATCTTATGGTCATCATCTGAGAAGAGCACCCCTTGTTTCACAGGCACTTCTGAAAATAAACACATTAGTTCAAGGCATTAAAATATTAAATCACCAGCATTATATGGATACCAAACTTAACTCACATATGACACTGACACTTTTTCTTACAAATTCACAGATACTAATAATTTCTTTAGTGGGTATGAGTGATTTTTCAAAATAATGGTCATTTTTAGAGGAAAAAAATAAATTGTAAAATCACATGACACATAATGGTCATTAAAGACAAATTTGTTACAAAACCAAATAAAAGTACAATTAAATAAAAATGTTAGTGCTAATACTTGTAAAGATTAGTCTAGTATTTTACAGAAATACTATAATAAAATTATAATAAAATAAATCATTATCTACTTGTTTTGCCTCCTTACAACTTTCAGAATGTGTTGTTTTTAAACATTTTAAGAGGTTAAACATGTTGCTGCTGTGCGGCACTTTATCTTGCTGTATTTTCATGTTTCTCTCTATATATATTTTACAATATACATACAGTAAATCTTTCTATCTTTAACATGCAGTTATGCTGTGTAATATACTGTATATTTTATTTCTTTTTACACTGAGAAATCATCCTGCGCAATAATATCTATCTATACTGTGAAACCATCCTGTGAATTTGCAGCTTATATCTCTGTTCAACTATCCATTGTATGAGGAATTCAGTACAATCATTCATATACCTGTAAAAAGTAAAGGTTTATATCCCCAAGAGTTTGTGTATAGAGTTTATTTTATACTGTTTTTTTCTTATTCTATGTGTTTTTCCATTTATCAGTCACTCATTTTCTACCTGTACTTTCGATCCTTGAGCTGCTGCAACTAGTGAATTTCCCAGGTATGGTATCGATAAAGCTGATCTCATCTCATCTCATCAGTATGATGCAGAAGTGTGTGGCAGTGCATGGCTGTGTGCTCGGTTCTCATGTCTCATGATTTCCACAGTCATGTGACACAGGCTAGCTAAATGTCAGGGCTGCTTATTAGCATAAACATTGAACAAAAGTACTGGAAACGTTTGGAAGTGATGCAGCCACCCAACATTTTGTATTTATATCATTTTTTAATCAATTTTTTTAAGTAATAAAGAGCATCTTGTGAGTATCAAGTTGCCCATCCCTACAGTATAATGCAAAACATGTATGAGTATCAAACCTACCATCTGGAGAAAAAGGATGGAGGTCACTCTCAGAGACCCTGGATGTATCATGAGGACCAAACAACTTGACCTCGGGCTGGAAAATGACACAAGATCATATTTATTTTAATTAAGATTCTTCAACATCTTGAATGCAAGAACTAAAAAGATCCGCCAGGTTTAATCATTTTCTGACCAACCTTTTTTATGGGCGTGAGTCCCTTCTTCTTTTGAGCTGCAATCTCAGCCTGTGTGACGTGTGGAAAACAGCGTTTTACTGATTAAGGCACCGTCATTGACAAGTGACATAACAAACACTGGAATTACATCACAGACAAAAACATTACATTTCCTCTGCTGCCACCCATCTTTCTCACCTTAAGGAGAGGCATTTCTCTGGCCTGCTGCACCAGCAAATGGAGCTCATTGACCTGCTGTCTCACCAGCGGGGGTACAGGGTTACAGCAGGCAATGATGCCCTGAGGCTCTCTGAGAAGATAAAGACAAAATACTGAGCTGGAAGTTATGAATAAAAATACTGAATCCCACCTGCACTAGAGTGAGAACAACTCACACTAAAAAAAAACAAAATAAAAACTTACTTGGGCAGCTCCTCCGATATCTTGATCATCATGTGTGTAGGCAGGACGTATCTAAACACACAAATAAAACTACATTAAAACATGTTGAGACAAATGTCAAAAACCTATGAACGATATATAAAAAAAACAAGAAGTTTGTCACAAAAACATGTGGGTTGCAAAATCTGGCTGGGCATGAACTATAAATAAGAAAAACAACTCTAGCAGATTTCCAGAACAGCAAGTCCATCCATTTCCAAACAGCCTACCCAGTGCTTTCATCTTCCTGCCTGGCCAGCTTGTCCCTCCAGGCAAACAGCAGTCTGAAGGCAGCGAGCTGCTGGGTGTTAAAAGACCTTTTCTGCTTCCTCTGCAGCTCCAGATATGACTCCTCCGTGTATATGGGTTTCACATATTTCTGTATGGAAGAGGGGGCACACGGTGAATCGTGACAAATGTCAGAAAAATGCAGGAGATTATGGTGTGAAAATGTAAAAATATGAAGGCAATAAAAGAAACCGTGAAACTATTGGATAGAGAATAGTGGAGGTATGGAGGTTGGTTTTTAAGTGTCAGTTTAATCTTCATGTTGTATAAAGGGAGATTTGTGCTCACCTTCAGCGAAATGTCCCTGCTTTTGTTCCAGACACTCTGCAGAAGGCCAGGCTGGCCGTGGTTGAAGTCCAACAGCTGCGCCCTCACACAGTCGTAGATGTAAAGTAGGTAGTGGGTGTCTGCACGGGCGTACTGCACCATCTCATCTGGCAACGGGCTACAAGCATACGTTATGGGACATTTTTTAATTCAACCGCCGAAAGTCAATAATACTGCCAAGTATTTTCAGAGTAAATATGTCAAACAATCTGAAATACATGATGGATTTTCTGGTGCCATCTGGCGGTGAGGTTGCAGATTGCCAACTACTCCTTCTCACTCTCCCCTTTGAAGTGTACAGGAAAACCTACAGCGGCCACGAAACTCTGGAACCCTAGATTTGCAAAACTCTCACGCATGCATGTTCGATTCAGCACAGTAGTACTTCACTCAGCAACTGCTTCTAAATATTCTTGCCTGGCTAAGTTTGAATCACATCGGCAGTCATACAAGAATAACACCAGCACTAATTTTATTGTCTTAAAGACTGGCCACATGTCTGTAAGGTTACTGTGTATCACTACATGGACAGGATCTTATGTTAAATGTTGTTAGCCTGTCAAAAGCAAAAAGTCCAACTTGCTGGCTCGTGGCCATATGAGAGATGTTTTACTGTATTTTTTTGTGTTCTTGTTTTATTAACTCATTGCAAGGATGACTGATGTTCTTATTTTGTACAAACTTTGCTACATTTGTATTAATGTTATATTAATGATGATCAAATTGTCAAATAACTTTTTAATACTGTATTGTTGGATTGTAAAGTCTGCGCCTGAATAAAGTACTTAGTAAACACTTTACATCTTCTATAAATAAATAATATACACAAGTAAAGTGCTGAATCATGCTGTTGTGGGGTACTTCGCTTTTTTACAATGTTTGGTTGGTCAGGGTTGTATAACAAAATGCTAGCTGTAGTCCCTTTCATGCTGCTCACAAAACAAATATGATGAAAATACAAGTCATAAATATAAATTATTTTTTATGGTGGACTGCAATAAAAGACTATGGATGTGCCTACAGCCTGAGGAAAGGCACGTACACTGAAGAAACAGCACATACAAATCTTGCATAAGTTTAGCAAATCTTATAAATCTAGGGTTCCCTTCTAGACATGACTGTGCAATGTGGTGGACTCCATGGAAGAGGACCTGCACCTGCTGTAGACATAAAGGACTCATTCCAAGGTAATAAAAACAGTCCTTATTTTTACTTCTCTTTTTCTATTAGAAACATCTGAATAATATATTCAACCTCCATTCAAATGAGTACCTGAAAATCTTACACTCTGAACCTCCAAGAGATGAAAAAGAAGTCTATCCCACAGTTAATCCTTAATAATCAAAAAAACATCAAATGGCCCGTCAGTTATCTCCATACCGAATCCTCCAGTCAGCCAGCTGGAAGCGTTTGTCTGAGGCCACATTGCAGAAGTGTGTGAGCAGGTGGTCGAGGGAATGTCTGGCCAGGTTCAGAGCTCTGCTGGCCTGATGTGTGTCGAAAAGGTTGACGACATACAAGCCGAAGTCCCTCTGGAGCCACTCGATGTCAGAGTCAGCGCCATGAAATACCTGAGACCGGGAGAGGAAGAACATTCGCTGAAACCTCTCTGGTGAGGTACCAAAATTAAAAAATAGTAAAAAAAAATAATAATAATAATAATTTGGCACAGATACAGAAAATATTTGAACTAAAACTATTAAAAACTGGGGAACATCAGGTGACATTTTTCCATTTGGATTATTTTCACAGATATCTCAGTAGATCAAGCCCACGCAGCACACTTTTTCACAGGTATCCAACGGTGTGTGTGTGAGTCATGGCGGCTCCCACACACCACAAGACGCCCTGCCAACTTTATTAAACACGTCTGAAAATGGTGGGACACCTCTGAGACACCTCAAAGGTTTCAAGATTATATCTTTACAAACTTAATATTACTACACTGGTGGAGATTTTCGTCTCCAGGTAACTTTAGGACAGTTCAGATGCAACCAGCTCATAAGGTAGTCTGAGCCATCTTCAGTTTCTTCTTTCCCTTGAGGTCATTTTAAGGCCATTCTAACTGAGATTTGAGAATGCAATCACAACGCAAAAAGTGGTGAGACTACCAAACAGGTTTAATTATTTAGGCCAGTTACTTGGAAGTAAAAGTTACTGCACCAGAAATATCTGTCCTAACTGTCCACTGCATTGTAAAACTCCTTGTTTTATACATACTTCTGTATCTGTTTGGTCGAAGTTGAACCAGGAGGTAGCTCCACAAGATCTAAAGGATTTCTATCTTCATTTTCAATGGTTTAGTTAATGTGACATGTACTTATTTGCAAATTTGTGGTGTGCATTTTGTTGTAAAGCTGTGTCAGACCCACAGGTATTAATACTAAAGCTGCTGGGTAAAGTTTTCATTCATAATAGAGAGCACATGGGAATGTTGGCAAAAAATGAGAAAAAAAATGAGACAAAACCAAAACAGTGATAAAAAACAAAGAAAATGTATATTGAAAACAGCCACACAGATCATACAGTTTCCCATTCTGAATACAAATCTTATCAGACATGTAATTTCATTCAGCAATTTTGTTATTAGAGAAGAAGAGAAGAAGAAGAACCAGCACTACATTGGTACCAGTTCCTGAAATATTGATAAGCTCCTGGTATTTATGTCACATTAATTTGCTCTAAAGGCCACATTCAGACAGAATCAGGCCTTGCAGGGATTAGCGCAGGATTTTGTAATGGTGTGGGATGTGTGTTTGTGTGTGTGTGTGTACACGACTACACCTGTGCTCTGCCTCTCGCTCTCCCTTTCAAACAAATGAACAACTAAAAGAAGTTTCTTGGTATTAACTACTTCACAACATAAACTGCAAGCCATATGCAGACGACAAAGCTGGGTACATGAAATAAACCAAGCGAGGACACAGCTCAGAGAGATCAGGTTGCTTTTTTCCAAAGGTCGACTCTGTTTCAACTTTTCCGGCACATGCTGCTGCATTTCTTTTTTCACATCCCTTCCACTGCTAATGTAGCCATGTGAGGGTGCAGGTGAGACAAGACAGACAGAGGGAACGAAGCAGTGAAGTGCAGTGTGTGTACAGTTTTCTATTTGTCTGTCAATAAATATTACAGCTCCTCAAGATCAAAGCCAAGTTCCTGTGTCTAGCGTGCTGCTGGAGGGGGTTAGCTCCAAAGTTGGCAAAAAGTTTGACACAAACTCATTTAAGACGGACGGTCCTTAAAGGTGGACCAGGCCAGCTATTCTCATTTTAGTGACAAGCTGCTCCTCCTTTGCTCAAAAGATGACCACAGCCCCAGTTACCAGTTACCCCAGTTAGAAGACTGTTGAATCTTTTCACATCTCTGCATGTCCTGTCTTTATTTTTTGCATAATAGAGAAAGTGCTATTAATATGAATATAAAATCCTAATGATACCCATCCCTATTCATTACCTTGACAATAGCTGGGTCAGTGAATGCCTCGTTCAGAATGTACATCTCACTACGGAGCTCCAAGGTGTCGATGATGAAGTCCTCCTCTCTGGTGGAGATCTGCATCAGAGAGGTGATGCCAAGGAAACTCCTGTAGGAGTGGTGCTGTGATGGAGGACAGACAGTTTACAAAAATTCTATTTACACACATGAGGACCTACAGGTTTTTATGACAGCTTCAACATTTACCACAGTACTGAATGAATGCCTTCCTGACACAAGATGTCAACATTATAAGCCTCATGAAGGCACAATGTGTTGCTTGGCTGTTTTACTGAATCACATTAAACTGTACTGGTATATACAGAACCTGAGAACTTCTGATACCGTACCTCAAGGTCCACTGCAAATTCAGGCAACTTGCACAGCTTCTCATTCAGAGCCACCAGACCCTCCAGGGCATCAATGAAGGTACATTTGGTCTCAGTCATGGGTTTGTACATCTATGCATGATCCACAGTGACAGATTTAGTACAGGCCAAACAAACAATGAAAGGATCATATTATAAGATCATTATATCTTACCTGCACTTCTGGTTTAGACAGAAGCCTTTCTGGTATTGTAAGATGGTCCAGTTCATATTGGTATGGATGTGCAAACCTACATGGACCAAAATCACAACTTTAGATACACAACAAGAAATAGTAAAAGACAAACTATTAATATTTTACAAGGGACAAATCTTACATGTCTTCAACGTGTTCCTGAGTTCTCTGCTGGTGAATGAAGTCAGCCAGGGCAGCTGGGACATCGAGGTCCTCAGGTCTCGCTTTACGGATTTGTTTGTTGGTGAAATCTAAGATTAGAGAGAAAATATGTTGCAAATGATTAATAGTTGAGATCATAAGTCAAATAAATGTTATGAAAAGAGATGAGAAGAACATAAGAGTGCAAAGTCTTACATGAAGGAAGAGGCTTGATTGCATTAGGCTTGATGAAGATCTTGGGAATAAACGGTGTATTGCTGTTGTCGACCTTTTCCTTGAATTTTAGCTGAGGCCTTGCAACGTTCTTGGCGTGGAGCAGTCGGAACATCTCAGAACGGCTGCCCGAGCCTGAACCCTGATCAATAAAAAGCATTGTTAACCATAAGGTGTGAAGCTCTGGTATGAATATTTATAATGTGTTCCAAAAATAAATATGTTCCAGTGCTTTAGGTGTCGGGATGCCAGGACTGGAACATAATGGTTCAGCTTGAGCGCAGCCCAACAAACTGACATCTGCAGTCTAAGAGCTGAGAGGTTAATTAGCCAACCTTGCGATTCCAGCTGGAAACGACAATCTTGGGAGGCTGAAACCCAGCGGGCATGACAGGCTGCTGGCTCCTGTTCACCCCATCAGCCTCATCAAGAAGAATCCCCTGGAAGTCAGATAGAAGGACTCATTTGGTTTGCAAAGACTTTTTCATGAAGAAACCTGTGTTAACACCAACGCTGGAGGTCATACCACTCTTTCCAGGATGACGTCGTTTGAGTCCACAACCAAGTCAAACCTCTCCTCCACCCCCGTCAGCTTGTTCCGGTCTCTCACGTGAGATCTGCAGCCATGGTGCTGCATCAGCTGACTCATGCTAACACAGGAACACAGTGACAAGAATTAGCTTATTGAGAAACAGCAAGACAAACATCATAGACTAAATTAATTATAAGAGTGACATTGCATTGAGTAGTCTGGCAGTGCACTAATGCAGATGTGATATAACACCACTAGAATCAATTTCAGCTCTATTTCCTAAGGCAGCACACATCAAGACAGCACTGCTTCTCTTGACCAACTGTGCAAATTCACGTCTATGTTCAACAAAGGTGAACTTTGACCTGCAAACGTGCTCGAGGTCCACAGCTGCTGACAAAATTACTCAGTTTCCTAAGTGAATGAAAGGAGGAGCAACTATCTGTAGAGGCAGGTGCAGGTCTGACTGAGCCAAAACTCAAAAGAAGAAGCAGCAACATAATTTAGACTTATACTCACCAGTGCAGGAGCTTATCTCCTTGACTTTCACAGAACTCCTGGAATCCCGGGAAGCTCCGATAGAAATCATATTCATCTCCTGCTTGAGGCAAGCCGGCGGATGCTTTGGTGGCGGATAATACAGCGCCCAATCCATACTGCAGAGGAGAGACAGGCTGAGCTGTTAGGCAATACTTCGTAAAAAAATGTTTTCAATACAGTCAAACAGGTGTGCATGATAAACATAGAAATTATCGTCGACAATGGGAAATATTTATATTATAATATACAATTCCAATAATTAAATCATAGCTAATAAATAACTGCTATATTAATACCTGTTTAACTGATTGCATCAATGTACTTTATTTGAATTCTTTAAAAAAAAAGTAGAAACCAAAGTATATTTGTAAATTTTTTGTTTATGAACTTTCCTAGAAAAACTAAATGAACATTTGAAGTCAGAATTGTTCTTTTTTGTTGTTGTTTTTGTTTTTAATAGTGACAACAGTTAGATTTGGTTCTGTCAGAGCTGTTAAATAATAAATCAGCCATCTTTGCTCACTACATCTTAGCCTCTCTTATCATCAGATGCACATAAACTACAGGTTATATGAATTCCTTTTTAAAAATACAGAAATGTTAAATTATCTTATCATATTGACAGGTAATTATCGATTATCGTACCTGCTGAAAATCATCCATATCATGCATCACTATAATCAAATGTAAAACAATTAGAATTTAGAGCAGAGAAACACTAAAATGTAGTGTGCATACTGCTTTCAGTTCAGTCATATTTCAATATGTCAAAAGTGGAAACCCAGTAAATACATGTAACATTTTTGATATTCTTTTATAACTATCTTTATATTAAACAACTACCTAGTTAGCCAGCTGTGACAGCATCACATGGTTTGATATTGGCTTTATTTTCTCAATTTAACAGACATCATTTCAACTTGCTAACAATGGAACGAAGTGGTCAACTTTAAACCATTATTTTGACATGTGTCAATACTTCTGACACAACAATCAATCAACATCATGGACACATTAGTTGAATTATCAGCCGTACATGAAAACCAAGCTATTTGAGTCTGGGCTCTCGTATTACAGACCTAAACAATTATTATCAAACCTCTTGTCAACACACAGCTGTGAATGTTTTCTATCTAACTTCTAATGTGACTGCAGCTCGAAGCCAACAGATCCACGTTGTCCACTTCACTGTTAGCCTGACCATAAATAACTCTGCGTCCTTTGACGTCACTTACTTTAACAAACGTATCGACGTCTTTAAAACCGGGACACAGTTCATTTTCCTCGTCGTTGTTGTCTGAATTCATGTCTTGAAGCCCACTGTTTGTAGAAACACCACTTTTAGAAGAAGCCATCGTCTGTGTACATGTGAGGCGCAGGAAGCAGCAGCAGCAGCTCTGTACCTCCGTGTTTTCTTCTGAGCCGCTCGGAGGGAGCTGAGGCAGAGACAGCGCCCCCTGGCGGTGTGGAGGGGACGGGCCGCACAGGCGCAGACTGTTCTCTATAATGTATGAGATCTTACTAAAATGGTTGATTGTGAAACTGAAGCGAAGACACACTCACAGTTCGTACTGATTATTTTTACTTGCATTATTTGTAGGGGTTCAGATATCTAATTGTAACATTTATGCAACGGTGTGAAGTGATACTGCTACAAATACTTTTATTTTATTTCATTTTCATTTTCATTTATTTGACCTCATCCTCTCTCTTTTTTCAATTTGCTGAAAATAAAAAGACTATTATATTGTATTATATAGAGTACATATGTTTTTTTTCTCAATGCTTTTATATCAATTTGTATTACTGTACCTGTGGATGTGTTAACAATGTAAAATATATTTAAAAAAAAAAAAGTTACAAAGTACTTTACAAGATTGAAATAAAAATGGCAGACACTGATAAAAATAAATCTAAAATTGTATAAAAGGTAGCCTATAGGCTACAGCATTATGCAAAAGTAACTATATGATGAATTGATTAAAAAGATTATCAATAAAAGAGAGAATGCATTTGTATAAAAAGGGCTATAAGAGGTGACTTAACAGATAAAGTCAGACCAAAACCCCTGCAGATAGAAAAATAAATACAATGTATGACTGAACTTTCTCCTAAAATGTATAACCTGCACTTTTTAGGTATCATTAACATTTAATGTTTTATTTGTTTTAATGTGTTGACTGCTACCACTCAGACTTGATCCAATCCAGACTGTTCATGATTCGTATCATTTTTCCCCTGCATGGCGAGGCTCTGGTCGTCACCGTACCCATTCAATGCAGTGACACTGCAGACACATCCTCATCTCCTCAGTGTTGGCTCACCGATGGACGGTTGCACCAGGATGCTGATACCATGAGGGGGCAGTATTGACATTTGAAACCTGCAGCTTATAAACTACAGCATCTGCACTGTGTTTGCAGGGTTATGGGGAAAAGTAATATACACCAATCACGTCTCTGCCAATACCTCTGTAAGAGCTATCTAAACCACATCTAAAATCAAAGCATTTTGCAGTTTTCAGCAGCAGATGGGGTGATACTGTGGATATAAGAATCATACATAAACCCCTTTCCTTTACTGTCTGCAGGTGGAAAAGGAAGTTACAGTAGCTTGGTGCTGTGATTCAATGGTCAATAACATGTGAAGAGCCATTGGTGAAGTATTGACACACCGGCTCATTACGGATGATCTGTGGTGTGTAGGGAGAAACCTCTCTTTTCTTCACTTCCCCTTCCTATTGATCCCTTCACAGGGTCCTCTCCCTCTTATTATCTTAAAAGCATCACTGCAACACTGACTCAATCAATATTTCACAGTAGCTCTCCATGTCATTCCGTTGTTTTTAGTAGAAGGTATCTTGACTTTAGCAGATACATGCTCTAATAATCCCAAGAAATGAATCGGTATTCTTTGCTAAAGGCTACAGAGCCAACAGCTTGATACACGTTAGTCTTAGACTGTGTATTCTTTTAGGGATTACATGTGATGTTATTGTGATAGTCCTCATTACATAATAGAGCAATTAGTATATGCAGCAAAAATCTTTGCTAATGTGTTCTTTATCCTGTGAATAGCACATTACTGCTGCCATTTACTCTCATTTATATGCTTTTTCATAATATTATGCATTTTATAGCTTTGATGGTGCCCCAAAGCACCACTCAAATTCTTGCTGCAGTAAAAGACAGTAAAACTGCTGATGCTGAAAATGACACAGTGCCACACACATAACTCAAAAAAAAAAAAAAAAAAAAAAAAAAAAAAAAAAAAATCCAAGAGAGAGAAAATCCTCAGTGAATTGTTTTTATTAACTCCCTCGTTTTAGAAAACACAAATGCACCAAACAAACAATATCATACATGCACGGCTTCAGCATATCAAGATCAGCTGATGACTTTTCAATGTGAAAACATTAACTTGCCACGATCTCACAGAGATCAACAGGACATCAAAATACTGAGGAGTCACAACAGAAAGGCCAAGCGTTGTCACCCAGCAGAGCTCTAATTGAGTTTTTTCATCAATCTTTATAGAATCACAAATTTTGGGTAACTCATTTATTCATTTTTCTGATCAATTCTGCCTTTTCTGATCTCGAAAGTAGCAAGAAAATTGTAAAGTTGTATTGGTATAAAAAGACAAAAAGTAGATAATTGTATATCTACTGTGCACTGGCCGACTACCTTGTAACAGGTAGTGTTTGTGTCACTGCACCAAAAGGCTGTGTGTGATAGCAGCTGCTAAGAAATGTTACTCTCTGCTCATGTATTTTTCAGATTCTGGGGTTTGACTGAGAATTACAATTGGAAGTAGGACACCACAGTTTGGTCTCCCAGTTGGGGGCATTGCTTCAAATCACAACAAAATACATACAGTATGTACACTGTAAAAAAAGAAAAAAAGAAAGTTGAGAAAACTCAATTTCGAGGCAACTGCCTTCAGTAGATTTTTTGATCAAACTCAAACTCTTAATTCTAAATAAACTAAACAAAGTTTTGCGGACCTATAATCTCAGTGCAGTAAATAGAAGTTTAATCGGTATAGAGATGTTTGCTTACCCAAATTGTATTCTTCAACAAAAGTTACACTGCTTGCTAACCAGCTAAAAAGTCAAGAAAACTATAAACTGTTTGCTAGCTGGCCGAGAAGGTAAGAAAACATCACATTGTTTGATAGCCAGCCAAAAAAGAAAAAAGTTAAATCGTTTGGTAGCTAGGTAAAAAAGTTAGTTAGCCTAGTTGGCCTCCCATGATCACTCAGTAGGAAGGCTCTAATTTCTCTCTCTTTGAGAGAAACTTCCCGACTTATCAGCTGGAGTCATAGAAAGGAGACACATCATAACACTCATTTGGACTGAATCTGATCCTTAACTTTCTTCAAGGAACTTGTTTGTTTTTTCTCAGTCCATCTAAAAGTAGCCATTTTAAAAGTTAAACCTTCTCACTTGTACATTTAAAGTAAAATAGTCGATCATATTTTAAATTTGAGTTGAAAGTTTTCGTGCAACAGAATGAAATTTAATTTAGATTCAGAGTAAAAACTAATCTGTGGTTTAAAAGAAGTGTTTAAATGTTTATATAAGTTTGGTGAAACATAATTTTAAATTAAGCCATGATACTATAATCAGGTTAAATCAGGCCGAATCCTTGTTGGTGTAATCAAGCTTAAATCATTAACCATTATTCACTTTCACTTCAATGACTTTACAACAATTTTGAAATGCAATTTTTGGGGGTTTCTAAAACTCAAAGATTCAAGTTTATCTAAAGAAAAGTAAACTATCTCAACAAAAGTCGGTAAGCCTCCTCTTAGATCAAATCTTTTGAAGTAAGCTGCCTTGAAATGTTGAGTTTTCTCAACTTTTTTGTTTTTACATAGTACAGATTACTGTATGAAGGCAAGCAAGATCTCCACGCACTGGCTTTTGAATTAGCCACCACTGGCTCTTAAATGTTATTTTAAAGCAACACTTGACCTTTGTGCAGAATTTTTCAAAGAAAAAAAAAACAATCAGGAACCATATCAAACATTAAAACAAGAGAAAATCAAATCAAAACATCTCCACAGTACTGATACATTACAAAACAAAGAGGTTGGCAATGCTTCTATGTACCCAAGACACAAGTTCATAAACTGCAATGTTTGTCTTTTTTAAGTTCAGTATAATCATTAAATCAGCCAGAAAGATGCATTTTCCTGTGTAAACATTTGTTAGCTTTAACAATGACATTCTGTGATGAGAGAATGTATACAGATTAACCACACGAAAAGCCACAAAAACAACAGAACAGGATTCAGAGACTGCTTTTGGAAAGTTATAAATACTCATCGGATGGAGAAAACCTTTAATACAAGCTGTGTACCTGACCTGGCCCTCGATTCTGAAGATGTTTTCCCACTTGTTCCTTTGCACTGGCATGGTAATGTGATAAAACTAAAAATAACAGAAATTTCCATTCAAACCAGTTTTTTCCTCAACATCCCATACTGACCTTGAATTACTTCTATTACTGTACTTGAATGTTTGCCATGTTTCTGCTGCCCACAGCCCTGAACCACGGTTACTGTAAGTAAAAGAAATTAGTTTTTTCCCAATCAGCAGCATGGTCCTCTTGAAAACAGTTCTCCATAACACTGTAGTGTAAGGTAATATCCACACACACACATTCAGACACACACACACTCGCACACACCCTTGAATCTTCCCGGTGTCATCTTGATGGGATTGTCCTGATTTAGTCCTCCCTAAGTCCTGATCTATTAGTTATCGTATATCATATATTAGTCTTCTGTGGGTGTCATTAGTACCATTACTCCTGTGCCCTTTCCCATAGAAACCCCTCAGGCCTGCTCTAATTTACTAAGATATTTTAATGTCTGCTAAGTCGCGGCACATATCAGGGCTTTCCATTCGTCAGTTCAGACTGTTAAATAGACCTCTTGTGTCGGACGCTGACAGGTCTGTGATCTATCTGCTCCTGCCACTACAGGGCCTTTGAAAGGTAAGATGAAGCAGGTCTGAATACCTGAGCAGTGGGGGTTTCGCTGAAATACATAAATAAACAATGACAACAGATACCACACATAAAAAAAAGCCAATACAACTGACAAGAAAGGACAGATTCACAAAGTATTAAATCACAGCTGACCATACATTTTGCCAAATAATGTCTAAGCTGGTGGCTAGATTTCAATTATCAGACTGGCACAATTGGCAGCACTTTAAGCCTCTCGTCTCGACTGCGATGGCTGATGATGCACGTTGACTGGCACGACTACAGTGTGTAGCCCAGATGGATGAAGACTAGGGCTGCAAGTGATGATTATTTCCAATTAGTCAACTGGGCTATAAATGTAAGAAAATAGAGAAAAATGCACAGTTTCCCTCAAACCTAAGGTGCTGTTTTAAAATGTCTTGTTTTGTCTGAGCATGAGTCCAAAACCCAAAGATATTATACCATGGCCACTGAGAATACTGTATTCTGATTGGCTAGCAGGTGACCCTTTATGTCTGGTAACCAGATGATTCTGATGCACAAGGTTCATACAGATTTTTTAAATTAAAATTCAAGCACTTTTCAAGCACATTCAAGTCTAAAACAAAATTTCAAAGCCTTTATCAGATAACATAAATGCAACTGCAATTTCCTTTATACCCACAGCAATCGAGGTGTACACTCTGTTTATTTTATTGGCTGTTGTTACAACGTATTGACTTTGATTGTATGTTTTGTCAGGCTGTAACTAACCATGGTTTTTGTTATTGATGTTGAAAAGCCCAAAGTGACGTCCTCAGATGTCTTGTTTTGTCCACAAGATATTCAGTTTACTGTCATAGAACAAGACCAGCTGCAATCAGAGAATTTGAATATTTTTTCTTAAAAAATGCCTCAAAACAATTAATCAGATATTAAATTAATTGGCAATTAATTCAATAGTCGACAACTAATTGATTAATTGCTGCAGCTCTAATTTTTTGATCATGATTATTTAATGCTTGTTAATTTCCAGGCTGAGAAAAGGATGGACAGGGATGACAAATATGTCCTTTCATTTCCAATATTAAAGAACATTTCTGGTTTAGATGAGTGATTATGTGGATAAAAAAACGTATTAAGTTGAAAATCAAGCATTTTTCAAGGAGTATAAATTTTTGTTCCTAACCTTGACGACACAATGTTTAAAACGAAACATTTTCCAAACTGTCCAGACTTTGTACAAAGCCTGGACACAGGTTTTTGCTTACTGTAATAAATTAATGTACCAAGATTAAATTGACTTGACAAAAGCGTCTAAATTTAACATTTTCAACCACATCTCAACAGTTTTTTATCAACAAAATGAGTTCATTCAGTTGTCTGATTGAAGTGAGTAACTTCAGGGCAAACTCAATTTGCTGACGAGGTTTGGAAGTTCCGGATAAAGCTAGTAAGGTGACCTTGAGCAGAGATTATTTGTTGAACCTATTATTCCAGATGCGAAAAGAATTTTCACACTCAAAAAGTATTACACCGCTGTTCTCTAATCTTGTAGTTTGACTGTGCTTCTTCATGATTTGAGTGCCATCTGCGAAATTACTCTTTAAAAGAACAGTCTGACATTTGGGAAATGCTTGTTCACTTTTTGTCCAAGAGTTAGATGAGAACATCATTAACACTCTCGTGTCTGGGCCTTCTGGCTGTCTGGGGAGTTCATAAGCTGGGTTATGGTGGAAAATAACTAGTTTTATGACGCAACTACATCGGAAAGCAAGTGTTTATAGGTGTTCTGAACGTGGAAAGGTGAAGGTGACGAAATAAAATAATAGTTAAACAATGGGTGTAACAGGACACATATTTTCAGATAGTCTCTCCTGGAAGTCATTTATAGTGTTTCACTCAGCTGTAAACAGATAAAAATCACAGAGAGCTTGAAAGCAAAGTTCAAACCTTGTTTACTGTTACCTCCGCACGCCTGGTCAGTCACGGCATGAAGTGGGTGTGATGGCCAGATTGCCATTTTAGGAAAGTTACAGAAATTGTTCCAACATTGGAAAGGTGTCAGAAGAAGTTCTGATATCTGATGTGCAGTTCTGATCTAACAATATATGGTGTGCTAATCATTAAGCTTCACAGGTGCTGGCTACAGTAGCTATTTACCTGTTTTTATGCTAAGCTAAGTGACTCCTGGCTGTAGCTCCATCGTAGGGAATAGGAATGTGATGTTGTTGACAGCAAGTGGGCCATTTTTGAAGGATACCAATCGCAACCTGTACAATGTCAGCACCCATCTAGCTAGGTAGTTTCAACTTCTGATCAAGTCACTGAACACAACTTTATGCTGTATTTAACATTACCTTAGTGCTTCTCTGCATGCTCTCCCTCTGTGAATGTTCATTAACCAGTTTTTGTATCCTGTGCTGTTATGCTGAACCTCCTTCCTGACAGTCAGGGTACAAAATCAGAACCAACCACCAGCCAAATGCTGGAAAATAAATATGTAAGTGGCTGTAGATTTGCTTTTTTTTTTTTTGGCTCATCAGCCAAAAACAGAGGTAATCCTTTGACCATATGTCTCTCCAGTGCTGACAAAGCACCGTCAAAATAGTGTTAAGTCTGGCTATGCCAGACTATGTCTCCTAATCAGTAAGGCTCAATATCATTAACTAACTTCAGTTTTGTAATATATTGCCTCTTTGTGTCTTTGTGTTGAGAGCTTCACTTTATATGGGCCTTTGTCTTTATTGTGTATTTTATGCATTTCTGATGAATGATTGACAGATGACAGATAAAAAAAATCACTGGTGACAGTGGTAGAAAATGACAGGTACGAATGCACTCCTCCAAAAATGGGGGCGCTGCCCCAGAATGCGCACAAATCCCATTCCCTAATAACACACTGACATGAGAGTGGTACCAATCTTCTCATCTAACACAAGAAAGCGAATAAATGTCCTTCCCAAAATGTGTAACTGTTCCTTTAAACGTGATTTTATAGTGTTTGACTCTCCTGCAGCTGGATATCAGACTTCATTCTAAGGAAGGTCTGTAACCAGGCTCAAACTCTTAGCCCAAACTTGTGAAATGAAACCCTTCCTGCTATCAGCTGTTTGTTGCTTAGCCACATGTTGCCTAGCAACGCAAGCAGCAGGAATTCTAAGATACAGGAATAACTGTGTTTTTTATGTTATTACTGAAAAACAAAAGTAAAAGTGGGATACAAATGTAAAAGATATTTTTATTTTGATGACGTCTGTTGCCATGTGGCCATGGTATAAAGCGGGATAACACCCTCCAAGTTGGATTCTGTGGAGGTAAATGGATTGCAATTGATAACTGTTGATTATTTTCTCTTGATTGACTGATTGTTTCAGCATCAGTGTTGAAGAAAATACACAGGCAGTTAAATACCTCTCCCACTGTTGCTGTAAATGTTGTGAATGCAGAGAAAAGTCCAATCAATCAATCAGTGGGCTGTCCCAATAACTGCTGTGAGGCATTAAGGAGCCCTCATGGTACATTCAGCTCTCCACAATCAAATGACAAAAGGTAAATGGGCTAACACTGGCACTGTGAGCTGTTTTATGAGTTTCATCTGGGACACAACCAACTTTTAATGGGGCACGTAAAGACGAAGGTGGCTGCAGTATGCTCTGAAACACTTGAGTATCACTGACTAGTGTCTATAAGTGACAGCGTTACAAGAATCTCCAAAGGCACGGGCACAGGTGAATGAATATGTTCCAAGTCGCCAGTTCAGATGTGATGAGGAAAACTGAAAAATATTCAAAAATACAAAATACAACTTCTCATCACGGCCCTCTGCAAGGTACACCGAGACCTTCAAGAATAAGAAAGTGTGAGGAATAAAATGTTGAGGAAAAGCATGTAGCTATTTTAGCAATAACAACAAGAAGGCTGAAACTACTTTGGCACATGAATGGAAGTAAGGCATCTGTATCATTCGAAAAAAGAGTTGAAATGGAACGTTGTTTCCAACCCAGCAGAAATGTCAAAACAGACCTACATTAAAAAAGGCTCAAGCATTGACTCTTAATTAAGTGTCTGACAGCACGCTCCGCTCTGTGCTGCCTCATACCCGCAAACTAACACTGCAAAATAGTATGTGGTCACCTCCAAAAATGAGAGGAAAAAAACTCAGCAACTTTCACGAATTAAAGGAAAAAAATATACCAATAAGAAGGTTGAAAAACAGAGCAGAGTTTGTCATTGTGTCACGACGTTGACCTGAATGTTGATATTGCGATGGCGAGGAGCAGGGAGACAGGGGAGACGTCCACACTCCAGGCTCTTGAGCCACGGGCACTCATACCTGCAACACAAACACACACACACACACACAAAACCATGATAAATTGATATTAAAACTGATGGAGGAAATGACAGGTGGCAGCAGCCAGAGGTGGGACCAAGTCATTGTTTTGCAAGTCGAATCTCAAATCTTTCCACTCAAGTCCCAAGTCAAGACAGGCAAGTCCAGAGTCTTAAACTTTCAGTTTTGGCACCTAAACAAGTCATAATGCAAAGTCATTTTAACAACAGAGCATCGACATCGACTTTTTTTGTGCAATTTCAAATGTTGAACAGAGTTGGAAGTTGTTGCATCTCTGTCTTTTGCTCTGCACATTTTGCACACTGCAATTGTTTTTTTGTAGTTTTAGTACGCAAACAAAATTATCCTTGCTATAAATTTTTCCTACTGGAGCTCAGGATCATAACTTTAGTTCTTCGAGGTTCTCTCCTCCAACTTGATTGGATTCTCTTGGATCAGTTCAAACAAAGTGGATCAAAGTGGGAATTAATGGTGCATTCCATTTAAACTGGAAAGCAAGTTCTGAGTTCCCAGTTGAAAAATTCAACTAGAATACCCCATGAAGTTTTATTTCCATCTCGGAAAGTCGGAAGATCTTCAGCAACCTGCGACCACAAAATCAAGTATGGCTGCTCCATGCCTCAACAGTAGTAAAGCTGTTTATTAGCACTTCTGTCTCACTAAATCAACTGTGCACACAGGACTGTCAGTGGACGCGTTGCTACATTGTTTGTATGCGAAAAATATTGCGTAATCAATCTCAAAAAAGTTGTTTTCCAACTTGTTGTGCTAGAACACTGTCAACTTGGGTGACCTCAGAGGTAAATAGAATGCACCATAAAAGGTTCAGTGTGTAAGATTTACAGGGATTTACTGGAAAAATGTGGTAAAAATGGAATATAATATTTGTAAGTGTGTTCTCATTTGTGCATAATTAACTAAAAATATGAATTGCTGTGTTTTTGTTACCCTAGAATGAGCCGTTTATAAGTATGTTGGTTGTCATGTTGCACCACCACATTTCTACATGTAGCCCAGAATGGACAAACCAAACACTGGCTCTAGACACGGCCTCGTTTGCAAGTTTCGCGGCAATCATAGGTTCTCCAACACGCTCGGAATTGCAATTTTCCAGCTGAATTGGGCTACTTTTGAAATGCTGCTGCAGGTTGAATTAGTTTCTAATATTTATAAATAAAAATCAAATGATTTATGTATACCCAAATCCTACCAAACAATCTCCAGATCAGCACATTCACACATGGACATTAAACATGTCACTTGCATGGCCACATACATATATACACACACAACGTCTCTAATGCTCTCCTCACACCAGTGCCAGGTTTACTGGCTGTTGAGCCGGATTTGATCTGCCAATTGGCTGGTTTTGCCTGTTACACCTGGCAACTCTGAGGGAGAGTGACATGAGGTGTTTGTAATCTGCAAGCTCACTGCTTAATGCCACTAAATCCTACACACTGGCTCTTACAGTGTCCACTTGCTGGGAATGAAATGTATTGATTCATGGCACTCCTTTTAAATAACACACTTTTAAAAACATACTTTTTCATATTTGGGCTTTGGGGAAAGTATCAAGTATTTTCAGGTCAAAAGACTCAAGTTCAAATGAAGTCATGAGTCACTGGTATTAAAGTATTAAGTGCTACTAAGCTGAGTTGCAAGTCTTTTTTGATTTTGTCGATTGAGTCTAACATTATGAAATTGTGACTCGAGTCTGACTTGAGTCCAAGTCAGGTGACTCGGGTCCACACCTCTGGCAGCAGCACCAAGAGTACTGGACATCAATCTGAAATAATACGGTCTTTTCTTCAGTATTTTAACTGAAAAAAAACAAACAAAAAAAAAACAGATCAGCAAAAAAAGTCCTGACTTAAAGTTATATACTTAAATTTCCAAAAGATAAAACAGGCCTCTCACAGGGGTTCTTAAAATGTGGTAAAAAACAATTTATGTCCTGGCTTATGACTGCGGTTGTAAGTAAAAAATGTATTAAGGGAGCTGGTGTAAAGGGACCAGGAGCCTGATGCTGTTTCCCCTCATCACCACTTTCTCATGTATGATTCAAGCGACTCAATTAACTCTTATGCATCACTGACTATTTTCCTGCAATGACATAATATTCATATAAAACCCATTCTTGGATAAAATATATATTATTGATGCAGGAGAAACCTCCTGCACCACGTCTGATGTTGCAGAGCTCCTAGTTTCTATAAACACAGCACTCTGTTTGGCCTGCTAATGTGTTTTGCCCACATATTTTTCTTTGCAATATCCAAAGAATCTCTGGGAAAGAAAAAAATAGCCTATTTTTCAAATGAAATTTAAAAGAAAAAGCCAGCATGGAATTCTATCTCTCTCAACTGCTGTTTTCAGGGATTCAACACAGAATATCAACAATGCAAATTAGCATTTAGAGCAGGAGAAGAGCCCCCTGGAGTCCCACAGGACAGTAATAGCATCTAGTAAAAGAGAGAGTCAACCCCTGCGACAGAGATGGATTGCGCTGCATATTTCAGCAAAATATAAGCCAGGAGGAGCCGAACAGGGGTGGCTGGGGACACAAGTAATGGTGAGTCAACGGAGGACAAAATGTCCCTGTCAGGTTTAAGGAGTGCTAAGTGACTTCATTTTCGTGAGTGGGTAAATAACAAAAAATAGAAGCTGTGAGAGATGAATTTATGTCAGATGTTTCCATTCTGTTGTGTTTCTTAACAACATGGTGGCATTGGCATACGTCAATGAAACAGCTGTAGACTAAAAAACTGTTTTTTTTCTTGCATTTCTTGTAGCCATTGTGTCTTTTTCACACAAGGCCAAGCCAAGCTCCAGTTGTTTCTTGAACGTTTTATTTTTAACTCCAAGACCACAACACAACACTCAACTAGAATAACAGGGCCAGTGTGTGTTCATGTGAAGTACCTTGAGTGAATAACGTCGTCAGAAAATATTTTTTTTTACACTGCTGCCATGTTGTGGAAAAGTTTTTAAATAAAAGAGGGGCTTATGGAGGTTAGTTTTGGATTTTTTTATGGAAAAGATTTTTAAATTTTTTTGCAAGAACACTGTTAATTTAGCTGTCCTTGTTTTTAGATGTGGGAATTATCTTTTTATTTCCTAAAGTGTGGTGATGTGTTTTTGGATTTCAGAATTGTGATGTTTACTTTTCATATTGAATGTCTTGTGTTTCCTTGTGTTTCTTTCATTTCTTTTGTTCAACTAACATCTTGGGACCATGTTGTAAATAAGTATTTTTATTTTAAAGGAATAGTTTGGATTATCTGAAGTGGGGTTGTATGAGGTATCCTTTAATAGTCAGTGTATTAACTGCATGCCCCCAGTTTGGAGAAGCAGAGAGGAGTACCAGCATGGAAGCTAAGCAGCACACTGCTGTGGAGAGGGTCAGCAACAAAAAGCATTTTAGCCACTTAGAAAAGGTCCACCTAAAATCAGTCAATATCAATTTAGGTGTATGCTATATTTAGAATATTTTCACCAATTTACTTTGCTGTAAAACTGCCTTTTCTGGAGGGAAACCGCCCTTATATAAGCCAGATATCAGTCTCTCCAAAGCAACCAAACTCCATTGGCAAAATCGGTAATTTTACCTCACAGAACACAAGAATTGTTGGTCCACCACTGCCTCTGTTACTTTGCTTGTTGTGTTACATAGGTGATTCTGAACTAACCTTTTAAAACCACCAAAGTCGAACAATAACACAAACAAAGGCACTAAGAGAGGCACAGGTAGACCAACAACTCCTGTGTTCTGTGAGGTAAAATTATTGATGTTACCTGTGGAGTCTGGGTGAAAAAGAAAATTCTACCTGACGGCAGAGTAAAGCAGCAAGAATACTGTAAATATAGCGTACACTTATAGTGCTGTTGATTTATTTTAGGGGGCCCTTTTTTTAGGTGGCTAAAATACATTTTGTTGCTGGCCCTGTCTAGCTACTGTGCTGGTCCTCCTCTCTACCTCTTGAAACTGGGGGCGTGACGACCACCATCTACTGTAGCTCACCCCCATCAAATAATCTGAACTATCCCTTTAACATGTTATTCTTTGTATTTTAGTTTCTGTGTCTGATAATCCATAAATAAAATCAATCAATCAATCACTACAACCCAGAAGGAGCTTACTTAGTTGGTGGATTTGTATGGGATCCGAGGCCGGGCCCAGCCCTCCTTCACTCAGCGTCTGGATGTGGATGATGTAGTCGTCCTCCTCCTCGGGGAGGGTCAGCTCTGCTGTTGAGTTAGCTGTTGTGAGTGTGTTTACCTCTTTGTGTCTCTGTCTCCTGTATGACAGCTGAATATGGGAGGGAGAAACAAGGTGGGTGACACACTGTAAACATGCATTTTTACAGCCTGACAGCTCAGAGTGAGCCACCGCCGCGCACGTAAAATACACATTTTCACTCAGTCTGATACATAATGGGAAAAAACATGCTACTGTGGAGCTCGGTGACAATGTTAAACTCACTTGGTAGCCTGTAACTTCTGACTCTGACTCCATCGCCACCACAGGTTCCCAGTAAAGAGACAGTTGAGAGCCAATTAGGGTCCATTCCACATTCAGTGGCGGTTGGGCCGGTGCTGCATGATATGAAAATTCATTGCTATATGTCAGCACAGGAACATGTTACTGTCACATCATTATACAAAAATTACCATATTTCTCTTATTGGATAATATTACTTTAAAGAATGAGGTTAGAAGCAGATGCTGCATCTCCTGCATTGTTGCTAAAAATAAACTTCACACCTCTGAATTATAATCAGTTTTGATACAAAATCAAACACTTGAGCAGCAGGACATCTTTGGTGCTGCAACTTACGAGGCTTTTTTGTAGTCACGTTGATTGCAGGGAGGAAAGGGCCTGTGCCGGCTGTGTTGAAAGCGCTGACTGTCAGGAAATACTGTGTGTTTCCTGCCAAGCCACTCACTGTGACCGAGGTCTGGTTCCAAGGCACCCTAACCTTCCCCATGGTCTCAGGTTTAGTGTCATCTTCCCAGTACACCACCTGTTTGAGATGGAGAGCATGGATTAAAGCTGTGATACATTGCTTCGGACTGGAGCAAAATGTGTACATTTTCTCTCACACACAGCACAACACAGTGTTTGTAGTTGTTTTTGATGTCTTGAGAGAAATGTGATGTTGTTAAATGATCACCGCTGGGTGTATCCTCTTAAGAAAGATCACAGTTCTCTTTTATCTTTCCAACAGGATATTTGATCTGACATTACAAAGCATTTATTAAAAGGATAGTTCAGATTATTTGAAGTGGGTTTGTATGAGGTACTTATCCATAGTCAGTGTATTATCTACAGATGATGGTCAGCACAGCCCCAGTTTCAAGAAGCAGCGGGAGTAGCTGTGTAGCAAGCAAAGCAATGTACTGCTGCAGACAGGGTCAGCAGCAAAACTTATTTTAGTCACCTAAAAAAAGATAAGTTGGATTTTGCACTATATTTAGAACATTTTCATTGCTTTACTTTACCATTAGGCGGCCTTTTCTAAGAGGAAATTGCTGTTATATAAACCAGATACAGCTCTTACCTCACAGAGCACTGGAGCTGCTGGTCCATCACTGCCTTGATCCGTTATTTTGTTTAAGTTATTGTGAGACTTTGGTGTTTTAAAAGGTTAGTTCAGGTTCACAGAAGTCACACAATAACCCAAACAAAATAACGGCTCGAGGGAGCAGTAAACCAGCAACTCCTGCATTCTGTAAGGTAAAATTACTGGTTTTGCCTAAGGAGTCTGGTGGCAAGGTAAAGAAGTGAGAATATTATAAGTACAGCTTACACCTTAACTGATATTAGATTTTTAGGTGGACCTCTTTTAAGCAACCTTTTGTTGCCGACCCTGTCCATAGCAGTACATTGTTTAGCTTCTGTGCTGGTGCCCCTCTCTGCTTATCCAAACCGGGGGCATGTTGACCTTCATCTACACGTACTGTAGCTAGTATACTGACAGTTAATAAGTATCACTTCAGATAATCCAAACTATCCCTCTGATCTACTTTTACAACGCCTGAGAATGTTTCAATATTTCTCAGATACAGCTGAAAGAGTGACATAATGGGGAACAAACTGATTTCCTTTCCTTTCCCTTATCAACGAATCTACTAATTTTTAAGTAATTAATAGATGATTAAATCATTACAATGTCAAAATTAATAAAGAATACCCATTATAATTTCCCAAAGCCCAAGGCGACGGAATCAAAATCTTTATTTTGCCCAGCGCTCAAAATCACAGGTTATTTAATTTACAATCATAAAGCAATAAGCAGAAAATGTTCACGAGTGGATTTAATGTTCACGAGTGGATTTATTGTCTAATCGTTTCAGCTCTAAAATACATCAATCTATGTTGCATCATGCGACATGTAATATTCAATTTTCCACTAATGAAATCTAGCTGATTATAATATGCATTTAAATGCAAATATCAGAGATCAAATACCAACTAAAGTTACCAATCAGAAAATAAGTGACCATTTTGTTATCAAGCTCTCTCAACATCAAACAGAAAATAAATGATCCCAGAATGACATCCACCCCCACCCAGTCTGCTTTTTCCTGTCATCATTATTCAATGTTAGCTGATGCTGACATCTCTGAGGAGGCTCAGATATGAAATCGCACAAAAGCTTATTTTCCCAGATGGAAATATTGAAACAACTTTGATTTTATTGAGCAAAAGAATAACTTGCATTAAAGCTCTTTAATCACAGTGATTATTCAGTCAGAATTATGCAGGTGAGGCAATCAGCCTGTCCCCAGATTTTGAAGGTAAAATAAAAAGCAATTTATTATTTCAGATGTAAAAATGTAAGAGTTTAATATTCATATTTTATTAAGTGAACAATGATTGAAGACTAAAAATGGAAATTCCCATGGTGTGGCTGTGTTAGACTGCAAAAACATTTAACTGTTAACATTTTTCAGTATGTTCACAAAGTTTCTGGTGCGATACGATAGCATGTCTTGGTACTCTGTAGGTAATGTTCCCATGAACACTGAAAAGGTTAAATATTGCCATCATGGAGGTGTTACTCAAAAGAGAAGTGTTTTGAATTTACACTTTGGACACGCTGGCTCCAAAAGAGTTAAATGAGGACTTTGATTTGTGGTGATTTTTGTACAAACTCTCTTATACAGGTTCCCTCCGGGCAGTCTCCTCTGTTTGTGTTGGATTTATGATATTCCCATTGCTTTTTGAGATTATTCTGATGCTAATGTGGATGATACATCCTTAACACGTTGGTTATGTATGTGGTTGCTGTGGTATTGTTTTTACTGCCAGTTATTATTACCACCTTTTAGATTAGCATGTTAGATAAGGTTGCATTTTCCTTTTGCTTCTTGATTACTACATCACATCCTGACAGCATAAACTTGATGAAGTTGACCAGACACATTAAGAGTATTTTTTATTGTACTATGGAGCCTTTTAAGCTTTAAGTTTGTGTTATATGTGATATATGTGTATTTTCACTATAAAGTATATGTGATTCAAATGTTACTAATGTGCTGAGCTGTTTTTTTTTTTTTTTTTGTCCTCTCAATATACCACAATAACATGATGATTTTGTTATGGTATATTTAGGTGGTTCAATATTTATTGCACATATAAATTATATTTACAGGATCCATTTACTTTATTGTACCATTTATTGTGTTCATCATTTCATGTTGTTTTTTTCTTTTTTCCCCTTTTAATTCACCATTTTGTAATCACGTGGCCTGTCAGGTGATCCCTGCGATAGTTATTTGTAAAACGTAACTGAATTTGTCTCATGTCTGAAGAAGGGCTTGAACCAAAACGTCACGTGGTGGTATAAAAGTAAATGTTCACAGGCTTGGGTCAGAAGTAATGAAACTGAATACAAATTGCATATCAGTTTTGTTATTTGTAAAGTAATCCATTGGATTATGACAAATCTGAGTACTTCAAAATCAAAATATTGAAAATATTGCATCTTATACTACAACACTGAACAGATCCATAAATATCTGACTTCCACAAATATCCTTTTTTTCTCTCTAAACATCTCAAAATTTTCAGTGCAAATAAAATGCATTTTTGCACTGGGCTCTTTTTTGTGGAGCAGTCGTCTAAGAAACCCTGTTGATTAATGGCACTTTTTATGAGTTCATAGAGCACTGGTTATTGTGAAAAAAAAGTTGCATGATTTTAAAATGGTCATATTTTAAAGATGAAATGAAAATGTAAGCAAGTAATCACTGTAACTTTAACCTAATTACACATTTTTCAAATGAAATCTTGGCAAATCTGCTATTTTTTCAACCCTGAATGTTCATGGGATCTACCGTGCAGACTCTATTTTGCCTTTTTGACATGTACTTCTGTCCAGCACCTTGTATTTATCATGTTTGGATGTGTGCACTTTAGTAAACTTTCTGCATTTCTTGGTATTCTGACACGAGGTCTGGTGTAGCATTGCAGCACAGACTATCATGAAGCTCTGTATCATGATACCCTGTAAATGACAGCAACATAAAAAGGCATGTGGACAGGCAATTTTCTTTTTGTTCTCTTGTAAACGCTCTGACATGTTTTCCCGTCGCGTTGCTACAAAGAACTGTATAATTTTGGCTGTAACAGTCGCCCGACTGAAACAGCCATTTCCATGGCGACGCCGGAGTTTTGGAAGTGATGGCTTTGAGGTACAACAGGGGCGATGACAAGCATTTGAATTGTGTTGTGTGTGTGATTTCTATTTCCATTTAAAAGGGTAAAATGTACCTCATAGCCGAGAACCCTTTCAGGGGTGAAGGAGAGAGCCTGCCAATTCACCTCAATCTCAGAGGCTGAGACACTTCTGGCCCAGACTCCCGCTGGCATCCCACTTGGCTCTGAAAACAGACAACAGGAGACTGAGCGCTGCTGCCTTCTTCCAACAGCACAGAGACAAGCAGAACAAATCTCTTCAATTTTTACATTTATAACAGTTCTGCATTCTTGTTGATCCCTGTTTGGATGAATCATCACACACACAGGTGGTGCTGGGAAATAGACCAACACAACACTATAGACTGACCCCCTCTCTGCAGGCTGAGAGGTAGCATAGATCTAAATGCCAACCTGTTTTCACTTTGGTATCACCATTCAAAAGAGCGTTGATATTTGGAGGCAATCAGCCTCTCCTTACATAAATGTGTTGCAATCTTTTCCCCCTCCAGTTTTCAACCCGTTTTTACTTGTAAAAAGATTTCTGCAGATTTATTTTCCTGCATGCCTCTTCTTTTCACGCTGTAAAATAAATGTCTTTCATTGAAAAGCACTTTCATGATCTTTGTCCTTTTCAAAAACATAAAAAGCCATGTAGCTTTACAAAAAATCCCACTCACGCTCATTCCCTTACCTGTCTCTGCAGAATAGATGGTGACCACGGGGCTGAATGGACCCTGTCCTTTGCTGTTGTAAGTGCCAACCTTGACATGAAATGGAGAGAAGGGCGCGATGCTGTCGTTGCGGTACACGTAGCGTGATGCACCGGGGGCGGACGTGGCCACATGAGTCCAGCTAACTTCTCCGAAGGCACGGAAAGCAATGATGTAACCAAAGCTCTCACCATTCTGCAGTTCTTCGGGGACAGGCTGAGAGTGAAACACAAAACTATAGTGATATTAAAACATATACAAACCACTCACGTTCACCCCGCCGCTGGGCTGACACAATCACCACCCACTCTCATGGTGCCGAAAGAAGTTCATGACCCACAAATTGCTTTTGTGACCCACCTGACGAAATGAAATGAGCAGTAAAATGCCATTTAAAAAAAATCCAAGCTCATTACAGAACGTCCGTGCAGCTTTTAAAATGAAAAGGTATTTCTGATTTTAATGAAATGAGAAAACTCAAATAATGAGATAGCCTGAGCCGACTAATGACTTCTTCAATATCTACATTATTTTTCAACTACCAGACTGGTCGTCTTCGTTTCTTCGTTTTTGAGCAATTCAGATTTGTCTCAACAGCAGCAATTCACCACAGATCAAAGCCTCATAAATGACAATAACTGTCAGGTTCAGTGCTCTGCTTGTGTATACATCACTGCTGCCTCACACGCAGACTCTGTAACCAAGAAATTACAACGACTTTAGCGCCAGACTTCAATTGACCAAAAATTTATGACACCCACAAGCCGAACAGAGCAGGGGCTTTGATTCAGGGAGAAATATTAAGCACCTCACTCAGGGATAAAAAAGATTAACTGCAGCCACTTTGAATAACAGACTAGAACATAAGACTGATGACTTACCTCCCATGTGATGACCAGTTCAGATCTGCTTCCTCCTCCTCCACCCACGTCACCTGGCGCTGCATCAGGAACTGCACAACACAGACCATGTTTACACCTCCATATAAGAAACCCTTTAGGCTTTGCAAAGTTGTGCAAAGAGGATATGGAAGACTAATCCTAAGCAACATTGGTCTTTTTGCAGATCATAAATTGAGGGAGGGCTGCAACTATTATTTTCATGGTGGATTAATCTGATGATTATTTTCATGATTAATAGATTAATCATTTAGACAATAAAATATCAAAAATTGAGAAAAGCATCATAATTTTCCAGAGCCCAAAGTGTCACATTCAGATTGCTTCTTTGGTCCAAACAACAGTCCAAACCCCAGAGAGTCTTCATTTACTATCATAAATAAAGAAAAGCAGCAATTCCTTACATTTAAGAAGCTGGAACCAGCAACTGACATTTTACTTGAAAAATTAGTGAAACAATGAATAATTATCAAATTAACTGGCTCCTAATTTTCTTTCACTTGACTAATCAATTATTTGACTAATCGCTACAGCTCTAGTTTGAATTATTTACATTTTCTATCTGATCAGGATGAATGATTTGAGGGTAAAATGGTGAATCTCATTCACTGTACCTGCGTCCTCTGTCCTGGTCTTCACTGACACAGGGCTGGGTTCTCCAACCCCAACACTGTTTCTGGCCAAAACCCGAAACTCATACTCCACCCAGGCATTGAGGTCCACTACAGTGGCCGTCAGTGTGTTCCCATCGATTATCTCAGGGACTGGAAAAAAAATGGAAAACATACAGTTTATATATGAAGCAAGAAAAACTAATCTATTCACAAGTGAAAAATAATTAACTGAAAAGGCTGGTCCTTTATGTAAGGGTCATTTGGTGAATGTCAGGTGAGCTTTGGTTTTCAGTCTAGACTGTCAAAGGTCTGCTTCAAGTACTAAGGATGTGTGAAATGCAAAGAACACAAGTGAGGAAAGGTAAGATAAAGTAACATCAATGAGTTCGCTCTGAGCATTGCTGTCTGCAACAGAGTCTTCTTTGATACTAACACTGGGGTTGCCAAAGCAATTTTCAAATCCTAGGCATTGTGGCTTTACACCTGCAACAACATCTTTTTGGCCTGGCATCACTAGGCTAATTCACAAATGCAAATTAGTCTGGAACATTTTCGATTTCCAAGTGGAGTTATCAACAGGCACAGACCAAAATGCCTCTGGACACAGAGCAATGAAACATGTGACATAACATTATTGGTATCTATTAATTAAACTTAACAAATCTTGTTGGAAGTACAGCAAACACATCTGTCTTACCAAAAAAAGCTTTAAGTGCAGTTTGTTTGTTCTTTTTCAGATAAAATAGACTATCCATTTTATTTAACCTGATGCAACAGTGGTTTTGATGGAAACAATCCCAAATTAGCAGCAGCCACCTTGGTCGATCGTGAAAATGCCTCAATGGCCAGTAAGGTTGTGCTGATTGGTAGAGTTAACGTATCAAACCTGCACCATATTTGATCAAAGGTTTGATTGGCCTGACCAGATCCAGGATGGGTGGAAATCTGTCTGAAGCTGGAGGGGGGCAGACGTACCTGCCAGCACAAATGAAACACAAGCTTACAGATTTGTCTGGTTCTCACGGTAAGACTTTTTTAGATACTTGGGGACAACTTGTAATCAGCTGGAAATACAACATTAACTGATACGGCTATTATCTATCACCTATCTAGACAGTTTGATATTTACACATCCAGCAGGTATGGATCAACATTAGAAATGATTTGGAGTTGTGTTGCTGACCATCTGCCATCTGATTAATCTAAGTCAAGTATTTTATCTCCCCTTTCACCTCACAAATATCTGGCTATTTAGCAGCTAAATGATCCACTTTGTCCATCAGCTAGTGTTGGGAGAAAAGATCTAAAAGCAGATAAAATATTCACTGTTTCTTTGACTTTTTTGATGAAAACATCTGACTGATACAGCCAAACTTGATGCAGTAAAGTTGTGAGCCGGAAAACCAAAACACTGAGCTGTAAGATGTGTATGAGCTGTGCAGAGCTTCGGGCGATGATTAGCTTCGGGTTCATCATTACTAGTGACCCTTTTTGACATTACACATAGTCATTTGATATCTTGTTACTGTGAAAATATTGATTACTGCAGCTTTAACTTGACCTGACTTTTCTTTTTTTCCTCACTTTTTCTTCTTCTTTGGTAGGGACTGTAGCTAACAGCTGTGTTATATTGCGGCATTACTTATTGGTGGATGTGCCCTGTGCTCTTTTGTGCATTCTTTTACGTTGTGTTTAAGAATCCTATGAGAAATAAAGATATATATGTAATTTCATGCTATTTTTGGTGCCTAATTAACATAAGTTAACAAATGAAGGACAACCAATACAAATGAACCTTTCAGGTTAACTGTGGCTCATTTACAGTTTTTTTTTTTCATTCACCAAATGTCAAATAAACTCATCAATAAAAGATACATTTTACTACATTACATTCATTTGCCAGACAAAGCAACTTGCAATAGTAAATTAAACCTTGATAGGAACAAGAGCTAGATGTCATACAAACAGACTTGGCTTAGCTTACGCAAATGATTCTCAAAGTTCACGTCCCCCACCACAATTTCAGTCACAATGATAGGGAAATAAGCAAAACAGAACCAAGTTGAATTTTAGTGAAATAAAGGTCAGCATTATAGCATCAACAAACTCTTGTTTAGTTATTTTCCCCATATAAATCATATTCATTCAGCTTTGTTTCACGCTATATTTTTCCTCTGGTCAACCCCCCAGTTACTTAAACCAGGGCTTAAGCAGATGAAAAGGATTTCGGTTTGAGGACTGAGGCAGGTCTAAAGGTCATTAAAGTGGTTTAAATGAGATCATGTACAAGCAGCAACAATGACCTCTAGTTCTCTTGAGTAAGACCTTGAACCCCTCGCATCTCCAGAGCCTTCATTCTGTATCTGACCCCACACTCTGACCTCCCAGCTGTAGGAAAATTTCCCTGCGGGTATCCTTGAATTATCTGAATAACATCACATGTTATATAGGATGAAAATTCATCTCCAAGTGCTGCCTACCTGTGTTAACCCTCTGCCAGCCCACGGTGAAGGGAGTCCTGGTCTGGATGAGGTAATTGGTGATGGGGCTGCCGTTGTCTCTTCCGGGGCTCCAGGCCAATTGGGCTGTACTGTCTGTCACCTCCTCCACCGTCACAGAGTCTGGCGGGCTGGGGGGGCCTGGCTCAATCACAGGAACAGACGCTGTGAGGTACTCGCACATGCAGAGGCACAGACGAGACTACAAAATGTGGATGTAACTGTGTGTGCTCACACATACTGCAGGAAAAACATGAACAGTAGATATATTTGCACAGAAAACACATTGAGCCAGGCAATATTGTTGAGTTGAAAGCCTTTATATCTTGAGAGAAAAACATTTTCAAAAAGGTTTGAGTTTGAGGAGACGTTATGCCCTTCAAGAGGAATTAAAACTTAATTCAAGATTTATCCTCCAATATTCACACAACTTGTAATCCCTCCCTTTCATGGTCCTCCTGGTAATGATCGATGAAACAGCAGACGTAAGTAGATGCAGGGCGTCAAATTAAAAGGTAAAAGATGAAAAAAGGGCCTCATAGCCCTGAAGAAGCAGAGTTTTATCATTTATTTTCATTATCCTGCCAATTAAGCAGTGTGATGTTTTACTTTAGCCTCATCTACTGTTTCCTGTCCTAATGAACGTGTCGGCTCATCAGAAATAATAGACCACTGGAGAGCTGTGAGACAGACCGCAGAATAATAACGCCCCTAGCTCTGCTCACACTCCACACCGTCTCTGAAGTGCTCTCTAATCTGAAGCAAAACATTCTAATTATTAAAGCATTAAATTACTATTTTAATAAACAATCAATGCTTCAGAAAAACAAGCAACTGATTTTCTGTTTATGGTGCATGCGCTGCGTACGTGCTATATGTGTAAATGTGTGTGTGTGCATAAATATTTGCAGAAAACACTCAACATGCATGTGAATAAGTAACTGCTGGACTACATTTTCTTGTTTACAAAAGCTTTTAACGTGCTGCCCACATGCATTTGGCCTTAAAGCCCTGGCTTTAGAGATATTGATCTTTGTAAAACTCATTAGCAGCTCTTGATAAAAAAAAAAACCTTTAATACACTGGCCTCATTAATACATATTAATGGAGCACACAATCAAGGATCAATTCCTTATCCTCTTAATTATATTTCATTGGCTGAGGCAAGAGGGTGCTGTCACTGTCTTGCGGGTGTTCAAATAATCTGTTATTAATATGGACAGCCTGTCTGGGCTTTTATTGTGAACTTGGCACAGGGCAAATTAATATCTGGCTGTATTATGAACAGTGGTGGGAAGAGTAGTGAAAATCTGTACTCAAGTAGAAGTTATGAAATATTCAATTACAAGTAAAACGACTGGTGTTAAAAAAAAACTTATGTAAAATTAATTAAGTATTCTTCTCAAAAACTGCTCAGAGTATTAGTTATTTTTTATGTTTTTTAATGTTTAATGCTTTATCAATAGCAGCATTCAATCAAAAGGGGGTTTCTGTTTCTCCAAATCTTCTGTCAGTGTCATAACAGTGTGAGATAAGAGTGATGAAATAATAACAATTAAACTTGTACGATGCTGTACTGACCGAATGTTTCTCTATGAACTGTCTTCCAGGATGACGACGATGATGATGATGCAACTGTCAAACAAGCACCAGTGCTCGCCAAGTGGTTTGAATGCTAATGACCATGATGTTTTCTGTGTAACATGACCTTCTCCATAACCACCACCACCCAGTGGAGTGTTTGTGAGGCATCAGCGAGTGGCATCTAAAACATTTTCCATTGCCATTGTAAAAAACAAGAACCCAGATGATCACTCAAGAGTCTTTGTGTCAGGAGCTATTATCATTGACCTTCAGTGCTGCTAGAGGAGTGGAGTGAGGCAGGATGGGAAACAGCACCCTGCAAAATGATTGAGCTACTATCACGGGCTAATACTACATGATTGCAATAATGCATCAATCACCAATAATCAGTATTACTGTACAGCGAGTATGATCATAAATGTCCATTATATGGTGCAGCGATCATGACCGCAATCTCGCAGACACAAGCACTATCACAGTTAAATGAGTCCTGCATTATTCACATTGTTGTCTTAACATTAAAATTGCATTTTTTTTCAGCACTCGTAAATGCAGCCACCAAGGAAAGATAGTGTTTTCTCAGCTACCTGCCATGCAGATAGTTTCGATTTTATTTGTCAAAGTTTGGAGCGATCTGTCTCTCAGATTTCTGCCTCCATCCCAAAATAACTGGGGGAGTGGTGGTGGTGGGGGTGAGGAGTGGATGTTTTTTTTTTGTGGCGCCTATGGCTTTGAAAAATGACATTTTAAAAAATTCAGCAGCAACATCTCTTTCAGTATCCCCGTAGCTTTGGATAATACACTCGACACGGGAGGACAATTTGTCTGGTAGAAAGTAGCTCCATGAAAACGGCATGTTCGGTCCATTATCCTGACAGGGGCACGTCTTCTGAAAAGATATGTTACTATCAGTGGTGGAAAACAACTTAGTACATAACACTGCAACAATTAGTCAGTTAGTCAATTGGGAAAAATTACTGGCCAATTATTTTGATAATTGATTCATAATCGTTTTTCAAGCAAAATGCCAAACATTGGCTAGTTCCAGCTTCTTAAACGCAATGAATTGCTCTTGTTGTTTGTCATTTACAATATTAAATAAAGGGTCTTTTGGTTTTGAAATGTTGGTTGGACAAAATACACAATTTGAAGACATTTTATAGACTAAATGATTAATCGTGAAAATAACCAGCAGATTAATCAACAATGAAAATAATTCTTAGTTGCATCCCTATTAGAACATTTACTAAGTACTGTATTTAAGGACAATTTTGAGATACGTCGTGTTGGACTTTCTTCTTCTACTCTAACTCATAAGACGCAGTAAGTGATTCTGGATAAAGATTGTCAATTGTTGAGACTCATTCCCAGGTCATCAAATACAGACACTTTGTGCTGGTGGTTCAAACTAAACCATTTGATGAACTGGCCAACCAAAAGCGTTTGTATTACGACCTGAGAATGAGACTCAACAATGAACAATCTTTAACAAGAATCGAAATCTTGCACTCCAATACATTTATCTGTCAGTTGAAGTTACTTTACTGATGAACACTTTATGTAAAACAAAATAAAATACTCTCTTCTGCCCTATTAATCATTTTACGACCCTTCGGACTTATCTTGTGACTCTTTGGAGGGGCCGGACCCTGAAAGTGGGAACCACTGGACAAAACAACATAACCTACATCTTCACCAGGCAGAACAGATAATGAATGTTACTTAGACACATGCAATAACATATCACTCCAAGGGAACACTGTACTGCAAAATTAGTCTGTTTACTATTTATACTTTAAGTGCATTTTGTTGATTATTCTTACTTGTGCTTCAGTAAGATGTTGTATGCAGGAATTTTACCTATAATAGTATAGAATATTTTTACATTGTTGTATTATTACTTTCACTTAAAGTAACTACAAGGCATGGTGGTGTTTCCACCACCACAACCACAAAATGTAATGTCCAATAAAAAAAATCTCCTCCTCTCCTACTAACCTTAACCCTTTGCCTGGGAAAATATAAATATGTAGCTCTTCTGGTCTGCATCCTGTAAACTGTTTCATCTGATTTCAAAATACTGTGTTGTGTTTAGTATAGTGGTGTTGCACAATGATTGCAAGAGTTTCTTGTGTCCTTTAGGGGTTATAGGTATACAAGTAGTGGTGTTTTCCAAACAGGATAATGACTGTCCAGCTGATAGATTAGAGCATGTTTGTTAGAGGTCTGCAGTTGTGAACAAGTGAAGCCATTCTTCTCTCTCCATGACTGGTTTTCTATTCAGCTTCATGCTTTGTCGCCCAACATTTGAAGCCAGTCAATCCAAACAATGAGACATCCATGACAGCTGCCGTGAGCAGGAAGTGTAAATAATGCACAATCTGACTCGCAGACAAGTTTCTCTGCAGTCAATACTGGGGCCAATCCATTTCCATGGCCTTGATATTTCTTCTACTCGAGAAACAGCCGTATTTCTGCTTAGTCCTCAGCCATTTGGAACAGAGTGCTTATTAATGCTATTTGCGTAGAAGATCTTCAGTATGCCAGGCTGAATCACTGGTGGGTATCCGTACAAGATAAAGATATGGATCCAAACATATCAAATCCTGACACCCAGATCATCCCTCACCTCATCTGACATTTAACATATTTGTGTAGTGTCAATTTGCTGGGCTATTTGGCGTATTGATCAAAGCCTCTCACACTCTGCATGCAGTACAAACCTGCCACTCCCTGAAACACATAACAAAAGTTGTTCTATTTTGTTCTGCCCGATGTAACTCTTGACAATTGTGTCTCTATGGAGCTATACATACTGCATGAGTGAGCACAGACAGGCATCTAAACAGTCTACTGTCAAGTGCGCTGCAACAATATTGGAAATTGGTCATTACAAAGAGACAGGGAGAGAAAACACAAATAGCCGATATTCCTATAATTTCACACAGTTTTTGTCCAGTTCTCTACTTCCACAAACTGAATGCAATATAAAAGACGAGCAAGCCTCCAATATTTGATGTAATCAAGCAACTGCTACTAGAAATAAGCAGGACCTGAAAACTGTGTACTCTTTGATGACATCCAGAATGATTTCCATGAGAATATGGGCATTTTGTCGCACCGCAATCACCAGCTGAAACAAAACCCATTTGAGTTTAAAAGCCTCAATGAACATTATATGTTCTAACAGTCAGCATTCTTTATATTCTCAGTAAAGTATATCCATACACTGTTAAAAAAAAAACATGCTGGGATTAATGGAATCAACTGATATTTTCTTATTAATGTGATGTAAATTATACAAGTTTTATTTATTCAAATTAATTTAAAAAAATCTGATATGAATTCTCAGAACACTTCAAAACAGTATTTCTCAAATTTTTTATATCACCTACCGCTATTAGGCTCTCCAAATACCAGCATTGACGTTAAAATGCAGCAGTGTAGGCCCACCACATTCAACTACAGACAGTTTCACGCAGGAGGCAGGTTTATTCCTAACAAGAAGTTTATTGATTGACTGTTTTCAGCCACACTGCCTTAATAGAAAGGATGCGGCTTAATGCCATCATAGTTTAGTTCGTAACTGATCATTGATGATGTATACGTGCACTATGTGCATGAACATGATGTCGTGGGATGAAAGTCAAAACTTATCTTAAATTACATTTCAGCAACCTTATAGTTTAAGAATTTTCATTAAAATTATCTTAGTATTTTGATCATATCTTATTAAATAAATTTATTGCATTGTTAAAATTAAGAGATGCCTCAGTGTATCACTAGAGGGAGCTTCAATGCCACTGGTGGTACTCACACATAGTTTGACAATCTACACTTCAAAACTTATAAACACGAGCTCCTCTAACTTGAAGTCTTTTGACCTGAAATGATTAGTTGCATGAATGTAGTGTGCAGAGTTTAATGAACTCCAGCATGCATTCATGACAGTTGCTGCATAAGAACTGCATAAAACCCAACATGTGATTCTGTTGCTTCATAATAAAAGCTTTTAGATAACAGGGGACTTTTATTGTGAAGAATAGGAAACAAAATGTTTATCCACCGTTTTACAGCTGGTTGAGTAAAGACAAGATGTCATATAACTACACACCTTCAAGTGGTTGTAAACTCTGCTGTGCTGCACTGACACACTCAGAAATCAAGCCAAGCCAGAGCCTTCATTGCCTCTGCCCAAAGAGGGGCGAAAATTAATGTGTCCACCTGGGTGTCATGTTTCCATGACCATGGCCAATCAGAGCTGGAGCCACGTAATACCTGTGACTACTGCAGAGTCATTTGACCAATTGACCCGATTTCACCCGTCCCCACTGAAGACAAAAGCCGGACATTTATGGGTGTTAGTGAGTTATTTTGTCTTGAGTAAAAGGGGCTTTACACACTTTAGGATCAGTCATGGTTTCTTGTTTTCACGACAATGAAAAAGGAAGGAAAATCAAGGAAATCAAATTTGTTTGTCAGGTTCATCAGTGTGAAGAGTTGTTGGTTCAACTTAACATCTTCAGCTTATTAAACATGTTTTCTCAGGTAATTTTTTTTTTAACTTTTGAATCATTACAAAATTATTTCAGCTTGACTTTTCAAATTCAGTCATTTTGTTAAGTTTAAACAGTTTATTTTTTTGTCTAGAAATTTTTTTCTTTTCCCATAATTTTTTTGTCACACAGCTTTATTTGGTGGTGTCCTTGAGCAAGACTCTGAGCCCCAAGTTGCTCCCGGTGGGCGAATGAGAGGCAAATTGTAAAGCGCTTCGTCCATTAAGGCAGAAAAGCGTAATATAAGTGCTGTCAATTTGCCATTTACAGTGAAGCCTAGATTTTTAATTTCCCTTTAAAAAAAGAGAAATCCAGAAACAATCCTGGCTGTGAGCCATGTTTTAATTAGTAACTGCAGAGCAGAGAGGAGGTTTTCTTACCTTTCACAATCAATACAGCCACGGCTGACAGGCTCTCCACGTCCGTGTCTACCACACAGATATATTTGCCGGCATGGTAAAGCTGAATGTTCCTGATCATCAGATCTCCTGCTGCTCTCTACCAAGGAGGAAAGAAAGCTTTATGTAGCATGAAAGATAACAGACCTTGTGACAGCTTATTAAAGAATGTAGTGAAGCATATATAAGGTGCAGTAAATAGCGGTGCCAAAAACGTTTGCGGAGAGATCCTGCAGTTATTTAGCCAAGACTCTGCTGCAGAGGAAAAAAAAAAGGCCTGTTTTTTAAAAAGATATTTCACACCAAAAGAGATTTTACACATATCTCCTGACAGTTTGCGCAGTCAAAGCCATAAAGGCAAAAATAATGAAAAATTTCTGAATATGACAGAACCTCTTAGTCACACACTGCTGTCCGAGATGAGCTCAGGTGAAAAGGATCAAGGCCAGAATTCACAAAAATGGTGTGCAGCAAATGGAGTTTTTGTGTTTGACAAGGCCGCGGTTATTTCACTTGCTTTTTGCAGAGGTCACCACCGTGACCTTCAAGACCTGTTGTGAGGAACTACACAAATATGCTATTACAACTGAGTTCAGTTGGATTTTTGCTCGATCGGAGAGGGAAGAGAGGCCCTCTAGATTCTCATCTGAGAGGACACCCGTAAGCGGCAAATGGTAAATTAGTGGTGAAATCGTTCTCTCGGCATTGGCAGGGAAACGTGGCAGCGGAGCCAACATGGTTTAATTATGGAAATTAAATTCCTTGAAGCAGCAAAGTTAAGTTGATAATCTCTTTGGACTGGGGACATCCTAGCATTTCTGGGGAAGGAGTCTCTTTGCAGATAAGAACATTGTCAGTCAAACACACACGGGAAGAATGGTAATCTCGAAGGGTGCGAGGGTGTTCTCAAAGTGTTTTGTCATTTGGGGCTCTGCCATGCTTTCACTCCTTTAAAAGACACCTCTAATGATGTGTATCCCCTTTCTGTTACAAGGAGCTGTGCAGCAGGCTATGTCAAAGTAGGATTTGAAAAGAAGTCAAGACCAGCAAGAAGTATTAAAAAATAAATTACTTCAGAGGGCTAAGCTCCAGTAGGAGAAGTGTCCTCAAAAAGATGACAACCTGTCACAATGGCTGAGCGACTAACGCATTACCTACATGATGATTTCTGTGTAGGAAGTGTATTTTGACATAGCGACCGCCATGTTTCCATTCACAAAAGTACAATTGGAAGCTTAGAGGGGGCTGAATGATCTAATGGTGCTTCCTTCCAAAGATTTTCACATTCCTGCCGCCTATCATGCCTCAGAGGAGACTTTCAGAATGGCGAGAAGGATGGTATCACACCAGCACAAACTAGCCACAGTAAATCTGTCCAAGAGATAGCATGATGTCAAACCACAAGCTGTCTCTTTTAACTAATGGCAGGGATGAAGTGAAGCAAGATGGGAGAGAGGTGCCAACTGCCCATTCGCACGTTCTGAAGAAGTATGACTGTGGGTCACTCACCCCACCCACAAGCTCAAAGTGACCGTCTCCCTTGGCGATGAGCTGTCCGTTGAAGGCCCAGGAGAAAGAGACGTCAAGGACGGGGTCACTGGTGACCTGACAGGGTAACACGATGCTCTCGCCCACAATGATCTCCATGTCCACCGGCCCCTGGGTGATTCTGGTTGGATCTGAACCAGGAAAAAAAAAACAAAACAAAACAAAAAAAAAAAACATTGTGAGAGAAGGAGTCATTTCTGACCGGGGCAGCTGCCAATCTCAAACAGAACATGAGACATTTCATTGTTAGATGAGCAGAGCTTTGTTGATTTCCTGGAATAGAGGCACACTACAGATCAGGGCTTTCCACAAGGGTATGGAGTAAACAGCCAGTGGGAAAAAGTAGCTGGGTAGTGGGATAACCATAAAAGCCCTTTGCTGGCCTCTCGCACATTCTAACATCACTATTTCATCAAATACACTGATCTTAATTACTGCATTCTTTAATGAGTTTGCCTATGGGCAGTAAGCAGTTATGATTTAAGAAGGAAGATTTATTTTGTTACACATAAAGCAGGAGAATATTACTCAATGACAGGATAACATCATACAGTATTTTATACTTGAAACATTATTTGGACCATCTGACATTAGTTTGCATAATTACATACAAAAACGTTTTAGTACAGGTCACTACAGTAATCGAGCAGTGGATCTGGAGGATCATGATACACGTAAAAATTACAGTGTGAAGCTGCCCACATTTTCCTCATATGATGTAGGCCTGTTACTTTCACAACATTGCCTGTTTTGGTGTATGTTTGCTGTGTGTCTTAGAGATGGCTCTGCTCTAATAATTAATTAATTCATTAATTAAATAATTAAGCCCATAAACGTCTGTGTGGCATATATGGAAAATGCAGTGCTTCAGTGGACTCTTTAATGCTTACTGTACAATTGTCAAGTTGCTGCCACCAGTGTTTTCCAAAGAAACCCCTCTAATGAGGATGTCCCCTGTCTGTGCAATCAATGCAATTCTTAATGTGTTTTGTCAATCACTTATTTTGCTAATATTTGTCAGACACTGAAGATGGCTCTCTGCTCTCCGGACACAGCCTCTCAGCTGAGCGGGTCTCCCTGCAGTCTATTTGCTTAATTTCACTCAATATTTGGATGCCCGTGTGATTGTGATTATTTTATTGTATCCCATAGAAAGTGAAATAACTTCAGACTTTACCAAATGCATACAAAACATAAAAAAGGTCTATCCTAAGGCATTTATTAGTTTATGACTGGGAACGTGGGAAAAACATTCAAATTCCCCCAAACTACAGTATCTTTGAACTATCTCTTTTATCCATATCACACATATTTAGGCTATTCTATGTGATCTCCTTTTGATATCCAGTGTAACAACTAATGTAATATTTTCCAATTCAATTTTCTGAGCGTCCCCTGAAATAGTGTGGAGCCCCCCAAGTGAGGACCACCTCCCACTTTGAAAACCTCTGATATAGAGCATGTGGGGGCGTGACTGATACAGACAGACAGGCATGTTTCTCTATCATAATGCTCACATTGTTATGACTGGCACACCTGCTTCTTAAAGGAGAGACGACTTTCTGATCCATCCATTGCACCTCACGCTTTCCACTTGCGCTTTAGATCAGCATAAGATAGGGCCCAATACTTCAGTTTCCCCACTGGGGATCTCTCTCACACTAAAACATTAACAAAAGATGCAGTTTAATGATGTTGTGAAGTGGAATGGGATTGTGGGAGTTGCTGATGAAAATTTATCTGATGTGACTCATGTCATGTTTATGGAGGAGGTAATATCAAAGTGTTATTCACATTATGTTTTGTCATCGTGTTTGTTTCCTTCCTCTCTCTCTGTTGTACATGATGCACCCGGTTTCTCCGGAAGTTGATGCAACGAGCTAGCAGTGACTAGCAGGAAATGCTCCGTTACCTTGAATAAATTATGGATTTTCCTGGTTTTGAACTTTGTTCAGACATTTGGGCAGGGTTGGGAGGGTTACTTTAAAAATGTATTCCAATACAATTACTAATTACCTGTTAAAAATGTACTCAGTAACCCAAGTACCACAGTATCAAAGTAATGTAACCTGATTACTTTTTGTTGCTGTTTGATTACCTCTCTATAAAATATGATGAAATCGTTTAGCCTAATATAATGTTTTATGTTCATTGTTAGGTTTATCAGTTTGTCTAACTATTCCTTTCTTAGTTGTGTGCAATTTATTGTTTGATTGACTGATTTAAAGACAAAAAATGGTATTATAATGAACTGGTTTAACTTGAGACCAGTGCAATGTTGTGAGACTTGTGAGGTGTTGTAATGTGCACATGGTACTGTATTATTTTTTGTTTTAAATATATTTAAAAATTCTAATCCTGCTAATAATCCCTGTTTTTACTGAATGTATCTGTAATCTGATTGTTTTTTAAAAATCTGTAACTGTAATGGAATACAGTTGCCATGTAATCCATGACTACCCAAACCTTCACTTGGAATAATGTAATAACACAACACAACAAAATATGTCTATTGTTTTTAGCCATTTTAATGCAGAAATATTATATATATATTAACTTAAATTCACTCTTTATGTTGAGCTGGAGGAGCCAATTTGAACGGTGCATTTACAAACCGCCGTACATTCAATCTTTAATCAAAACTATTTTGTTAGAATCAAAAATGAATATATTAAAGTAGGCGGCTGGACTTAAATGAGTAGTCAGCTGTTTGGTCGGCTTATGGAAAGCTCTGTGTGACACAGCCCCTGCTGTATCATAAGAATGTGTCTGTAATACACTAAGTCACAGGCAGAGCAGTTTTATCTTCATAGAGGAAGGTCTCATGAAAGTCTTAGTGGAATAATGTGATAACATGAAGCCTGCCACTACTAAAATGGCCTAATACTCCAGGCTGACACAGCTAGAATAATCTTCTGAAATCCTGATAGCAATTATAATACACTGTGGATCAGATAAAACTTCATGTAATGGGCTTCTCTGTGCACCCAGAACAAAAATGAGGGGCGCTGCTTCAAAGTCTACAATAGCAATCATTTGGCTAAGTCTGCCGTGCTTCAAAAGTCAAGATAATGAATCTGCTAGAATCAAATAAAGAAGGGTGAACACAAAGGATGAGGATTTGCACTCTTACATCTTACCTTATATTGACTGTCACAGGATTAAAAAAAAAGTTTTAAAAAAAGTGTCCCCTCAGTTCTTAAGCTGGTAATAATCAATGTCTGGGTCACGGCTCTGTGTCGCTGACTGAATTATGGCCTTGAAAAACAGTCATTTAAAAATATTAGTGGCCTGGCACTTACAGCAGCAGACAACAGCATTCAGCACATTAATAAAACCAATAAGAGAACACGCAACTGTCACTCCACTGGAAACACCCGCTGCACAACAACAGCATCAGTAACACCTCCTCGCTAACGCTTTCATTGCTTCCACTCAGGGCACTTTCATTTGTTGCAGTAAATTGGTTGTTTCAACTACTTTGAGGAAAACAATGATTGAGTATTTTCTCAAACACCTTCCAAGCGCATTATTGCAGGCGCTGCAAAATGCAGCCAAACAAAAGAATTCAATAAAAAGACCCTAAGAGACATCAGTTTGTTTGTTTTTTTCTCAAGTTGAAGTTGAGTTTGGTAACAATTACAACCTTTCAAATAAATAAATATGCAAAATAATCACATTTAAAAATATTTAAGGATGTTACTTCATTATTCAAAGGATGTTCAGCCCTCAAGAAGAGAGATTGCCCAAAGTTTTGACACCCTCTTCAGAGCAAAACCTAAAGTTTGTTTATGTTTTCTGCCCACCAGTTATTGACTCAAGTCCTCGCAGCACAGCAACTCTCTGCTGTGTTAATCCATACTGAGCAACAAATTCTGCTTACTAAGTGAGACGCACAAACATTCTGCTATTTAACAGCGGAGCTTACCGGTAACAAGGAGCCTTCCAGTTGTACTCGACATGCCAAATCTATTCCGAGCGAAGCACGTATAGCTGCCTGCATCAGACTTGCTCACGTTGGCAAGCCTCAGTGTTCCATCTGGGGAAAGTGTGATCCTATAGGAGAAGTGAACAAACAGAGACAGCAGCTTACAATCCAACTTCACAGATCAAAGAATCATTTCATCATGAGATAAACTCTGATTCTGGATTAGCCTACATGTCAATGATCATGGACATCAAACAGTTAAGCTGTTTATGTGTGTGACCAAACAAAGCTTGAAGAAACACAGCTGGGATGAATAATACACCTGCTCTGATATTTACACAGAGAAAACAATGATTTCTTTATTCTTTATTTGGATCCCGATTAGTTTCCACAAAGTGGTTTCTGGTCTTCCTGGGATCCACACAAAAACAACAACAATAAAAAGACAAACATTTAAAATCACACAGCATCAGTAAGACAATATAAGCCAAATACTAGAAGAGTGCACTCAGTAGAGTGGAGATTCTACCAGGCCACAGATGGTGAAGCACCTACTGCAAAGCCACCACAAGTGCCAAAAGCAACCAACGGAGATTTGCAAAGTTTTGAATAAACTTTTTTTGAGTTGAGTGTAAATTTTCTTCTCCAAATGTATGCAAAGTTTTTAATAAAGTACTTTTGTATGGTATCACCTCAGTTTTCTTTAAGATGCATAGAAAACTGTCACGATATTGCCCTCCAGCATCCTGGGTTTACCTAACTGTAGCTGTATAAACTTAATTAGGAGAAATAAACAGGATGTTAAGGGGGTGTCAAGTAAACTAGGGAAAACAAAGGGTGGACACAAAAAGCAGACTGAAAACGCAGGTGGCAGAGTTCAAATGGTGATATAATAATAAACAAAAAGTAACTTAAACACAGGCTTACATCACTGATGAGAAAATCCAGAAAGGAAAACTAAAGGTGGCAAAATCCAAAATGGTAAATGTCCAAAAAACAGTGGAAAAACACAGAGAAGGCTCAGGAACTCAACACCAAAAACAAACGAACTGACAAAGGTACAGGGAAACACAGGGACTAAATGGACAGAGAACTAATCAGACACAGATGAACAGGTGAAACAAATAAATCAAAAGGCGGGAAAAGGACAAAGACAGGAAGTAAAGACAGGACCAAGGAGGACCAAGACTACCAAAATAAAACAGGAAATAACCAACAAAATTCCAAACCATGACACAGGACGATAAGTCCAAACTTCTCAATTTAAACCCTGTAATTTATTTAGAACATTTTGTTATTTATTTTGAACATTACAAGCAATAAGGAACTTTACAACAATATAATACATATTGAAATCTACATTTTTTTTTAGAAACTCACAAAAGCCAAAATTCTGAATAATTTACACTTGATGTTGCCTGCTCAATGGTCTGCATGTCCCAGTGGAAGTTTTGGATATTCAGAAGGTTAATGTTTTGGCATAGAGCTGATTAGATGAATTTAATTCCAACAAGTAACCACTATCAGGTTAAACTTCACGCATTTTTGTTTCAAATTCCATTTCTCATGCTAATAACAAACTAAATTTCATGAAATCAGTTCAGAATTAAGCGAGTCACAGTCGACTTTGCGGTAAAATCTGTATCTCTTAATACACATTGTGTTAGTTATCTAGCAGACCTTGAATGCTCCAAAACGGTGACCATGCAGACGCAAAGCGACTCCCTCACAGTCAAGAGGTGGAGAATCTAACCAAACAGGATTTATTCATCTCATTTATTCATCTTGTATCATTCCTAACTGAGGGATCATAACATATCCAGTATGGAATTAATCTGCAGATGCTCCCATTTAAGATGAGACAAAAGTTTTCGATGAATGTCACTTTTTGAGCCACAACAAAGGCCAAAATGCCTTGTTTTTAGACAAGCAGTTGATGATCACTTGCAGTCTCCCTACTGACCGGTTAAGAGGAGTGAAGAGTCGTCAGTCAGTATAAAACAGACCACTCCATACGAAAGGTTTTTCAAGGTTTCTCAAAAGTCGTGAATCATCGCCACCACAAGAGGTCCTTGAGTATACACTCATAACTGTGCACAAAAAATGTTAGGCTGATGGGTCCATTAGTTCGTGAGATTAGTTGTGGACAAAATGGACAGTGGCTTACTCAGTCACTCACAAACACAACTCAAAGAGACAATAAAGATCAGAGAATAGGTGAAATGACTCAACACAAAACAAACAAACAAAAAGGATTACAAGCCAGCAGTAATAAAATAAAATCTATGTAATATTCATCAACTTTGATTGAGCTTTGTGCGTACATTGCTTTGTTACCATCGTAAAAGCGGTTTCTAAACACAGGCAGCAACTTTCAACTCAGTCGTTACCTGTCATTGGTGTGGATAGGCAGGTTTCCTTTCTTCCACAAGATGCTGGCGATGGGATAGGCCTGGGGTTTACACTCTAAAGTCACAGTAGTTCCTGCCTTGGCTTTGAGCAAAGCTCTGAGGAGATTCCCTGTGAAGTCTGGAGGAGAGGCTGATGGGAAACAGTAAACTGACTTTAGTACAAGACTGCAGCAAGTCTCACAGGACATCTGAAGCAGGCTCCAGTTTGATCTGTGAACACCATCAAATGGTAGAGAAATGGAGACTGACATTTGAAACATTTGTAATGGGAATCAAATAAATATAAAATCTAATCACTACTGATGATTTTCTATGCATAAAATGGATAAATGAAGACTATCTGAACAAAAATATTAAACTTTTAATTGGTTTTTTCTGTAAATATCACACTGTTTAACTGGGAATTCTGTATCCATCAGCACATCCCCACCATTACATCAAGGTAAATCAGGATACCACCCCGGAAAATTTATTTTTTAAATGTGTTTGGCCCCACAAAACCATCCTGACTGACCCCATTATCCGCTAATCCAGACAACCTTTAAGAATGACAGTAAGTTGACCTTTAAGATTCTTTGCCAACAATGATTTGAGGATTTAAGGGACAGATAAATGCCATCCTACCTAAAACCATTAGTTCAGCAGCGAAATATATGATGCCGTGTTTATTCTCGGCCACACACTGGTACATGCCAGCGTCAGATAGTGTCAGCACTGACACTGACAGGACTCCATCCTCCACATGGATTCTGTCCTGTGAAGAAAAGGATGAAAGAAAGCAATTATTGCTTAATACTTAAAGGTAGCTTTCGTTTTGCTCAGAGCACTCTGGCAAAGCTCAATCACCATCGGATTGGGTTAGAGGCATTGTCAATGGGTGCAGATCAAATCAGGATTATGTTGCAGGGAATGAATCAGACAGAGCACAAAAAACACACTTCGGTTTTCCATGTAAGCTTGTTCTCACCATCATGTAAACCAGTCTCTACAGCGTGCTGCTTGGCCCTGCTGGTCTGAGCTAAAGGGATGTTTTTATTACTAACATCCGGCAGTGAAAACTGAGCTTGTGTCTCTTTGTGTCTGTGTGGCTAAATTAATTATCATCCTGTCATAAAAGTTCAATTTTGATCCATATACATGCATCATCAAACATTTGTGATGAATGATTCATCCAGAACAGATTTTCTTTGATCAATAAAACAAAACACATCTTATGTTGTTTCAGTTTTGCCTGTGAGCATTAAGCTCTCACATTCATTATCAATATCATTTTAATGAAGGCAGAGGTTTTCCATTTTCAGTCAAAGACCCCTTACAAGATAAAGAATATACTGGGGACCCTCTCATTATGCCCCTTGGAATAATGTGACGTAGCCTTTTTTTTTGCACTTCTATGATCTTAGTTATGTAAAAGAGCAATGCTAAAGAAATGCAGTAGAAAAATATTAGACATTTATTAAACATTTGCACCGTCTCAACACAGAATATCCATAAAACTATGCAACTGACATTAATTCAATTAGCTCCAAGTAATACTGTACCTGAACAAAATGTTAAAAGCAGATAAGGAGAAGAGGGCTACTTTGAAGTGCATTTCAGAACATAGTAGGGCTGCAACTAATGGTTATTTTCACTGATTAATCTGTTGTTTTTTCGATTAATTGATTAGTTGTTGGGTCAATAAAACGTCAGAAAATTGTGAAAAAATGTCCAGTGTTTCCAAAAGCCCAAGATGACAACATCAAACATCCACAGACCAAAAAATATTCAGTTTACTACTGTGGTGGAGTAAAGAAACCAGAAAATATTCACATTTAAAAACCTTGAATCAGATCATTTTGACTTTTTTTTCTTAAAACATCAAACTCAAACAAATTAATCGATTATCAAAAGAGCTGTCAATTGATTTAATAGTTAAAAACAAATTGAATAATCAGTGCAGCTGCAGAACATACACATACATATCAAGAGAAAGTGTTTCACTCTTGCATACATTGTACATTAGCTAAATAAAACATTATCTGGCAGCCTTCGTTGCTTCAATGGCAAGACACTGCAGGCATTAAGTCATATTGGTGGTACTCACCATGGTATTTCATTTGTTGTCATAGCCCGTTGTTTTAAGCTAGCTTTTGAAAAAACTTGATTAGCAAAGTCAGTCTGTTCACAATGGCTTAGCAGACAATTATTTTGCTCACTCCATCTCAAAAAGGCAGCTATTTTAAAGGTTAAACCTCGTATGTGTAAGTTTAAAGTCAATACTGGCTCACAGTTTAAACTGGAGTTTAAAGTTTGGGTGCAACAGAATGATAATTAATGGTTAGAGTAAAAACTAAACTGTGGTTTAGAGGGAGGTCTAAATTTAATCTTTCTTAATCTTAATTTAAAAGTTTGGTGCAACATAAATTACAGTTTAAGTATAATATACTGAGGTTTAAAAACTGTTTGGTACAACCAAGCCTTGGAGTTAGAGATTTATTACATAATTTAGAACATAATCCCCAGACCCCCCTTTGAGAATAACTTCATTAAGTATGTAAAGTACACTTTCACAACCATAAACCATACCCTTAATATCTCTGAAATCATGAAAATGAGATAATCCCCTTTTTACTGTGCATGCCAATCATATTCTAAATGCTGCAACTTTAAATACACTCTTGAAATCAAATTAAAGTATGACATTTAGAAAAATGTCTTCGTAATAATGAAATCAGACAGGTTATATTTGCAGTCTAACACACAAGAAGAAGCCACCCTGAGCTTCATTAAATGCTGGTAAGAAAATCGAACTTTAACGCAATGGATCTAAAAACACACAAGGCTGCTAGCATGTATTTCTCTGGTGGTCTGGAGTAAAGTGTGCTGCTATATACAGTATATTTCACAGCAGATTAAGTCCATTGTCCCTAAATCTAGAGGAGCTTAAATATGCACCATGAATAATGAAAAACAACCACTGACTCCATTCAGATGAAATGGAGCAATCTCCCCGGGACTACACTGATCCACTCTCTAAGACTGTGTAATCTGCCAAGGTAGAGCAGAATAAGAGACAGTTTCATCCATGTCTCATCATTGGCACACCTCAGCAAGATGTTTACACTCTCCTCTCATCTCACTCTAAATTGCACTTGGAAAAACAGCAATGTGTTTGACGCCAGGCTCTCCGAGATGAAAGGATGAGCTGAAGCTGAAGATTAAGTCTTTAAAATGAAATATTGGTAGGTGGCAGAAGATGGGCTGTAATTTACCTCTGAGAGCAGCTGCTGGCCATTCTTCAGCCATGTGTAGGAAGGTTTGGGTTTCCCATTGGCCCGGCACTCCCAGTATAGTCTCTCCTCTATGGCCAGGGCCGTGTCCTTCACGGCCTGGATCCACTGAGGCTTGGCTGAGGGAACAGAAAAGCACTCCAGTGAGACATGTGACGAGAAGCGAGAGGACAGAGTTTGAAGGAGCAGAATGATCTCATTAAATATGCTGCATCCAAAATAGTTCAAAGGAAAAGCATGCACGGATTGACAGCTTGAATAAGTGGAAATCATAAAAACGTTTGCAGAATGGGTTTGTCTTTAAAGAGAATAGAAGAAAGACGAGTGAATGTAGGGTATCACTCAGTTTCATCATTTAAATGTGTCAGCAGCCTGTGGCAACTCCAGATTAGCTCCAAAGACAGTGCCACAAAGCAAGGAAGCTCTCCTGACGGCTGAAGTGCAGCCGACACCGCCGCTCACCCCGACCTGTCACCTTAATTCTGTGTATAATAAACATCACCCCTGTCTGTTTCCCACAACTCCCCTGCATCTTACCTCTTACATATTTACAGCCTTTCAGGAATTTTCATGGGTAGAGTGTTGTGCCCATAATAAGCACAGCTCACTTCGCAGGCACTGTACATACCGTCAGCTCCGATTTCACAAGTGTCATTTTGCCTCTCTCTCACAAAAATTCACAGCTCAAGTCAGCCAAGAACCCAGAAATGTAATAACTGCAGTAAAATTAAAACCAGCAGTGCTTATTATCCGCTTAGAAGGGGCTCTATATATAACAATGGGCTGTTAAATTTATTACATTTATCATATTACCAAATAACAATTCTTAACCACTTAAACCAATTGTCGATGTCACATCCTAGTGCCATTAAAGAGCTTCTTCAATGAAATTCAAGTTTTTAAGCTTGTTAACATGTCCATATGGTGTTTTTATTGGATAGAAGTCATATCATGGGCAAAATAAACAGTCAAAGCTGTGGCTGAGCATCTCTGCCCAACTGCATTGTAGCAATGACTCAAAAATACAGACAACCAGGGTTTCATATGAAACATACCCCATAACAAATCCCGTCAGCCTGCAGGATGGGGCTTTTCATATCCCCTCTGGCAAACTGAGTGGAGGACATACTGGCATTTTGCGAGCTAAATTTGACTGTTGGCAGAGACGAGTTGTTCAGTTCAGTTGTACAGTTGCAGATGGAGAAATGTTAATCTATTATCAAAGGATCTGAAAATCTGTGAGAAATGGGTGCGGTTTATTTGGAAAAATCTTAATGTCCCAGCCAAATTCAGGTTAAAATATTTTTTTAAATTTTACCCCAAATCAGATGGATTTTGCCACAAAACCTATATTGAAGCCTGACGCTGCTCCATCCATCTATCAACCCACCATGATGGTCAACTGGCCAATAAATTTGTAGGGGAGATGCACGGTAATCCTTAACACAAACGACTATCACACCAAGGTCTCCACTTTACTCAGTGATGATAACACCTACGAACCTCTGAGACGAGACCCATCCAGCACTTACAAAAGAAAGACAATAGAATGCTTACAAAAGCTACAAAAAGAAGGAGCCTTTGACCGGGCACAATACCTTCGCCTGTATCCACAGGAGGCTGTCCCATGCCTATATGGTCTACCAAAGATCCACAAAGAAGGGGCCCCTCTCAGGCCCATTGTCAGCAGTATCAACTCGGCTACCTACAACATCTCCAAACATGTAGCCAACATCCTAGCTCCCTTGGTGGGCAAAACCTCACACCACATCCCAAACTCCATTGACTTTTGAACAAGGTCCGAGGCTTAAAACTGGAACCAGATGAGACCATGGTATCCTATGATGTGACCTCTCTGTTCACCTGCATTCCAACCATGGAGGCAGTGGAAACTGTGAGACAACGTCTCCTACATGACGACACCCTCCACAACAGAACCAATCTTAACCCTGACCAGATATGCCAACTACTTGATCTCTGCCTGAACACTACATACTTCCAAGTCAACGGCAAATTTTACAGACAGAAACATGGCTGTGCCATGGGCTCACCAGTATCCCCCATTGTGGCCAACCTGTACATGGAAGAGTTTGAATACAGGGCCCTGAAATCTTCAGAGGAACACCACCGAGCCACTGGTTCAGATATGTGGACGACACATGGGTTAAAATCAAAAGCCAAGAAGTGCAAACTTTTACAGAGCACATCAACTCAGTGGATAAAAAAAATCAAATTCACTAGAGAAGATGTCAAAGATAATTGCCTTCCTTTCTTGGATTGTGAAGTTCACATTGGTAAGGACAGGAACCTCCACATTGGGGTATATAGGAAGCCCACACACACAGACCAATACCTACTCTTTGACTCACACCACCCTTTGGAACACAAACTAGGTGTTATCAGAACTCTGCAACACAGGGCGGATAATGTACCAACCAGCACTCAGGCCAAAAAGAAAGAACACAAACACCTGAGGGAAGCCCTGACAACTTGTGGCTACCCCAGTTGGGCCTTTGTGAAAACAGCCACGGTTGCCAGGAAGAACACCAAAAAGGATGGTGAGGAGAAAAAGAAAATCAAAAGGAACAACATAGTGATTCCATATGTGTCTGGGATATCTGAAAAACTCAGGAGGGTTTTCAACAAGCATCACATCCCTGTGCACTTCAAACCCAGTAACACACTCAGACAGAAATTGGTGCATCCCAAAGATCGCACACCACATACACAGAAAAGCAATCTGGTGTATGCTGTCCAATGCAGCGAGGATTGCAAGGATTTATACATTGGTGAAACCAAACAACCACTAAACAGACGCATGGCTCAACACAGGAGACCTAACTCCTCAGGTCTAGACTCAGCTGTCTATCTACACCTTAAGGAGAAGGCACACTCCTTTGAAGACAGCAACGTCCACATTCTAGACAGAGAGGACAGATGGTTTGAGAGAGGAGTTAAGGAAGCCATCTACGTCAAAATGGAGAAACCCACTCTAAACAGAGGAGGAGGCCTAAGACACAACCTCTCTCCTATTTACAATGCTGTTATTTCATCCTTGCCCAGGAAATTCAACAACTTGACCTCCAAAAACAACAATGTTTCACATTCATGTAACTCTAACGACTGTGGTCCACAGTCCTTTGTCTCTAACGACTGACACTCATACCTGGTTTCGGGTCACACCCAGTGATCAACGACTCCAAACGACTGTTGTCAATCTGATTGGAGCACTCATGAATTTGAACACATCTACAGAGGTTAAATACCTGGGGTTCCCACCATTTAGTTAGACTAGCTCTGACTAGTCTGACAGGCATGAACTGATGAAGCTTCTTGGATGAGAAGCGAAACGTCTTCAATAAGACTTTTAAACAAGTCCAGTTGCTTTCGATTTAATCTTTTCCTGAGAATAAATTTGTAGCGTGCTAGATAATGTTAGCCGACATTAGCCTGATAGATTACATCATCCTTCATGTCAAATTCTGACAGGGTATTTTATATACCTTGGGAATGTTGATGAAAGAAGCTGAAGCTAATGTTAATCAAAACAGTTTGACAGGTAGCTAAGCTGCTGAACTGGATGATGGCCATATTTGTTATGATAATTCTGACAGAAAACTTCACGTGGGGTTTAGGGTTGTTCATGAAGAGAACATGTCATGATAAAGGTCATCCTCATAAGCTGCTAGTATAGCATTAGCAAGTTAAGATAATTCAAGCACATTTAGCCCTCAGAGCTTTCTGCCAGAAAGTGGCTTTCTGGAATTCATATGCATAATCTGTGGTTTTCTGTTCAAACATGTATGGCTAAATTAATCCTCAATTACAAGCTGTCTGTGTGTAGCATACTGTAGTTTTACAGCGTTTGATGACCAGAATGTGAGCAGGTACGCTCGATGTGCAGGCAGGCGTTAGAGGGGCGGGAAGGGATAGAAGTGAAGATCATCGGTATAGATATAGATATGTTTTATATCAATACTGGAGACTTAGTGAGGCAAAGGTGTAGAGTTACATCTAAGCAACTTTAACATATGAAGGGTGTTTTTGTTATGAATTAAAAATTATTATTCATAATACTGTTGAAGCATTTGACATTGTAATAAAGCCTGACATCTTTATGACAAGTCCATAATGTACCACGTTACTTGAGGTCAAGTAAAATATATGACACACATATAATAGTCTCATGACGGTCAATGTCAAAACCAGCCACATATGACAGTATCATGTCATGTTAAGACGCAGAGCTGAACAGTTTCTTTGAGTTTGATAATGTCAAGTTGTTATGACAAAGACATCTCAAAAACAATGATAACTTTCCATTAAAAATGAATAAATTGACCGAAAAACACTTAATGACGAGAGTCATAAGCATTCATAAACACTCCTTCATGTTTATGATAGGTGTCATGACATCGTTATGACAGAGTAATGACAGTCTTAAGCACACCCCTTCAAATAAAGTGTTGCCAAAAAATACTTCTAGATATAAAGTATCGATGAGCAGAGATTACTTTTTAGAGGTTTAATCAATGTCGAGAACTTTAAATCCAAAACAGGATGGATGGAAGGTACCATAAAAGGCCAGTCGACCAGTGGCTGTATTCTTGCCCATCCTGTTCTCAGCCACACACTCGTATCCTCCTGTATCGTCCTGCTGGAAACTGGGGATCTCCAGCACGGCGTTTGAGTACTTCATTTTGACTTTGCTGGGGAAGGGGACGCCGTTCGCCCTCTTCCAGGTAATCTCTGGCACGGGGCTGTAGGAGACAGAGGAAGGAAAGCTCAGCGGAAAATCATGATTCACGTTCCTTTGAACTTTTAAAACTGTCGCTCAGGTTGCAGGTGTCTGAAATAATCCTGCAATAAAGTGTCTGATGGAGCTTAAAGCCTTTTCACTGTATTTTTTGCGGATGAATGCTTTAGAGTTAACTCAATCCAACGACAACAAAAAAAAATCCGTCTCACATGGTTTTCAGACCAATCATGGCTTGATGCCACTCTCTAAGAAATATAATTGCCACAGTAACTTTACTATATAGAAATATGGAGGTTCCTCAACTGGAATGAAAGACAGCAGAAGATTGAAAACATGCTTCAAGGAATCCAGCTTACTTCCCAAGGGCGAAACACTCCAGCGTAACTGTTGATCCTTTTGCGGCGGGTACATTGTCTGGGAAATTAACTTCTATTTTCGGCTCGTATTCACCCATCATCCTATGAAGAGCAAGCACAAGAACTTGCTCAGTCCTCCATTATTCATGACTTACAAGCAATATGGCTCACATTATGGACCAAACAATAGCAGTGTAAAGCTAACAGAGGAGAAATAAAAGACACATGAGCAAACATTCTCTCATGGGTAAACTCAAAGTAGTACATCACTTAAGCGCGCAGTCGCCAGAGTGCAGCGAAATACCAGCAAGGAATAATTTAAATCTCTCCTTGGTGGAATAGACGGAGTAGGTTTGAGATCTTGTGTTTTTTTTTTTCCAGCTAGTCTGGCTGTTTGTCTATTATCTCAAAGTTTGAGTGGGCAGTTCCCAACCTCTGCTGTTTTATTGTTAATATCAGTATTCAGGGGAAGACAGTCAAGCTCTGGATCAGAAAGTGATGCGATGGGATTTAAATTTATGCAGCTACATGTACAGTTACACTGAGTGGAAACTAACTGGTTGAGCCACCAGAACACTCAATGTAATGGTCCAATGACGTATAGCTTATGTTTAATTCATTCCGAGGGCAATCTTTATTCACTCTTTCCATGAAAGCGTAACAGAGAATAGAACAACAGAGCACTGAGGGCTGGCCTGAGAATTCATGTGAAAGCACAGGGAAAGCTTTTAAAGGGAATGCGAATTATAAGAAAGCTAAGTCAGCAGAGACAAGATTTGGGTGCTTTGTTTGCTGGCCTACATTGAGGAGCAACTATTTACTTACAGGCATTAGCACTCGGTGACTCAACCACAGTGAGGCACAACAGGACAAAGAGCACTCCTGCTAGTATGATGATTAAAGCCACCTTGAAAGGGAAGGTCCTTAACATGTGGCTGAAAGGCACACTTGTCACATCGCGGCCAGGAGCCGTTGCCTTACCATCTGTCCTGAGGATCAGGGACGTGGGTGAGCTGTGAACTTTGCCCTTTGTGATGCTGTTCATAACCACACAGGTGTAGTTGCCCACATCAGAGGGCTCCACCTTGGCAATGTAAAGGTTTCCCGTCTGCTGGGAGACGAAGCGTCGATTGTCTTGTTGTACAAAGTACGGGTACTCATTAAAGACCCATGCATAAGTAAGGTCTGGAAGGCAAACAAAGATGCAGATCACTGACACCAAATAATGTGATAGGACAAATCAATGGTGGCAAGATTATACAGTAATCTTTAAAGGGATATTTTGGATTATTTGAAGTGGGGTTGTAAGAGGTAATTATCAGTAGTCAAGGTGTTACCTACAGTAGATGGTGGTTGACATGCCCCGTTGACACGTTTGGAGAGGCTCAGGGGAATACCAGCATGGAAGCTAAGCAATAAACTGCTGTGGACTAAGATAGCAGTAAAAGTATTTTAGCCACTTAAAAAAGGCCCATCTGAAAATAAACCAATATCAGTTTAAGTGTACACTATATTTAGAATATTTCCTCTGCTTTACCTTCAGCCATCAGACAGATTTTATCTGGTGGGAATCATTGTTACAAGCCAAATATTGCTCTTTCCTAGCCATCTCAATAGGTGAAATTAAAAAAAAAAAAACATCAAAAAATATATATATAATTTTTCTGCACAGAACACAGGAGTTGCTTATCCACCGCTGCCTTGATTGGCTAGTTTGTTTGTCTTATTGTGTGGCGTCTGTGTTTTAAAAGATTAGTTTAGATTCACTGAAGTCACACAATAACACAAAGAAACTAACCAAATGAGGCAGCAGTAGAACTGCAACTCCTGTATTCTTCGAGGTAAAATTACAGATTTCACCAATGGAGTCTGGTTGAGTGATTTGGCTTATATAACAGCAAGTTCCTGTCAGAAAAGGCTGCCTGACAGCAAGGTAAAGCAGCAAAAATATTCTAAATATAGTGTTAACTTAACCTGATATTGATTTTTTTCAGATTTGCTATACCAGTGCCCCTGCTGCTTCTCCTAACTTGCATGCTGACTATCTACTGTAGGTAATACACACTACAGCTGAGAAGTACCTCATAAAACCCCACTTCAAATAATCCAAACTGCCCCTTTAACTTGAAACAATTCAAGTGTCGGAGGCTAAGATGAAGTCCAGACAGTTTACCTCCTGAGGAAGTGGGCGTGCCACAAAGTAACACCACTCCTTGTCCCTCTCGGACTGACACTGCGCTTCTGGTGTGGACTTTGAAATGATCTAAGTCTGAGGGAAAGAAAAAATGAAAAGAAAGATCACCACAGGATCTCACATATCAGAGAGGAACAGAGCTGAGTAAAAGCTCTCAGCAAGACACTGACAAAAGCCTATAAAGAAAATTGTCATGAGAATTGCACCTCTGCGATGTCTGAGAGAGACAGAGAGAGTCAGGGCGAGACAGAAAAGAGGTTGTACATATGAAGGGTTTTGTAAAAGACCAAAATATAGTGCAGACATTTGAACCTTGGCCCTGAATTAGATATTGGATAAAACTTTTATGGCATGAAAAGTAGCAGTGGTGGAAAAAAAAATTCAAATCCTTTGGTGGAGTAAAAGTAGCAATACTACACTGTGAAAATGCTCCACTATAAGTACTTAAGTAAACTTTACTTAAGTAAAAGTATGTAAGTACTATCAACAAAATGTACTAATGAGTAGTTTAATCAACATAATTATCATATTATCATTTTATTATCATATGTTTGTAGCGTTGCTGTCCTGTGAGAGCCATGTATCTCTAAAAAGTCAGCTTTAGCCCTGTTTCCAGCTTTATGTCGACGCATACTCCAGCTAATCCAAGAGAGACTTTACTTGGCTTAAAAATTAGAAGAATTTTATCAATCCATAAATACTTCATCCTCCAGTTTTCAGATTTGGAGATACATGGTTTTCAGTTGACAGAAGGGGTATAAAAAATTGTAATCTCAAAAGTAACTTGCAACTAAAGCTGTCAGACAAATGTAGTCGAGTAAAAAGTAAAATATTTGCCTCTGAGATGTAGTGAAGTAGAGTAAAAAGCTATATAAAATGGAAATGTCCAAGTAAAGCACAAGTTAGCAAAATAAATACCCAAAAGAAATACTTTAAAGTAATGCTATGAGATGTGGTTGGTTTAAAGCACACTATTGTATGGTTAAACAGTAACTATAGTTTATTATTAATCTCTGACATCACATCCAAATAAAGCTAAGAGATAATTTATAATAATAATTAATAATACTATAATAACTAAAGTGTCTGGATCATGAAAAACATACACATATTTCCCATTTACCACGTGTGGTATCCAGCCATGCAAGTATCTGCTCTCTGTATAATCCACAGACTTCAGTGCAGTCAGTTTTCATTTGGGACTATTTTCATTTGAAGGTGAAAATTGGTAAAACTCTTATCAGTGAGGTGTGTGGATTATCCAGTGTAACCGGGACATTAATTCTGCAAAGACTCATTGTTGTTGAGTTATTATTAAATGTCATTATTCAATTTTCTCTGCCGTGGTGTGCATAATTTAAAAGCCTGTCAAATAAAACCAAAAATATCCACATAGCCAGATACCACCAAGAGAAGGTGTGAAAAGATGTTTTGTTGAGATCATGAATAGAAGCATTAATGAATAGCGCATATTAAATAGTAAGTGTTCGTGTCTTTATTCATTTGAGGTTTTTGCACACCAAAGATATGTGATGTGAAAGAAATCAGAGTTTATATACAGTCCAACTTCTCATTTTTGTGGCAATGCAGTTTTAACATAAAGCAATGTTTGCACTGTGTGTTGTATTCATTTGCATCACTTTCTTTTTTATAATAATACAAGCATATTATGCTCCAGTAAAGGTAAATGTTGGTTTCTTCAGCCTTCAGTCTGCACAGTTTACAGTGATAACGGTGGTAGATTTAACACTGAAGTTAGCAGTATTTTTTTTAAACACTATGTCTTTGATTCCACAGACAAATAAAAAAAGCCAGCTGACAACCACAGATTTTGTCAGACAAAATTATGATTCCCAGTAGCAGATTTCACAGGTGTAGCCAACTTATTTAAGCTAATGCTATTTTTTAAACTCTCTAAGTCACCTGAGAAATCCATCTCCAGCTGAGTTTTTTTTTTTATGTCTGACACATATTAATTTGAGAAGCCAATAAAAGGGTCTTAAATATGTATAGTTACTTAATGGCTGTGTATCATGCTAAAAGACTGTGGCTAAAGTTAATGTCCCAGGCTTAATATCAGCATCCTCACCAGTTGCTGATCCATGTAAAGGCTTTGTAACCTATATATGGAAGCTCAAATGTTATCAAAAGGATAATTAGGTGTTGCAAATTGCATAAATGTAGTGAATCTGACCATCAATTCCTGATTGATCAGTGACTGAGAAGACAATGGAACATGAACATCTGGAGGGATATCAAGCTAAAACAACATATTTGATATCCCATTACCTATTGTGACACAACAGCTAACACTGACATTCAGCCATCTCCAAGCTAACATTACTGTTTTCACTATCCTTTGTCTCTTCAGTCGCTGATCGATAGGGAAGTGGTGTTAACGATTTGTCAGATTCCCAGTGTTTTTTATGTTTTTTGATAAAAAACATTTGAGCTTCCCACTCTGAGAATGATATCAAAGGAAAATGGCTTCCTGTGAATATAGTGAATTGTGTATTTCTGTGTAGAGCTAGTTAGCCCCATGGCATGGTATTAAAAATTAGATGTGGAAATTAAAATGTTTTTCATTTTAACGTAACCCTTGAATTGTTATGCTAACTGCATAGAAATGTACTTGCACAAGCAACAATTTGGGGCTATGCTCAATGTTTGCATTATTAAACAGCATGCTTCCCTTTTGCAACAGAAAATGAAGTAAGAATATCAGGAATGATAATAGACTACGAGTTTCACTAACTGTGTTCACGTTTGCAGCTTATGTTACAGAGATAAAGACAAAGTTTAATCTATTCCTCACGTGTTTGCTCGTGTTTTAGGTTTTCGAAAGACAACAAAACAGACACCACCCTCCAAACTCATGAGAGCCCCACGCACAACACTTCAACATGTAGAGAAATGCAAAGCTTGACAGGCCTGTGCCTAGTTACAGTTGCTAAGCAATGGAAGGGTTTAGCGAACAGACGATTTAGTTGACTACAAAGTACATCCAATAAAACACCAATGACTTTTGATCAAGCTAAACCATAAAAAGTGGAAGTAGTCATTCTTTGTTTGCATGTATGAGCATCAGAAAAAATAGCCGTCTCACTCAGACTGCTCCCACTTTAACGTTTACCTGTTATGTAGTTCCACGGCAGCGTTGCAGCACTTTGATAAATATTGCAAATATTGCCCACCCAGTTCAGTGTGCATCTGCATTATTTGCTGAGTGCAGTTATACTTCCATGAAAAGTAAAGTAAAAAAGTGACAAACACTGACTCCAACTTACAGGCAAACTGCAGACTTGCTCTCCTGCTGAGGATGGCTCCTACAGTGTTGTATGCCATACACTGGTACATCCCTACATCCTGGTAGCGGTCCAGACTGCTTATAATGAGGTTGCCCCCAGACAGACGCCGCCGGCGATCCAGGCCCAGATTTATGAGAGTCCCATTCAATGACCATCTGTGAGGGCAAAGACACCATCAGTCCCTGGCAAAACACACTGTCCATTTCGTTCCACCAAGCAAGGTGGTCTGACAGGAGGTGAGCTGAGAACACAACTCACTGTAGTAACTCGCTAAGAGTAATATACTGTATATGTGCTGTGCTGTGCTGGTGCGGAGGAATTCACAGGCTTGAAGCATGAACAGCATGAACTTTATCAATTTTATCATTAATTCTTGTCCTGCAGTGCTTCAACTTTCCTGACAAACAAACAAAGTTTCAAACAAAAGTTTTTTATAAAGTTATAAAGAGAAACTTGGGTCAAGTTTCTACTCCTGGAACTTTCCCCAGGGACAAGGAACCTTTGGAGGAACTTGGTGTGTTTCTACTGCAAGGACCAGGGTGGAGTGGGCCTTGAAGTACAGAACATTGCTGAGTGACTTCATTATTATTTCAGCCACCATTTTTTAAAATATATTTTTTGGGCTTTTTATGCCTTTTAATTGATAAGACAGCTTAAGATATGACAGGAAATGGGAAGAGAGAGTGGGGGAATGACATGCAGAAAAGGGCCACAGGTGAGATTCAAACCCACGGCCGCTGCAGAGAGCTCACAACCTCCGTACATGGGGCGCACGCTCTACCAGCTGAGCTATCCAGGTGCCCCTCAGCCACCATTTTTAAAAATCTGAATCCCAAACCAGGTTGTTTCTTGTTCATTGTGCTTCACCACATCATTATCGAGTTACAGATGACATTAGACAGATGCTATATAGTCATGCAAAAAAAAACAAAAAACAAACAGCTGGCACTCTTTTAATACACAGACAACAACAGGCTGAGGGAACCATCTAGTTCCTTGAAAACTATTTCCTGGGGACTAAAAGGTCTTGATATTTGGGATGAAAACAGAGCTTTGGAGAAGACAGGTGATAAATGTGCTGCAACAATTAGTTGATTAATAATTTAGTTGCCAAAAATTAAATTAATAAGAAACTATTATGATAATCAACTAATCATTTTGAGTTATTTTTTAATAAAAAATCCTAAGATCTTTGATTTCAGCTTCTCAAATGTGAGTATTTTCTGGTTTCTTTAGTTCTCTATGACTAAACAATAAACTGAACATCTATGGGTTGGGGACAAAAAAGACATTTGAGGACATCACTTTAGGCTTTAAGACACAGTGATCATTTTCACCATTTTCTGATTTTTTATGATCAAAACAACTAAATAATTAATAAAGAAACCGACCAATAGATTAATCAACAATGAAAATAATGCATAAGCTGTAACTACTGAACAGCACAAACTTTGCAGCTATGACTTTGACATATTTTTTTTCCTGCAGTGCTTCAAATTGACAAACAAAATTTCAAATATAAAAGTACATTAGCATTTATTTAGAGAGGACAGAGGACAAATGCACACACATCTGTCAGAAGTAAATGCACTGATACAGTAAGCAGATGATTTCTCAATGAATTCATCACCAACTATTCTGATAATGGATTAATCATTCTGAAACATTTTTTAAGAAAAAATGTCCAAATTCTGTGATTTCAGCTTCTCAAAACTGAATGTTTTCTGGATATTTTAGTCCTCTATTGTAGGTTAACTGAATATCTTTTGGTTGTGGGCAAAACATGACATTTGAGGACATCACCTTTGGCAAACAGTGATCAACATTTTTCACCATTTCTGACATTTTATGGACCAAACAGCTGATTGATTAATCAATAAAATTATCGCTAATGATAATACTCCTCTGGTTGCAGTAGTTTGCTTAGTCACATTTTTGATTTCTTTATCGTTCTAAATTCTTGTTAACTGATGTAAGTTTATTATGCTGCACAGAAGCTTCTACCTCTTACATTCTGCATTTGTTCATACTCGTTTTTATTGCATCTTTAATCTAATAATGCAGAATGCTGCAATGTCCATACGTCAAAGTCATTTGTTTAACTTACATGTTACAGCATTATTGGTTATGCGTCTCATGCAAATGTCTTATTTATAGAGTATGTTTCTGCTTTTATTCTAGTTTTCTTTATTTCACACTATCACTATTGCTCCTGCTGCAGCTATCCCATCTTCCCCACAGGGATCATTAAAGTTTAATCTTAGAGTATCATACACAAAGCTGTCCTCTGCTATTTAAGGGAAGACGAAGATAAAGGTTTTAGAAGCCATCCTAGATATTATCATCAGTCTTAACCATAATCACCTCTTCTCTGCCACATTATATTTACATAATGTGACATTATTCCACCTTTGACTTCTCATTAGGATAAGACATTAGCACTTGGCAAGAGGTAACAGCGGGCTGATGTAACAAAGGATGCCTTTTACACTCCTTTTCACCTTCCATTACATCTTTTCAACACTTAGCAGGCGTGGGAATTTAAAAAATAATACTTTTGCACACCAAGTTCAGATTGCCCTATCAAACAAATGAAACACCTAAAAGAACTCTTAAAAACATGAGGTTAATTCATTGATTTAAACAAGTCCCATTATTCAACGAGAAAAGACTTTCTTTCTGTGCCACCACAACACTCCGTCTCTTTTTAAATGCTATTCAAAAATGGAGCATTGATGGGTTCAAGGGCAGAGCACTTTTCAAGAAAGTTCCATTTCTCTCCAAGCACAGAAAATAATTTTATTCCTTCAGCCACATTTTTCTATTCTGCTTTCCTTAAGAGGAAATGAAAGACATGGAGGCCATGGTGGGCAACTTTGCAAATGCTTTCAAGTCTAACTACCAAAATAATTTCTTAAAGAATAATCCAAACCATTGAATATTGATGAGTGCTTGCTGCCATATTCTAGGCCCTTTTAACTGATAGCTGTGTTTCTGCATGAATTGAGATGAACCCTACTAATTCTTAAAGGGACAGTTCACATTATTTGATGTGAGGATGTCTGAAGTACCTTTCGATAGTCGGTGTTTTAACGACAGTAGATGCTGGTCGGCACGCCCCCAGTTTAGAGAAGCAGAGAGGGGCACCAGCATGGAAGCTAAGCAATGACCTGCTGTGGACAGGGTCAGCAATAAACGGCACTTTAGCCACTTAAAAAAAATAGCATCAGTTTAATCGTATGCTATATTTCAAATATTTTCACCACTTTACATTGCCACGAGAAAGCTTTTTCTGACAGGAAACCACCATTATATAAGCCAAGTATCACTCTCACCAAACAAAACTCCATAGGCAAAATCAGTAGTTTTACCTCACAGAGCGCAAGAGATGCTGATCTACCGCTGTCTCAGTGTATTAGTTTGTTTGTGTTATTGTGATAGGGATAGTTTGGATATACCAAAATCACACAAGTTACACAAACTAACAGACAGAGACAGCAGTGCTCCGAGGTACAATTACTGATTTTGCCATTGGAGCTTGGTTGCTTTGCAGAGAGTGATATATGGCTTATATAACGGCAGTTTCCCATCACAAAAGACAGTCTCACAGCAAAGTATATATGAAACTGATATTGAGGTTTTTTTAGTGGCTGAAATACCTTTTATTGCTGACCCTGTCCACAGCAGTTCATTGCTGAGCTTCCATGATGATGCCCCTCTCTGCTTCTAAGAGCAGAGAATGGCTAATACACCGACTATCGATAAGTAACTCATACAACCCCACTTTAAATAATCCAAACTATCCCTTTAAGCCAACAGTTTGAGAGACGGTTTGCATAATGATTACCTAAAAGGTTGGATGGGCTTGTGACACACACCTGTGTGTGTTTAGGTGTTTGTGTCCTGTCCTCATCACTTTCACCTCTTTTTGACCTGCTCTGAAGTGCCTCTGCTGTTCAGTGGTCCCCTGAACATCGGGCAGGTGATTGAATAGCAACTCAAAAACCGAATTACTCTGCTTGAGACTCATTTTGTGAACACATGTTGTCTGACCATCTGACCACAGAGAAACTTGAGTATTCCAGATGATCCTGCAGTCCAGAGCCACAGGCTTCAAATCTCAGGTCAGGTAAAGGTTAGGGAAGTCATCCTCTGTTTAGATTTTTAAAACTGAACCACTTTTACGGCCCGCTGCGGAGAAGATGCTTTTCTGTACAAGATGTGGTTTTTTCCTGCGAGTTTTTTTATGCTGCTACAGTGTGCATACTATGAAGGTCTCATCTCTTTTATGAGTGACAGGGCTGGCAGAGGAAAGGAGAAGAAGGGGGAGGCAGCAGTGTGAGCCCATTTACACTTCAAGAAGAGGAGCCGGAGAGGTGCTGAGGGCACGCAGAGCCGAGCACAGCCAGCTTGAGAAGACACCACGTTAAACATGCTCATCTCACCTTTAATCAGTACATGGAAATACCTGGTCTTAGGCAAGAAATGTGAGAAGCCTGAGATAATGAGCGATTATCATTCAGCTCGTCTGAATAATTCCACTTTTGAATGCCAAAGACACTTGTAATCAATGCCTGTTGGTGCCAACTGGTGTCTAGCAACCTGCATCAGTCTTAAGGCGTTTTTTTCTATAAGGGGAGATTTGAGATGCATTAAGATGCTACACGTGTCACTAAGATAATATCTGGTGAGACAAGTGGCAGATTGGCGACGTGTTAGTCAATAAGAATTAGTAAAGCCATAATGATGCTACTGCTTTGAGTGTCTGTTTGCATTTCAGTCTAAATACCTTTCTATTCTATAAGAAAACCTTGGAATTTCTAAATCCTTATTTACAGTACTGTAAATGACTGAAATGGGCTTTATATGAATGGGCAAGACTGACAGCAATATGAATATATCTACATATGTTTTGGTTTTTAAAGATTTGCGCCAAAGAATATTCAGTTGTTTTTAAAAGCTGTTCATTTTTAGGGCTGCCGCTAACGATTGTTTTTATTATCGATTAATCAGTCTATAATTATCTCGATTTTTTAATTAGTTGTGTGGCTGATAAAATGCCAGAAAATAGTAAAAAAAAATGTTAATCACTGTTTCATGAAGCCCAAGGAGCGTCCTCAAATGTCTTGTTTTGTTCACAATCCAAAAGATATTCAGTTTACTGTCATTGAGGATTAAAGAAATCAGAAAATATTGACATTTAAGAAGGTGATTTGGACATTTTTTTAAAGTAAAAAAAAGACTCAAAATGATTAATTGATATCAAAATAGTTGATGATTAACTTAATAGTTGACAACTGAGAGATTTATTGTTGCAACACTAATCGTTTTAAAGAGATTTTACGCTGTTTTTATGTCCCCACACACCCAAGCCTTATATTTCCTGCACTGATCACAGTACTTGACATTAAACAAGGTCCTTTTATGACATTAACAGCTTTCAGTGATGAAAATGAAGAGAGGAAATTAGAGAAACTGCATGAGAGCTGCTGATCTGCCTGAGTCCCTCTAAGTTCTCACAAAAAAAAGCATTAAATGGTTGTAAAGACGATCTTATATCCTAATGTGTTTGTACCTCAGTTTTATATTGTTTGAATATTTATTATTTGCTATGTCCTGCCCACCGTGTTTGTCTACTGGTGAAATAGCCTTTCCTTTTTAGCAGACGTAAATTGCATCTATTTTCAGTTGTTCCAGAGAGGTTCAGGAGGACAAGCAAGCTGTTACTGTAGCTGAGTTAAACTTAGTTAGCACTGCAAGTCTGGTGATAGCCTGTCGGCATCCACTGAGAAGTAAGTTTCCTGTTCTGTTTGCAGATGAGCCTAAGTTGCTGCACGTAGGATGCGTAATTCATGTTAGCTAGTTGATGTATAGGTAAATTATACAGCTATGATGGTGATGGTTAAATGAAAATGTGCATAACTTCAGTCAAGCTCCAACATACAGTATGTCTACTAATATTTCTGATGTGTGAACTAAATGTTTGGATGAGAAAGATATTTTATTTGACTGTCTATGGGAATGTCCAGGGATATAAAACTTCTGGGAGGATTTTATAAAATATTTGTCACATATGTTTAATACCGAAGTCCCTCTGAATGGCAAAATCTGTGTGCTCGGAACATATCCAAAGGACTTTATACAAACATCAAAACAGACTAAACTTCTGGACTTTGCACTTCTTAAAGCCAAGAAGGCTATTGCACTATGTTGGAGAAATATGGCCTCACCATCACTGAAAATGTGGATACAGGATTATGTCCATCTGGAAAGACTAACTTACACTGCTAAGGGCAAGCAAAAGGACATTGTGCAGCTCTGGGAACCATATATGAAAGATGGAAATGTAGGCCTTACCTGAAAGTAAACTGTAAAACCATGTAGGGGAATATATCATTTTATTTGTATTCTATACGATATCATATATGTCTCTGTGTGTGTGTGTATGTAATGTATGTATTTCTTGTCTCAAACTGTTGTTACAGTATGTTTCTTGACGAGTAGTTATAAGAAAGAAAGAAAAACAATTGTAGTGATGTTAGTGGTTGTTGTGAGTGTTTGTAATGGAAATGGTATTTTTATAATCAACTTTTCAGACAGATTTGTGAATTATATCTTTGTAAATCAGATTTTCACCTGTTTAAATAGCCAAAATAAACATATATTGGTTTTTGACAACCTGAAATAAATAAGATGTATCTTTATCAAAACGTTAACACACACCTTAATTCAAATGTGCTCTTACCTGTACTGTGGTGGGGGTATTCCCTTTGCATCACAGGTCAGAGTAGCTTCTTCTTCTATGGAGTCAACAGGAATGAACAAGTCACCTGGCTCCATCCTCCATCTTGGACCATGGAATGATCCACTGTCCAGACAATCTGTCAGAGAAACAGTAACAGCCTGAGCACAACAGAAAAAAAGTGTCATTTTGAAAGAGTCCGGCCTCCATAATTCCCCATCACTCTGAACAAAATAGGATGTCCGGCTCTAACAGGGAAACTCTTTCTAAATGTGAGGTTGGACATTATTAAACATGGGAAATGACTGTCATCCTTGCCACCTGAATGAATAAATGGACTGAAATGAACACCTGAGAATGTATGTTGTTTTTCCAGAAATAAAAACAATTGTATTTTCATATAGTGTCTGTTGTGATGTTGATGTCTGCCTGTGTTTGATGTCCCTGACACTTGTTTTGAGCTCATTGAAAATGCTGTACTAAAAACAAATTCTACTGACCTTGGTCGTGTGGTCGTTAATAAACGACTGATTGACTGCTTGAGAGAAGAAAGCTGATTTTTTAGGGCAGATGCAATTTGGAATAACCAATATGGCTATTTACACCCTACTTTATATAACCTAGCATGACATAGACAAGCATCCAGGTGTCCGTAGCCAAAAATATTATTTGTAACCTGGGTGTAAATAGCCAGTGTGGCTATTTACATCTGAATGGCAGAGACAAACCATGGTCTTTCCAAAAACGTAACCAAGTAGATTTTTTACATAAACCTAAGAAAGTACTTTTGTTGCCTAAACCTAACTGCAACTGAAAACTAAAAATACTAATTAAAAAACACAGCAAATAATAAGTTAACTAAGTCTAACAATTGAAAAATACACAAAGTTCTAGTTTCACACTAGACTCAAACCAAAGTCTCCCAGGATGGGACTCAAACCCTGATCTCCCAGGGGACAGATTGTTGTCTAAGCAAGTTGTCCAATGCAATCTCTCATTGGAGAATTTGTCACTCTTTATAGATAAAATAAAGGGGTTGGGTATAAACAGCCAAATAGCTGCTGTGTACATATTCTCACCAGGGTGCAAACAGACAATCATTCATTTAATCATTCATTGGTAAATTGATGTACACTCTATGTCAAAAAAGTTTGTTATGAATATAGAGAAGCAATCCTTGCTCTCTGTTCTGAACATAAGCACAATGAAAAGTATTATTAACAAATACATTTCTTTAAGTAACAGAAGTGGTAGTGTTTGCTCTGGGTTTGTGATACTTAAACTTTCCATTAGATGTCAGGGAAAAATATAAAAGACAAGGAAACAACAGCAAACATCTCTCCATCAGGTTACAATCACAGTGTGTTGAGAGGAAGATTGAGAGTATTGCCTCTGTGTTGTGAATGGAAGTCGATACTGAGGAGTGTTCCTTTAAACCCGGGTCCACCCTATCATCTCTGACACTGACGTGATTTTCAGCTCTTCAGCTATCATCCCGCAACTGTAAATGTCCAAACGTGAAAGAATCATTACTCATATAAAAAGGTGGTTTACCTGCCAGACAGTCGATGATTGATAACAGTAGAAGCTGTTTCCATGGCAACGTCATCTTTGGCAGCCAAGGGCAAATGAGACTTTCATCCAATAAGCTTTGAAATGGCACTCGTGTTCTCCGAGAGAGGGGTGCTTGACCTGTTGGAGCGAGAATTTTTGTTGTCAAACACCAACTTCAGCAAACCCAAACATATTTTTACTCCGCTTTGCCTTTTGAGAATTGATCTGGAGAAGAAGGGGAAGTTTAAATTTTAGTAGTGGAAGTATGATTGTGATCACATTGGATGTGGAGTTTGGTGGAGGATGTGTCACATTTCTTCTGTCCACATTCTCACATTTCTAATCAGTGAAGATCCAGGCAGTGTCACTAGTTTGTGCCCCGTGGTTTGGCCGACTTGCACCCAGAGATGTCTGAGGGTGATACCAGAGGCATATGGGAGGAAGCCCATGCCAATCTATTAGGGGAGCGACCAACGCCTAAGCTCATCCTTCACTTGGACGGATTCACTCTGGCTGCCTGAGGAGACTTGGACCTGGGAATTGGGTGCCATCCAATCAATTAGATTCACCCACAGCAGCATGTGTCTCCCCACATGCTGGGGTGAATCAAGACAGCCTGATGAGGAAGCCATTCCACCCAGGTCCATAATCAAGGGCAAGTGTCTGTCTGCTCGTAGCATGTGTTGCAAATTGCAATGCACCCACTTCTTGCAGGAGGAGACTGAGCGAGTAATGATGCAATTATGAAATGTCAAACATACACACAACGGAGAACCAGCAATAGGAGAGCAATCACACACACATACACATGTCCAGTGCATGCAGATCTGTGTGCACCAGTATGAACCTGCATAAAAACATTAGAGCTGCAACAATTAGTCGATTACCTGACAACTATCAAATTAATTGCCAACTATTTTGATGATAGATTAATCATTTTGAGTCTTTTTTTTATGAAAAATGTCCAACTTCTCTGATTCCAGCTTCTCAAATGTGAAGATTTTCTGGTTTCTTTAGTCCTCCGTGACTGTAATCTGAATATCTTTGTGTTGTGGACAAAATATGAAATTTGAGGATGTCAACTCAGGCTTTGGGAAACACTTCACCATTTTCTAACATTTCTGTGACATTTTATGGAGAAATTGATCGACAGATTAAAGGGTTTGGACTATTTGATGTGGGGCTGTATGATGTACTTATCAATAGTCAGTGTATTACCTACATTAGATGCCTGTCGACACGCCTCCAGTCAGTTGAAGCAGTGAGGGACAACAGCACAAAAGCTAAGCAATGAACTGCTGTGCACAGTGTCAGCAACAAAAGGCATTTCACCCACTTAAAAAAGGGTCACTTCAAAATATCAACATCAGTTGTTGTGTTTAGAATATTTTAACCATTTTACCTTACTTTCAGAAAGCATTTTCTGACAGGAAACCTCCATTATATTAGCCAAATATCGGTATCTCCAAACCAACCAAACTCCATGGGCAAAATCAGTCATTTTACCTTGTAGAACACAGGAGTTGCTTGACCACCACCGTCTTGATCTGTTAGTTTGTTTGCGTTATTGTGTGACTTCTGTGTTTGAAAAGCATAGTTTGGATTCATAGAAGTCACACAATAACACAAAATAAACACATCAAGGCACAAGTAAACCAGCAACTCCCATTGTTTGCTAGGTAAAATGACTGACTTCACCTACACATTTTGGTTGTTTTGGAGAGAGTGACATTTGGCTTAAAAAATAGTGGTTTCCTGTCAGAAAAGGCTGCCTGATGGCAAAGTAAAGCAGTGAAAATATTCTAAATACAGCGTACACTCAATCTGATATTGATTTTTTTAAGCAAACCTTTTTTAATTTGCTAGAATGCCTTTTGTTGCTGACCCTGTCCACAGCAGTTCACTGCTTAACTTTCATGTCGGTACTCCTGCTGCTTCTCTATACTGTGGATGTGCCAGCTGGCATCTACTGTAGCTAATACACTAACTATGGATAAGTATCTCATACAACCCCACATCTAATAATCCTAACTATTCCTTTAATTAATAAGAAAAATACTTGTGAGTTTCATGGCTAGAAAACATGCACATGAACAAGCCGCCCTGCGCACATGGAAACACACACAACCCACAAATCTCTCCAAGAGGTGTTCAAGATATAGTAAGGGCACAGACTGATAATAACACCAATCTGCTAAATGTCACACAGCCCACACACACCTACACATCAAACTCACTTTCTCACAGTGTACAACACATTTAACACCCTGCCTCCACACACACACACACTCGCCTTCCATTTAGAAGACATAAGCCGTGATGTGCGGCTCATTTGTGGCCTAATCCCGGGGCGAGCCTGGTTCAGAACGCTACTTATGGAGGGTCTAATTGTTTGTCAGCTGCCTGGATGTCAAATCAGACACGTGGGGTCTCAGCCAGGATTTTCTTCCCTACCTTTCATGTTCGCTCGGTCCTTTCTCTTCCCCCAAAGTCTGCTAAATTGGATTGGTACGCTTCCTCTCAAGAAGAGTCCTGCATGCCATACCTCAGTGATAGGCCCACAGTGTGCAAACTGCTGGCACCTCAGGACTGAGGATTGGTGTGTGGAGAAGGTACAGTGGGTATTACACTACTGCCGACTTTGCATGTTATGGTTTGCATTTGTAATGGGGTTTTGTCAGCTTCTAACAGAGGATGCAATGTGCTCTTTTTTTATGCAGAAGATCTAATAAATCATTTACAAATGCAAAATACTGAGTTACAGAATCCTGTCAGTGATATTACACAGAGGCAGATCACTCAGTGATTCACATGTGCGTACTGTATAAGACTGTTCACACACAAGCACGTAGGCACCCACCCACATGAACACACACACACTCTCACAGTCACACACACACCTTCTCAGCTTGCACTCATGGATAATGGTGCTAACGATGACGGTGATAAAAGGTGGTGAGAAAGCTTTGCAGGGTGAATCACTCTCAATCAAGGAGGGTACCCTCCTGTAACAACACACCACTGGGTTAACTGACACGAAAAAATAATGTATAATCACGATATCTACCACCTCCATCACACTAAGCCTGCATCCAAGTAACACGCTGGTTGAACAAATAGTCCAGCTGGCAGAGTGGGAGTGTACTTACTTTGAAGGCCTGAGCTGCATTCATCACAGATATTCCAGCTGACATTGTGGCATACCAGTATACAATTACCTGGTGAATGTTGCAGGACAGAAATGGTGGTGTGCGAGTGTGGCAGGAGGCATAAATCCAATTATTGCCATGACACTTCTCAAGGTTTGCAGATTTTTTTTTTTTTTTTTACCTTTTAACACATTTGAAATAGGAACACCTGTGTTACATTTATGTTTTCTTTTAGATGCACATACCATTCATGCACCCAAGGCTGGTTTAGCCATAAAATGTGTTGGTGTTGGTCATGAACATAAATAAAAGACATAAATGTCAATACTGTTGTCCTGCAGCTGCACATTTGAGAGGGTGAGGTGAAGTGAAACCAGGCTGCAGTGTGGCATCACACCAGGTAAGAGCCAGAGGAGCAGTTAGAGGCCACTGTGTGAGGAATGCAACAGCATCTCTACATCAGTTTGACAAAGAAAAGCATGGCTGAGCCACAACAACTCCTTATTCAAGGGGAAAAAAAAATCAAAGTGCATGTGTCTGGATGCGAAGGCAGACAACTCAGTGTGGAGGAATTGGCTGCAGTTGAGAGGGCACGTCACGTTACTCCAGTCTTAAATAAACAATTATCATCAAATACATGAGGAATGGATGGGGCAATTCGGGATAGCAGGCAAGACAGGCCGACGTGTGAGCCTGTTAGAGTAGATAAATATTTTAGCATATAAATATCACTGTGTAAATAATTCAGATTTCTGTATTTGTGCACGATCACAATCGCAAAGCGCGCCCATGTGCTGTTTTTTTTTGTGTGTCTTACCTCTTATCTTGAAATATCTTGAGACCAGCAGCAACCAAATTCAGCCCTCACGGAAAAAGCGACACATTGATCCTCCATGGAAACCTTGTTAGGAAAAATTTCGGTCACAATCGCAAGGTCGTTCATACAGGTGAAAAATAGAGCCGGTGGTCAGTCAGAGAGAACGGGTAGCGCAGGAGGCATAAACACACGCGTTTCATATCGCTGCCCCTTCTCCTCCACTCCCCACCAACCGAAAAAAAAAAAAAAAAAAAAAAACACACACACACACACACGCTCTCTCACACACACACACGCACACACACAACACCCACGTTGTTTGCCGTGCTGAATCACATTTGAAACATCCCCCAGTTAACAGGCTCGACTCTCTCTGTGTTTACGCTCTCAAATCCAACACGCGTAGGTCTGAAATTGGGCTTGAAAAAGGAATCTTGCAGAGATGATTTATTATGCGCATCAAGTCAGATCCCCCTGCGAAGAAGAAGAAGTGGTCTGCACGGCGGCGAGGAGGCGATGGAGCAGCCACAACCAGCAGCGCTGGGATGGGAAGGTGCGGGAGGGAGGAAGACGCACCTGGCGGAGAACTGCACCCCCCTGCGTCAGACTGCATTATTGCACTGCAACGAAACAATCAGCGGTTCAGCCTTAGTGGAGCACGGGGTCATTTGTGTTTTCTTTTTATAGCATCTTTCCCAGGTTTGACAAACAAAAGTCAAAAACAAAAGATAATGCATGTAGAAATCGTTGGTGAGATCCCTCTGGCCCTCGTGCAGCCTAGGAATACAAAGGGATGGTGCGCAAGCCAAAGACCGCATGTGAAGCCAAGACCAACAGAACTTTATCTTAATTCTTGTCCAGATCATTAAGTGTAAATTAATAATACATGCACTGAAATTGATGGAAATTTGAGTTACATTTTGTGCAAGCCTGCAGAATTATTAATGTAATGATACATTTATAAAAGTGGAATATCAAAGCTGCAATAAGCAAATTTGACCACAAGAGTGATAGTCTTCAAACCAAACTTACAGCAGTAGACTTACAAACTGGAGCTATTTCAGGTGTCCGGAGTTCCTGAAGTAAAAATTGCGTAAATTTGGCAGTTGGAGCACCTCTGAGGCTTGGCTCAATTGATTCAGCAGCACAAAATGTGACTAACAATGTTAAATGATTAAAAAGTAAAATGTAACCCCGTGTACATTAAGTGGAAAGTGGCCTGGGGGCTGAGGAATGCAGCCAAGGATCTCATAGTTGACCCAGGGTCAAGACAGATGGATGGAGCAGGTCTGGAAAGCGACCGGGAGGCAGGGCCAGAGGGCGGAGCGGCTCTGCATGACAGCCTGAATACTAGCGATGTAGGCGTAGCAGCTCTGGGGGCTGGAAATTGAGGCTGGGCTGCTCTGGAGGTTTGCAATGAAAGATGGCTAGATAGGTGGAGTCACTCAGCTGTATATCCTGGAGGCTGGCAATGTAGGTAGGGCCACTCTGGAAGGCAATAACATATGCAGGGGTCCTCTGGAAGCTGACGACAAGCCCTGGACCGCTCTGGAGGTCAGAAACTAAGGCTGGGCTGCTCTGGAGTACAGCAATGAAGACTGGAGGTCAGGAAAGGCAGGTGTCACAAGAAGACTCGGCTGCAGGTTGGAGTTGAGCTGTGGGATAAACATCCAGTGTCTGGAGCACAGGACCAGAGGCCGGTTGCTGGAGTGCAGGACTGGTTTCAACAGTAATTCGCAGCTGAGGGTCGGGGCAGGGTGCAGGACAGGCAGGCAGCTAGAGGTTTCGTCGTAGGTCGACAGAGACAGCCGACTGATGGTCTGGAGACAACCTACTGTAAGTGTGGCTATGGATTGGCAGGTGCTGCTGACTGGATGTCTGGCTAGGTGTCAGTAGGAGCAGCCGACTAAACAGTCAAATGGGGCTCAGGCAAGGCATTGGCAAGGATTGGCAAACTGGGGTTCTGTGCCACTGGACAGCTGAGTCTCTGTGGTGCTGGGCAGTTGAGAGAGGCAGTGGCATCGAGAGCAACGGGGACCACACCTCCTTTTGGAGACTCCATGGTACCCTGTAAAAATGGCAAGGCGAGTCCTTTCAAAGGGTGGGCATTAGGGCGGTGCCTCAGTTGTTCTGTGGAAGACTCCCAGGGAATGCTGGATAAGGACAGGGAGGTAGCAGCTAGCTGACTCAGTACAGCTTCAAAAATCTGAGCCGAAATGACAAGCGTGCAGATTGGTTGCTAGCAGGCTGAGATGAAGGCCGGAAGCTAGCAGGATGAGGCTAAGGAGAAACAGGAGCATGCAACTCCAGGCAAGAAAGCCAATAAGCTTAATTCCCTGAGTAACTATTCCTTTAACAGTAATCAAAAGCTATGTGGACATGCAAAAAAGAATTGTAGTTCTCAATTGTATTGACAATATACAGTACCAAAACCTCATTCACAAACCTCATGATTCATTTTGATATCAGGAAAAACACAGGTGCATTATGGCTGCATTTCCTTTAATTTTGCTATTTTGCATGACAGCTCACTGGTATGACTTACTGTGACACTTTGGTGGAACAGGTTAATTTCACATATGGTTGCCCTGTCATTTGATTTTATGTGTTAAAATAAAAAAGTATCACTAAATGCATCTAAATATATGTAAAGTGGAATTCCTCAGTTACTCCTTGAACAGAATATAATGACTGTGAAGAGATGTAGTGCTCTGCAACTTCTAATAACACACATTTATCATCTTTTGTAATAACAATCTACTATGTAGTAAGTTTTAAAGCAATATTAAGATATTTCTGCCCACTAAGGAAGTCTCCAAAACTAACTAATGGTTTGGGGTCGCTTTGCTTTGTCTTTCTTCACCAGTCGCTTGTTTACTTCACCAAGCCTTCATTTCTCACTAGACAGGCAGCATAAAATCAGCTTGTGTGAGCTTATGAGCTAGGAGTGGCTGCCAGTTATAATATGTGGGGTCAGTGAGAGCCATTGGGACTCAAGTATACATGTACCAGAAAACCAATATAATGAGCTGCAAGTGGCTGAAAACATGGAGCTCTGCAGAGTGGGGTGTTAAAATTACTCAAAAATGTGTGAGTGTGGCTTCTTCTTCGTGTGCAAGTGGGGCTTACATGGGGGCTGAGTGACATCACTCAAACTAGTTGTGATTGGTGGAGTGTGAAGTGTTGTGGGTACAGCTGAACCTGTTTTCCAGTGCACCACTCACCACACAAAAAATGCACCTGGTTGTTATGGAAATGTAATGGAGCAGGCACCCGTGGTTAAAACACACGCAAATACACATTGAATGGGCTATTGATGATATTGATATCAGTGACATTTCTCCATTTATCATTGCCCCTTCTCATTGAAATTTTAACATAGAGGGAATGTAGATATACAGATGCAAATAATAAAATGAATGACACCCGAATTCTACGTGCTGCTTCAGTTTCAGGATCCTGGTATTGAATAGAACGGAGCCACCGCTAATGTTGTGCACCTGTGCTTTTGGTAATGTGACAAGTCAAAATGTCTGCTGTGAGAAAAGCCTGTTTATACTCATTACCTGTCTATTTAGTAACAGGAATGTGATTTCTGATCCACAGTATTCCAAGCACTTTTAATTTCTGCCTGAAACCCTTACAGTCAACATTTACTGAATTATTTACTTTACTTTATTACTTACTTTTAAATTATTTACTTCAGGGGTCTTCAACATTTTTCAGGCCATGGACCCCTTAACTGATAGATAGACAGTTCTTTTGGGTCTTCTCTAGATTGCACTTACCTGTAGCTGATAAATTAGCAGCAGTTGGAGCATGGCTTATGTCTGGTGTGTTAGCCTCATCTCCTCCACTTTCACCACTGGTTTCTGAGGTGGAGGGTATGTAAGAGTTTCTTGCTTCTGAAGTTACAAAACAATCCATTGTGGCACAGAAGTGTCAGTACACGTAGAATAATAATACAGCTAACTAGCCAGAATGTTTCAATAAAATGTAGCTAACTAGCTCACCATTATGGATAGGTTAGCTAGCTCACATGATTGCATTGATTGGTAGCCTTTTGTCAATATTGAGAAACTGAGATGTTTGGGGGCTTTTTCTCATGAGTAGGCAGATTTATCTTTGCTAAAAAAAAAAAATATGTTGAATTCATGTTAAGTACATAAACAATTAAAGTATTAATAACAAAAAAGTTATTTTGATGACATCTTGTAGTGTGGGGTTATGGAAGATTTCTTCTCCACCATAGTTGATGAAAATCTATCTGACACGACTCAGGCAGAAAATCATGTTCATTGATGAGGTATTATAAAAGTTTTATTCATGTTTAGTCTTGTGTACCGACTTCCTTTCTCACTCTCTCAGGTATTCCCTGTTTTTCCAGAAGTTATAGCAACTAACAACTAGCTACAATGGCTAGCAGGAATTGCACTGTTACCTTAAATATGTTATAGATTTCTCTGGTTTTGACTATTGTTGGAAACATTTAGAATAATGTCAATACGCAGCTCAACAAAATGTACAATATATGATGCATGTGTGTATTTTAATGTAGAAAATATTTTATTTTCAGACTTATTTTAATCTTTGAAAAAACAATTGGGGGCCCAGCTGCAGTAACTATGAGGACCCCCAAGGGGTCACGGACCCACTGTTGAAAACCCAGGATTTACTTAATATTGCCATTCTGTCTTTTCATAATATAATTCTAAAACTGTAACTTCTGTCTACTTCTGAATACATCAACTATCACATGTCTGTCCATCCTGGAATAGAGATCCTTGTCTTCTTCTTGGGGTTCTGCTTTTTCATCCTTGGTTAAGTTGTTTTCCTGAACTTATCTGAAATGAGGATAAAAAGAGGGTGTTGTACGTCTTACAGATTTGTAAAGCTCTCTGAGACAAATTCACGATTTTGGGCTATGTGAAGAAAATTTACCTCACTTGACTTGACTATAATTCAAAACTGTCTTTGCCAACTGAAAGAAATTGGGTTGCTGTTCTCACTGAGTTGCAGAAGGCTGACGTTTCACTGTTTTTGATAAGCATCCGCTGACAGCTTTGGTTCATGGTGAAAGGATGTGTTTCCCGAGACAAGACTGGAAAGAAACGACTTTCTCTTCCACTCTCTTCCTTCCCCTGCCCTTCATTACTCTCTGTCTCTCTCTTTATTTTTGTCTGTCTGTCTCTTTGTCTCAGACACAAACACTGGGATCCTCTTCTTTTACTACCACAGTCATGTTACACTGTGTACATCAGCACCAGGTCAATATCTGTGCTAGGCCTCAGTGAAGCTTAACCGTATTATTGTAGGTCCCGTAGTCCCTCAATCTACTAGGAATCCCATTAAACCTACATTGATCATTCTCATTTCAGGCCCAGGTTCCTTTAACATGGCCAGGCCATCGTTAATAATGCTCCATACAGCAGCCATTTGACATTTCCTTTAATTATGCCTGTAATTTATTCATGCACTTGATCCTAGGAGCTTGTTGTGAAAAGCTTCCTCCAGGAATATTTTATCCTGCTCCTCTCGAGGCCCCCGCGGATTAACCATCTTAATAGCAAACCCCTGAAGGTATTACTTCCTCACTGTGTGTGTGTGTCTGTCTGTGTGTGTATGTGTTCGCATATGATGGCAATGAGCATTGTGCCTTGAATGTGTGTGTTAAGCTGCAAAAGTCATTAGGTCTTATTTCTCAACCATTCAGACAACTCAATGTAAATTCTCCTGTATTACTAGCTTGTCTAATTTTTGGATGAGCACAAAGAAAAGTGCAAATGTTTGCAAGATCTGTGCTTATCGCACAATGCAGAGACCCCCGTCTTTAACCCAGTTTTGCAGAAGAAAACATCACCGCTTAATTTGCTCACTCTGCAGGTCGGTTAACAGACAGCGAAACACAGCAATTTCCCACAAAGTAGTGAAGGAAATCTCAAATGCACACGCTTCAAATGGGATTTAAGATGTTAATTATGATGTTTCTTGATCACAGAACATTGCTCAAGTCCTGACTGCACACCTGACAGAAATTCTTCAGGCTGCGTGGAGAAAAATGCGAGCATTTGAAGACAGGGAAGTGGAGGCTCTTATATGAAAAGGACACACACGCACAAACACACACAGGTAGAAAAAGGAGGCAATTTGTCACTTGTAAATGGAAAGTAATTTGACAGTTTGTCAATTTGTCAGGACTGGAGGAAACATGCTATACAGTAGCCTTCTTTATTATGTCATGAAAAATTGAACAGCTATTGCCTCAAATATGTAAACTTACATCACTTTCACTTTCATTGTAACCATTTTTCACAAAACCATAAATCCTCTTTGTTTTTTCATACCCATTTGCTCCATTGTATAATACATCAGAACATAAAAACACCTCTCCCCTACATGGTTGTCAATCCAAAAACAATTTGGGTGTTGTCCACAGTTCAATTTCTCACACAGATGCTCTTAATGATGCTCTCGCTTTCTTCTTCTCATATTAACTCAAGAAGTTTCCCTGCTTGTTCCCTTTTTTCAACATTTCTAGTAGCCTTAGTTCATTAGCCAGGCTGTTTTCAATAGCCTTGCATAGAAGACTAATGGGCCAGCATACCTTTTATTGCATACTGCAGTTCCATGGCTGTGGAGGTCCATTACTTTGGAGGATCAAGAATTCACTCTCTCCTGCTGCTGATAGGGAGGCCTTGCAAGGAGCTAATGAAGGGAAAGATCCACTTTGAGATAAATCCTCCTGTAGGTCAATAAAAATATGTGCTTGTCTCCAGAAGAGACCTGTAGAAAGCAGCTTGTGAGTTTATCTATCTATCATATCTATCTATCTATCCATCTATCCATCCTATCATCTAATCTATCTATCTATCTATCTATCTATCTTCTTGATGTTGGCTCGATATATATGTCAGTTCCCACAAATTACTAAATGCCTGATTTCACGGCAGCTTTTCTATAAAAAATTTTAATGCATGTTGCGATGCTTTTATTGATGCACCAACATGATTGGGTGATGGAGATTGTTCCTAAATCTGGTTGGATAACTTAAAGAGTGATCGCCCATGTATAGCTGATTGAGAATAAATGGATGAAGAGAGAGGGAGAGAGAAGACAGTTACGGACAAATAGTCTTCCTGATTGAACTTTGGCTGAGATTCATAAAAATACTGCTAGCATTCTTGTGGAGTGTGCTCACATGAGTAACATAGTAACGTGACATGAGTAACATGAGTAAGCTTCCCCACTGATCTCTGGACATTGACTTGGTCTTACTTGAATAGCAGTGGGGATACTGAATGGCAGATCTGCTTATGAACAAAGATCATGACTACATTACACTGTTTGGAGGCCCCCTGGTGGCTTTGGGGGGCCCATGTAACCACAAAGTCTGCATATGGCAAGAAACAGCCCTGCAAACCATACAGCGTTAGTAGTATACAGCGGCTATAAAATAATAATAATAATAACATTATTAATCATAATAATATTATATTCCATTTCTGCCAGTAGATCCCAGTATATCTTATCATCTTTAAAGGCTGAAAGGATTGACCTCCGGATGGATTTCTTGCAACAACAGATGGTGCTTGAGTGAAAGACTGACTTGATCCATTATCAGTTCTTATCGTTCTTACTCTACTAAACAAACTCATGCAGAGTGATGCCTGCGGGAGCAAAACAGTAGCCTTCTCCTTTACAACAGGAAGCAATATTTATTATAAATGTGGTCATAATCTGGATCATAATTTATCAGCCCTTACAATACCACTGCTGTGCAACAGACGCTACTACTAATTCTCTCTACCACAGTTTAATTATATCAAGGTAACTCGAGTAACTTACTGTAACAGTTGATTGCAGTAAAATTTCAAACGATGATAAATTGGTTAAAATGCCACACGTACTGTACAGAAGCAGCTCTAAATGACATTTACACACAATGGGAAAAATAACAAATAAAGACAAATTTGGTGAAGATCATAATGGCCAGTTGTGCTTGAGATGGTCAGGGGTGTTGATTCAACTCAATGGTCATTCAGAGGCTGTATTGTTTGTAGTGTTATTAAGCAAATGTCCGGTTAAGTGTTTTTAGTCGGCGTTGGTGAGGGTCTACTTGTGACCACTGCTTCTCTTTGCTGAAGCCTCTTTTCCTGTCACCAGCACTTTCAGCAGTGACAACTGCTAAAACAAAAAGGCAGATTTACACAAGTGAGTCATTTCAGAGTTGTCCAGCAGTGTGTGTCAGCTTTACTGTAACAGAGATCTGAAAATCGCAGTTTTTACAATGAATTTTCAAGTCAACATAAGGCAACTTAAAGAGGCATAAAGAGGCCACAAAGTCTCTCCTTCTTACTGTTTGCAGCAGTGCATCACCCTCGCAGTAATTTGGGGGTTTAGTGTCTTACTCAAGGGCTCTATAGCAGTGTTTGTGGCCTGTAAAAACACCCAAATTTAATGACCCGCACTGCACTCCTCACCCAGCACCAGGAATCAACCCAAGAGAGTTTCTTGCAGTAGTTTGTTGATTGTCAGTATCTCTACCTCTAGGCCAGCCTTGAAGTTTTGACAAGATTAAATTGCACTGACATCATCATCTTCCCAATGCCTTTACGGCCCTGGTAAAAGGTCCCTAAATCCTAAACTCGCAGTGCAGACAGAATTAGACTCACTGCCTGTAGCCTTGCACTGCTGAGCAGAAAACATTGAGGAAGGAGCAGGTGGCGGCAGACATTACTGCCCACGTCCTCATGCCAGTCTTAACAGACATTTTCGGGGCCGCTCATTTGGTTATAAATTCTGCCAATGGCAACCCATAAAGTGATACCCGAATCAAAATTGCTTTAATGCATTCGTTTCAGGCAGGACATGGGGGAGGGGAGGTGTTAAGTGTGGTAAAGGATGGGAGGGGGAGATTGTTAAATGGAACAAGTTACCATGTGTTATGAATTTTCAGCCAGGAAGTCTGTCCTTGTCTCTGTATTCAGAGATACTTTATTTGACCACATGAAGGAGATGTTGGGGAGACTGGGGAGTGCTGTAATGCCTGGTTAGTTGTAACACTATCCGTTTAACCAATCGGAAAAGAGCTGAGGTGATGTCAATATTGTACAGTCTCAAGGGCAGATATTTAATGCCACTGTTGAGGGGACAATAAACATGTGACTGATAAACAAAACAGATGGAGAGATGTTGCTGCCAGAGGAGTGCTGACTGAGATTACAGAATGCATGAAATTAAATTACAAAATATAGATTTGTGTATATTTCTCACTTTCCCTCTGCTGGTCTGAATAAATCACTACATTTGTTGTTTGTCACTCATTCATATAGTTCAGATTTTTGAACTAAAAAGAGACCTGTGACTATAAGTAGGCAGTGGACCAATCAATGTGAGGTGTAATGAGGGGGAGATGCAATCTTTCAAAACTATATATATCTATAATCAGCACAGGTGCTTTGTCATAATAGTGAAAACAGCTATATATATATGTATATATATATATATATATATATATATATATATTAATCTCTATTCAATTCTACATCCTTGCACCCTTGAAGTGGCATGTCTCTGTGAGCAGCACTGCAAATTTTTACAACCACTTTCAGTCAGAAAGTAATTATCAAGACAATTTTTAGACAATCATTCATTGTATTGTAAATACAGTGGTTTGACTTACATAACCTAAATTAGCAGTTTCTACTTTAATATGATGCTTTGCATTCATGCTACCTTCGAGTCCACATGTTAAAGCAGTTAGCTATATAATGGCTGTTTGTTAAAATTCTAAGAATTTCTGCATTTTGTGAATGGAACACTTTACAAACACAAGGTGAAAAGAAGTGTGGATCAAGTGTGTATGCTGTAATTTCTGAGCCCACAAAACCTGCACCCCAGGACAACCATCTACATTTACCATAACTGTGACAGTGATTGAACCATTAAGTGAACCACACACATTTAGGAATACAGTTCACACACACACAAACACACACAAAAATTTAAAGATTAAGAAAAATCTTTAAATAAGCTTTAAATAATTCACTTTATTCAAAGTTGTTTATTCTTTATTCTTCAGTAATGTTCTTTTATACATTGGAGCAAATTATCTCTCCTTGTTACATCTATCCTCAGTTAGTGTTACAACTCACCCCAGTGGTAGTGGGATGAATGATTGTGTACTAGATGTTAACTTGTAGTAACAGACAAAATGGGTACTGTGTATCAAAGTTTGAGAGATCTAGCATGAACAACCACTGAGTAACTGATGCTCGAACAAAGAGTGTAACTAACATCCCCGGTCTCCCCCACAGATTTAAATCATGTTTTTAGACAAGTGATATGGTTTGTATCCATAGAGACCGACCAGCCTCATGTGGCGTGTGTTTATACTCACCTAGACATCAACAACGTTTAGGTTGTGCAGCTGTTCCATTTATTTAAGCAGTGATAAATATTTCAACTGTAAAACTGTTGTGGGGGATGATACAAAAGTAGCTGAATATTCATTACTTATAAATATTTTATTTCTCATTTCACCATCTCTCCATTGATTCATCTTGTGAGTGTCTGCATACATACTGTACATGTGGGTACTGTATGTTGCTTTCAGGGTTCAATTTTGCTGCCTGTTAGGTTGTCTGACATCTGCAATCGATAAAGCTACTGGACCTACAATGTCAGCCTACCTCATGTGAGATTGGCAATTTTTTTCTTACAAGGAGCCGCATGAATCTACACAATCACACATGGTCTCATGGCTGCAGGAACACATTTTCTTCTCTTTAATATTTCTGGAATGCAGATATGGACACAAATGAAAGATACTAATGTTAATATTTGCTTTACCTAATCAAAAGAAATGAACTCAGCAAATGAAAACATTACTATTCATTATTTCACATCAGTTTACGTGCATATTAATTATTTGAGTATATGCAGATATATTTCCTGCATATATATCCTTGCATGTATGGACAATGCCCATTTGAATTAAACACAGGCCCCATAAAAACCCACCTGAATGACAAATAGTTGAGGGATAATGTACAACGAGTGGGTCACTTTTGCAAAATAAACCCTGTCAGGGGTAATTTCACACAAAATATCAATTTGGAAATGATTTATTTATTTTTAAATGATTTTATTGATATAAAAATGATTTTACTGATTTAAAAATTATTTTATTGCTCCCACAGAGTCTGTGATCAGAACTGTGTCCATAGCAACAGTCTTTTAGTCACAGCAGTGATCTGTCATTCAGAAATAACAGACCTTAAAATGTCATAATTGACCGATAAGAATCAAGTATTTGACAAAGCCATATCATAAGTCTACATCCAAAAGTCCATACTAATATGCTGCTTAGTATGCTACAACAATATGTGAAATTTTTAGCATGCCCAAAACCTCAGTATGAAATCAAAGGTATGCGAGGTGCACACTATTTCTGGGGTAATATTACAGAATGCAAGCACTGGACACTATGCCAGTATAATTATCCCACAATGAAATGCAGTGGTGATGACACCAACTAGTTCATATGACAGACAAAGTCAGACAGTGACCAAGGCAGCACAGGTGTAACGTCAGTAATGCTTCAGTTTACGTAAGTATAGGTAAGGTTTCACTTTGCTGGGCATAATTAAGCTTTTAAATTAGTTCAGCATCACTTCTTCCAGCAAGGAGGCTGGAAGAAGTGACGAGATACACATTGAACAGTGCGTCCAAAAAGATGCACATGCTGTTGTGCATAGTATGTGATTTTGAATGCAACGTTTATTTCTCCTCCAGAGTCTGTTATAAGAATTGCGTCCATACCAACGGTCTGTCATTCACAAAGGTCTGCTATTCAGAAATAAAAGACCTTTAATTGCTGTAATTGACCAACCAGAATTTTAGTATTTATTCTAGTATGTATTTAACAAGGTTGTGTAATAACAAAATATTAATTAAGAATTATTTTATTGATTTAAAAATGATTTTATTGCTCCTCCAGAATCTAAGATCACAACTGCTGCCACAGCAACGGCTGTTATTCTTCATATAATAGAGCCTAGAATGCTATTATTGACAACTCCTAAGTCCTGCCCCTTTTCGCTCTATGCTCCAATAATAGTTAAGCAAACTTGGAACTTTGTTTTTCTCTTTTTCTGTAAAAAGACATATAGTGTCATATCTTAAGTTATCTAATTTTAGCAAAACGCTAGCTAACTAACTATCTTATGATTAATGCAGATTATCTAGCCAGTAGCTAGTGTTTTGCTGACACTGGCTAACTATTATTATTGAATAAATATTTTGTGTCATTTGGTAAGTAAGTAAGTAGCCGAGTAATAAACTGGATGATGTTATGTGAGTGCTTCTTCATACCAGGATGCTGCATCACCCTGTCAGGGTTTATTTTGCAGTAATGACCGGCTCACTGTACATTATCCCTTATTTATTAGCAGAAAAACTGTGGAAGATTCTCCAGCTTCAACTCAACCCAACAAGTGCTGCCTGGCCCTGAAGTGTGCCTCCTTAAATGAAATGTTTACTTCCTTCATGAGAAAACGAGGCAGTTGGGAATTGTGTTTACTTTCATTTTGAGAGCATTAGAGGCTCATATGTAAGTGAACGCCAGTATAATGGAACAAACAATGGGGATGTCACCCAAGTGGGTTCTCTCCGATACTCCTCCTCTCCAGAGAGGGCTCCCTCCTGCACATCAACACACACATCATGGATGTTCAGCAAGCGTGCAGCCCGGTGCTGCTGTTGGCATTTGTTTTCACACATTGTTCTCAAGAGTTCAATGAAAAGATCTATCTGAGGTGAATGGGATTTAAATACATATAGGTCCAAGGTGCAGACCGCGGTATGGATTTTCAATAGCCTCTTCCTAATGAATGTTTTCACTCTCGTCTTGTCAATGACACAACGATTCCCTACGCTTAGCATGCATTACAAGATACGAGCATATTAGCTTGTGTATAAAAGCTAAAATGATCTTGGCTGATCTTTAAAGATGTGCTTTAGTTGCAATTAGACACCAACATCCACATGCAGTACATAAAACAGTCTCATCAGCACACTCAAGAAAATGCAAAAAACACAATCAAGCTCAAACAGCTGTTAAAGAGCAACGACTCTGCAGTTCTCAAGTGTAACTCGCACATTTGTTTGGTGACAAATGATCCAGAAATTGTGTGAAAAGGCAACGTTTTCTCATTATGGCTGCCACGAACAGCGGTAGATCTGCTTGGTTCTCAAATTTTCATGGATGATCATTAGCTGGTTAAGGGTGAACACATCTGTTTCCCAATGCTTTTGCCTAGCCTAGCATTCAGGACATCAAAGACATGAATTATTCAAATGTCTTGATTAACATAAAGGATTCTTTAATGGTCAACATGCTGACTTAAGAGAGTACATGAAACAGAAAATCTATATTACAAGTCTATGAAGATAAAACTTTGTTGGCGCACTGTAAAGAAACTAATGAAACTAATTGGATTGTGTCTTTTTATTATTATGATGTACTGTTTTCATATAGAACTGCACTTGTTTCATTACAAATACAGTATATGACACTGTAAACTAAAGAAAACTAATTAATAAACTAAAATCATTGAGATTCATTACATATAAACTGTCACTTTGAATGTACTCATAATAATCCCAGTGCTCTACTCCAGTATTTCAACTTTTAAAGTGTCTAAAGCGTACAACTGTTTTTGTGTCTTTTATATAGATAAGAAAAATTTATTCTGCTCTCTCACAGTCATCATTGTACAAGGATTTGGTCAGTGGGAAATACCGACCAAATCCTAGGCCTTGACTTTGCACCAAAGCAGTCTTAAACCAGTGATGATAGCAGCCTGTTATTTGGAATAGTTAGCTATTTCCAGAGATGGGCACAAATACATTAAATCTTGTTACAAGTTACAAATACCTCATCAAATGTGTTTAAAATAAAATACAAATACTAGAATTGAAACTGTATTTAATTGAAATACAATTTGTAATTTGAAAACACAAAAATACATTCTATATAAACTGATACTATCACATTTCAGACATTTAGTTGCCTCATTATGAGTCTGACCTTAGCCCCCAGCATTAAAAAGTTGAATTTATCACATCACGGATGTGAGGCAGCCAATCAGATATCTTGGAGGTGGCAGGCTGTGAATTCAAGGGTGCATGCTGGGAGGTTTCAGCCCATCCTCACCAGACAAAACGGCCATATTAGGCATCTGATGCAAGCAGCTTATTTATGTTTATTGTTAGGCGGCGGCCTTCAGTGGCCATACTGTACTTATGGCCATAATTTTGACAGGAGCAGCATAAACAGCAAGAAAGACCACATAGGGAGGGAAGGGTCAAACACAGGACTTTCACCCAGGAGGCCAGGGTTCATGTTCTCTGTGAAACCAAACGTCAATGTTAACTTATTTAAAATTTGAAGTTATTTAAGTTGCTTCTCATTAGTGATATCACGTACAACATACAGTATAACATACATAATTTAACCAAACCAAACCAAACCATGAACCTTTCCTTGACCTAACCAGCAGTTTTGGTGCGTAAACCTAACCAAACTGCAACGATTTCATAATGTTAACCATGTGTTTAGTACACCACATGACATGACTTATGTCACACACTTGAACACACTATTCTGTTGTTTCAGTATGTGGACGTGTTGGTTAGTTTCTTGCTAGTAAGTATATCAGCCTTTTCTAGTTCATGTGTTTGCTAATTGCTCTTTTCAGTAAACTCAACTTAGCAGGAATATCATATTTTGATTATACAGTTTTATAGGTGAAATTTACACCAAACCAGTGTGCTGCTGGACACAATTCACTTGCATTTACCCTAAGACTGTGATTAGGCAAATTTTTTTTTATTTATTTATTTTTTTACACTTTGGGGATAAAATTACATAAATGCAAGCTCTAGTATTTTGTTAAAAACTACATCATAGTTTTTTTTCTGCCTGGCAAAATAAAAATGACAAAATACTCAAAAGTAATTAAATACATATTTTTATATACATTTAATTGAAATAATAATAATAATAACTGCCCATCTCAGGTTATTTCTATCAACTGATATTGTACCTTTTCAAAAGTTGTGATTGGCAGCTGAAAACTTTCATTTTTTCCAACTCTACAAAAAGTGAGGCAAGTGTATATAGACGCACACATTCATACCCATGCTTGTTCTGTCCCTCTGTCTGTCTGTCTGTGTGTCTGTCTGCATGTCTGTCTCTCTCTCTCTCTCACACACCCACACACACACACACACACACACACACACACACACAGATACACATGCAGAGACACAACACACAACACAACAAAGCATAAATGCAACCCTTAGTCACATACTCCCAATGTGCACGTGTATTAAAGTCATTTAACATTTCAATTTAAAATTTTCCCCTGGGCACCAATAGTCTAGCGAGCTTGCCTGTACCACTGTTAAGTGGTGATGATGTAACTTCTCGTATTTCCTCTGCAACACAGATACTACACACACTACATTCTCACACGCACACTCACACCCCTGGGTCTTGAGTCAATAAATGGAGGCAGCTGGCTTTGATTGCACTTATCAGTCAACATTTATTCCCAGTCCATCTCCATTTAGCGCCCATTGCAATGCTGTTATCTTGTTGGGCAGCAAATATGAGATAATCCATTGCCAGTACAACTGAAATTTTGTATGAGGCGTTTGATGTTCCCACTGTAGTCTGCACATTGTGATCAGTCATTAAAAAACACATGCAGTGATACGACACACATTCTCTGAAGCGTTCTTCTTGAGAGACAACATTGCTAAGCTCAGTGTCACCTCCTTTCTGTCCACACCCCTTTCTTCTATTCTGGTGCTGTGTTATGAACATGATGCTTAAAGGTAATGAAAAGGTAAGGTTTTACACCTGTATTCTGAACATCAGGCACATATTGAAAACTGTGCCAAAGGCAATAAATGCAGAAAAAAATCCCTGACATCTTCAGGTCGATGTGCCCACATGCCGGGCCTCAGTACAAAGAAGCTCATAATTGGATAATTTCATACAGTGAGCACAGTTCAGCCTTGTACTATGGATAATCCTTGAAGCGCTGCTAATATTCCGTCTGAATGATAGCCTTGCAATGGCAAGAGGACTATCAGTCAAATGCAGATGACAGTGCAGATCCCACTCAAATGTTGGTTTTATAGTTAAAAAAAAACCTTGAAAATCACATTGCCTATAATTCAAATCTCATCTGAAACAAATCTTTTACCAAGTGCAGTGTTTAGTTTGCATTTCAGCCATACATCTGTCACTGTGAAAACTCATTTTATTACACCAATATAGATGATCATGATCAGTTGATATTAAGTGACTGAATCTGCCATTTAGAAATAGGCAATGGGACGGGGGGGTGAGAGGTGGTAATGACCAAATGCATCCCCCTTGATACACTGCCATCCCCCCTCTCCAGACCCCAGTAGCAGAGAGTGCTGTGCAGGGAGAGTTGGGTTGTTATATGTTCTGTTATGAATATGTTTCTAGTCTGCCTGACACATTGACCCTTCATATGACTGAGGTTTGTGCAGGTTAGAATCTATGGCCCCGACCATGGCTCTGAAATATTGGTAGCCTAACTGTGCTGTATACTGATAAACCCAGGGTGCTGTCCATGGTACTGAAGTAGAGGGCAGATTTGTAATTGTGCCTTTTTTTTTCTCAGTCACGCTATTCTGTCAGTTTTGTCTTGGATCAATAACTCTATATGAGGGCTGGGTATCAGTACTCCTTTAATACCTTTAAGGTATTGATTGAAATAATCCAGAACCAAGTCGTATCAAATCTTCTCCAGTCAAACTGGTACTCAGATCTAGAAAAAAATACTATTTATATGGTTTTGCTCACAGCCAGTCACTACAAGCGTTCTTTATAAAGAAGAACCATCGAGTAAAGGAACTGACCGAAGCACTCCATTGGTATCAATATCACTTCAAGGGTACTGGTATTGTAATTTTTAAACAATATCAAGCCCTACTACTTGACATAAATATTCAATTTTATACCAAATTTTAGCCTCGATAGTCTGGTCTTTTCTTCTATCTTTTGTTCTCTTTCTGTTTTCTCTTTCCCCTGCATTCAACATCATTCACGTTCTCTGACAATTATCTGAAGTTCAAAAAGACTGGGAACATTTGGCCAAAGATTTCGAACAAGAGTCATGATTTTTTTTTTTTTTTTTTTTCTGGTCAGGTTGAAGCAAAACACATGAAATAAACTGTGATTTTGCGGGTCACCAAGTTTTTTTTTTTTTTCTTTTTTTTTTTTTACTTGTTTTTTTTTTTTTTTTTTTTACCAGAGTTTGATAATATCTTATGCACCTTTAAGGCTATAGTATGTAACAGTTCCACATTAAAAAGTCTAAAAATGCTAGACATGTTATATATTTTGTTGGTTGTGTACTTGCATTATCCCAAATGTTTCCAGCAATGTTCAAACTAAGAGAAATAGGTAATTTATTCAAGGTTGCTAGGTAGTTGCTAGTCACTATACAAACTACATCCTTTGTTATTGTGTTAATGTGAAGGAGACCCCTAGTGGAAGAATTCACACATTGTGCATTTAAAGGGCGACTCCATCTGCGTTCATGTCCAGGTTTTTCAGCAGCAGGCAAAGAGCAGTGACATAAGCTAAGGTACAGATGCCTTCTTCTCCCCTCCCTCAATGTATGGGGTTTATAAATAGCAACATCATCATGCAGAAACTTACATTAGGCCTTGCGAAAAAAAAAAAAAAAAGCATTTTAATGCTACAACATACATACTTTGACCAAAATTTGAATACTGGGTTTTGAATACAGAAGGAACAAAGCTACAGATTGAAAACCTAAATGTCAGACCCAGTCCTTGGCAACCACTCATAGCTTACAAGGCCATGGTGAAGTCTTTGGATGAACTGTGGAATATTTTATTTATTGTCAGTAGCTTTGGTGAGTTGATACAATAATTTATTTATTTTAGGGTCAAATTTCTATCTGGACTGCTGAAGTAACTACACAGGCGGCAGTATGGAAACCACAGGGAAAAGTACTTAGAAGCTCCCTCTAGTGTTTAACTCTGCTAAATAAAATATGTCCACAGCAGACACAGCAGCAGACACGCAAGAAGAATATTGCTTAACCAACCAACAAATCCACACAGATCTTCCACATCTAACCAAGAACAAAACACTGGGGGAAGCAGTGTGGTGGGTAAAAGTTTCACACATTTATGGCAAGATTTTTTTTTGTTTTACTTTTTGCTAATTACTTACATCTTTCTAAAAAAAATCATAGGCTAAAATGGTATCACATTGGTTGGATTATTCCATGATCGTACTGCACATTTGCAGAAATGATTCAGGAGGACAGTAGGCAAGTTGTGTGAACAAACATGGCATGGTGTATAAACTTGAAAAATTTAACAGAGTTACCTCAGTGCTGCTGAAAGAATGAGGAAACAGGAGGATAATAAGAGACAATATTCACCACAGCCTGTTCACCCTGCAATTGGCAAGAGATACAGAAGTATCCACTGTCATACCACCAAACTCCAGAACAGCTTCCTGAGGCTGTGAACCTCTGCACTCTACCATAAATAAATGTTTATTTTTATCATTTACTGTTTATTAAAAGACTGAAAATGGCGAGAACAAGGGAGGAGGAGGACCCCATGCCTGTGTTTGCCTTAAGCCCCAAAATGACTAAATCTGCCCCTGCACCTGAGAAAAGATGGGCATTGTCCATGTACTGCTCTGTGATATAGTGCACATATTATTTTCTTTCATATGAAAATTAGACTTTTAACCATAGTCATTTTGCTTAATAGGTAAACTCATGTTTTCTAGCTTCTCTAAAATAAAATGACATCAACATGTGATGTTTGAATGTGCCCAATAAATGCTACAATGGTTAAATTATTTCAAACTGTCTGAGCTTGTTGGAGTGTGGTTGTGAGTGAAAATGTTTGTGGATTGTGCTGCTGCTTCCCTGGTGTGCAGGGCCATCTGAGATGTCACTAGGGGGCATTGTTATACCGCAGGAGGAAAGACCTGCCGCCAATAAAACATACATCCATTACTATGGCAACTACATTTTCTACACTCCTCTCCTCCTCTGTGGAATATATTTTACACGTTTTCTCTGTAGCTCAAAAACACAGAGCAGAGGTCAGCATGAGCTACCACTGGAGCTGTTCATACTGATAAAAATAAATTGCCACGAGGAGTCAGACACAACACTTGAATAAAGAGTTTTCAATTTCGTGGAAATGTTGTTTTTCCACATGCTATAGAATGACTTCTATTAATACGTGCTGAGACTCAAACGTGGAGAGGAATCTACAGATCTCACTTATCAGCCATGAAGTGCTGCGAGCCAGAGAGAAACACAACTTGAGGTCAAGATTACAGGTCAGCGCAGCACAATGGCCTCATAATGGGTGAAAATGTGTGATCTCCAAGCTGTGCTCCTGTGTCTCTCCCTCTCTGTGGAGGCTAATGTCAAGGTTCAGGACACAGCGTTCACTGCTGGTTCGAGTGGTAATTGGAATGTAAGCTTCTTCTCTATAGCCTTACAATTAAGCCGGGACCTTGTGGGAACGGAGCATGGCATTGACAACTTGACAGTGAAGAGCCTTATTTATGGTCTGTATATGCAGGCCATACAAATAAAAAAGAAAAACTTTGAAAAACCAATGAATCATGTATACATAAAGTCTTCTGAGTCTTTCTGGAGTGTGTATACATGTTATGTTGTTGTCTGTTGTGTAGCAGTTGTGCTGTACACAAAGCACCAGTATATCGAAGGGCCTTGCCACAAGAAGGTTTACAGGAGAACATAGACTGTAATTTAAAAAAATAAATTAAATGTGTCATGTCTGGTGAATAAAGTGAAGCTGAATCAGGAACAAAACATGTGTAACTGTCACTGAATAAATTTGATTTGAGGACTTCAATTCTTCTGAGAGCACTGAGTGCTCAAGCAGAGTTGTTTTTTCAGAATTTTTATTTTAGTGCAGAAACTTTCAGAAACAGGCCTAAATGATTTTCATTGGAGATTAATCTGACAGTACTCAAGGCTCCTCTTCTTTTCATCGGGGTCCTGCATCACCCTGTTTATTTTGCAAGGATGTCCCGCTCACTTTACATTTTCCCACTTATTATATGGCTTATTTGGCACAAAATATTAATTCAAAAATGATTTTATTGCTCCTCCAGGGTCTATGATCAGAACTGCATCAGAAAATAGCAGAAAATGGCCATTCACAATTTGTCTCAATATCACATTCAACCAGGAAATTTACTAAATATTCATCTAAATATTCATATTTGCGAAGCCAGAAGCAGTGATTTTTGGCATTTTTTCCCCATAAAAAATTAGTTTAATGATTAATCAGTCAGCTTTCTGTGAGAACTGCTCACACATGGAACAGTCTGCCAACATTTATCAGAGACTGTGAAACATGTCAGTCATTTTAAGTCAATTTAAAATCATGGTTAAAAGACAATCAAGTGTGTGACTCTGTAGCTTACTCAAATGGCCTGAAGCATGCTGGTTTTTATGTTTTATGTATTGTTGTCTTTGTTTTAAAGCACTTATGTGTTCTCATGAAGTCTGAGCTCTGCTATATAGAATGTGCATGGTCCCTGTGCCTAGAAACTGAATGAATGACAAAATAAAGAAAAAACTAACTAACTAACTAAATAATGAAATATTGAAACTAATTGACTAATTGTGCCGGGACAAATCCCATCTATATCATCTGTGGAAATGTTTTAGTTCAGTTTACAGACTATTAAAAAGTGCTGATGTGCTCAAATGGTCTGGATTTGTACTATCAAATGGAAAATTTCTCAGAAGAGTTCATTTTTCTTGATTAAAAAAAAGGTATAACAAAGAACATCTGAACATAGGGTAATATGATGCTTATTATTTGTGTACCTGTGTAAGTATATTTGTGTTTTTACATGACGCTCTCTGCACATACCTGCACTTCACATTCCTTCAGAGTCGTGAACAAGCACTTCAGCTGACAGAATGTTTCAACTCTGGGACAGTAAAACACACAGCACATTTTTCATTCTCGGTTGGTGTTAACTGTGTTGGTTCACTCGTGGAGCTGATATGAGCACTCAGATGGGTGTGTCATTCTGTACAAACACTGGCATTGCTTTACATGTTTTCACCTACTCACTGTTTGAGTGTGCATGAGAGCTATATTGTAAAGTAGCACTTGTCCATTGGAATTATAAGCTATTCTTTAGCTGTATCACCTTTAAATTTGAGCAGACGAATGCAGCAGAGAGAAGGTAAGTCCATTCAGCAGCCATTTATCCTCTTTAGATATTCGGAAAGGGCAATTACATGCATGAATGAACACTGATTGTCCTTTGAAATCACCTATAACAAATGTAGCTGACGTTTATAAGGAGGCTCAGCTGTGTTTTTGTGCATATCTTAAGTAGCAATGTGCGCAGGTACTTTTATCCCCTTTCAATAGTCTTTATTTTGCCATTCAGGATATGTGACAGTACAAAAACATGTAAACATTAGGTATCATAATAATTATCATCAAGGGAGTGCCATTCATCATGAGTATGATATCATACACATAGGCAACATGATATAAACAGTAAAAAACACTAAGGATAACAAGAAAAAAAAAAACAGAACTAAGAATAAAATATAAATTACTTAACAAAAGGTAGGCAATAAAATGAAGTTTCTTTAAAAAGTCTGTATATCATATTTAGCCTGTGCATATATTTCTTGTTTATATAATAAACTCAAAGTGCATCTTAAATTCCATTGTGAATGACTCAAATGATGGGTGAGACCTCAAGAACCTGGCTTCATGGGTGTGAAATGTACCTACTAAGAGAAAACGATGGTGGAGGTTTGCCTTTTTGAGGACAAAAGGAGTTTTTGTTTGAACACATGTAGTTCCAAATTGTGATGGTTGGATAATGGGCCCTGGTGCAACTGTTCTGCCTGCAATGTTTATATAACCATACTTGCATATTCTGTATATGACAAAATACCAAAGAAAATAAAAGATTCATTTTTATAGTTAATTTATAGTTTTTATTGTTTATGCACACCAAGAATATAATTTCAATAAAGATTACTGACTACTTAACCAAAACCAGAAAACCATGCTGTCATGGGTTTCTCTTTGCCTTTGCCTTTTCGTGGACATATAAAGCAAATCGCACCATTGTAAAACTAAGTTGTGGGGTTTTTTTTAACACAGGGGCATGTATTTCTAAGGTGGCAATCAGAATCACTTTTTGCTTTTTCTGCACCCATCACATTGTTGAAGGGGACCCCCATCCAACTGGGCCCCAGTGAAACTGTACTGCCTGCATTGTCTTATTTATGCCCCTGCTTGGCTTCCAGTTTAATTAAATGATTGGTTCGTGTAGCAAAATAATCCTCATTTTTATGTGCGCTGGCAGTCATAAAACAGATCTTTAGTTGTTTCTTCTTCATTCTTACAGAATTGACATTTGTTATCAACGTTATACACACCTTGATAAGAATGTATTGATGGTAAAGTGATGAGGCCGCTCTCGTGCCTTTGACGTTCCCTTGAATGACACTCGACGCGCACACGCACGCACACGCGGAGAGAAATATTTCCCCAGGTTTCGTATCCGCACATATTTCACTAAAGCCTAAGGCGGCCTGCCCTGCCGGGTATAGTGTATGACAGCAGTCATTCCACTCACACCGTCATCAGAGTCCCTGCGTGTCCTTTGACCTCTGCAGCTTCTAAAATAGAGAAACGACCTTGTGGAGACTTGAGTCAGAGCTGCAGTTGTTGACTGCGCAGTTTTTGGGCTGCCAGAGTCAGAGGGTTTCTCACGATGGGCGTAGGAGCTAAAAAGTAGTCACGCACTTACGTTGTCGTAAATTTCCTGTTATGCTTATTGGCACCTATTCGGCTCTGAATCAGACTGCGGACTGATTTCATCACTTTATTATCAAAGTTTTGGACTCGACGAGCTGCTCCTGGAGACGAAATGCTAACTACAAGACTCATCACTCCAGTTGCTCGTCTTATGGGTAAGCCGTGCAACAAAATGTACCTGAAGACAACTTCATGCTGTTTTCACCAGGTGTGCGACAGAGAAAGACATTCATGGAGGCATACTGTGATAAATTGGGATGCCAGAATAAGGTCAGAACTTGCGCAAGTCACCCATCAAAGCGTCACGCTGCATTTTTTATCAGCTTAAATCAGATGCTGTTCACAGGTAGACTTCACCTGTGAGCAGCTGATCCCCGCGGAGCTCAGAGACAAAACAATCCAAAATAAATCCGCATCCTTGCTTGTTACTGGAGCCAAAGTGTAAAATCTTACACTGAATGATATCAAAAAGTCAGAAACCTCAAGTTCTGATTTTTATCTTGGCTCATCGTTGTCTGCCACAGACAGAAACTTTGTGGTGCAGAGCTCAAGCAAAAAAGACAGAAAAGAAAGAAAAGCACGTAATTATTTATACAAAAAATAAGGTGCATATCGTAGAAGATCTTTTATTTATTTATTTATTTATTGAATGTATTACTCTTAGAAACAAGGAGAATTTACCCAGAAATATTTGCTTCTGAAGAACATGTTTTTAAAGAAAGAATTTCTCAAGGGTTTTTTTATTTATTTATTTATTATTATTTATTTTTATTTTATTTTTTTTTTTTTTGTAAGAATAGGGTTCCATTAAGATCCCTTTTCATCCAAAGATAACTTTTTGGAATGAAGAGTTCTTCAAAGAGAAGAACTTGTTTGTCAAGGGTTCTTTGTACCGGTTTATTTAGTATGTGAACTTTCTGGGTACTAGATAAAACCCTAACAGTTGTTGGTGGATCCCCCTGGGTGGTTCAAGCACCCATCTCACCCTTGGAATATAAAAGGGGTTTCGGTAGAACCGCTTTGGTGGATTCTACATTTAAACCCTTGAAATACAAAAAGGTTCTTGGATGAACCCCTTGGGTGTGTTCTAGATAAAACCTTTGGAATATATAAAGGTTCTCAGTAGAGCCCCTTGGGTTGGTTCTTGTTAACACCCTTAGAAGGTGGAAAGGTTCTGGATAGCACCATCAGAGAGGGTTCTGGGTGGAACCAGTACACCATAGAAGGGTTCCCTGTCAAACTTTCTGGGTGAAACCCTCCACAGATGGTTCTGGGTATATCCCTTAATGTTGGATTCTAGGTAGAACTCTCTGAAAGGCTTCCAAGTTGAACCAAGAAGGGTTCTGCTCTGTGAACAAGCTGAAGAACCCTTTATGGTTTTTAACACCATTATTTCTCAGAGTGTACTGTGAACTGTACGTAAGTACATTGTTAATCTACTTGTACTTTACTTGTCTATTTCCATTTTATGCTACTTTCTACCTCTACTTAACTACATCTCAGAGGGATATATTGTACTTTTTACATCAATACATTTATCTGACAGCTTTAGTTACTAGTTACTTAACAAATTAAGATATTTCATATCCAATACAAAACATATGAGGAGTTGATGATGTTTTGTTATAGATTAAACTACCCAACAATTTATACAAGTACATCTGAGTCTGATTAATAAATTCATCAACTGGCAAAAAATTAATTGCCAACTATTTTGATAATCTTTCATTTTTTCATGTAAAATGTTTCATGGTTCCAATTTTTTAAAAATATGAAGATTTGCTGTTTTTTATTTGAATTGTTTTATTAATTTTAATGTATTTTTTTAACAATGTTGAGACTGACTGTTGGTTGGACAAAACAAACATTGTGAAGGCAGTGCAACAAAATGCCCCTTTAGTCAAATTAATGTTCTTTTATCCAGGTTTGTGACAGAGAAAGACATCCTGCTTTGTCACAGAGGCATCTTGTGCTAAGTTAGGGTGCCAGCATAAAGTCAGAACTTTCAATCAAACCATCAAAGCGTCACGCTGCAATTTTTATCAGCTTAAATCAGGGGCAGTTCTCAGGTAAAGACAATTCCACCTGTGAGCTGTCTGATCCCTGCAGAGCTCGGAGACAAAACAATCAAAAATAAATCTGTACCCATGCAGGTTGTTGGAGCCACAGTGTAAAATCCTTCAGCGCATGGTGTCAAAAAGCCTGAACAAGTTTGACTTTTATCCTGGCTAGTCATTGCCTGTGCTGGTGATTCAGTATTTTCACTATGTGTTTCTCCCTCCCTGTGGAGATCAGGCTTTTTTATGTGCTTGTTGTTTTTCTTTTCATTCTGACATTAGCACATTAGTACCTACAGCTATGCAAAACATTTTCCCATGAATATTTAATGTCATATCACAGCTCTGTTTTATAATAATCTGTAGCCTCTTTCATGTGTTTTACTTACCCTTCTTCTCTGTAACCTGCATAATGTAGCTCTTCCTGGTGCCAGACTTTACTTCAAAGTTATCCAAAGTCATTCAAGTGAATTACACAGTCAGTGATTCAAAAGAATATTGGAATTTGTGACCCATGGTTTGTAAAGGGATCTGAAAGTGAGACATCTCTCAGGAACATTAAAGCTATAACATTTCCACATTACCATGTCTTAAAGCACTAGACATATGTTATATATTTTGTTGAATTAGTGTACATACATTATCCCAAATGTTTCCAGCAATCTTCAAACACAGAGAAATCCATAATTTATTCAAGGTACCCGTTTGTTTCCTGCTAGCCATTGCTAGCTAGTTGCTAGCTGCTATAACTTCCAGGAGAACATGGGATATGTCGGATACGTCAGAGAGTGAGGAAGAAAGAAGATGAACATGACAAAACGTAACATGAATAAAACCCACATTATTTCATTTTGTCATTGTTTTAAAGTGAGAGAGACCTCTAGCTGCAGATCTTACATATTGTGCATTTGGTTTGTACTAGGGCTGGATGATTAATCGAATTTTGATTTTGATTTTGGCTTCTCACAATCATAAAAACATTATAATCGAAGAAAAACGATTAATGTGCCGCGCGACGTGCATGCAAATTCCTGAGCTGTAAAAGCACAGTGAATGCACCAGTCTTAAGTGCAGGTGCTGCAAACTAGGAGCGACTGAGAAAAATGGCAGAACGGCAGCCTTTAGTTGATAAGAAAGGTAGGATATCATCAGTCATATGGAAACATTTTGGTTTCAAGTTGTTGGACGTTGAGCAGAAAGGCACGCACGCATGTGATCCGCGGACTACATGTGAGCATCATAGTTTTACTGCCACTGTTACTTTTGTATAAGTTATAATACCCAAAATCTCAATGCAGAGTGCAGTAAAAAGACAGGACAGATGCTGCTGTGTGCAGCGCATCTCTGCGAAGAGCGACTGATTTAAAAGCCGTCACTAGTCTGGGCTGCGGCACTGATGGCAGCCCCTCTCGCCCAGCGTGTACGCCCCGATCGCCTAGGTAACCCCGGATGTTTATATCAGCAAAGTCGGACAGATGACAGCTAGTAAAACCATCGCGGTTTGGCAGTGTTTTAATCTAGACAATGGAAATAATGTTGAATGTAGACTGTAACATAATAAGCTGATATATAATCACTCGACTGGAGTAACATGTGACCACATTAAGTACAGACACGAACATAAACCTACAAGTGGAGCTGCTGCTGCTAGCACTGCTAACGTTAGCCACACTGTGTAGCAGACAGCGTCAGCTCTGGGTCATTTACCTGCAGACTCCGTGATCCTCTTAGGTCTGAAACGGTGAAGCATTTATCCATTTGAGTCCGATTCGTGACTCAAAACCGTGATACGATCCGAACCGTGAGTTTTTTGATCCATTGCACCCCTGCAAAGTATAGTCATAAAGTGGTCTATGACCAAGTGATAAAGGAGCAGAAGACGCAAAAAAGTGCAAGCTCGGTTTAATGAATAATCGTGTTTATTAATCTTGATTTCAATATCAATCAAAATAATCCTGATTATTATTTTTCCCATAATCGTCCAGCCCTAGTTTGTACTACTTTTTCCTCTTGTAGCAGGCTGCCTGTGTTGATTGCAATTGAGATGTTCTGTCGATGGTCTTATTCCCATTTTTCAGGCTGAGCAACTTTTATCAATACATTTCCTACAGCACATTTAATCAGAGTGTTAATTAGAGTTCACTGACAGTGTTTTAGATTTTCAGATTTACATGGCGATTTTGCTGTTGAGTCATGTTAAACTTACTTTCTCACTTGCTGTCTACCTCTTTCAGAAGTCAGCATTCCTTACATGAATACAAATGTTTTTTAGTGAGATCACTTCTCTTGGTGTCTGTTCCTCTGTCTGACCACTCAGAGAGTGAAGAGGAGCATTGGCTACGCTCTGTCCTGTGAAGCCAGCCTATTCAAGCCTCTGCAGCTTTGTCATAGTGAAATGGGTCGAGTGAGTCTCCCTCTTTGTGTGACCCAACTTGACTGAAATGTGGTAATTGGGGAATCCTGGGATCCTCACTCCCTGTGGTGATGTTTGGGCCAAGCTTTCAATAAATTCATTTACAGTGAAACAAGTGGTTACATGAGAAACAGGTCAGCTTTTAATTCAAACTTTGAATCACATCCAGTTATGTGTTCATCCAGGCATGATGTGTCCCTCTCTCAGATTCTTTCTTTGATGAATTATTAATTGTTTCAGTTCAAGCTTCTTATTTGGGAAGATTCCCTGATTTTCGTTGAAGCGTTGAAGGGTTAATTGCGTAAAACTGGGGTAGACAGTTTATTTTTGGTATCATTTGGCAAAACGTCCACAATAACCTTTCAGCATGTTGTAATTCAGGTGGTCTGAGAGGAAACTAAACTTCTGCCCCTCTTCTTGGCTTTTGTTTTCAGGCTTTAGAAAATCTGGTCAGTGACAGGAGACTTTGCCCAGTGACAGGCAGGGCAGGTAAGATAGTTGAATGTTGAGTGTAATTCTCAAAATGTCAGTATTTGGTGGTGTGGGAATGAGACTCAACAATCAACTCTCTTTCTCCAAAATTGGCACTGCACCTTTAGTCAAGAAGAAAACCAGCAGATTAATCAATAATGAAAATTGATTGCCAGTTGTAGCTCTATAAACATTCAGAATTCTTAATTGCTGCTAAGTCATTCAATCATTCTATCCATTTTTTCTGCTTATCTGGGGTGGAGTTGTGGTGGCGCCAGGCTAAGCAGGGTACTCCACATGTCCCTCTCCCCTGCAACGCTTTCCAGCTCCTCCTGGAGGATCCCAGGGCGTTCCCTCCAGGGAGACCGGGTCTTCCTTTGGGTCTCCTCTCAGTTGGACAGGCCCAGAAAACCTCCCAAGGAAGTCACCCAGGAGGTATCTTAATCAGATGCCCGAACCACTTCAGCCTGCTCTTTTCGACACGAAGCAGCAGCAGCTTTACTTCAAGCTCCCTCTTGATGTCTGAGCTCTACACTAAGGCTGAGCCCAGCCACCCTACAGAGGAAACTTATTTTGGCCCCTTGTATCTGCAATCTTTACCCAAAGCTCATGACCATGGGAGAGGGTTGGAATTCAGATTGAGTGATAAAGTGAAAGCTTTGCCCTCTGACTCTGTTCCCTTTTCACCACAATGATCCGGCACATTGCCCACATTACTGGTGGCGCCGCACCAATCTGCCTGTTGATCTCATGCTCCATCTTCCCGTCATTCATGAACAAGACTCCAAGAAACCTAAACTCCTTCGCTTGGGGCAGCAAGTCACTCTCCAGGGAGGGAGCAAACCACTGTTTTCTGGCAGAGAACCATGGCCTCAGACACTGAGGTGCTGACGCTCATCCTGGCCTCTTCATAATCGGTTGCCAACCTCACCAGTATGTGCTGAAGGTCATGGCCTGATGAAGCCAACAGAACCATGTCATCTGCAAAAAGCAGAGACACAATTCTGCCAACTAGGCACTCTCCTTGCCCCAGCTGTGCCATGTTTGACTTTGTGCCAGGAATAAGGATGGGGGACACAGTCGTTAACCCTTCTGCAAGTCCATAAAACACATGTAGATCAGGTGGTTGAACTGCCATGACGCCCCTGATTGCTCTTAGTCTGTCCCCTCTCCTGAGATCAATTTGGGTTGGGAAACCCCACCAGGTGTTCATGTCCTGGACAGGACACCTCCCAGAATCACAAAGACACATGAACCCTTCTGCCACGTTAAGACAGCAATTCTTTGGTCCTTCTATTAATGGATTTGCTTATTATCTTCTTAATTAATTGTTTTGTCTATAAAATGTTCAAAAACTGCTGAAAATTGCCCATCACAGTTTCCTTCCAAACACAAATTGCTGACAGAGTCAAGAGTCCAAAACACAATGATGTTCAGATTACTGTCATTTATGACAAAGGAAAGCCACAAATCCTCATATTTGAGAAGCTGGAACCAGTAGAGGTCTGATATTTTTGCTTTAAAAAGTGAGAAAAAACATGTTAAAAATCAAAATAACTGCCAATTAATTTTTCGTCCATCACTGCTGCTCTACTTGGATTCAGTCCACTTAAAACACTCAGACATTTGTGGCTCTGCCTTCTTCAGTGTAAAGACTTAAATCTTTTTTTTCTCTCCAAGACACACTGTATCTATCAGGTTGTTTAGACTAAAGTGTCCTCAGCAAAAATGGATTGAACCTTCCAAATCCATGGCTCACCAGCTTTCTCTGGTTTATTAGAGGCAGAGAAAGGATGATAAATTCTAAATGTCAGATGGTGAGTGGTTTGTCTGAGTGCACTTCTTATGAAGCGAGCTATTGAATGCAAACTGACAGTGGATTCATGCTGGAAATGTCATAATGCTTTGACACCGTGAAATGGAAATCAAAACTTTCCAAGGCAAATAGCTCCCCAGTGGCAGCAATAAGAACATAAATGTAAAAGTATGGCAGTAAATCACTTCTTGCTACTTTTTCAGAGGTTGTACACACTGTCACCCTGGGGCAGGTATATCCAGCATGTATTGCCACATGCCAGGCATGTTGTCTCCACCTATCTAGTCTGGCTTACATTGGAAAAGAAGACATAATAGCCTTTCAGCAACCTGTAATTGTATAATTGGAACCTGTCAGAGGAGTTTTACTTTATTCACTTAGCGCTACAGTTAAGGGTGAAACCCTGGGTTTAAAGAAGTGTTAAACTGACAAAAAAACATGTCCAAAACTTGAAGTTAAATTAAATATTAAAGCATTATTTATTTATTATTTATGTAATGCATTATGCAATGTTTTATTGTGTGTAATGCATAGAATGGGTTTGAAATGCTGCCGTGACAGAAAAGAGTATGTTTAGCTGCTGTCAGCATCTGAGCAGCTCATTGTTATCCATTAGGGGCAGCTAGTGCCGTGTAAGAGCCTTAACAGGCAGGGGGTGAGTTTCTCAGCCACTTAATCATTGACGAGCTGGGAAGAGTAAAACTCCATGCAAGTCACTTATAGTCAACAACATCATGCTATCAATATGCAGTCACTGCATGAAAGATGATAACATAACCTAATAATCTAATTTAGTGCCAGAATAATAAAATAAGGTCTAGATAGCAATTAACTTTGCTCTTCTGTCACTTTTAGGGGAATTTCAGATGGTTAAAAGTGTTCATTTGTTGCTATCAAATTCAAGAGCCACTAGGAATCGATCTCTGTGTTGGAACTTTATTGATGAGGCAGACTCAGTTGCGGATTACCTTAACTAGAAAGAACAAGAATGGAAGCGAAGACACTTACTGAATTACAAGATTTTATGCCATAACGACTAACATCAACTTATAACATCAGACTGACAGTAAGCTGCTTAGTATAAAGCAATTAAATGTTCCCTTCCTGCAAAATATAAAAGTTGTTTAACAGGCACAAGATGCTAATTTCATGTGCAAAGCTCTCTAATTGCCGTAGGAACAACAATTAAGTGTAAATGAACGTATTCTGAATGAGACACTACAGTTCCACTGTTAAATCATTCACATATTACTACAGTCAATTCAAGAAAATGTCTGTAGGAAACAAGATGGAAAGAGTACTTTGAAGTAGATGGCAAAGACTGCAAAACATCTCTTATTCTTGAAGCAAAAAATGTGATTGTGTTTGCTCTTCCAGAGAGACACACAATAATCACATACTTTGCATATCAATAGACTCAGAGAAAGCATTCGTGTGGATTAACTGTTTAAGTACTGTTTAAGAAGATAATCTGAGAATTCTGTATACATGAATAAATTTAGCAGTCTGTGTACTTGAGAAGATAACAGCTGTCAGAAATAAAATGCCGTTATTTTACATGGCACTATGTATTTCTTTGAAGGAGACTTGTATTTTGGATTTTTTTTTTAAGGAGACTTTATTTTATCCATGCAATGAAACCTTCACATGAAGGAATAATACATTAGAAAGAATCTGAAGGAGAATTTCTGTTTGAAAAAGAATGGCAGGTGGTTCTTCGAAGTCGTTCCCATGCTCCTTCCTGCTGTGAGTATTGGTTTATGCAGTATCTCGCGGCTTCTGTGCCATAAAAGGACATGCAGGAATCCCTTCCTCACTTCTCGCTCAATAATTTAATGATGCTCAGTTGGCTTTGATCAGAAGATGACCATGAAAGAGAAACTAAACGGCTTGAGCAATGATGTGTGTATTTGGTGAGAGAAATTTATTGCCGTCCTCCGAGGACAGCCAGTCCTCATTTGGAATGCTTGTGAAATATTTACAAGAGTCACTGACACAGGAACTCACCACTGTCAACACTGTGGTCTAAAATAGAGGGGTCACTGTCAGAAAATGATTGTGTCTTCAGCCTGTCTATCTTGTCTGCCTTTTTACATTTGTTGACAGATTTGTTAGAATCAAACTTTGGCCCGTCAACGGATTAAGCTTGTATCCTGTGGAACTTTCTTTAAAATTCTCAGTAAATCTTTCCAGCGTAGATACCACCAGTCTTGTTACCATGGTGTCTGGCTTTCTGCCTCTCAGCTCTGGTAGTTCCTAACAACCAGGAGCAAAGGTCATGACCGCTCCAGCTGACAACTGTTGGGCGAAATCAACGCCTCACACAGGGGGCACAAATAACTTTGCACCCGTCTTGAATTGGAGAAACTGAAGAGTCTCTGGTGAGCTCAGGAGGAGCGCAATGATCTGGCTTCGAGGGCGGTCACATATGTTGTCCTCAGTCCCCCCCCCCATGCTGCACTTTCAGGAGCTTTAAACAAGTTCTGCTGACAATAGGCTGCATTCCTCTTAGCAAGTAAGGAACATGGTTTGCTGGCACTTGAAATGCTCTTCACAGCATTCATCTGGACTCTTGCTTTTGAACAGTGCCCTCACTGTTAAGACCCCTCTTCTGGGGACAAATGCTCACTTTGAGACTGAAATACTGAAATAAGTCATGACATATACTGTGCATTGCCTTGTTGACAGTGACAGCATGTTCCAGTTGCCAGACTTTGAAGTAAACATCCTCACTGCGTGTGGTCACCTCCTACAGATTTCTCAGTGGATCACTACAAACTCTGTTTTGTTTTGGTCTTGGAACCTGTTGAGAGGAAGAAACTTTAGATAGGCTTGTTCACAATCAGGGCATGTCACACAATAACACTCAATCTGACTGTACAGCTGGCACATGTGTGGAAACGTAATGATAGTAGGTCTTTTGTGTTTGACATTAGTAAAGAATTTGACTATGACGCATCATCTCCATGTTCATACATGTTGCCCTGCTTTAAGGCAGGGATGATCTACAAGAGCCACCACAGCTCCTCACCACTAATAGTAGGCTCAAAACATCTCTCTTTTAGTCTTCTGCCATGTAGCATTTCTAGTGTATTCCTTGATTTTCAGTAACATATAAAGCGGACAGTTGTGGAGGAAGTATTAGATTCTTTACTTCAGTAAAAGTAGCAATACCACATAAGAAAAACACTGAAATATGGGTAAATGTCCTGCATTCACAATTTTATTTAAGTGAAATTGGATAAGTGTCATCAGAAAAATGTATGTTGAGTATTAAAAGTACTGATGTGTGATGGTGGTGTGTGACATCTGGGAAACATTTTGACACTTTGACTGTGTTTCTGCACAAAGCATCATTGATATAAACACAGAGTCTGCCTCCCCTCCCCTCCTGCTGGAGTTTTGCGTGCTGCGTCCTGTCAGCTTGTAACACAGTCTAAATGTCAAATGCAGTAGCTTGATCTGGGATGTTGTGGTGGACCAGGACTCTATAAAATGTGGGTACAGTGGTTACTGATTTTGTCCGATGTGTCCATTTCGTAGTTTTATTTTCCTGACTGGACATTAATCAAGAGCAGCTTCAACTCCAAGTCGGAGCATGTCTCATATGCTCGCTGTCCTCCTCTCCCCCTGGGTTGGTCACACAGCACGTCAGCGTCTGTGCAGCTGATCTGGCCTGGGTGGTCGAAAGTTGCCATGTACATCTCAAGGTCTGCAGCTCTTTAATCCAAACCCCACTCTTCCTTTTCTAATGCCTATGAGTGTGTTTCTGTCATAAGTGACACCTGTTTCTTCAATAGAGCTGAAAAAATATCAGATAAAAACAAAAATGTTGAAAACCAGATATTTTCTTTACTGATTTTGTCTCAATTAATTGTTTTGTCTGCGAAATGTAAGAAAATAGTAAAAAATGTCCATTATAATTGTGACACCTTGGTTGTTTGTCCAACCCAAAGTCAAAAAAACCCACAAGGTATTCAGTTTACTGTCAAGTATGACAAAGGAAAGGACAAAATCTTCTCATTTTAGAGGCTGTAACGAGCAAATGAGTTAGACTAAAACAGTCATTTCATCATCGAAAACATTTGCCAATTAATTTTCTGTCTGTTCAGTCATGAATACACTGAGCTTTGCAGCTAGACTTGAATCATCAAACATGTTGTGAGAACACATGTTGAAAATATTATCTTAGGCTTCTTTTATAATCGTTAGAAGCAGCTGCCTTTTTAATGCTCAAAGTTACACCCCTGTGGTGGGCACATTGCGCAAGTGTTGTACAAGCTGGTTTGAATTCCTGCAGAGTGTCATGGTAATATATGTTGATTTATCTTTATCATATTTCACCCATGCCTCTGATATCCTGAGCTCTACTTTTGTAACACACCATAGGAGGATTAACTATGACCCTTGCACTCCAAGCTCAATGATTTTGCTCATCTGCTGCTGGTATTCCTAACAACGGGCTCCAAACTGAATGTCTGTCTTTTCCTGCTGCTGGAATTTGATTCATATGGTAATGAGCTGAATTCCCATGGATTTTTCTCCCCTGTGCCGTAGATATCGCCCGCAAAACTCTCCTCCCCCCCTCTCACTTTCTGTCTGTTTTTGTCTCTACCGTGCTCCCTAACTTTCATGCTTTCTCTGGGTCACAACCTTGCTCACAGTATTCCTACACGATTCCTCATGTGGTCGTCTGCAGTTCTACTTTTGTTGATATGCGTCTGTTGCCATCAGGCCATGTACAGGTTCAGGCAAATCAGCATGCATTGCATTCTTGTCTGAAATGCTCCTTTCCAATGAAAAGATAAAATGTGGCAACTTAGAAATACCCTCAGTTAAACATCTTTTTTTGTTGACTTTATTTTGGACAGATTCTTTACGTCAGAGAGCAAAATAATTCATTTTTGTTACCTTAAAAAACATATAACTAGAATTATACCCAGGCCCTGGCCCCATCCCCAGAACATAGCTGTTCCTGATTGGCTAGTAGGGGTCTGTTTAAATTATATATGGGTACATGTTGAACATAATTCTGGTAGCACAGTTAAACCACAGTCATCTGCGTTTAAGGAATGTTAAATTGTTGGCAAATAGCGACATTCTGAAGAAGTGCCGTCATCTTTGGAGGATAGTGTACATAGTTGTCATCATCTGCCATTGTTACCGGATGATTTGTCATCTGTCATCTATCAATCATTCATCATCAGGAATGCACACAGTATGTATGAAAGATAGTTGACTATTGAGAGAAGCTCTCAACAGAGGCAAAAAGGTGATATATTACTAAATTGAAATAAGTTAATGATGGCGATCGTTACTAATTATCACTTTACTAATCCCTATATCTTTGTGTTCTCCTTCTCTGTCGTCCAGTTTTTATTTATGCCTCATCTTGCATTATTGCCTACATACAGTAAATCACTGGTGTCCATAACATTGACTCAGATTCTTTAGGCCTTAAGTCCTACAAGTAGAAACAAGCGTTCATAACACCTGTAATTATAAGTGAAACTCACCCTTAATGGTTATTACACATAATGTACCACCATGGTAACAGACTTTTTGTGTTACTTTACAGTTTCCTTTTTCATTGTTAAAGTTTACTGCAGTGTTGTAGTAATCGACTATAATCTGTGCTCCTCCTAGCAGTAGCGTTGTGTGAGAAAAAAAGGTATTTCATAATTGTTAGTCAGCAGAGTTGCCAGGGGGGATGTTGCAATCTCTGACTTATGGTAAACAGGCTTCAGTTGATACTTGGCTCTGAATGTGAGACCAGTCAGTGATTTTAATCACAACCTGCCAGCGTGTTCTGTGTCTGTGTTGAAACATTTATTAACTACTGCTGTCACTTGTTTTATGGTCCACCTGTTCACATGCTAAAAGACGTCAAGCGGTGTATCATCTGCATACAGATTGATCCGGGCCACCATGTCCCTTCACAACATTTTTTTTTTTATTGCTCTGGCACTTTGCTCCATACACAGCTCCCAAACTTCCGACCCAACACAGTGGAACCCCTAAAACACTCTTTAATGGACCCTTTCAATTGGGCGCATAGACCAGAACAAACACTTTCATTCATGGTGTTCCAAAAATGCAAATGAAGCAAGGTCCTGACACTTTTCACAGGGGTACTCCTGTCATGGGCCTGTGTTAGACAGCAGTGAGGCTATCACTCACACAGGGTGATGCAAGGTGCAACTCCTATGTTTTCTGTCCAGAGAGTAATTTAAAAGCTGATGAGTTTCCTCAAGCGCTGTTGGCTCTGAGCCATAGCATTGAAGTAACAGATTAAAGGCGAACCGGGTTAAAACAAGCTCAAATAGGAAATTAGAGTAGGTGTCCAGAAACAGCTCATGAAATGCCTCAGCTGTCTTTAGTGCTGGAATAGTAGCACTTTTTTTCCCACCATTAGTTGTTCTTATATTAGAATCACCCGATTGTGTTTTTAGCAATTGTGGACCCATCATGAGGTCACCCACTGCTTTGTGTCTACCATTCTGAAGCCTTGAGTTTGGCATTATGGAGGTTGCCATCTTGGTTTTTTGCAACCACAGCATGTGCAGTAAGGGCAAGAGTGTGGAGCTGATGGGTGACGTACTACGACTTGGTTCTTGATTTTGTTTTGTCCATTCAGCAAGAAAAAAAAAAAGTTTCTCATATTACAGCTAAACAGTCCACTAAAAATGTTTGTGTGATGAGAAATAGGCAATGTAGTAATCGAATTTTGATCCACATTTGATCAACACTGTCTAGTTTGACAGTTTGATCTGAGCTTTGGGAAGATCTGTTAGAAAACAAAAATGGCGGCCGCCTGGTCACAACTTTTTTCGTATAACAGCTAAACAGTACGCTAAAATATGTTCCTGAAAACATTTGAGGTGAAAAATAAGCAATAAGTAACATAATCTTTATCTATATTTGATCAGCACTTTCAAGATTGACAGTTGAATCTGATTTTCATGAGCCCTGTATGTTGCCCTAGGCAAAATCACAAAGATTGACTTGTCAATCACATGGCAGCACTGCCCTAAAGCATACTATGCCTCATGGTCAGTTTCTTTCTACATAGGACCATAATTTACAAAATGAACATCATGGTATATTGAGGAAGAATTGAAATTAGGGTCTGAGACCATAAATTCATTAATAAATGGTTTTTCCTGAGATAATAAATGAAGTCAGAAGTAGGGATGTGTGCAATTAGTCGACTTCACGATTAAACGTTGCCACCCTCGCTAGTTGGCACCAGAAATACTAGTTGTTTAAACTATTTATCAATATTTTATTCAGGCACATTGCCAGTTAACTGTTGTCTCTAAGGTATCAGGCAGCCGCTCACCACTAGTCGGGACTGTGGCCCCATCAGACAGCAGCCCTTCTTGCCGTACGCCATGTGCCCCAATGGCTCAGGCAACCCCAAATGTTCACATCAGCAAAGTCGGACAGATGACAACTCGCAAAACCAGCGTGTTATGACAGTGTTTTAATCTAGAAAATGCAAATAATGTTGAATGTTGAAGCACAGACACGGACATTAACCTGTGAGCAGAGCAGCTGCTGCTGCTAGTACTGCTAATGTTAGCCACACTGTGTAGCAGGCTGGCAGCTAACGTCAGCTCCGGGTCATTTACCCACTGACACTGTGATCCTCTTTGGTCTGAAAAGTTGAAGCATTTAGTGAGTTGCTGTCATGCTTTGTAGTTAATGTGTAATGTTTGTGTTGCACTGTCCAAAGTGGCACACATTTCAGTGGCATTTAAAGTACGATTTAGCAATTATAGACTGTGATTAAAATGGCTCTTAATACGCACAGTATTTTTTTTTTCAGACAGTGTTTAACATTATAAATTAATAAATTCTGCTCAATGTCATCTGCTTTCTGAGTGTTTTCTTACTAGTCTAAATTACATTTTGCGTTTAATCGACGGGGAAATTAGTCACCAGGAACATCCCTAGTGAGAAGTAGGGTCATTTTGCCATTAGAGTACATATTATCAGACTTCTTATTGCAACAGTGTATTCGCCCCCTGCTCACCATTAGAAAGAATGCAGGTTTAATGCAAATCAAAATTGGCTTCACTTTTCACACCTGGAAACTCTGTCCACCTACAGTCTATGGTTTTTAGTTGACTTTTCTTGTTGATTGAGATTTATAACTCTCAAATTAAGTATCAGTTGTCATTTTTTTCATTGCACATCGCAGTTTTAAAGGTCTTGGTTTTATTAAATTCAGCTTTCAAAAAATGGTTGTACTCTCTTATTGATTTTTTGTTGTGAGATCTTGTGAGGCTCGCTTCACATGCAATGGTATTTGATGAATAGCTTTGAGGGTGCACTCTGAGGTGACTCATGAGCCTTACTTTCTGACATGTTGCAGCAGATGCTTCAAAACTCATTGACTGCCAGCTCATCATGAGTAGGCGGAGAAGCAACTTATTTCTGACGAGTTTCTTACAAGTGTGATGATTTTTGAATGCAGTAATGCCAGATAAATTTCCACTGCTGATTTTTTTTCCTCTCTCAAAGGCATGTGGTTAATGTAGAGAATTTCATCAATTAACTGTCAACACTTGTTCAACATAATTACTCTTCATTCCATCCAGAATTGTTCAGAAATATTTCACTTTTATTAATATCTTGTTGGATGCTGCTATGCATTTCAGTGAGTATTATTACTGCCCCATATGCCAGTGATTAAAAGGTATTATACTTTTGAATCTGCACAGATTATCCATGATACCTCTTAATGTCACAGACACTTGTGGGATTGGAGTCCAGGCTCAGACTTTCTTCATCCAGACAAACAGATGTTAAGGTTGAAATATTACTGCTCATCCCTTTGTGTCTCTTTAAGAAAAGACTAGACTGCAGGTGCAAGCCGTTTAAAGAAAGACCCAAAGTGACAGGAAAATCACTCTTTTCTTTTGGTCTACCTAAACCTTGAGTAATGACATCCACAAACTATGTTTTTGGTGTTTACAAGGAATGATGGGCGAGGACACGCGGGAGAGTGAGAGTGTGTGTACATTCTACAAGACCAGACAGGTCTTGCCTTGAGGTGAAGCTTCATAAGTTTCCGTGTTGGAGCCCACTTGAGATGAATGTTAATCCCCAAGATCGCTCTGTTATTTCTAAACATAAAAAAATGCCATTGATCACAACTTGTCAAGTGCATGAAAGTCTCTGTAGCTTCATGTGTGGTTGTTATTGTTCTCTTTGAGAGGTGAGAGATGAGAGGATTTAAGTGTGTCATCAGGTGTATTTGTCTCAATTGGAAACATAAAATTACTGTCATCACAACATTCTTGATCTGTTAAAAATTAGTTTAATTAAATGAAAGAATAAAGAATGAAAAAACATGTACATTGCATGTACACAAGTTCCTCACCGAGTTCTCCATGAGGAAAGCCGTTGAAACTGAACTTCTAATGTCTCGTGACTTTAGAGCTAATCCTGCACATAAATAGACATACTCACACTCACACAGATGCCAGCGATGTATTTATAGGTCCACTGCTTTGTACAACTAAACAGACAGACATGATTGTTGTAATATATTAAAGACATGAAGCAAATGCGAACAAAATAGTCTCCCCACCATCAAAAGTCAAAGCACAGAAGTCGAACCCACTATGACACCCAAAACTGATTTTTAATGTATGGACTGACACTTAAAAGGAAAATATTACAGTAACTATAAAGTTTTTATTTCATATACAAGTATATGTAATTTGTATTATTATTTCATAATAACTTTAATTAATAAGTCAATATTTATAAACATGGCGCTAGTATAATCCCCCAAATGTTTAGCTGTTAACTCAAACTTTGTTGGACTTGCAGAAACTGTGGTTTTGAAGCAAAATTTCTTCCATTTGTTGGACTTCTTAAAAAAGACTTTAGCATCTCAACTAAATACCACTTTAGGCCTTCAAGATTATCCCATAAACTAATTACCAGCTTAGTTCAGACCATAGAGCACAGCACTCCTCCCTTATCTGCCTCGCTGCAACAGCGGTGAACAATGTGTCAGGGTGAAGGAAGGTGTGAAGAGGTCTTCTCGTGGCCTCAGTGTGCTTGAAGGGAGGAAGTTGAGTGTGACTGCTTGTCTCCACACTGTCTCTCCTTGTGCTGCTAGCTGTGGCTAACTGATTAAGCTCCTGAATGCCACTCTTTGTCACTCTTCACTTCTGCCAAGCACATGTTTCAATAGTGATTCATGTTGTTTTGGAGCCTGTGTCACTCAACAAACTTTAAGATTCTTTAATGGAAATTCTGTCTTATTGTCATGTTCCCATGTTTTACTGGGGGGGGGTATATCTCCACAAAATCTACAGGCGTAGAGGAGGAGATAATCTTGTGTTTTGGTATCCGGAATTTAAGGTGGTAAATGCGTGCCAACTGTTTGCGTGCCAGGCTTCCATCTGTTTATAGCGGCAGCTCTTCACATGACATTCCAGAAAGCACTGTGTGCCAGCACAGGAATCACTTAAAGCTTGATGACACTTAATTGAGCGACGCACCTTCACACACGTCCACACAGCAGATGTGCTCTGTAAAACATTTACATTAAAGGATGGAGGAATGAAACCACTTTTCTGGTGTTAGTGATGTTTTAATGACCTTTAAACTTATGTGGTGTCTTAATTTTCATCTGCGGTTGGGATTGATTACAGGCAAAGAGAGTAAAACAGTGTCTTTGGGTCAAATAAAGCACATGCTTGTGAAATATTAAATAAAAAGTTATAGCAGGATAAGTATTCCACCGCTAATATTGTTTAACCTCTTCACTTTCCACGTGCATATACTTTGCAGTGTTTTTGGTGGAGTAGGTTCAAAGCCGCTATATGCTTTTGCTTTAAACCTGTTGTGCTTGTACACAGTGTAAAAGGGTAGAGCTTCTCCTTCCTCTTTACATAATACTGGAAGCGCAGGTTTGATGTGGATGTGTTTGATGTGTGTCACAGAGCTGTTTGTGTGAATTCCTGACTTGCATGATTACTAGTCTGTTGAAGTGCTCAGAGGACTGAAACACAGAGAAGGCACATGTTACTGCACGGCAGGTAATGACAAAAAGATGCGTTGACCTTAGAGGTAAGGGGAGTTATTATTTTTTTTACTTAACTAGCTTAAAATCTTGATGTGTTTAGAGGAAAACACGGCTATAGGCTGGTAATGCTTGTTTCACAAGGAAACATTTTCTCTCCTCATTTAGTTCATGTTTTTACCCAACAGTGTTGCTCAATCTTAGACAAACAAACTCAATGGATTTTTTTGTCCTCATTATGTTTGAGTGACAGAAAAAAATAGTCTTAAGGTATCGTATGAAGGGAAAGTTTGGAAAATTGCCTTAATATGATCCCACTAACTGCTGTTTATAGTACAGGCATTTTATGAGGAAAAGGGGGTGAACGTCACACAGACTGCAACAGAAAATTGGATAAATATTTTTTTTAGCCATAAAAGTCTCCTCTATAACGTGGAAAAACTTCTAAGAGATCCAAGTGATGGTTCAGGGATGTTTCTAATCCAGACCCTGGTGCCACTTTTTTGCTTCCTAAAATCACAACTGTATAATTTAAATCAACATCACTGTAATACTTTTATACAAGGCAGCATTGGCACTAATCCATATAAATGTTGGCATTGATTAACAAATTTAAAACAAAATTAGTTAAATATCATTTAAATTTAGGGCTGGATACCACACATCAATACTTTTAGGGCACTGACCAAATTGTTTCAGTATTGAGTAAAAAAAACTTGCCATTCAGTATCAAATTCCTTAAAGTAAATCTCCAATATATGTTTTTTGTTAATGTTGTAAACATGTTGTAAACATTGTTGAGTGGAAAAATGCCATGGCGTTGAAATACTAAGGAGTTGAAACAGACAACTGTTTAATCACATTGAGGTTCATATTTTTATGTTACAAAATTGCCTTGAGTATATAAAAAGAGATTAAAAATAAGACTAAAGATTAGTACCGTACGTGTAAAAAAAATAATTTTGATAAAATGGATTTTATGAAATTACTATTGAAAAAGGTATCATTCAAGAACCAGTATCGAAGTAAACATATCACTACCGATTCCGGAATCTGAGCGATACCCTGCCTTACTTACACATCTCACTTGTACAAGGTTTAGAATTACCTTTTGCACATTCACTGTACTGCAACACAAACAATTTTGGCACTGCAGATTTCAATATTTTTCAATACCTTCCTTCTCTTGAAGGGCACTACAAGACTTTGCTGATATTGGCATCAGTCAGTGAGTTGGTTGTATTAATCCCTTTGTGCAAACACATTTAACTGAGGTGCATCTACTGATAAACAGGGCCATCAAAGAGTATTGTTTAAAAGCCTTGATAATAAAGTGCAGATCAAGAGATAGTATTTGCTACACAAATAGTTATCAGATAAGATCTTCAGATGTCACTCGCAGGTGTGACTCATATGCCAACATTCAGCGATGTCTGGATGGCAACTGTATCAGTAGGCTATCAGAACCAGTAGCGCATAAACAAATTATTCACAAGGCAACACATTCCTCAAAGCCACTGTTCTTTTGAATGTGGTTTTAAGGTTTTGTTCTTTTGTTGCTTAGTCCAGTAGGGCTGGGTAATATATCTGAAAAATGTATCATGATCAAATATTTTCATTTCAGTTGATATCAATAATTGATCATTTTTAAAGAGCTGTTTTTCAATAAAGAGAAGAGTTCTTGAATTTAGTTTGAATTGAGTTTAATCACTATTTATTCACACACAAAGGTAGTAGTTGTGTACTTACATTAATCCAAATGTTTCCAACAATGTTTAAATGGCGATAAGTCCATAATTTATTCAATGTACAGTGCATGTCCAACTAGCCGTGTCTACCTACTTAATAGTTGGTATAACACATCAGAAAGTGAAGAAGGAAGTCCGCGCACATGGCTAAACATAATATCAACTAGAAGAGTGCGCTCAGTAGAGTGCAGATCTCTGCCAGGCAACCTGAAAAGAATATTCGAATGTAACTCCTTGTATACTTGCCGATATTTTGATAAGTAACTGTAATTTACTTATCAGATATAGATTACAAGACATAGATTACAATTACATTTATTTTGTAGTTTAATAAAGAATAGTTAGTTATTCCCCAGCAGAAGGTAAGCCTTGTTTTAGCCTACTAGTTGTTATTGACTTGTGGCCCCTACCAGCCAGTTAAAAGGAGTGAGGAGTCAGCACTTTGAGTATATTTTATATAGGTTTTTCAAGGTTTTGGAATATGGAAGCTCCAGCCCTGTTGGTCACACAAATACAAGCGTTCATGTAGGACCAATTGCATGTTCTCCTCCAGGACATGATTTCTGCCTGACTTATGTCAGATAGATTTTCATCAGCTATGAAGCTATCAACTCCCAATATCCCACGCCACTTCTTGACGTCATCAAACTACACCTTTTGCTGTTGCTTTAATGTGAGAGTGACCTGTAGCAGCATAATTTACATATGTTGCTTTTAAATGAAACTACTGAACATGTTATTGACCAGTTTTCATATTGCTCTTGATGAAATGTCTACTACTGATGCACATTGCTTTTGTTTTATCACCAAAGGCCTTCTCTGCAGAAACTAACAAACTATGTGAAACAAATAACACCTGGAAACCAGTAGTAATAGTTTTCACTGCATGACTCATGAACGCATGCTTTCTGGAACAGTCAGAAAATTTGCTTAATTACACATTCTTTACTATCACGCGTGTGTTTAACATCCTGAATTTTAAGAATGACACGTTAAGTAGCCCAACCCACTGAGTTTAAATTAGCTAGTCTGCATGTGTACTTTGCTAAAACAAAAGTAGACAAGGGAAAGCTTTTGTTTACAAAACCACTCTAGTATTTGTTTTTGAATAGAGTTTGTCTGGAGGCTGCCTTCCTCTCTGTCAGTCCCAGCAGATGGATTTAGACGTCTGAAAGCTCCTCCATCATTGCTGTCATTGTGTGTGTTGACAGCAAAGCTTGTCATGATGTGTTTCTTTTGTGTGTGCATATGTATCTCCACGTATGGGTTAACACTCACTGGAATCTTTTTTACTGTCATCAAACAATGTCTGAGAATACACAAGGATCATGAATGGGTCACAACCATAGCTGCTGTTGTAATAGGTTTACAGCACATACTTAGGTGTGTCCTGGTGGCCTTCCGTCCTTTCTTTGATTATACTTATTACACACACTCACATATATTTTGACAGTTATTTTAACCCGGTCATCTCATGTTGAAGTATGCGAAGCTTTTGGTAGGTTTGTTTGGAAGGTATTTTGTAATTACTGTGTATTTGTGGGCTTTGCCTTTAGACCGAAGCAACGGCCGTGTAATTATCAGAAAGCACCAGAGGCAAGGACTGTTGGGGAGGAAATGCATCATGACAAAGGCGCGGGGCAGGGCCACCTTTTCAGTTGCAGTCACCACAGGGAATTAAGATGTTGGTGGAGACGTAAAGTTGGAATTAACAGATGAGGTTGCCTCTTGTTTGTTTGTGCATACTCTGTTTATTTCATTGTGTGATTGTCATCAGTCAGCTTTGAATTAATCATAATTAGACTGATGATACTTTGAATCTGAAATAATTTTACGTTTATATTTTAATACATGGTTTTATCATTACAATGATATCGCAAATATTTTGTCCTGTCCAATGTACTGTTAGTATGTAAGTAAGAAGTAAGTTAGTTAAACAGTTAGGAGGTAGTCTTCTCCTGTTCATATAGTGTAATGTACTCTAAGTTTAACCATTATTCTATGTGTGTATAAGAATTGTTCGTAATGTTCACTACATCCAAAATTCTGCACAAATTTTGGTTGACTTGAGAGACAGAGAAAGATGAAATGGTCATAATTTATCTGATACGCCTGATATGGCAGGTCAGAAATATACTGGCCTGCAATTAACTATTTTCATTATTAATGAATCTGGATATATTTTCATAATGAATTAACTAGTTGTCTATAAAGAAAATAGCAAAACATGTCCATAAAAGTTTCTCAGTCAAAGCTGACTTAGAACTTTGTTTGACCAACAGTCCAAACCTCCAAATATTCACATGATATGTAACAGAGAAAAGCAGAAATTCCTCAAACTGGAGAAGCTGGAACCAGCAAATGTTTGTCATTCTTGCTTGAAAAAACAAGTTGGTGTTAGTAGCTGCGGATGAATGTTCTGTCGATCAACTAATGAGTGAACCATAAAATATATAAAGATATATACTATGAAAGATTTTGTATTACTTAAGCATCATACTCAAGCATAATTTCTTTTGGCTCTAGCTTTGCTCGTCCCAGTTCCCACAACATAGAGCCAGATGACTCTGTGTATATATTTACTCAGACCAGAGAATGAGTGTTTGGCCACGCGAAGCTATTGACTTTTCATTTTCATTAATCTTGTGTGCCCGTGATCCCGTGTCTACATGTTGGGCTTTGAGTGAACTTGCAAGTCCAGACTTTGCCTTTAAGGTTTTTTTTCTGTGTTTACAGAAGCCAAGCTCTCTTAAACATGGAAAAGGTCCATTTGAGGTGATGACAGCTGTCTTAAATGGACTGCGTAATTATGTCCAGTGACAGAGCGGTTGAATTGCAGGCAAATCTGTATCAGTCTCTTGTTTAAAAGTAAAAAAGTTTGACAGAATAAAAAGTATAGCTCCCTAATTAATGCAAATAAATGAACACAAAAGGAAGATAGAAGTTTGAAAGACACTTTCTTTATTAGGCTGAGTAAATGCAGGTAACATCTCCCGAGAACAGCTCACTAGAGCTTTCTTTAACACACAAGTCTGCCATTCTTCACTTTAGAATAGTTCATCTCAGGGTAAGATTAGTAGGAAGCACTGCCTAGTTTCAGGCTTTAATATACTGAGGCTGTGAATGTCAACTCTTTTTCCTGCCGGTAGAATGACCCAGCAGGGCAATGTGAGTGCTGCTTATGCAATTGGCGTGGCCAATATGTCTCCATTTAGCCTAGAAAATTATGTTGTAGATACAATCTGCATCTGGGAACAAAGGGGAAAACACTTTAAGCTGCTCAGGACAGTGTGTGTTATGCTACCTGTATGCAGATCTCTGCTTTACTCTTCCGAATATAAATGGAGCCTATTGAGAGAATTGCAGATAGATAACACTGGAGACCTCTGCAAAAAGAGGTGTTCAAGTTGTTTGAATAGATTCAGGAGAAATACAGATTGAACAGAATCATTTCATCTCCAGATAAGAGCCGATGCTTCCACGAAAAAAACCTTTAAAAGAAAGAAAATGGAAAGGAAAAGCCAAATCATGCTGCTAAAGATCCCTGTGGCCTGCTATCAACAACATCATGTCTAATTCAGGCATGTTCCCCCATGCCTTCATCTATCAATACCCCGGAGCTCTGTGTGCAAATGAAAGTCCACAAAAGCTCTGGTCCTATGAGAGATGATGACTCCCTTCTCTTTTCAATGGAGCTAAGACACATTGCATTAAAATCATTGAGGACAAGCCGGGTGTAAATGGGCGTGCATGGTTTGTGGAAAGCAGGATGGAGGGATCCTGGAAGAAGGGAGAGAAGGAGGGAGAGAGAGAGAGAGTGAGGGAAAGAGATGCCTGTACTTCCTCTCCGCCCATTCTTTAATGCTTACTGAGTAGCCCCGCAGTGCACGCTTTGTCCCACTCATTGTCACAGGCTTAGAGAGCCTCTTTGCCAAGTGAGAGGCTTTGGCGACATATGTCACTTCAGTGAGTCTCCTGTCGCTCCTTTAGCCGCTTGAGTGGAGGGGTGGGCAGGGAGGCGTGTCTGCGCACCAGCAGGAGGGGAGCAACGTGAGGAGGAGGAGGACGAAGGACATGTCAGAGATGTTGGTTTAGAGAGAGTTGTTGGAATGATCCCTTGATGGTCCTGTCCCGTACTGTTTTTTTTTAATGGACTTGTAGTGCAACTGCCTTGGGCCTCTGCTAGAGGTGGACTTAAGATGTGGAATGACTCAAAACCAAGTGAGTATTCTTCATGAAAACCCCCTTGGAAATGACTTCTTTTTTTACTCACTGTATATGTACTTTGCAGTTTGTACTTGGCAACTCACTGTCACAAACACTGTATCGTGATATTGTTTTACATGCAAAGATTGAGGGCCGTGATTCATTTTGTGTTGTTTTTAAACCCCTAACCACTTGATAGCAGTGACTATTATCCAGCTTCACTGTTCTGACTGAATAGATAAGTAAACTTTTTTTTTTTCGAACTGAGATTTAATCTATATGGTGGTGTGTTCTTTATATGAGGCTTTTCCTAAAATTAGATGTTTAAAAAAGCAATATATCACCATGCTTACAGTAATGCAATAAATCACAGTGTGTTGAATTGTAACCCCTGTATCGTGATACATATCGTATTGCAAAATATTTACCAATATACAGCCCTAGTCTGTGGGGGTGCTGGTTTGTCTGAGGGAGACTGTACTAAGTTTGAGTTTAAAGAAAGGGAGAGGGTCACTGCATACAATGTGTGTCATTGTTTTGCAAGTCACATGTACTGTTTGTCTCAAGTCTTTGCACTCAAGTCCCAAGTCATGACAGCCAACTTCTAAGTCCTAAACAAGTCCATGAGTATAATGAGTTAATAGTGATGAGTTAATGAGTTTCCAGCCTCAATGATTTACAAAGTTACTCAGCTGTCAAGTTAAGGTTAGCTGAGCATTAGCATGCTAACAATATTAATATTAGCCTTTTTCACCGTTCTTTGTGCAACTTCACATATTGAACGAAAAGGGAAGTTGTTGCATCTGTCTGTAATTTTGCATGTTTTGAATACTGCAATTAGTTTTTTGTTGACCACCTTGTAGTTTTTGTACAGTGAAATTATGGAGTGCTGCATAGGGTCAAAAAAGTATTGTTGGTGATATTAAAATGAAAAATATATCACCTTGCTTACAGTTTTGCAATATATTGCAATATTTTGACCTGGAACCTCTGTATCATGATGTGTATTGTATCACCAAATTCTTGTCAACACACAGTTCCAGTCTGCAGGGGTTCTAGTCTGTCTGAGGGACATTGTACTAAGTTTGAGTTTAAAGAAAGGGGGAGGGGGTCACTGTATACAGTGTGTGTTGGTAGGGATTAGTCATGTAGTAGTCACACTCTTAGTGCCCTGGCCAACTATTGGTTTAGGAAACACAATCCCTGAGGATTTGTGGCTATGATCTGCCATGTGTTCAGGTAATAGATCCTTTACTACCAAAACATATGCTTTGTTATCTGTTTACATAGGAACTCCACCCCATTTTATGCTCCAAGGATTTTGCCTTGCTTTAAACTGACACTCAGCTTTGTGTGAGTTATTATTAAGGGTTTGCAGATCTCCACGTGTATATAAAGCTTAGTAATTTGCTCAGGATAAAGGTTCCTCCTTGGGTGTGCACCAGGCAGTGGATTTGCTGCACATGAATGAAAGTTGCCTGTCTGTTTGTTTCCAGGATCAACACAAATCTGGATAAAAGGTCCCACCATGTCACTGGTGGACTCTGGGCCTCCCACTCTGCTGGGCTGATGTGGTTTTCTGTCTGTGATTTAAATCACAACACTGTCAATGAAGTTTTTACTCATGCCCGTAAAATAGCACTGTAGGTGGTCTCTAATGCAAAACTGTGTGTGCAGGCGTGCACATCTGAGTGTGTGTATGTGAAATACAGTATACAATAGCATTAGGCTAAGAATGCCAGCGGCTTACAGCTTTATTACAACATGAAAATGTATGTTCACTCCACTGGAACAAACATCTAACCAGCTTTGTTTACTATTCAACCCGGTGGAAGATAATCACAAAATGTCCTTATTGCAAATAATACTCTGCCACAATCTCTCAATTTGTTTAATTGATTCTAAATTCAAGCAGCTTAATCCTGCATCTAGTCTACAGCAATTACCACATTAACCTTTCTCACTAAGAAGGGACAACACATGCAGCTCTGTGTCCTTATAAGAACCCGGAGCAGCACTCAGTCATTGTTAAGCAGCGTACTGTATGACTGCTGGAGCTCCCCGCCTTCATTCTCTTGATAGCAGGATTAGCTAGAGGGTGAACCCATTTGGCATTGCTAGTGCTGCCGCCACAGACTCAGCACTGTGAGAACTAAGCCGTGAAATACTGACGGGCTTAGACCAATTTATAGTCTGCCATCTTGGATCTAGCGACCGTAGCAGACATCAGCTTTGTGCCAGTCGGGTTTACTGTAAGCATGCCATGCGATGCCACCAGCCAGGCTTTACAGTTCAAGGGGTAATCTCCAGACAAGTGCTCTGCTGTGTTGTGCTACGAAATCACAACAAAGAGCGACAACTGACTTTGAATGGCTGGTGTCCTCAATGGGAAATTTTGCGTCAATTAAGCTAGGGTTTTTAAATGGGCCTTAATACAAAACTTTGAATTTCTTCTTATTTATACATAAGAAATAAGATATTTGATGTGCAATTGGCTGAAATTTAATTACGGTAATGAAAGTATAAAATTAAGAATTTCAAATATTATTAAATAATAAATTATTTAGTCCATTGCTGATACTGTCTCACTAGACCAAGTCATTGTTTTGCAAGTCACAAGTAAGTCTCATGTAGGCTGACCAGATCACAACAAACCAAGTGTGGGGCAAAGAGTATGTTTGTCTGGGACGATGCTGAGAGGTAGTCTGATTTTTTGGTATAATGTCCAGCAACTAAACAAATAAACTTAGAAATTTTTTTTATTGTTTTTAACATCTCTGTGCTTTGCGCTCTGGTTGATTCAGTAGCACACAAGAGACTATGTAGGTTACAGGTTCCTGTTTGGCATAGCGTAGGCAGGAAAGCCAGTTGACGTGTGTGCACAGCTTGATTGACATCAAACACAGCACCGTGATGATAGCCTTCTGTGCTTTCTTTACAGCAATTGGATAAAGGCCATGTTTCAGAAAAGTGTCTGTCCTTCAGTTGTTTGATTTTTTGAAAATTAAAGTGTGAGACATTGTATCAATTTGTGGGATGTGGGACAAGGGATAAAAGTGCTGTGCTATCTCAAACTTCAAGTTTGTAGTCATAAATAAGTCATAATGTAACTGAGTTTCCAGCCTCATTGATTTACAAAGTTACTTGACTGATAGGCTAACATTAACTAAGGATTACACTTACTTTGTTAATATTAGCCTGACTTACAATTCTTTGTGCTAGTTCAAATGTTGAACGAAGTTGGAAGTTGTTGTGCCTCCATCTGTAATGTTGACCCTCAGGTTTTGCATACGCAGTTCATTTTTATTGACCACCTTGTAGTTTTTGTGCCAAACTTAATTATCTTCGACAGCCTTTCATTTTTTTCCACTTGATGCTCAGTGGCTGTGGGAAATTCACTGTTGGCTTGCTGAGAATGAATAATATTAAACTAATGTTAACTTTGTAAACACTGTCAGAAGATCAAAGTTTATAGTACCATGGTAAGTGAAGCTGTGGTTACCTATGGAGCACATCAGGCTCTGTAATCATATCTTTACCTTTCCTCCTTGATTTCCTTCCTTCTCGCTCCTCTCAGCTGGCTTCAAAAGACGTTTGTGGTGATGTTGTGATTCACTGGACACGGCTGATTTTTTCCACAGCTGATTTTTCTAAAACTAGCACGAGTAAGAAGTTAGTAGAAGAAGTATAAATATGAGGGACAAATAAGCAGTATGAATCTGCTAGAGCAGGGAATCCCCCTCTTGGGGGCTAAAAAAACATGATTGAAACAGGTCACCAAAAACAGGGACTGTCCCTGTGATTATTGATTCAGGAGCTGAAGGGAAATTAATTAATGCATGAAACACTTGGTAAATAACATTTATATTTTTGGGCTTGGTGTAAGGTATCAAGTATTTCCAAGACAAAAAGCTCAAGTCCATGTGGGGTTGCAAGTCTGACCCGAGTCCAAGTCATGTGACTTGCGTGCATACTCCTGCTATCTACTACTCCTTTGTGGCTGTTCTGCCTTTGAGTGCCAAGCCTTCAGATTCATTCAACAAATGCCCTTTAGGTAATCTACATTTACTTGCAAAACGTTATGAAGAACATTACTCTCACCCTGAGGCACAGCATATTGTTGATATGAAGTTATCAAAGCAGAACATTCTTTAATGTATTTTAATTAGGATTATCATAGAAAAACACCACAAAATGTGTGGGTTTGATATTTTTAAGTTGTCAGATCTTATTTATTTATGTATTTGCCTTCTGGTTTTCTTTACTTTCAGTTGGCAGTCAGCCACGGTGCATAAACTATATAAAGTGTCTCTTTTCAACATTGCTACCTTAAGTGTGATTATTCAGAGCCCATTTAGAGCTGAACAACTCTCCCTCAGTGATGTTCATTCACTGCTGCATTTCTGTGTGTAGAAAAGATGCTAGCAGGGTCTTTATCTGATCAGGATTACTTTTTCTCCCCAAGTTAAATTAGTTGGCTTATGACTATATTTGTTATCTCACTGTGACTTTTCCAGGTCCTCTGTGCCTTACAAATTCCAAGTGACGCAAGTTGATCTGCATCAACACGTTCTCCTGATCTCCATTAACCAGTGGAAGGTGATGAGGTTGGTGGGGACCCTGCAGCTTGTTCTGCTATTGGCCTTGACTTCCAGAGCCGCAGGCCTCAATATACCTCTGGAAGGTATGAGTGTCATGAATAATGTCATGCTTACTTAATCAGTACTTAATATTCAGTAAATAGGAAGAGTTAAAGACTGGAATAATATTTATTACATTGTTATTTGTAAATTAAATGGGTTGTTCTATGTGTAACTGACCTGTAACCTGAGCTGTCCACCCTTTTTGAGTGTAAATGTTTGCAGCTTTCTAAAATTATGACCAACAAACAAAAACTTGAAGTAAATTGTTTAAGTCTCAAGTGTTGCAGCAGGGGTGTCTTTGTTTAGGGTTAAGAGTGCAATCAAGTCTTGGTGTGCTATTTTAGTTCAGTGTCTCTCTAAGGCACCTTATTTGTGCAAATTATGCAGTGTTGTGTGTACAACTGTGCCTCAACTCTTAGTTTTATAGAGGAGAAGTAGGAAAAAATAGGAAATGGCAGAGGACAAATACAAAAAAGTTTGTTTTTCTTTTTTTTTGCATGATCTTATAACAAAAACATAATCACTAATGTTAAATTTTTTTGTGATCATTTTGTGTGTATGTCTTCATATTATAGTTGAGCAGCCTCCAACCATAATAACTCACACAACTGGTCCCATGATCGCCCTTCCTTTTGACCACACTGTAACGTTCAGCTGTGAAGCCAGAGGCAACCCGCCACCAGAGTACGTGACACCATCATGAACTCTGTCATAATAGAACAAACAAAAAAGCACCACCGTGATGAACATGAAGATGGACTGCACAAAACATTCTGTATATCAGTGATTATTGATGGAAACATGCTGTATATTTTGCTCCAACAGATACAGATGGACAAAAGATGGCAAAGATTTCATTCCTCCATCTGTCACAACAAACAAAGCAAACCACACAAATGGCACTTTTGTGCTTCACAACAAGCACCTCATCCAGTTTCAGGGTAAATATCGATGCTACGCTTCAAACAAACTCGGAACTGCCATGACAGAGGAGATTGAACTGATAGTTCCCAGTGAGTAATGATTTCAAAAGATGCTAATTTATTATGTGAAAATGCTGACAATTTCCCAAGTAAAGTTTTTGTAAGGTTTTCATCTTGTTTGACATCTGTTTTTGATTAGGTGTCCCCAAGTTTCCAAAGGAGAAAATTGATCCCATTATTGTTGAGGAGGGAGAGCCAATCACACTGCACTGTAACCCTCCAGAAGGTGTGGCCCCACGTCTGATCTACTGGATGTCTGTTGGTAAGCCAAGCAGCAACTGCTAACGCTCGTAATTTATATGCTTTATATGTCTGTTGGTTGGTTTACTCCTCCCCCACAAGAGTAGAAGAGACAAGACTCGCCTGCCACTGCAGTCAGATAGTGGGTATACCTAGCTTGATCATCAGTTTCAGTGTTTCGAGAGAGAGAAGCATCAGGTTGGCCACTCCTCTTTGGCATAAAATTGACATCTAAGCTAATGCATGATTTGCTGCCTCTGAAAACTCCCAAAAAACTTTTAACTGAGCTACTTTTGTAATATAAGAAGGGTGCATAGCAGCAGTCCGACTACCCAATACTCCGACTGCCCAATACTCCAACTGACCATTTCACACGCACACACACACACACACACACGTTGTGTTTCCATCACTTCTGGGGACATTACATTAACTTACATTCATTTCCTGGAGACTTATCCTGACCCTACCTATCACAAGTCCCTGCCTAAACCTAACCCTAACCCTGACCTTATCCTAAACCTAACCTTACCCTAACCCTGACTCAAGTCTTCACCCTAAAATTTAATGATTTACCTCATGGGGACTTGCAATTTGTCCCCATAAAGCAGGCGAGACCCCACAATGTGAGTGTGTAAACAGATTTGTGTCCCCACAACAATAAGTAATACACGTCCACACACACACACACACACACCACACACACACATGTTGTGTTTCCATCACTTCTGGGGACATTACGTTAACTTACATTCATTTCCTGGAGACTTATCCTGACCCTACCCATCACAAGTCCCTGCCTAAACCTAACCCTAACCCTGACTCAAGTCTTCACCCTAAAATTTAATGATTTACGTCATGGGGACTTGCAATTTGTTCCCATAAAGTAGGCGAGACCCCACAATGTGAGTGTGTAAACAGATTTGTGTCCCCAAAACAATAAGTAATGCACGTCCACACATACAACACAACACACACACACACACACACATTGCGAACGCATGATGGATAAAGTGCTGTCCGCGGTGCTGAAACAACGCCCGATCAATACACCGTACGTCGCATTTAGAAATCAGACAAGCACTTATGATCTCACTTCAGCTATTAGTTTGTTTAAAAAAGTCGGGCTGATATTTACGGAACCTCGAACCTTTATCAGCCGTCGGTGTCGGCCCCAGTGCCCTCCGTTTCTCAGGTAGTGGTTCTGGTGGCTGATCTTGGGACCCCTGCTCTTTGTTTGAAATTATGTAGCTAATTTAATATTAATGTAAAGACCCTTACTGTTATAATGTGTAAGTAACTGTCTAGTGGAAAGGGGCAAAGTAATGATAACTGGTAACTTCGGTCGGAGAAATGGGTAGTCGGAGTATTGGGTAGTCGGACTGACGTATGCTCCCCATATAAGAAAGGGTTTCCAAACAAGCCAATATATTGGTTTGATTTGAAATCTGAGAGCAGACAGTAGGGTAATGCTAGGAAGCGTCACAACCCCTCATGGCTGAAAATGCCCCTGTGGACATGTACCATTAGTTCGACAAGTACTTACTTTGAAGCATACTGATGCATTTAACTGTTTGTGAGTGAGAAGCTGGTATGAGAACACATACATGTCATTGCACGAGCACTGTACAAGGTTCCAGAGTGGAACAGCGTAGATAGTGTGAAGGTCTGTCTGCATCACACCTTCCTGAATTTTCTCACAGATGAAAAGAAGTAGTTGGCGACACCATGTGCTTTAGTAGAGGCACATTCTCTATCCATTCTCACCCTCCACTGGCCTTCAGTGAAGTTAGCAGTGACAATAAGAACAAAGGTTCACTCTCTAGGCCCATGAGTCTACCCCACATCAGGGTCCTTTTTTCCAACCACTGCCAAAGAAAGTGATATACTGTGTAAAAAGTTTGTCTGAAGTGCTAGGTCAATTGGGACTGACTTTTCTGTCCTCCCCCTTGAGAGCTCCTCAACCACCTCCAACAAACCTGACTGATGTCAGAAAGAAAAATATGAGTTTTTCAGGTGCTCTGAAGGACGAGGCCTAGAGGCATGGGACAGAGTGAATGAGAACACTTGTGCATGCTTCTTGTTTTAAAATTTGTTTAAAATCTGTTTTTCACTCTTAATCTTAGTTTCACACATTTGTTTTTCCAGGTATTATCAACAATCAATACTTTGAACATGATAAAAGACACTTTGAGATATGGTAGCCTGTCTGAAAAATACAAGCACACCAAAGAAAACAGTGATGATTTGAGTTTTTATTCCCAGCAGAACAGTCTGCAGTTCACTTCGTATTAGTGACCTATCTTTCCCTGAAATGCCAAGCAGCATAAATCAGAGTGAAATATGTCTTTTCTTAGAGTTTGCTTTGAACATTGACAAAACAACCAATGACTTGAGGCTATGTCTTAAATGAAGCTGTTAGGCGCTTTGAATGGGCTGACCAAGGAGTGACACAGAGCGCCACTGACCCGTGACTTAAATACTGGATCTATGTAAACCAAATGCTGCCACAGTGTAGTTATGAGTTCACCAGTTCTTTACACGAAACGCTTTAGGGCATTCCATTAAGCGTCATATGAGGCTACACTGTGTTTCAATTTATGAGACCTGAGTGTCCTTATGAGGTTGTTGTTGAAATAATCTTTACCTTTTACCCTTGTCCCTCTGGTGCACGCGATGGATGTATCTGTATCTTCTTACCAGCCAGAGTAATGTCAAAAACAAAGGTTGACATCATGCACAGCCATAATCTACATTGATTACATGTTACCAATATGTTCTTTTCCAGGTCTCCAGCACATTGAGCAGGATGAGAGGGTTTCCATGGGCATTGATGGCAACCTGTACTTCTCTAATGCCTTACAGAATGACAGTCGTCAGGACTACTGTTGCTTTGCTGCCTTCCCCAAAATACGCACCATCGTCCAGAAAACCGCCATGGCTGTCATGGTCAAGAGCTGTAGGTTTATAGAACTGTGTGTAGAATGCAACACATACACCACTTGTTTGGTCTCTTTTGTGGTATTGGAAATCAAATACCCCAAAAACCTATTTCAAAGAAAAAGGTTAATTCCCTTACACACTTATTGCATCTGCATTGATTCACTAAGAAATATTCACCTTTCTCAAGATATATTGATCAAAAAGTGACATAGTGCATAATTACTGTTGCTGGAAGTGTGTTCATAGTAACATATAGCAGCTTACTCATTGAAACTACCCTCAACTGTTGAACAAGAACTTAGATTTCAGTGTTCTTGTGAAATGTCCTGTGAAGCAAACCTACTATACTGCCAAGTTTCTGAATAGATTTTTTTATAACTGACCTACATGTTTTTAAGTTAAAGTTTTTTCTATTATGATATAAACTATTTTACATAGAGATGGATTTTGTATGCCTCTTGCTGTCTTGTGGGATTGTTAAGAGGTCTGTGTCCTGCCCTTTTTGTACATATATATTTGATTATATTGATTTATCTGAGCCCTTTAAAACCCCAGCCTACACCACAACTAGATATAACATGCACATGTTCCCTTGGGTGGGCCTGTCCTTCTGAAAATGTGTTTTTGTGTCTCTGCACTGGTGTTGGATCTGCCAGATTCATTATGTTTTTGGGTTACCCCTCCGTCCTTCTGTCCCTCCCTCAGTCTGTCCTTCTGTCTGTCTGTCTGACTGTCTGTCTGTCTCGTTCTTGCAAACACAATATCTCAAGAATGCCTCTGCAGAATTTCTTCAAACTTCAAACATCCCCTTTGACTCAAAGACAAACTAATTAGATTTTGGAAATCAAAGGTTGAAGGTCGCTGTGACCTCATGCCCATCCAATTCCTGTGAATGCAGTATCTCTGGAACACCTGGACAGAATTTCTTCAAATTTGGTCAAAGGTCAAGATCATTGTACTCACCAAAAATACTATTGGCCATAACTCAAGAATTCATACACTAATTATGGTGAAACTTCCCACATAAAATAATGAAGTGATGACATTTTATATCCAAAAGGTGAAAGGCCAACTTCACAGTGAAATTATAATGTTCAGTTCTGTATCAGTCCTTTGACTCCTCTCCTAAAAATAGTCTCTAAGTGAAGACAGCATGTTTCTCACTGGACATGATGCCAACCCTCATTTTGCCAAAAAATACACTCAATACCTGTCATTAAATTCCTTCAAATCTTCAATATATGTTACATAAGTTTGCACAGACACAACTTATCTGGTTGAGTGCAGGGATATTGTGGTATTAAATATTTGATTGTTTTGATTGATATGAGCCCTTTAAAACCCCAGCCTGCACCACCAGTAGATATAACATGCATGTCTCCTTGGGTGGGCCTGTGTGCTTTCTGTTTTTGGTTTATATGTATGTTGTACATGGATGAATTTAATGTCATAGGATTTGCATTTATATACTGTAGAGTAAGGGTTCATATTGTATATATACTACTAATTAAATTTTGTCCCATGGCTGAGGGTAGTTTGAATGAGTAAGCTGCTGCATGTGACTGTGGACACAACCTCTAACACAACTGTGGACTTTCGTGCAATTTAGGGGCGTAAGTCTTGAGAAAGGTCCTTGTGACAGAAACAGCAACATGTTTTAATAAATCAGTGCAGAGGTGATAGTGTGTGAAGGAACTGGCTTTTTGCATTAAACTGAAATACAGCCAGCGGCATTACTGTAGCTCATCTGTTAATCATGACATCAGTGACAGAACCCTGTTAAAATACAAACTAATGATACGAATCAGTACAGCCCATTTCCATTTTTTTAATAAGTGTGGAAAGACATTTGCATGTCTTGTCAGGTATTTTTACTGTTACCTTTCAGATGTTACTGTACTGCATACCAAGATGCAGGGCTTGCCTTGTCATGTTTATGCTCTGCTGTGACACTGGATTGAGCAATCCATGTCAACGAAGACAAACCATCACTGCCACTACCAGTATTATTCTCACATTATTTTGTTTTCCTTCCAGTGAGATCTGACAATGAATCTGCTGACAGCAGCGATGGCAGTGAGTAATAATCACACGTCCAAGCCCTCACAGTGTACAGTAGATCAAAGCACATTTCATATCATGGGAACAGGCAGCATAGTTTGTTTGCATGTTGCAAAAAGCTGCAGATAACAGATTGACTGTAAGATTGTGTGTAGATTATATCAGTGATTGAATTTTTAGATATATGACTGAGGAGGGCTATTGTGTTCAACGCAGCTGAAGCCCCCCCAGTGAGAAAACCCAGCCTGCTGGTGCCCTCTGGTGTTCAGACTGAGAAGGTGCTGCTGAAGGGGGAGAGTCTGCAGCTGGAGTGTATACCAGAGGGATAGTATGTTTACATTCTGTGTCATCACTTCTAGATCCACATTATCACTAATCTATTATCACATTTATCTGCCATTACAGCCCATAAAATGTCACTGTTTTCATGTCATAGTCCCACTCCCAAGATTAAATGGATGAAAATGGGAGATGACCTGCCTCCACGGACAAAATTGGACCACTATGGAAAGCTGTTGACCATATCTGCTGTGGAAGAGAGGGATGAGGGGAAATACATGTGTACAGCCAAAAACTCTGCTGGAGAGGCTGTCCACTACTTTGATGTAATAGTGGAAGGTAGGTTCACACCCAGAGCTAATTGTTTGTGCGTGTTTGTTTTTGTTTCAAAGTGAAAGCTGTTTGACACAGGGATGGCAGTTTGTTTTGACTCAGACCAACAAAGCTCTTCTTGATCTCCCAGAGCCGCCAAAGTGGCTGGTAGAGCCTCCTCCGAGCCAGCTGACTGTGATCGGGTCTGATGTTTACATCAAGTGCTCGGTCAGTGGAAAACCACTGCCAGACATAACGTGGAGGAGGAACGGAGAATTGTTTAGAGGTGAGTGGGAATAATTTGAGCTGTGGTTTTATGCATCTTCTGCCACTGTGCAGGGGCACAAAGCAGTGAGCAGCTACACCAAACTTCAACCACACAATCTGAAGTCAGCTCCACAAGTAACTGTTCTGCTAGCTGTTCTTCAAAGCTCATGAGACAGGCTTGATTACCCTGGACTGAAGTACTGGTGCAATTAAAGGTAATACTGTTGTAGTACTCTTCACAGGATGAAAGTATATATGTGAAAACTGTTTAAAAGTGTTTTACAGTATTTTGCTGCAGAAATGTCTGAGTAAAAATTAGTTATTTTGATTATTATTAAATTATTAAAAGGAATGTAGTCTAGAGCAGCCATATGTAAAAAGAAACCGCAGGATTTTTTTCTTAATATAATTGTATTTATTTTATTTTATTTATCATTTTGAAACAAGTGAATTAATTTCCAGTTAAGTTTATTGTTCAGATTTTACCATCAAACCTTATATTTACTGTTACTCTGTATTTGACGATAATATTTTTTGTTCAGGTGACAACTTTTCTGTGTGTGTGTCTTTCTTTATGTTAAGGGTCTGTGTAAAAAGGAATATTGGACAGCATATATGTTCTTAACGATTATTTCCAATATCACTTGAACTGACGATTATTATTTCCATTTAAATGAGTAATCACTTGGTCTATAAAATGTCAGAAAATTGAAACATGTCCATCATAATTTTCTAAAGCCCAAGTTGAATTCTTCGAAAATAGGTTTTTTCTTTGACCAGCAGCTCAAAACCAAAGATATTCAATTTTCATTTAAAATGACAAAAGAGGGATTTAAGAAACTGGACCTAGAGAATGTTTATCATTTTTGCTTGAAACCTGACTTCACTAATTAATTGACGATCATGTTTTTTTTTGTGCCAATTTTCGTCTATTGACTGGTTGATTAATCAACTAATCATTTCAGATTTAATTTTCACATTTGAGATGCTGAAATGAGAGAATTTGGACTTTTTTTCAAAACAGTCGCCTATTAATGTAATAGTTGTAAGCTAATTGATTAACTGAAAAATCGTTGCAGCTCTACTTTGAAATATTGAAAGTTGAAAGTGTGTCAGTGATCTTGATGTTATGTTTTTATGTATGTATGATGCTGTCAGATGACCCACAGAACAACAGGCTAGTGCTCGATGACACTGTGGTGTTCCACGATGCCGGACCAGAGGACAGTGCTGTCTACCAGTGTCAGGCCTCCAACAGTCATGGCAGCATTCTGACGAACATTAACATCATGGTCATGAGTGAGTATTACAGCAAGCCCTGGACAGGCAGCGAGGACAGAGTTATTACCTAATAAACACAGTGGCCAGTGGTCTGGGAAATGTTGTGTAGTTTGTGTGGGCTCAATAGCATTTCACAGATTTTGAGGTGGGTCATTCTTTCCACAAACATTATGTTACCTGATCCCAAACATTGTCAGGGCCTGTTATTATCCTGAAAACATTTGCCTAAAGTTACATTGTAACCATGACAGACATGCCTGGCCAGCAACAGTATTTAAGTAATGGATCCTAGATTTTTATTATTGGCTTCAGCAAATCTAATTCTATTTTGGCTGACAGTAGAAGATGCAGGTCTTCTGTTACTGTAAATAAAAAGAAATCACACCCACACACATAGCTCCAAGATTTTTGCAACTTCTGCTACTGTATCCCATCTGTCTTCAAGGATATTGTATTTAAATGGCTCCATTTATGTAGCACTTTCGTCCAAAGGCACCGGTCCCATTGGGATTAATTTCAGGGGATCACTGTCTTCAAAACGTAGGACAGGAGAGGCAGGGGATCAAACTGCCACCCCTGTGATGCCCCACTCTACCTTCAGAGCCACATCCTCTCCTATTACATACACTACTTTGAACAGAAGTACCAGGCTGTCAGTTTTCTCTGAGATTATGTAGCTCAAGTATTTTTAACTCATTTATTTCTACTCTAACACTCATTTCATTATCACTTGTCACTCATGTCTGGAGGAGCAGATAATTTTCAGTTAATTTAAAAGGAGGTAAAAGGAGAGGCTTACACATAGTGTCACCTCCCAGTGACCTCTCATTCACTAGCTTCTGTAACTCAACGCAATCTTTCATTCAGCATTTCTGAAAAAATGAGGGGTTTAATATTCAAACATCAATGAGTATCTACTGCAGTGGTTCTCAATCTGGGATCTGGGGACCAAAAGGGGTCCTTGAGTGGCTTCAAGGGGGTCCTCAGCCAAAGGAGGAACAACAAAGAACGAAATAGTGTTGACTGTTTCAGTTCATTCTAATTTATAGTGATCCTAGTGTGGGGTATGGTAATGGGTTCATAATCACAGAACCCAAGGAAACTATTCAGTTTTCACATTTTAGAGGATTTAGAAACATTTGTGCTTAAAAATGACTTAATTAATCAATTATCAAAATTGCTACCAATTCATTTTCTGTTGATTGACTGATTAATTGACTAATGATTTCAGCTCTACAGCCATATTTGACCTTTCCATGACCACACAACATAATTCAGTTATTTAAGAACAGTAATATTAACTAAACAATGATGTTAAAAAGATACACAATCTTCTAGACAAATGGAATGAACCACACAACATACTGTTGAGCAAGTTTATGTTCTTGATGTTTATTAATTTGCACTATTACAAATGTCAGTGTCAGATTTTAAATGAGTCTTCCTTTATTACTCTGTAAATTTGGCTCTCTGTTAGAAATTTTATATTTGTTGAAGTGTTACAAAAGGTTGTGATGCTTGTGCCTGAATTATATCTGTATTTGCAGTAATCTGTTCTTCTGCCCCTGTTTCTTATGAAAAAGTCCTCTTGGGCAGTAACTTGACATTTGAGCAGCTGTACTCTCCCCTCCATCCGCTTGCTCTTAGACATGGCCCCTCAGATACTGACAAGGGACAAGCAGGAGTATGCTGTAGTACTGGGAGGGGACATCGTTATGAACTGCAGTGTTTTCAGCTCTCCACCACCCACCATCTCCTGGTAAGTGATCACCAGGGAGAGCATGTATTAGTCTTGGCGACATCTGTCAGTTACAAGTTTCCCAGCAACACAACAAACACAACATTGTGACACATAAATTGTTAATACAGAAGAAGTATGATATGTTTTCTTCAGGTAACTGTGGTTTTATTCATGTATTTACATCACTGTGTTAGTCAGCTGTGTATGTTTTCCACATGTCAGTGCTGTATTCTAAAGAATGAAGCAGAGCACATACAGTGTCACTGCAGTGAGTCGTGCTATTAATCCTACACTGCTTCAGGTGCCATCAGGACTTTGACACTTACGTCTGTTTAATGAGATAATCTTCTTCCGTTCCTTGAAAATGGTCTAATTAAATCCTATTGACTACCACTAGAGCTCGGCTACAGTTCAACAAAAGAGAAATACGATCTCAGGCAGCCCATGACTAAACACTCTGAACTTTACAAAGACCCTCACAATGCTAAGAGAGTTCTTTTGGTTCTGTTAGATCAGGGGTTCTCAAAGTGCGGCCCGCAGGCCAATGGTGGCCCTCAGAAACATTTTGTGCAGCCCACAAAAATGACATGAAATGCTTGTATTATATTTTAATCATTCTAATTCTTTTTTTTTTGTTTGTTTGTTTTCCAATCATTCCATTTTAATACGTTCACTTTCAGTGGCCTAAATTTTAAAGAGAACAGGCAACAATGCCATGGCACATTGCATTCTGGGTTTTATATTTTAGGATACAGGTCTTTGTTTTCATTCATTTTGCTTAGAGCGACCACAAGCACACAGCACAGCAGCAAGCATAAATCAACAGAGAAACACAACACAAATGGGCTGGGTGGAAATTCAGTATAAGACTCCTTACTGAGAGAAGCTGAAGACAGAAACAAAGGAGCATTACTTCTACAAAATAAAGGAAATGAATCAGTCTATACATACACAGAGAGTGGTTTGGTGATCTCAACAAGCTGCTGCCAGTAACATTTGTGTTTTTGTACCTTGTTTGTGGTGCGAGTGCTGACACTTTCGAGCAGATCAGGAATTATAAATCTCTCAAGGCCCATCTTCAGGTTACAAATGGATGGGTGCAGGAACTACAAATTACTACTACAGGCATCTACAGCCTAATTTCCCACAGTGCCTTGTGTTTCGCTTCTTCTCACATTACAATCCAGTTCTCTGTACACTACTTGGCTAGTGTATCAACCTGCACCCCCCTAACAAAGGTTTGTCAGGTTAGGAACAACAACTTGTAGCTACTGATTGCATGACACCTAGTGGCACCTTATGAGTGTCACATGGATTACGTTCTGTTGTCAATGGTAGTGCTATATATCAGCGGACAGCTCAGCGGTTTAATGTGTAATTGAGATGGAAAAGCCACCAGAGAAAAAAACCCTGTACGGTTGAGGAGAAAAGGAGGTTTTCAGAAAAATGGATCAGCTATTGCTTCATCTGACCAGTGGAGACAGATAAAGTGATGTGCCTAATCTGCAAAAAGGTGAATTCAGTGCTCAAGGAATTCATGTAAAATGCCAATGCCTGCATTAGATGATACATGGCTTTTTCACTCAAATGTACTCAAATCACAAAAGTTGTTCAACTTTCTTCAGCTTTCTTCAGCTGAAGATGATTTCAAAAATGATTTCTATCTCGACCTTGACCTTGAAAAAATGATTCATACATTTTATTTCATCACACCTAGATTATTGCAGCGCTCTGTATTCTGGTCAGAAAGCCATCTATTGCCTCCAACCTGTTCAAAATGCTTGGCTTTTATTCACATTACACCACATTACTCTCGTCCTCACTTCACTTCACTGGCTGCCTGTAGGTTTCAGAATTGATTTTAAGATTTTATTGCTGACTTTTAAAGTTCTGCAGGTCCTAGGACCCAATTATATTTCTTAGTTGCTTGTCCCCTATGAGCCTGTACATAACTTAAGATCCTCAGCTGGGACCCCTCTGTCGGTTCCTAGGTCTCACTTTGTCACAAAAGGTGACAAGACTTTTGAGATAAGGGCCCCTCATTTATGGAGCTCCCTAACTGAGGATATCAGGAAACTTCAGTGTCTTGTCTGAAAACTTGTATTTTTATACAAAAGCCCTCTCAGTGAGATTTATTTTGTTTCATTCCTACTGTTTTTATTTATATTTTTATATTATTTCATTATTCTACTTGTCTTTCCTTTTACCAGTTATTATATTGCTTTATAAATGTAACCCTGCTTTCTTTTAATCTAACTCAGCCCTGCCTGATTCATCTGAAATCACAAGCCTTACTTCACCATTTTTTTTCAAAGTTAGAAAAAAGTTAGAAAAAAACTATTTCTATAAAGTGAAATATAAAGGAAACTTGAATGAATGAATGAATGAAAATGAATTATGGCTGGATGACATATGCTATACTGAAGATGATAAACGATATGGAAGCAAAATCTTCCCCTGAAATGACAAAATGAAAATGAAATACGCATAATTAACTTTGCTCAAATTTGCTCCAAAACAAATACTTTTAAAACTAGCAAGGCATTCAGAGAGCACAGACCTCTGCCACGACTAAATGCCCTGTTATGTTAACAAACATGGAAAATAATTTGTGCATTTTGTGTAGAATTTGTGAACCCATTAAATTTCAGATCGGTTCCAAATTTTACTGGGTTTTTCCTCGATCTATGCCACACCCTTCCACCAAAGTTCACGAAAACCGGGCTGGTAGTTTTTCAGCAATCCCGCTGACAAACAGACAAACAAATGGCACCAAAAACATAACCTTCTTGGCAGAGGTAACTAAAACCTCAGCTGAAAATGTCACAAAATGGCATCTAAACTGTTTTGCACTTCACTTGTTGGATAAGTTGTACACACACGCTAAAAGAGGTGTTAAATTGTCTCTCCTAGGGCCAGAGAGGAGACTCCAGAAGCCATTGAGGGGGAGCGTTTTGTTGCTCTGGAGAATGGATCTCTGCAGATCATCAGTGCAGAAAAAAACGACAGCGGGAATTACTTATGTGTTGCTTCCAACACGGAGGGCAAGTTGGCTGTTACTGCTGTGCTGGATGTGAAAGGTATCTCAACAACATGATTAGTGTTGACTTACTTAAGCAGGATTAGTACTACAGTAGTCACTGCACATGATTAGACATTAAAGGGCAAGTTCACCCAAATGACAATGACAGTTTTCAAATGTTTCTGTCTGCTTGGCTGGACTAGAGGTGGAGAAAACCTTTTTTTTTTTAATTATTCAGGTGAACTGACCCTTTAAAATTAAAGTCAACACTCGCCCCAGTACTTTAATAACTCAGACATAGTTTTTTTGTGGGTAATATATTGAGTAGAAGGCTTAAGAGCACATAATAAAAACAGTGTTGTGTTGTTTTAATCAGGAAGATTAAGTGGAAGGTAAAATTATTTTTTATTTCTTTTTGGCATGCTCTGCTGTGATTGATCAAGTAGTTAAAGTATCTTTCTCTGTGAGGTCTTTTGAAACATATTTTGCTGAAAAGCCAATAAATACTTTAGCATCTAGACTTTAAATCCATCTTTCAGTGATGTTATAAAAAGATGCAGCATGAATAATAATGTGGTGGAACATATTTAGAAATTTATTTTTCATGGATGTTTCATAAATGCAAATTGCCTGGGAAATTTATTGAGCAATATCAAGACATTTCCATTTTGATTACTCATTTCACAAATCAAAGAGGCAGTTACCGCAAGAATGACTCATTCATAAAGTAAATAATTTGGCTCAACTTCAAATATTCGCATCTTATTTGAAGCATGCAGGAATTATGAATATTTTTTTCCTCGGTTCCCGCCTAACAAGACAAATATCATTATCTTTTAATCTTTTCTGTTTAATGGATGTTCTTTTGTCCCTGACCTTTTTTGTTTCATCTTTAGACCCTACAAAAATAGTAGATCCACCCAAGGACACGCAGATCATCAGTGGGACTACAGCCCAGCTGATGTGCCAGGCAGAGTACGATAAAAGCCTGCAGGCCTCCTTTGAGGTGGTATGGAGGAAGGATGGGAGGAGATCCAACCTTCCTTTGAGGAAAATTCCAGGTAGGTGGCTGTGGTTTGATAGTGTTTCAGCCAGTTTTTAGGTGTGTTTGTGTTCACAATGGCTTTGTTCAGTGTCTCTATCTCTGTGCTAGGGAAGAAAAAAATGCATTGAAAATCCCCAAAACTTTGTTCCTTATCCTGATAAGTAGACGGCCAAAAAAGGGGATATTATTGCCCTTTTCTCTGCCGAAAAGGTTGTATTTTTTGTTTTGTTTTTTCTGTCACAGTTTTAGTAACAGTTGTTGGAAAGTTAGGCTATAGCAAAAACTGCTGCACTTACTTGCATGAGAAAAATCTAATAAACTAGTGTGTGACTGGTATGGGTCTTTAATGGCCAATCTCAACTGCAATATTTACAGAGCAGGGTGGGGCTGTCCATTTCGATGCAGATCCAGACTGAGATATAGATGAGAAAAATCAAAGCTTTTCTTGTTATTTAAATCAATAACTGTGTAGACGAATGTGCAGCTCTAGTGTAGGTACTATATGTACTCGCTGAGTACTTTGTATTTGATTGATTGATTGAATTTGTATTCCAGCTATATACTAACCAATGCACTTCTATGTTCAGATACTCTGTGGATGATGGCATGCTGCAGATCATGAATGTGAACCTGAGTGATCAAGGATTGTACACATGTGTTGCTAGAACCAGCCTCGATGAAGACAGTGCCACTGCACCACTCATCGTACTGGGTAAGAGGGTATAATGTAAATAATACAGTATAGAATATCATTAATGATTGATGACATTTTCTTTAAAACGCCTCAGACTATAGACAGTGTTATAAATAATTAAAATCAGGGTGTTGCTTTGTAGCATAGATGTCATTATCATGGTTAAAGCCTCAAGATGTTTTGGTTATTATACTGACAAAATCCACTGAAACTTATTATTTCTTTTCTGTTACAGATGTTCCTGATGCTCCGAAAAATGTAGAGATGTCTGAACATGAGAGTCCGAGGAATGTCCGCCTGTCTTGGGTGCCCGGGAGTGATCACAGCAGCTTGGTAACAGGTAGATGTTCATCTAGAAGTCGTAGAAAAACCTGATGTAATCAACACTTGCGTTTGGGAATGACTTCACTGAACAAATCCCTCCACTGCTCTCACAGGTCACACAGAGCACTAATGCTATTAGTTTTTCTCAAATGTTTTGGCTCATTTTTCAAAAGTCTTAACATTCTCTAAATGCTAGGTGCAATTGTCACAAACTGTGTTTCAGTGTGACAGTCTACCCTGGAAATGTTTCTTATGTTCAAATCTCTGTTTTGTTTCACTTTTTTTTGATACTGACTGCTAACTGTATTACACAAGAATGTAAGTTTTGTCTAGCTGAATGCTGTTGTGTATCACAGTGAGCTTGATAGATATTTGTAGAACAGAGAAAAAGGATACACATATTTCAGTCGTCATAAACATTTGTATAGTAAATTTATTTTAGTAGCAATGTGTTACATGCAGAGTGCAAACTGTAGACAATTGGACTCACTGTTTTGCACACACGCCAAGACGTGGGCAATCTCTTGTAAATAACAAACTATTTGTTCAGAGAAACTTACTGTTTTGAAAAAATGTATTCTCATTTGACAATTAAGCCAAACCGAATGAGAAAAACTGTAAATAAAGGCAGGTGCTCCCATCCCTTGGCTACAAGCAGTAGAGCAATTTATGCACGCTACACATATCCAAAGAATATAACTTTAATCATGTGTTGAATAAATGCATTGTATTTGTGGCTAATTAGCGATTTCATATCGGCAATTCAGCTCAGCTAGTTAACCAAACTAATGAGCAGGTCAAATCAAATTTTACATATTTATAGCCCAAATTCAGAATTAAGCTCAGGGGGATTCACGTCTGTGTCTTCTTGATTGTGTGTAGATAAAATGTTCTTTATATTTCCATGACAAAAATGTACATCTGATGGTGTCCTAGCTGTCTCTACTTGCATGTGGTGTGTGACAGATGGACTGTGCATGCACAAAGTGTTGCACTTCTTTAAAAAACAATGTGTTCATGGGAAATGCATGCACCATTTGAATGCAAATGAAAAAACAAAACAAAAAAAGCAAAAAAAACACAAAAAAAAGTAACCAGAAAATATTCACATTTGAGAAACTGAAATCAGAGAATTTGGACAATTTTTAATGAAATATTACTCAAAATTAGTTATTGATTATCAGCACAGTTGGCGATGAATTTAATAATCAATTAATTGTTGTGGCTCTAAAAAAAACATAATAGGTTATAGATAATAGCACATAAACAAAGTGTACGGCCTATGAAACTGGCACTTCACTTTCACCTCATTTTGTTCAGTGCCTGCTGTGTTTATAAAAGATCTCTTACACACAAATAAATTGAACTGTGTCACCTAAAAACTGGATAAGAAAAGTTCTTTGATGCCGGCTAATTTAGTTACTGCACATCCCTAAATTTTGTCATGTCTCCTGTGTGGTGAAAGGAGAGTTAACAGATTCTGCTGCTGTGATCTCTGTTGAGTGCAAACTAAAGTTCTTAGCTGTGAAGTGCTGAGCATCCTGGCAGGGAAGCTTGTGTCTCATTTATGCTTCAAAAAGGGACTTTATTTTTGGAACTTACTGATGATAAGAATTTACATAAATTGATAAATGTACCCTCTTGTAATGTTTATTAGCTTTGATATGTGTTATCTGTGATCAGAAATTAGAGCAGACATGCCTGAAGAAGATGCTTTGTTAAACAGGAATCTGCAGTCATTTTATTTGTTTAATTAGAACATCTTGAAGCATCAAACATCAGTTGTAAGGCCGTCAGCTCTTTTCTAAACCATATCTGTGGATCACACAGTTTGGTACAGCGCAAGGTGGATGTGTGTAGAAATATTAATTTAATGTAATTAATCTGCCATGGAAATTGCCAAAAGCCATGACTGTGTCTGAAATCACTCCCCCGTTTACTCATTTATTATTCCCTACATGATCAACAGTCAGTCAGGGACTCTCAGGGAGTAGTTTACTCAGACTTTGGATATGTATGAATCAACCTCATTTTCGACACGCTTACAGGTGTAGTGTTGCATAATAATTTACACATCTGTCATTTCAGCAACAAGGATGCAGCTATGCATTAGGGGATTTTGGGCAAAAAATAGCTATAGTTTAGATAACCTGCAATTATTGATTTTTTTTGCCACTTGGGGGCAGTGGAAAGAGGTTGGGAGCACAACATCGACATATCACAACCTTTCAAGTAGATATGGTGAATTTGTTGGCAGTTAATTATTACACATCCAGTAGTTACATAGAAACTTGATCATTCATTTGGAGTTCGTAGCAAAGTTTGTCGTAGGCAACTGGACTTGATAGGACTTGCCTACGACAAACTTTGCTACGAATACCATGACCTAGATGACTGAGAACCTTCACAGACATTCATTTGGAGTCATGTTTTTGGCTACTTGATGAATATGAATAATAATAAGTTTTGTTTTTGGCCTTTTCCAACTCCTGAGGGAAACTTCTGGCTATTTAACTGCTAAATGCTTAATTATGTTCAGCAGGTAGTCTTAGCTTTGTCTGTCTGCTGTTCAGTGCTGAGCAGGTAGTTTTAAAGTTTTAAACAACGAGCTGAAACTCACCCATTCATAATGCTCTGTAAAGCCAAGGGGAGCTGTATATTTGGGTGCTAATTCTCTGTACCTTTCACATTGTTTTCAGATTGTCACTTGATACATTGTTATTGTACAAATATTGATTATCATCGCTTAAAAGTAGTATTTTATTACAATGTGGAACTTTTTGAGGGCACTATGAAGAGTATACATTTTTACACATATTTACATTTGCACAAAATGACAAAAAGTGAATGTAGAACACTATTGTAAGATAGATTCATGTGCAGAAGGCTGTAGTTCAAAGTTGTGAAGTTCTGAGCGGTTAACTTTTTTCCTCAAAAGTTAGATAAGACAAAGACAAACCTGGAGTCAGGGGCATGGCTTAGCTTGAAGACTGGAAGCAGAGTGAAACAGCAAACCTTGTTCTCTTTAAAGTTCACTCCCCTACCATCACCCTGTAAGCTTTATGCTAAGCTAAGCTAATCGCCTTTGACTCCAGCTTTGTACTTAATGAACAGACATTACACAGAGTGTTATCAATCCTCTCATCATGAACGTGCTAAGAGAATGTGTTAATTGAATATGCTTATGTTTTGAATGTATCCATTTACAACAATGTTAACTTCCGTGTGAGTTAATTGCACTCACACATGCTGGTGTTATGTCCCAATTGGTTTTCAAACAAACTGGATCCTGTATGTGTGCACATGTTGGGTTCGATCTAACAGGAGCAGTTGTGTTGTGCCTCCATCACCAGTTTCGTCACACATTCACAAACATGTTACTGGTGACATCTCATGAATATGATTTGATAATTGAGCACTAAATCACAGCCATTTAGTAGAGAATTACACCTTTACACTTGGGTGGATTGGTTACCTTTGTTTCCCAATAACAAGTAGACAGACTTGTACTAGACTTAATTGTGGGAGGAAACGGAAGAAGAGCATGAGCATGAACTAGTTCAGTTTTTGGGACTGTGCACTTAGTTCAAAATTGAAAATTGCAAACTACCTATGAAGGTGAACAAGAACACTCTAATCTGTGTGAACTGAACTTAGAGGTAGCTCGTATGAAGTGTAAACTTGCACAATCCTGCTTTTATCTAATTCTCAGGAAGGAAGCAAACAAACATTTTTATCAGAATGTTTAACTATTCCTTTATTGGTCTTCTGAAGTGTTAAATATGTGCTATTTGTCTGTATCAATAATGGAGAGTGGGCTGTACAGTACAATAAAAGGAGTCTAATGCATGCTTTGTTTTCTTAGTAGCTGTGGTCATTAGCGTTATGGTGATAACTGAATGTTGCATGTCTCCTCCATGAACACAGAATTTATAGTGGAGTATGAGGAGAGCCAATGGGAGCCTGGCACGTGGAAGAGCTACAGAAAGTCCCTGGTAACCAGGCAACAGCTGAGCTGGCGCTACACGGACACCTTAACTACCAGTTCAGAGTGTATGCTGTTAATGCTGTTGGACCTGGACCCCCCAGTGAGCCCACTGAGAGATACAAAACACCCCCTGCTGGTGAGACTGGCTCCCTTTAATTAACATTTTCTGCTGTGGTTATCGCTCCATTGTGGCAGCATGCAAAGTTTTAACTTTTCTTTTGAAATGTGCAGAGAGGTTCTGTGTGGAAAGGAGAATAGCTTTTGGCCACAGGACATCGCAGCAGGTGGGGGGTGTAGATATTTTTGGGTCTCAGAAGCCCTTAAACTCTCCAAGTATGAGCTCCCTCACATGTTGCTGCTTAACCTTGGCTCTCATTTCAACATAGATACTTTTCAAAGGAGGAAACTTGTACTATACTTCCTAAAGAGTCTGGTTTAGCTTCACAATATGGATTGATATTTGCTTTTTAGCAGTTAGAGCTGAAAATACTAAGATGAACCAATTCATGCATTTTTTTTTTCATTTGTAAATATGTGATAATGCGACTTCTCTTCAAAGCTCCTGATAGGAACCCAGAAAACATCAAAATCCAAGGACATCTTCCTCATCAAATGGACATTAGCTGGGAGGTATGAGAAAGATCTTATCTATCTATAAGATTGTGCGCCAGAAACTAGTGATGTAACAATACCAGAAACTCACGGTGCTATGATTCGATATTTTTGTCATGACATTTAAAAACAAAGAAAAATGATGACTCAAAAATGTGTCCTTTATTAAATAAGTCTGATGCATACAGTATTTTTTTTAAAATTTGTATTAAACTATTTTTTCCTTTCAACTTAAAGTCCTACCACTTTCTGAGCTAGTTAGCTAGGTACTTTATTTGCATGCTAATGTCAAACAGCTAATCAGCGATATGCTTCAGATTTCTTACCTGACTTCTCTGGAGATGCGCTACCATGCACCAATCTCTTGCATTTGGCAGCACTGAGACTTGCCGATGGTGATTTGTGCTTCTTTTTAGACATTATGTAACCATTTTATATTCTTCTATTTCTGTTACATTGCAATAGATTAGATGCTTTGGTACTGTGGAAAAAGTAGTCCTGAGTGACGTTAGTACTGGATTTCAAAATTAAGGATTCAAAAGTAAAATGTATAATTACAAAGTACTCATTTAACATTAAAAAAAATTAATAAAATGATTTTAAAAACACCAAAAACAAACACCATATGCTGAAAAAGGCCAGCACCTTGAACATTTTTTTAGGGCAAGTTTGGAGAGTATTGGAGGAATGAGGATTGGAGGAATGGTGGGATGTACCAATGGACAGACAGACAAACCACTCTTCAATTACATTAGTGTGATAAAAGTAGACCTAAGCATGTTAAAAAAAAATGTCATGAATTGTCATTGACAATGAATGTTTGAATTATTATATATGTACAATTGCAAAACAAATACAGTGCAGTTGTCAGTAGCAGTCATTTTATATATATCTGGAAAAAAAAATTAACATGTAATATCTCGATAGTAGTAGTCTGGTATGGTATTGAGACATTTTTATTACGATATTGCAATATTTTGTTTATTGTCACATCCCCACTAGAAACAGCCTTTTGCAAGGTTTCTGACTCATCAGTCCACCGTTCTGTTGTAGCCCTGCTGCCTGTCGAACACAATGGCCCAGGCCTCGAATACAAGGTGAGCTACAGGAAACTGGGGGTGGAGGATGTCTGGAGGGAGCATCTGGTCAAAAGACACTCCTTTGTGGTGAGGAACACGACTACTTTTGTTCCCTACGAGATCAAAATTCAGAGCAGGAACAGTCACGGCTGGGGACCAGAACCTAAAGTTGTTACTGGTTACTCTGGAGAAGATGGTGAGTTTATAGTCAATATGTCCTCTACTGTATCTATTCATTTTATTAATACATTTAATTCATGTTTATATGCAACTCACCTCCGTTCTGCTGTTTAATTAAACATACCTTCAGGCTGAACTAACACGTGTAGCTGTTGTTTTCTTGTCACTTACTGCAAACTTTCTGTGTTATCGTATCCCACCCTGTCTTCAGTCGTCTTTTGGCATTGTCTGCGGGAAAATGTGTCAGGTTAAGTTCTTTCCTTTCTTCCTTTTGCCCGTGGTTTTAACCCCATGCAGGTGTGCAGTAGTGACTTTTCCTCCCCTCTGAGAAAAGAAAAAAAAAAAAAAAAAAACTCCTTTGCTGAATCCAGCAGGTGGCAGATAACCTTTGTAGAGGCAGAGGGATGTCAAATTTCCACTTCTGTCTCAGAAGCTGTGGGTGATTTGACAGATCACGACGCAGTTTACGCTTTAGACCAAGTGATGCACAATGGCTGCTTCTCTAGTGTCTGCTGTGCTTCTATCCTTTCCTGCTACCACTACAGTGACATGTAGAGCAGAAAATATTGAGAGATTGGTGTTGTATTTGTCCCTGCTGAAAGATGAAAAAAGATGCAAAAACTGAACAACGAAGCTGCCTCATTTTGTTTCCAGCTGAGTATGTATTTGTGCACATTTATGCTGATCTACCAGCATCACTGTTTTTATTTACTCGTTTCAGTGGCAACACATCTCTGCACAGCCTAAACAAAAAAAAAGAGATGTTTTCTGTCCTAAACAGCTCAGACCATCTAATTAGGCCGTTTTTTTCTGTTAATGTTCTGTCATTATACGTGTTTTATGGTAGTGTTAAAGAGTCTCTGCACAGGTGGCTGTTGTTTTCAGTATGTCTGTTTTTCTGACCTTCCCCTGTGTGTTCTTCAGTCCCACTGCAGCACCGCGGGACGTGGCAGTGGAGGTGTTCAACACTACTGTTCTGAGAGTTAGCTGGACCCCGGCTCCACCTGCCACAGTGAGAGGTCATCTAGGAGGCTACGGTGTAAGTGTTCATGCTCCTGAACATGATTTCTTTCAGACTGTGTTGTACAGCTGAAGACTTTCAAGGCAACAGAGGAGCAGAGAAATTACTGGTTTAAGTGTTTTTAGCTGCATTAGTTTGTAGATAACACAGGTGCAACAACATACTGAGCTGCAGTTGGCACAATTTTGTAAAACAATTAACTTTCCTTTCTAAGAATCTGTAATTATAGAGGCAAAATGCAATTGAAGGTAGCCTTATGAAATAACATATCTAATATTTACTTACTAAATACTTATATAGATATTACTGACAGTGGTTCCCAACCTGGGTGTCCTGACCCCCAGTAGGGCTCGCCAAAGGTTCACAGAGGTTCACTTGGCCTTCTTCATTTTTAGAGGGTGTAAGAAAACTTCATCTCATCCTGCATTAGATAAACAATCAAAGTGCTTATAGAACAATGAGAAGAAAACACTGAATTTGTCAAAAAAGAGACCTTTTAAATTTGTATGGTTGTTAAAAAAATATAATACAGACAGAATTGTATAAAAAAAAAAGTTACTAAAAATATCAGGGGAACTCTCTAATGCGACATTCACATCAAATCATCTGCTATGAAGTTTTATGAGGGTCCTGCAGTTTACTGTTTGGCTTAATTGTACAGCTAATCAGTTGTTCCATAAGAATTGAATATAATATTAAATATCCATAAGATATGCCACTTAGTCAGTGGTTGTCAGTTTACTTAATGATAGAAGAGTGGCCCCTTAAGGAAAAAAGGTTGGGGAAACAGTCATCTAACATAAAATGCTATCAATATTTTCTTTTCTATCAATGTTGGAAGGACTGCAAGAGTCACTGGTTCATAATCCTAGCTTTGGAAGGTTAACTTGGAAGAGCAAAACCCTTTACCTGGATTACCAGGTGCAATCAGAACTTTATTCTTAGTCTCATTATGTATATTTATATAGAAAACACAGCTCCCCAGGCACCACTGACCTTCACTGTTTAGTCTTTTATAGTTGCCCAGTGATTTTATAACAGTAAATTTTCTTCTTTTTTAGGTACTGTATCTTGATAGTATCTATATTGAAACTTCCACAGTACTGTGCCTATGTGATACTGATTATCTAATTAAACAGAACATTATTAGTGATACATTGACACTGGTTGTAAAGCATGAAACTCATACTTTTCTAAAAATATACTTGTTGATTAAATATGATAATTTTGTATGTATATATGCTAGGATATAGTCATTATGGCAATGAGCACATAGAGAAATAGCATTCCCTGAAATTGTAATGGCTTATGATTTTGTGGGTCGTATGCGCAGTTTTTAGAGAAGTTTGTTGTCAGGCTTGTGATACTTAAAACAAGAAATAAGTTCACAGATGACATTTTTGCTGGTGGGTTCATGATTTTTAATCTTTAATTTGTTCAATTAAATGTGTAATTTAATAAAATAATGTGTATGACTATAATTCAATTAAAACATACTTGTTAAATATGGTAATAATATGATACAGTACCTGGAAAAATTATGCTTTTGGGACACATTTTTTTCTTTCCCCCTCTGTCAAGTGTGTAGGTGTAGTCATTAAAAGTATGGAGGCGGCATAGTGGTTGACAGAGTGACAATGACAATGTGATTGTGTGAAGTAGCTATTTTAACACATCATCACTTGAGGTGGTTGGTAAAAAAGTCACATCTCAGATTCACTGTTCATATGTTATCATATTAAAGGCAAACCAGGCTTTAATTGCTGCTCCTGTATCTCACTGTTCGGTCTTCTTGTCTCTGTTCTCTCCCTCCCCTCTGTTCAGACTTGTTCATCACCTTTGTCCGTTGCTTCCCTCTCATAGGTTCACTGGTTGAGAAAACGGAGTCTGCTGAATCCCAACAAGATTCTAGATGAACGCCAGTCCATGTCTTTTCCAGGGAAGAGGACTCATGCCATCGTGCCGGGCCTTGAACCATTCTCCGAGTACAGGCTCACTGTCAACGTCTTCAACAAGAAGGGCAACGGGCCCAACAGTGACCCGGTCACCTTCAACACTCCAGAGGGAGGTGAGATGACACAAACATGCAGCACACATCATATGAGTTATCTTCACACGCTCAGAAATATTAGTGCTAAGAATGCAAAAGGTAAAAAATATCCTCAAGCTTGCAAATCCTTTAATGATGTGGTGGACATTTAAAGGCAGGCTACAAAAGCACACATTTCATTTACACTGAAAACTCTACTCAGAAAATGTGTTTTCCTTATTGTTATTTCACTTGGATGTTTGTGCTTCACTGTGCAGAATAATAAATGTGCAGAGTTTGACACCAGAAGGCTGTTTTGACTGTTTTCAGATTCATCTGCTGTAGGAGGCAAAGTTTCTCTGTGCTCACCTTAAATCTGACTTCAAGACGTGCACCTACAAGCAACTAGTTTGGAAATCAATCATGGTTCAGTGTGATGTGGACAGTTGAAACCTCCAATGCAAAAGAAAGTACGAGGCATTTTGTGTCCAGTAGTTAAACTTTACAAAAGAAAAACCTTTGTAGAATTATAGATTCTGGATTTTTACCTCAATGAGGGAGAAGAATAGATGTAAATTTAAAAATATAACCAGATCATTAAACCTTTTGTGGAAGAACCATATCAGATACAAATTATAATTCAGTGTCCATTAAGTATTTTTTATACCTGCTCTCATGTCCAGAGGGGATCTTTAAATAAAGTAGGTACAATAAAATCCATGCTTTTTAAGAGCACTTTCAAGCTACCTAAACTAAAATATTTCCATATTCTCAAAATCTTTATCATCACATCTAAATTGTTACTATAAATGCAACTGGGAAAAATAAAAGTTTACAGAATTACTCTATACCCACAGCAGTCAATATATGTTAGTTACTTTATTTATCTTACCAGCTGTTCATATCAACTTTAATTGAATGTTTTGATCATTCTGACACCAGGAGAAAAAAAATATGATGATGAGATCATTCAGTTCACATTTTATTATGTTGATGAAAATTATGTAGATGAAAGACCAGATAAAGTTCAAGCAAGAATTTTTTCAAGGAGTATATTTGAATTCAAGCACATTCCTAACCATGAAAACGTAATTGTTCAAATTAAGCATTTTCCAAACTTTCAAGACTTCGTACAAACCCTGAAAAAGTTTAGCCTTTAGATCAAGAGAGAAAGAGGAAATCATCAAAGGTGGCCTGATTTTATGTTCTTCATAAAAATACTTGTTAAAGGCTGCTCAGTGTTACATCCTTGTAAAATGACAAATTTGCTTAAAACAACTGTCATGTGCTACATCAGTGTGCTTTTTCATCCCTTTAACAAATAAAAGCAGGGTAAAGAAAGCTTAAAAAAAAGTTTAAAGCATGAAAGAAAAAATATCAAGCATGAAAACGTGCTCGGCATGAGAGAAAGAAATCTTAACTTATTTGGACATGACTGGATTCAACATCCTAAAAATATTCTTCACACTAAAACAGACTGGCAGTCTGATGTTTAACCACCTCTAAATAAATCACAAGGTGCTTGAGAAACAATTCTTTACAATACGTGTGTTAACGTTACTGTTGTCTTCATAGTTCCTCAGCAGGTTCCCATCCTGACGGCCTCCAACCCCCAGAAAGACTCCATTTTGCTGGTATGGGGTCCACCGCTGGAAGCAAATGGCATCCTCACTGGTTATCTCCTGCAGTACCACCTCAGTATGTACACACACACGTACACACACACACAAGCCACACACAATGTTCTTTGACTAATTAGTCATTAACTTACAGTGTAGACCTTTGACCCTACCTGCGAGTGTTTTCATTAATAGATTTCTCTTTGCCGTAGCTTTGTTTGTTGTGTGAAGCATTGTGGGTGAACAGCAAGCAGAAGTGTAGCTGCAGTGTTAGAGCCTGTTCATATCTGTCATTAACATGTGTCCTGTGAGAGGACACATCAATAACATGTGGACAGCTTTTAGTACATGCGTTCACACCTGGCATTACAGTGCATCTCTAGATGTGTCTCGAGTGGCCATTGGCTATTTGGCCATTCAATATGAAAATTTGACTATTAGTTCTATTAGTCTATTAGTTTTTTTTTTCAGTGCCACACTAAACTCCTATATCAGCGTACATGAGCTTTATGTTTTCCCTGCGCTCACTAGTGTGCTGGGATTTTATAACTGAACTACTGTACTGTTAGGACACACACTTTACTTTCTCTGATTGCATGGAAATCTAATGTTTTTACATCACAGATGAAGATGAAAACTATTAAGGAAAGAGTCAGAGAAAGTAAAAGTGTGAATCCCAGTGCATCACGGAGCATCTCTTCTGTCTACTTTTCCCTGCACAGTGTTTTTTACATGGAAAGAAACATGTTAATGTTGTGCATTTAATGCTGAATTTACAGGCACAAATGACTCGCTGCAGTTGTTTTTTTCCCTGCTCAGTATGCAAATCAAAACATTTGCAAAATACATAGTTTTTAACCTGTGGCTCAACAGTAGTCACCAATGCACTGGGAAAAACTGTCACAATGAATTCCACCCAAGAATAAAAATAACTTAATGTATAACATTTGCCAAATTTACAAGAAGGCCCAGATAATTAAAAAATTGTACCAAATAGCATATCACAAAGTATATAATGTTGCTCCTCACTCAAAATCTCTCAAAATTGCATTATTTTTTTAAGGCAATCTGGTTGCTAGTGTGTTCAGAAACACCTGCTGCTTATGTTGGCAGGTAAACGCATAACATAAAAACAGGACAAGATATCACACCGGAAACCCGCGGCGCACCAACTCAACACAACTCAGCTTTATTTATATAGCACCTTTCATACACATATGCTGCCCAAAGTGCTTCACAAAAATGAAAACAACATACAGGAAACAAAGAAAAACAACATAAAAATAACATAAACATAAAAATATAAATGAATAAAACATTTGCAGGAATGAAATTGCAACGATAAAACAATAAAATGAAAGTCAGAAGAATTAAGTAAAAGGAACACAGAGAAATAGAATAATAGTAATAATAATAATAGAACAAACCAATGATTGAAGCTTAAAAGACCAAGGTTACATTACTACCAATTAACAATTAAAAGAGAAATTAAAAAGATAGGTCTTTACATTCCTCCTGAAAATAAAGAGTAAGAGCTTGCTTATCTAATGTCAAAAGGCAATGAGTTCCCGAGTGTAGGGGCATAAAAACAGTTGGCACTCTCACCAGTATGTTTGTGCAACACGTAAGGAACATTTAAAAGAAAAGCAGTGTTTGTAAATCCTCACTTATTCTGTCCTCTATCTCTGTGATGGAAACTGATTTTCATATCGAAACACGTCTTTAGCAGGTCCCTCAGTTCCACTGGAGTTTATTCTTGAAACTTGTAAAGTTTTCCTTTTTAGTCTTTGATGCCATTTTCATGAATAAACACCTCCTGATAATGGAGCAGGAAGTGAAGCGTTAAACGGTATTATTGGGGCGTCAATTATGCCAAAGTCTCATGCATGTGCAGTCAAATGCACAGACAGATCATTTACACATTTATCTTAAATTATGTGTGTTTGAGGCCTTCATGTGAAAAAAAGTAAGAGAAATTCAACATAGGCATACAATAATGTTCTCACATTAGGCTCAGTGTTCCTACTAAGCTGTTAACATGTCTAATGAAAATGAATATTCCTCTAATATTCCCTTTTACATGCAACCATGCACCTTGCTTCTTTCAGTCAAAAAAAGGATTTTTCCAAAGTTTTCCACCAGTAGCAGGCTATATTAGATGATGCAAACACTGCCTCCCTTTGTTATTCGTTCAACCACCCTCTTGAAAAGGGCGGCGTGGTAATATGTGCACATATCCAAGTTTTTTATAATGTTTAAAAGTAGGTGTATTTTTTCTTCTGACTAGAAATCCGGAATGTGCTATTTAAATTACTTGTATTCAAATTCAGAATACCTGTTCTCTGAACTGTCCACTCGCCCAAGACGCAAAAAAAAAAAAAAAAAGAAAAGTCTGAACAGCCTTGAAGTGGAGAGTAGGTGAGAAAAGATCAGGTCAGAGGGGAGGAAGTGTGGAGGGGGTGGATGTGGGATGCTACAGTTTATCTTTGAGCCTGCAGGTTTGATGCCTTTTTGATGAACCTGAAAACATGCAGCACTACGTACAATATTATCTATACCCTTCTTCCCTCTCCTCTCCTTGTTGTGTTACCATACCAGACACTAGGTTGCACTGTTTAACACTGAAACCCCACAATGTTCTGCAACAGTCTCATTGTGCAAGCTACTTTAGACTGTGGTTTGACAGTTTCCTCTGCGTTTCTTATCTTGAATCCTTCTGGACTGCACGTTCTCTTCCAGAAGGATCATTTAAACCAGCACAGTTTGTGCCTCTTCAACAAAATTCTTTGGCATTTATCACTCAGAAGCATTTCTCCTTGCAAAATAACCCACCTTTATGCTTGAGAACAGTTAGGGTGAACAAGTGAGTGAGGGGCTTTCATTACGCTTCCTCTGTTTTCAAAGCCTACACTCTCGTTGGCTGACATTTCTGAAGTCTTTTGTGTAAAATGTGAAGGCAGAGACAGCCCTTTGCCGCCTCCACCAGCACCCACGGAGTCTGGCCAGCTCTTCAATACACTCTGTCCCCTTCTCCTCTCTGCTTTTTCCCATATCAGATGTCAGACTTTACACAGATATTCCCACACAATGCAGGCTGTGGGTGTTGGAGGTTTTTTCGGTCGAACTGATTCACCATGTAACTCAAGGATATTTCAGTTTTTTTGTTAAGGTTTCTGTCGATTCACTGAATATAGTATAACATATGGCATATGATATATGCATCCAGCCGAGTCATGAAACTGCTATGCAATTAGAAAGCGAATAATCTGATGATGTTCACAAACACCTAAAATATCCCATTTTCTGTGTTGCAGACAAAAACATCAATCGGTCACACTTTATTTTACAGTACACCAATAAGACATAACAAGAAGTACTGTGTATCAATTCAGACAAAAACTAGAAATAATGTATTCTTTATGGGCGGACGTTTAGCTCAGTTGGTAGAGCGTCCGACCCATGTATGGAGGCTGTTAGTCCTCTGCAGTGGCCGCTCGTTCGACTCCCACCTTCGGCCCTTTGCTGCATATCATCCCCTCTCTCTCTGCCTGCTTTCCTGTCTACTCTCTGGCTGTCCTATCAGATAAAGGCAAAAATGCAAAAAAATAACTTAAAAAAAAAAAAAAGTATTCTGTATTAGACCCTTTATTATAGGCCCTTAGATTTTATTAGAGGGAAATTTGCGACATATTACTACAGACCTGTAGTTTAAACTAAAGTGTATTATTTTCACTCTGATTTGATCAGAGAAGTAGCCACTGGTCTTGGCCACTCTCAGCCAAAGAAGGCGTGTCTCAAGTAGCACACATGTAATTTCACTTTGGTTTGATACAAAGTATCATTTGATACAAAGTGCAGCTTGGTACGTCTCACTAGTGTGCCATTATGTGTATAGTGTCTGATTAGGATATAACTACTGTCTAAAAAACAACCTATTATTTCTAGTTAGTGTACTGTATATTAAAGCGCCACCAATTATTTTCCGACTAGCTTGGCACATAATCAGTTCTCACCTGCATTTCAGTATTGGCACAGCAATGACATCACCGAGGGGGGTTTCAGGAGTGTTTCTCTTCTTTCTACAGTCTGCATGCATACTGTACTTTGATCTATAATGCAAGTTTGGTGATACATTATGCTGCTTGTGATTGCTACTCTCCGGATTTCCCTCCTACTGCCTTATGTTTAATTTTTTTCTTTGGTCTGCTTGTGTTCCTTCTGCTTTTACCACCTGTTGTAATTTTTTCTTCCTTTTACACTAGTGTGTTCTTTTCAGCATTTCCTCCTCCTCCTGTTTCTTTTTTCCTCTCTCCTCCTCCTCCTCTTTTCATCCATTGCTCTCTTGTTTACCCACTCCCCTCCCTCTGCTCCTCTTGAGCTCTCTATCTCCTCCTTTCATCTCCTCTCGCCTTTCTTCATAATGTATTCCTCCTCAGCTCACCTGTCACGACATGTATCTGCAACATTCACTTTCTGCATGAGCTAGCATGACATCCCTTCATCTCCCTCCTCCCTCCACCATTGACCCTCATTATAACTGTGTTCCATTAACATACAACATGAGCCAGCAGTGATGAGTTTTTCTGTGTCTCTCTCCGTCGTGGGCTCACTCATGCTCGTGAACTGACCTGACATCTCTCTCCTTCCTCTATAGTTAATGAGACACACGAGGTGGTGACTCCCAGAGATAACATCACCGGTCTGACCCACCCAGTGGCAGTTGAGGCCTAAGGGGAGCAGCCGCTACCGCTTTCAACTCAGGCCTGCACTCGAGCAGTTGTGGACCTCCGCTGGCCAGGAGGGCTACACTGTTGTTCAAGAAGTGAGTGGATGAAATCAGTGTACTGTTGTGAATGTGGCCAATAAGGTGTCACTTGCTTTGGTTTAGGTGTGAAAGTCTTTTGATGCATACAGTCAGGATGGAGCAGCGATTTTAAAGTTTGGGTCTAGAGGGAGAGCGCGCTTGACACCACCACAACCTCCAGCTGGCCCAGGAGGGCTACACGTTGTTCAAGAAAGTGAGTGGATGAAATCAGTGTACCTGTTGTGATAATGTGGCCAATAAGGTGTCACTTGCTTTGGTTTAGGTGTGAAAGTCTTTTTGATGCATACAGTCAGGAGTGGAGCAGCGATTTTAAAAGTTTGGGTCTAGGGATGGGGCGTGACCACCACAACCTCCAAGCTTTCCAGTCTTCACAACATTCCAAATCAAAATTAATCCATGCAACTCTAGATTTTCTTCACCACCATGTCAATAGTATTAAGTTTGTAGTGTACATTGTAGCACCATGTCTTTCACCTGCAGATACAAAATTCACCAGCATCTAACATAGCTTAGTATTAAAGCTACTACAAGGAATTTCATATTTTATTGATTTTGGAGGCTCCTGTGGACAAAAGTGATAGTGTTTCCGCCATAATAGCAAAATATAACGTTAAAAATGAAATTATCTGAATATAAATCTCCTTCTGCTTCTGTTTAACTGCCTAACATACTACTAACTGTGACTTTGCCTTGGAAAACGGAAACATAGGCCTGTTTCATCTTATTTCGAGGAGAATCTGTTGGTGGGCGTTAAGAATAACTATATAGAAATAGACATTGTTCTTGTGGATGGCCTTGTTAACAATAACAATCGTATATAAATCTAATTCTAATTGTTAAGTGTTACCGAAAATTCTACATTAATAACTGGTTGTTTCATACCTCTGTCACCTCTAATCTGTCAATAGAACTCCAGGTGACAGAGGCCCTGTTTCTGAATGTATGCACGTACCATATTTTCAACAGTTTTCTCTTTCCTGGCCTGGTGGGTTGGCCAATCAATCTAACTTGACCAACAAGACCAGTAGCACCCATGGGTGCAAAGCACCTGCATTCAGCAGATCACTACAGACATGGTAGTTGCAATGTAATAATTCATGCAAAGTAGAGATATTTATACTAATGATTATTTTACCATAAATGACACCATTTTTATAGTAACAGGGAGCACTAATTATCCTTTGAAAACAGTTGTATAATGTCTTCTGCGGCTCTGAAGAACAATCTGTCAAGTCTTGGAGAATAACCTCTGATGATGTCATTAGGGTTATCTGGGCTTGAAAACTACATTTTTTAAATGTATGCTTTTGTTTAACACTTGTGCCATGGAGTTTGAACTAAGTGGGTGTTTACAAAGCATGGATGGTGTACTGAAAAGACTCTTTTCATCGCATTGTGGGAATTGTGGGATCCAGTGTTTTTGGAGCTCGCCCCACACTGAATAAAAGTCAGGACATTTTGTCATCTGATGCAAAGATTTTGATCTTTGCATCAGTTCACTGATACATATTCCTGCATCGCTGCATTCTCACTTGTCAAAACAGTTTTGGCCAGAGCCATTTGTAGCTTTAAATAAAAGCAAAAAAGACTTCCCTTTAGACATTTTTTAAGAGATACGGGGAGTCATTGTAGCTCATCTAAAACTAGAGTGCTGCGATTCCTCTTTTTTAGTTTTGTTTTAAAGTGTAGCAGCAGAATAATGTATAATTTTTTATCCTCTAAATAGCCTTTTACTGAAGACCAGTGCAAGACAAGAAAGCATGAATTCACTTTGTGGCAACATGCTAGATTAGGAGTGTCAGTATCCTTAAAATATTTCTTACATTGTTTGAGATGTTGGCCTGCACATAAACTATGTTAGATGAAAGAATGCTATTTTGGTTACTCTGCTGATGTGCGATTTAAAGCTTAGTTCAAATTCAAAGACAGGCTTCAAGTACGACTTCTGATCTGGGCAACCAGATTCAAAATTCTTGGATAGTGCATTTTTTTCTTCATCTAATTCTCGATTACAGAAACACAGAATGTGAGTGAGCTTAAGGCATTTTGTTCATTTGGCTCGACTGAAATCTATAATCATATGTCATCTGCATGGCTGTGAAAATTGACATTACAGACTTTGAAGAAATCACCTAAAGGAGGCATGAAAGGGAGAGCTTCGCCTGTGAGATCAAAGTAGCTTCCCAGTACTACAAAAAAAGAATTGTTGCTTCCTGAATGACATCAATAGCTGACAAGATATACAATTCCCTGCCAGTTATGTGCTGCATGTATAAAACAAATTTAAAACGTGATCAGAAGAAAAACCTGAAGATACTGCCAGTGCCAAAATTCCACAAATTCCACATTTAGATCCATTCAGTGATGTGCTTTGGCTTGTCTTGAAAGTCTGACTGAAACTATGATTGGTTATATTATATTGGTTAATTTCAGAGAGCTGGTAACCTGTTCAAGTGTCTTATAATTGAATAAATAAGTGTTTAAAGATGGACTGCATGACAATGCTGCAATACACAGCAATATAAAGTTGTTAAAACACATAATTCCATGGCAACTGCCTTCACTAGATTTTTGACTTTTGAATCAAACTCACACTCTTAACTAAACAAAGTTTTGTCAACCTATAATTTTTTGTTGAAATAATTTCCTTCTTTTTAGATACCCCCAAAAATGTGCATTTCAAAAATTGTTTACAGTGATCTGTGAACCTGATTTGTCATCATTTTGATGCTTGAAAATTAAAAGGTTGATTTTAAAAATGTTACTCATGTCACTTCAATGTCACTTCAATGAGTGTACAGTAATTTTTGAAATCAATTTTTTGGGGGTTTCTAAAACTCAAAGATTCAAGTTTATCTCAAGTAGGTTTCACGCCATGATTGACAGCTGAGCCCTGCTTGCAACTGGCTGTTTGGGCGGCACCTTGATACTGTGGTTCCAAACCCAGTAAATACTGCATAGACTCCAAATGATGTCACCAGTGTAAGATGACAACACTTGCATCTGGGATATTTTGGCTTCATTTTTGTACAATGGGAGGAAGTGGAGGCATACTATCCATCTTATACAGTCAATGTGTCTTTCTTTAAATTTGGGGACCTGTAACCACTGAGAACCTCATTGTTCAGGTTAGTTTTTTTAGGATGAACAACACAAAAAAATCTCAGTTTCGTATGTTCTGAGACAGTGTTAAAGACACATTCAAAGCACTAACTGTGACTGAATTAAGGATTGAGGATTTGCTGAGGATTTACTGTCAGACTAAAAGAGTTTTGATGCAGAAATGAACAAAATGGTCATAGGCGACTGCTGTTTGAAGGAGTTAGTACAGGGATTTTCATTTTATAGCTACTATACCAGTGGAGTCTAGAAAGTGAATGTCAGAGGTCGGGCAGGTTTTAATAGCTGATCCATCATAGATCACAACACTGTGGAACTTCCACTGTAGAAACAGGCTCTTCTCTCAGTGCATACAGCCTTATCATAAGTAGTTACGGGCTCTTTATAAATTAAACATGGACTCTCAGCTCAGCTTTTCTGAATTTCTTTTCAGCGGTTCTACATGATGTCTTTAGCGTGTGAATAGAGTTGATACATCATGGTGATGTTCTGTCACACACCCATTTAATGACCTTGAGTGTTCATCAGGTTGTTGTTCAGGGTGTCATCCATTTCAGCCACGGAGCCGGTCTCACTGAGAGAATTAATGAGCTGCTAAGTTCAGAGAACAAAACCTCCGCTGTAGCCTCTTTGATCATTCTGAACGGAGATTTGTCTGATGTTTGTAGTTTGTAGTATGTAGGAAAAATTCACAACAATCCGAAACAACCCTTTTGATATTGCCTGATCACATATGTTACAGTGAACTCTAATAGGTTAATGAATGCAGTAGTATAAGGGTCAGCATTATTGCAATAACAAATGTGTAGTTCCCCAATTAAAAATTTTTAGTAACACTTTATTTAACAACCATTAATACATGCTTAACCGACATTTCACTGTCAATAAACAATTAAGTTATTTAGTATATTTACTAATTATTAATAATGCTATACTTGTCAAAATTTGAGATGTCTTTGTTAAGTTTGCAACAATATTTTTTTATTAATGTTTATTAATGTAAATAGAATGTAATTGTTACAATGTAATGATTGTCCTATCAGTTATGATTCAAAATGTAAAAAAAAGTTCATATTAACACAAACTAATGATAAAAAATAATATAAATTATAGCATTACTAATATTCAGTAAACATTTATTATAATTTCATTGTTTGTTAAGTTTAATTAACTATCACTAACTATTAACTGTTTATTAATGATGGTTATGGTCATAAAGTGTTACCAATTATTCTATTCTATTATTCTATTATTCTATTCTCTTGTTGTTCTGTAGGAGAACTGTAGTCCACATTTCAGTTCTAAAAGTAAGGTGTTCAAAACATGATATGTCTAGATCAACCTCAGTGCAGCTTGTTTGATTAAAAAAACAAGTAAACAGTAAATTAAAGTCTTCGTTCTTATGAAAGAAAGAGAAAAGTTGATTGGGAAAAATGAGCTACACTGTTCGTTTTGAGCCACTACATTCACATCTTTATTATAAGACTGATTGGCTAATTAAGTGAAATGTATGTGATTATAGCATCATTTAATTCTTCCCATTGCCATATTTATTTATTTATTCATTATTAATCTGTTGTTTTTGTAGAAAAATTAGACACACCCTTTTTAAAACTGGTGCAGTCCTCTCTGTGTGCTACTTTCAGCCGATGCATTTTACCACTAGGGGGTCCCAAAGTCAAAAATGTTCAGATTCTACACACACGGTGTCTTTAATTTGTATCTTACATGAAGTAAATCCATGCAGATTTTGTCTGCTTTAGTTTAACTCTTTGCTAACACTTCACACTCCTTGATTGTTGAACCATATAATTTAATTCAGCCAATTTGGCAGAAAGATTGACAACACAACCTGCCACCATTCAGATTTAGCTGCTTTTGGCAGGTGTTAATTTCAGCCCTGATAGTACACAATTAACACTGAGAATGAGTGCTAGATTTTCATGATAGTTTAAAGTTCCTGGATAAGTCCTCTCTCGATTATTTGGCAGGCATAAAAAAAATATGAACGCATGAGGAAATATTTGTCTTCCATCTCTGAACGTTTTAATGAAAGTTATTCATTCCTCCCTGGCTTTTATGTTTCCTTTGAGAGGCTGTGCATCTTGTAGGTGGATGTCCAGCCTGAGAGCCATTAGATGCATTGTTTGTAAATATGGTTGAGTAGAGGCTCAGTGGGGAGATAAAATGCTTCTGTTTTGGAGCGCTGTCCTCAGGGCAGGTTAGTCACAATGCAGCAGAGTAGATTTATGGATGCCAATAGCAGGGAGCAGGGGCATTTGTGAATTTAGAAACGTTGATGGGCGGTGATGGAGTGACAGTGAAAGAAATGAATGCATGTGGGTTAGAGAGCTCAGACTATGAAGTGTTCCTTTTAGATTTCACCTTTCTGACTGATTGAGCTTTTAATGCTCATCGCTGTTTAGTTAGGTTAAACAGTTGTCTGGTTTAAAAATAGTCCAGACAAATTACACAGTGGAATACCGGAACAAAAAAAAGCCAGTATCAGCAGATATGTGTCTGAGAGTGTGTGTCCACATGTCTTTGTTTGAAAGGCTTGTAATGCAAAGAGAGTGGCTGAAGTGAGAGACAGAAATAAAAAAAAACAAAAAAAAAAACACAAAACGATGGGGTGAAACATCTGTGAGAAAGAGGAGCAGGAAAAACTGAGGAACAACTAACAGCCACAGCAGACAGAGAAAAAATATCTATTTTCCTCCGTCAGGTCTCATGAGATAACAAAGAAGCAGAGATAAAGCGGACTGCAAACATGACAAAAAGCACAGAGAGAGACACACAAAAATATCCAGCTCCTCCAGAGATTAAATTATTTGCTCCCTGGCACGGCATTTGAACAACCAAGTTGTTATCGCCAACATATTTACTAATGGCTTGAACTTTATGTTTGAAAAAGTTTAGTTAGAAACAAAATAATCAAGGGCTTCAATTAGCTCAGTGTGCGGCAATCACAGCAGGACGGGCCGTGTCAGTGTACAGCGGTTGTTTATATGAGTTCAAGTTGGGGCGCACAATATTCATGCTAGATAATGTGAGAAGTAATACAGACAACAACATGTGCAAATTAAACGATGTGTGTTGCTTCAGGTAATGAAACAGTTATGCCAATCATTCCAAATTCAGTCCATATAAAATCAATGTAACACTGGAAAATTACCAACACAGGTTATCTGACCAATACCAACACAGTGAAAACTAAAATATCAACTATGTGACAATAAACCAATCATAATAATTATTTTAATTTAATGTTCACTTATTAAATTCGGGTGAATCCAGTCCCCAACAGTTTTTACTTTTCGTCATGTGCTTTCTCTTCAGTAGTAAGCGCACAGGCCAACCTAAGGACTGAAACTATTTTTTCTCACCCAGTTTTAACAGCAAAAGCCGGGATGTTGTCCTCAGTGTCTATTGAGCGAAGCATTTAGAGACTGACTTGGAGTCTACAATCTATCAAATGATGATAGAACAACAATGTGACAATGAGGAAGGGGTTGCTTGTAGTGATGAACCTACAGAGAATTATCACCTGAATCTGCACTGACAGACTCAATGATAGCTCATCCCTCTTTACTTTGTTTCCTGCCTGCAGCCTCAACACCCACCTACACACTTTGTCGGCACAGGGAATATGTATTGCCCACAAGTAGAACTAAAAGACATGAACTCTCCTTCAATCCATGAGCTCTGAAATTGTTTTACAAATTACTTATTTATTTTAAGAATTATGCTTTGATGTTATGATGTTGATTGCCGCATAGGGTCCATGAGTTGAGCCAAAAACATGAACTCTCCTTATTCGTCATGCTCTTGAATTGTTTTAGAAATGACTCATTTATTTTAAAGGTTTATGTGCTTGATTTTATGCTTTAGCTTGAGGTTGTTTGCTGTTATGTTTGATGCATCTTAGGATTTACCACTTAAAATATTTCATGCTGTTGTACCTTGCCTTGTCAGACGTTATCAAATGAAACTTAAGCTCCCCTTAGCTTTAATGTCAGCACATTGTTCAACTTAACTAGTTTTAATTCACTCTTACTGCTCTCATAGTGTCATTTCCAGCCAAAGCAGCAGTTGTTTTCAGTGAAGAAGCTCTAAAAAAAACCACTGTACACTACCTGCTGCCACCAAACAGCAGACAGACAGACAGCAGTTAGCGACTAGCTGCTGACCAGAAACATGACTCCAAATGAAATAAATGAATAAATAATGAACTGTTTTCTCAAAAGTTCTAAACATATACATACTGACATTTGATTGAGTGGAGTACACAGCATTTGTCATTAAATACTAGTACTGCCCTTGATAAAAAATTTTCCTTGTCAGCCAGTAGTCATCAGTTTAAGCCATTAGTCGACTAGTTGTTGCACGTTTATGATATTATTTTAATCATTAAATATATATTTTTGGAGCACAAAGTGAGTCACCTGTTAAATGCTAACAGTAAAAGCAGTAATGATCTGAATGTGAACTGATCATTTAGTTCATTATTTCAACACAATACAACATCACACAACTCTCGCTGTTCAAAACACGGGAATAAATAAGTTTCAGCCTCAGAAAAACAAACACTCGTGGACTTTCGAAACTACGGGCAGTATGTACTGACAAATTAAGTTGCTAAGTAACAAACTTGCTTCTCAACCGCTTCACTCCTCCACCTGAACCCAGTGTGTCTTCATTGTTTCCGGAGTCTGGTAGCTGCTGTAATGTTAAATCCCCTCAGGTGCTGTATTCCCTGTCAATTGACCTCCACTGACCTCAGAGGTTATGTCCCACAGGACCACTAACTGAGCTAACTTCCTAATGGCAGCCACAGCACAGTTAACAGCAGTACACTGAGAAAAAATGATCGCTGTTGTATCAATCCCAAGGGCCCAACGCAAGATGCAGCTCCTGAATAGATTTTGAGGTGTTTTTATTTTTTTTTCTGCGACTAACAAATGAATGAATAAATGTCGGCCACATGAACAAATGTGGTCGACTATGACTTTTGGCACCAACTAACAGTTAAGTTGACTATGAGGGGGCAGCCCTATTAGATACATTTCATTCTCAGTTTCTACAGATGTCTCATGCAGGCATAAACCTGCGTGTGGTTTTTGGTATTTGTGAGGATACACTGCCCATGTATGTGCATCTGTTAGTGTGTGTGAGAGAGAGAGGGGTGTGTGTGTGTGTGTGTGTTTTGTTACATGCATTTGTGTATGTGTGTGTGTTTGTGCTTGGTTTCTAAACCTTAAAGCTGGCTTTCCATATATCTGTAATCTTCTGCTGTATTTCATTTTCTTTTTATCCCTCTGAAGATTTGTCCCCGACTCCAGCTGTGGCCCCTGTTCAGAGCAGTATGTATCAGTGCCTGCAGCCCTGCGGCTCGCTAACATAGAAGTAGTGGTACAGATAGCCGTGCTTGTAGGTGTGTCGGTGTTAGCGAGTAGCTTGTCATATCCTCATCAAAAGTTCCTTTATAGTGGTACAAATATAGTGTGGATAATTTTGTATACAGTACCAGAGTATTTCTTTGTGAAAATACATTGTCATAAATTGACAATTACTGTTTGAATTGTGTTTACTAGCAGCTGTATTGAGCAGTTACTGCCATTAATCCAGTTTTCCCAGCTGCTCTAACAGCCTTACCTTTATGTAGTCTATAGAGCTCGCTTGTTGCACAATATAGAGCATTAGACCTGACAGTATTGTAGCAGGAATCTAACATCTGAGGCTTCTCTTTCATTTCAGGCCACAACTGCTCTCTTTCGATTCCCAGTTCTATCCCAGGCAATTCAACTCATCCTCCTTTAGGTATATAGCTCACTCACACACATGCACAGCCATTGATATACCCGTGATCTCATCTTGATCTACCTCAACTTTCAACTAACAATGGGATTCGAGACATGGAGTAGTTTCAATCTATTCTGATATGCGCTCTTGGTGGGGGGGCGTCAGGAAATGCCAGCTTTGCTTAAGACAGAGTGAAGACTAGATGTCACTCACGCCACGATCTCTATATCTACCCTTTATGAGCCAAAATCCAGCTCCACTCAATTAAGTCTGGGGCCCAGCGTTGCCTTTTGAACTGTCGTCTTGAAGGGTTTCTGCTCGCTGCACTGTTCTCAAGCTGCGGGGGGGAACCTATTTGCCTCTGCTAATCCTCTTTTCCTGCCTTCTCTCTCCTCTTCTCTGTGTCTGTCTGTGTTTTCCTTTCCTCTTTATTTTCCTCCTCCTATTCCTTCTCTCTTTATCAGTTCCAGCCCTGTTGAACATAAGCTCGTATGTGAGTGACACCTTTGCCAAAATCAGCTGGACTGCCAGGGAAGAGCAGCAGGACTCGCAGCTTTATGTGGCTTATATGAATAACCGTAAGCTACTTTTCCCATCCCCGCCTCGCTAAACATTTACATGAATTTCAGGTGATATTATGTTTAGGTGGGAAGGTTTTATATAAACATCTAAAAATATAGTACACTCTGAGAAATAAAGGTGCAAACTAGGACCATAAAGGGTTCTTCGACTTGTCACCTCAGGAGACCCTTTTTGTTTCCTGGAAGAACCTTTTAAAAAAAGGTATAAAGTCCTTTTAGATGGTTCTACCTTGAACACAACACAAAGAATTATACCTAGAACCATCTGTGAATGGTTTCCCACAAACCCTCTGAGAGGTTCTACAGAGAATCTTTGTATTGTTTCACCCAGAACCATCTCCAGGGTTCTATCAATAACCTTTCCACCTTCTGGGTGTTAAAAAAAACACCCAGGGGGTTCTGCTGATAACTTTTTTATATTTGACCTGGAGTGTTCTACTGAGAACCTTTGTTATTCCAAAGGTTTTATCAAGATTCCATCCACGGGGTTCTACTGGGAAGCCTTTATATTCTAAATTTACAAACCCAGAGGTTCTACTGGGAAGCCTTTTATATTCTGAAGGTCTTATTAGACCTACTGATAGTTCTACCCAGAAACCTTTATCATTCAGAAGGTTTTATGTAGAACACACCTATGGGATCTACTGAGAACCCTTTTATATTATGTTACCCTTGACAAACTTTGATGAAAAAGTTCCTCAACAATTTCAACAATCCTTCAAGAACTCCTTCTTTCAAAAAGGGTTTTTTGGGTGAAAGGGGTTCTTAATAGAGCCTTCAGGGTTACAAAGAACCCTTGATGAACCCTTTGGTTGTTTGTAGAACCTCAGCCCCTCAGGAGGAACTTTTTTGGAACCCCTCTTTCTAAGAGTGTCTAAGCCTAAGCATAGCTACTTCCATCATTTCCACGATTTCTTCAAAATGTGTTAAGATGTATTTAAAGTTATATATAGTACAACAGTTGCATTTAATAACTTAAGAACCGTTTATTACGTGGCAACAGCTCACCCTATCTTCTTTCTCCATAGCATGAATGCTAATACAGACTTGCTGCTTGTGCACTTCTTGTGCTTGACTGTGTAGGTGATGGTAACTGGCGGATTTCAGAGGCCGTAAACACTTCTCAAAGTTTCCACATAATTGATGGGCTCAAACCTGGGGCCGTGTACACCGTACGTCTCATGGCCAAGGGGCTGCTTGATAACGCTAGCATTTTCGAAGATGTTATCCAGACTCGAGTCAAAGGTGAGAGGAGAGATTGGTGTTGTAGTCGATACAGTTTAGTGATTTGACTTTCTAACCTGCCATAATAATACAAGCATATCATTGACAAATTGATATTGACTGTGGTGGATGTGTGAGTTTGTTTGTTTTCTTGCATCTCTTGCAGTTTTTTTTTACCTATCTAATATTCTGTCTGAAGAGGTAGTATTATAGCCAAAGGGAATGTGAGTCAAATACAATGTGAGAACATCCTCTCAAACTAGAATCCATCATGTTTTTCTGTTTTCAGTCAAATACAAAGTTGTATGAGGAACGCTTGAGGGGACTGTCATACTCAAATACGTCGGTGTGTGAAGTTGATCCTTGAGCTCTTTGTCTCTTTGCTGTTTTTGTTCTCAGCTGCGGTAGGTCAGCAGAGGGACTTTTCCACCCGGGGCTGGTTCATTGGGACCATGTGTGCTGTGGCGCTCCTCACCCTGGTCGCGCTCATGGCCTGCTTTGTGCGGAGAAACAAAGGTGGAAAGTATGCAGGTACGCCACCGCCGACCCAGCGACAAGACATGTTCTCCATGGAAAAAGGTCAGTTAGTCTTTGAGCAGGGTTGAGTCCCTTTGTTGCTTCGCTTCAGGAAGTGAATCAAAATTCAGCTCATGAAAATGTACAACACATGTAGAAGACACTAGTCTAACTTGGTTTATATAGGCAATTACAGTGGAAACTGCTACATGGATCAAAACCTTGTGACAGGATCATTCTAGTACAAATGCTGTTTTAATAATTTGTTTATAGAAATCAAGCAGTCAGCTAACGGTGTTCATTTTTGGTCTTTGTTTACATGACAATATACAGGGGAGAAAAAACCCTCCAGGTATCACTTTATTTGAAGGAGTGTGTGTAAACCTGTCATTACCATGTCATGACAGTTGTCATGAACATTAAGTCTTAATGCTTGTTTATGATTGTTGTCATTAAATATCATCAATAATTAATTATTTTTAATGCAAAGTTGACATTGTTTGAAATGTTTTGACATTTATCAAGCCAATAATGTCTTTATGACAACTTAACCAAGACAACATATCCTGCCACCAAATCATCTTGGTACTGCAAAAAAAAAAAAAAAAAAAAAAAAAAAAAAAAGACGTAAACCTTTAAAATAAGAAGTTTCTTTAAGTTTGATAATGTCAAATTAGAACAAAACATTACTGGCTTGATTCATGTCAAGTTGTTGTAACAAGGAATGTCAGCTTTGAATCAAAAATGACATAACTGACAAATGACACTTAATGACAACAACCACGAACATTCGTAAAGACTCCTCGAAGCTATGATACTGAAAACTGCCAAAAAATGCAAGCAACAAATTGCTAATTATTACTAATTAATTATATTTTGATTCATACAATAATTTGAAAACTGTTTGAAACAGCTGGACTGCATTTTGAGACAGTGCATAAAATTCAGTAAATGGCTGTCAGGTTAATTCCTTGTGTAAGAAATATACATATTCAATTGCTAATCCACATTAAAATTAAAGAAAAAGAAAAAAAGTTCAGGTATAATATTGTGATGAATTTGACCTGAACAGATGTGATTACAATTAGAAGTTTCCACTGTAACTCTAAATTTTCACCAGTTTTTCAGGATGCGCTTTGTTTTGACTTTTGATAATTTTGGTTAACTTCCTGAAAGAATGAAAATGTGCAATGGGCCTCAACCCTGCCCCCACTCTGTTTGGAAAAGCATTATGCATGCATGTTGGACACCTTTGCATGCTAACCCTGCCAAGCCAAATATCATTAACCCCAAATGAAATGTCCATGATTCACTTGCAACCAATGTAGATTTACTGCATGTGAAATAACTCATGTGGCCCCGTTAGTTCTGCCTGGTACCTCTGATTAGAAACCTTGTCAAGCCATACGAGTGGGAACCAGCTGGCTTTGTTCCACACCTCCCCACCCCTCACCTGTGCAGACCTCGCTGGCTCTTCCCCTGCACCTTTGTGCTGCCTCGTATCAGAGCCAAATTCACTCTCACAATGGTACCTATCTGCAAAGTGTCTCCTCACTCGGTTTCTTCCCTCTCAACCTGCTTTCCCGTCGTCTCCGCACCACTCCACTGCTTTGCCTGCAGTAGCTTTTTGACATGAAGCACTGAATATTTCATCAGCTCCTTTGGATTCCCCCTTTGCCCATCCAGCTCTTTTCATGAAACCCCTCTTTTGTCTCTCTTGAAAGCAACTGGTATTTTTTAAAGCATATTTACACAAAGAGCCGATGTGTAGCACTTGCAGATATACAGAAGAGAGGCTTTCAGTGTACACACTTGATATAATGTTTATGCAGTTTCCCTCAAAAGCAGTTACTTTTTAATTTCAACTCTTACATTCACTCAAGTGATGTAAAAGTTCAGATCATTTATTCCTGTATATCTACTAAGCACTGATGTTGAGTTTTTTAAGCCTTTGCTCCAATTTCCGAAAATCATCTGACAGAAAATCACTGAGGTTGATTAAATCTAGCAAAAGACAAATGTTACTGTTTGAGTTATTTCCCTTTAGAAAATGTAAAGGCAGGATCCTTTATAGGTATTTGAATTTGAAGAATTGCAAATGATTTTATGTCCCAAAAGTGCAAGTAATCTGTAATTGCATCTATGGATGAGAGTGCTGCTCTTTAACAGTGGTGCTGAAATATCTTTTCCCTCTGCAGTGAAAGAGAAGGAAGACCTCCACCCTGACATGGAGTCACAAGGAATGAATGATGACACCTTCTGTGAATACAGGTGAGTTGTACTCCTGCTCTGCAGTGGAGAGCTGCAGTGCCAGAGTGTGCCTGGGAAATGACATTTTCTCTCTCCTCCAAATGCATTGTGTTGTAGCAATATTAATCTAACAACCATATGTTAAATATTTTCAGGTTGAGAAACTCGTTTGTTATGTGTCACAGTAATGTTTTTCTCTCCCATCCCAAAAGCAAACCACGCATTCATGAGCTTTACCAGGATGAGCCTAGAAGCCATTGTTCTCGTCATTTAATGGGCTAGGTAATCAAAGTGTGTAGTTAGGAGTAGTGAGTAACACAAGCCTTGCTCCTCTTTAGTTGGGAATCTGGCACTTTTTTTTGGTCAGATTCTGAGTGTGTGAATCAGCTTGGTCCTGTGTGCATAAGTAGATTTTGTGTGTTACTATGTGCATCTGCATACATGTGTGGGTGTATGTATAAACTTTATATTACAGGTGGGAATCTCCTGGCTCCTCAGTGTTCAATTTCATTACGGTTCAGAGAGCTATGATGCAATTACAAAACAATTATTGATGCTTCCTGATGCATCAAAATATTTGATTTTTATGTATGTTTTTTTTTTTCTTACTGTGTGTACTGTTTCTTAAAACATAGCACAGTCCTAAAACACAACTTGCACGCAGTGCGGCTCTTTTTCCACGTCCCTTTCCCTTTCAACTTAATAGGAAAAAAAAATGCGAAAATGCTTTGTAAGGAGATGTTTAATTTGAAGCTAATGATAAAAAAAAAGGACAAAAGAAAATAAAATGCATTTCATTTTCTACCTCTACTTTGACATTTACACCCAGAATTAAAATGAGATATGTAATGTGTCTGGATACAGATCCCATTTAAAACCAGGTGTAAATGGGGTGTTTATGTCCTCCTTTTGGACTGGAGGGAAGCGTCCAATTGCCACATCCAAAAGCAGCATGTGTTTCCTATTTTCTCTAAAATTACAGTGCATCGCTGTGCGCTTGCTGTGTCTGTAACTTGATTTCAGCTGACTGACAGTAAGTAGGCACAAAAGCCAAAACAATACATAAACCTGATAAACAGGAAAAATCAGAATAAAAAAATGTCAAAAGCAAATAAGAAAACATGACGGTAATTTAAACAGGGGTAGGTGTAGGAAGCTAAAGGAATGGCCACACCAGCCTTCAGTCCATCAGATTTCCTTGCACTCAGCACTGAAAAAAGGATGAACAAACACGCAAAAATTGCACAGCTGACTGTATCCTTTTCCAACTCTTTTCCAAGCCCTCTCAGACTAGAATATAGTATATTTTATAGTTAGATGAATTGATTTTGAATATCTGATGTTTTGAATAGAGCTGCAATGGTTGATCAATCAATTGGTTAGTGGTCAACAATCGAATTATTGCTAACTATTTTGATAACTGATTAATCGTTTGGGTCATTTTTTTAATGAAAAATATCCAGGTTCTCTGCATTCAGCTCCTCACATGTGAACCCATTTTATTGATCCAATATATAATACGACATCTTTAATTAGTTATTTTGGAAAACAGGAGGGAGGGCTGGGAAACCTTGCATGGGCATTGCATGGGCTTTACTAATTGCAGGATGAATAGCAGGATGGAGCTAAAAGACTGGTGGGCGTGTGACCCCACTTAGCAGCCAAGACATTTCTTTGACAACAGCTGTAAAGCTATTAATTATTTATTAATTATCTATTATTTAGATCAGCTGCCTGCTCAACCTATTAAGGTTACAAGTTATCCACCTCGAATGTAGAATGATGTATTTGAAGAGAGATTAGTGAAACATGAATTGTTGCTGGACCGGCTCTGCTTACCTGGTGTTCTGACAGGCTTAGATTTACCTTAAACCGTCATTCACTTTGTGAATTATTAGTGTAGTATTTGTATTCGTTGGAATTCTTCAATACAGGCCTCATCATTAATTGCAACACAGGAAGCATCTCCTGAACAGATTGATTCTGGATGGAAAGTAACTGCTGATGGAAAATATCTTATATTCAATAAAAAGGCATAGACTAAGCATGGGTAGAAAAACTGAGCCTTTAAGCCCAAAGCAGACAGCTGTTGTACTTTATAATAGTGGTTGAATTTCCATTGTTTGCATTGTTTAGCTGCTACGGTGACAGTTTAGGGAAATCGACTGAATCCTATTTTGCTTGACAGCACTGCAGCAACTGCGTGACAATGCCGTGTTTGTTTGTGCACACGCAACAGAAATCACCTAAAATAGCCTCTTCTGTCTGCTTTGATTCTGCTCGTCATCATATTATTCAGAACATGATTACTCACAATTGTGTGGTTGCTGCCAATTTTGTTCCTGAGTCTCTTGCCAAGACTGTAATTCTGTTAAACGGGAAAGAATGCATTGTCTACAGTCCTGTTTATAGATTATAGATTATATTGTTGATTATCGAGCAGTTTAAAGATGTAGTAAGTAAGTTTTTACTCTCCCATAGTTGTTGATCAGTATTGTTGCACAGATGCAGAGGTGGCTTTCAAACACACTTTAAAAGGATAGATCAGATTATTTGAAGTGGGGTTGTATGAGGTACTTATCAACCAGTGTATCAGCTACAGCAGATGGCAGTCAGCACCTCCCCAGTTTGAAGAAGCAGAGAGGAGAACCAGTGTGGAAGGTAAGCAATGTCCTGCAATGGACAGCAACAGCAACTAAAGATATGTTAGCCACATAAAGTTCCACTTGAACCAATATCAGTTTAAGTGTATGCTGTATTTAGAAAATTTTCACTGCTTCACTTTGCTGTCAGACTGCCCTGTCCAATGGGAAACTACCAATAGAAGCCAAACATTGCTGTCTCTCCCTCAACTAGACACCATAGGTGTAATCAGTATTTAACCTGGCAGAACACAGGAGTTGCTGGTCTACAGCTGTCTTGATCTGTTCATTTGTTTGTGCTGTTGTGTGGCTTTGGTGACGCCGAGCTATCCCTTTAAAACAACAAAATCAGTTTGGTTGGTTTGGAGAGAGCGATATTTGGCTTATAGTGGTAAAGCTGTGAAAATGTTCCAAATATAGCATACACTTAAATCAATAATCATTTTTTAGATGGCTGTTTATTAAGTGGCTAAAATGTGTTTTGTTGCTGACCCTGCCCACAGCAATTCACTGCCTAGCTTCCCACAGCGATACTCCCCTCTGGGGGCATGTCGACCACCACTGTTGTTACTGTAGGTAATGCACAAACTACAGATAAGTAGCTCATACAGCCCCACTTCAAATAATCCAAACTATCTCTTCAACACTGGTGTCAAGTACCAAGTAATGCTTCATTGAAACTGTATTATGATTATATGATTATTTTCTGTTGTTTTCCAAAATTCTGGTGTCCAAATTAATGCTGTGAAGCAAGTTATAGTTAAAAACTCAAAAAAATGTGATGCTTGGTTTATTGTATCGGACATCAGTTTTATGTTGTTACATGCCATGTGCCATATTTGCCATGTTGCCATTTATGCAGTACATATATGAGAAACCATTAATATTGTTTACTGTTTTGAGTTTACTGTGGAGCTCATCTGGCAGGAGAAGCTGTGGTAAAATGAGTTTGTGCAGATGTTGGGCTGCCTCTATCTGTTTAGAATGCCTCTCATGGTGGGTTTCATGAGGCTGTTCTGACTACTGTCCCCCCAGAGTGCCCTTAGCCTTACTATGATGTTGTTTTCCTGGCTTTAGAGTTGGATTCAGGGCTCTCTTGTGCCCTTTGAATCTCTGAAGGCAATAGACCACCCACTGGTATGCCACGTGTCTGGGGAGCTGACAAGTGGTAATTATGCTTCAGACGATTTCTCTTTGGAGACAGCCCTCTGCTGCCGTGCCCCTCTGTCCACTGCAGGAACAGCAGGTGTCATAGCTGGAGTAGGCTGTTAGCCAAAAGTGTGATGCAATTTTTTCCTCAGCTAGTTTATCTGCTGTTTTGGGGTTGTTTTTTCCCCCACTCATCTTAGCTCTTCTCATATTTTTATATGCAAGTGGGGAGAAAAAGGCAGCAGATGTTTTCTTCCAGACACCTTTAAAGCCTCTGGAAATTCAAATCCACTGTAGGCTTCTAACCATGTAATTTAGGGTCTCATGTAGAATAGAAAGCATCCAAAATTGTTAGAAATCATTGTACTGATATACTAATATTTATTATGATTTATATTGAGGAATTATTATATTGATATCTCAATATTTATTGTGATTTGCGTATACTTATTTTAATTAGAATTGGAATTTAAATACATGTACATGATATATAAGTAATTTGAAAGGTGTCATATTTTACAAGTGTTCCCACATCTATTTCCTGCCTCACAAATTTGCTGCTTTTATCTATTTTATATAATCTTAAAATCTGTATTTTATGGGATTTAGACTGTTGGTTGGACAAAAAAGTAATTTAAGATGTCTGTGGAGCCTAGAAACTTTGACACTGACTAACCATATAATAGGTTCTCATGTACATATTAGAAAGCATCAAAAAAGTCATTTTGACACAATCAGTAATTTTAACTGTCAGAAATCAATATCAGTTTTAGTGCAGACTAAATTTTGAACATAACTTTACATATTAATATAACTTTGCCATCAGAGAAAGTTTCCAACAGGGAATTAGGCCTCCATGTTTGCTCTCTTCAAAGCCACCTTTGATTAAAAAAAATTTACCTCAGAGAACACGTGGGTTGCTGGACTGCTGCTGCCTTGATTTGTAACATATTAAGTAACAGAGTAACATATTAAAACCCAGAAGTGACAGAATAACAAACAAGCAGATCGAGGCAGCAGTAACCAGCAAAACGTGCTGTTCCTGAACTAGATTTTCTAACAGTTATGAATGTGTTTATACTCGGATCTCTGTGGATGCTTAATAATAAACTGAACTTTGATATCATATATGCATTTTTTTTATTTAAAGCCACATTTTCAGACAGCCTTAACCTGAAACAAATACAACTTCAGGTCCAAAGAGGGGGAAAAAATCCTCCCTTTCCCCCTGAAGTTTCTGTGTTGCCCCCAAACCAAGTCAGCATGGGTCAGTGCCAAGACAAATGTAATTACCTTCTGCCCGGTGACGTGCCTCCATCGCTCACCTGTTTGTGAGGCTGAAGGAAGGAAAGCCTTTTTTACGGCAACAGCTGAGAGACTGAGCTTGGATCCCGACCAAGGTCTTGAATGAGAGCTGGGGCTCAAAAGCACTCAGCCCCATTTTATCACTGCATTCAAAGTCACTGTGGGCGGGCTGCTGCGGCGGCGAGCGGCTGTGGCATTCCACTGCTCTTAGATAACAGCCACTTATCTCTGGCGCTCTAGAGTCGTCAGAGAAAGGAGGTTTGATAAGAGTTGAAATGCGGACCTTATGTGGCTTGCATGGTAAACGGCCTCATGAAATGGGACAGATTAGATTGGTTATTAAAAATCCCAGTGAAGGAGACCCGATTTGTAATCTCGTCTTGAACCCACGTCTCTGCGCTAAAACGTCAAGCTTGTGTTTGACACAGGTGTCAACTACAGTACGCCTCAAATGGCACTATCATATAGCAGCCACCTGAGCATCGTCTCTGAACGCAGACGCTCCGTGTTATGAATACTAAACAAAAGAAGAGCGAGGTGTTAGCAAACACGGATGGTCTGGGGAATTAGAAAAGAGGACAGGGAGGAAAAATATCCTCAGTGTTTTGAGGTGACCCCGCGTCTTGTAGTGAGACACCTGTGAGTTGGCCACTTGCCCAGCCTTAAATTGGCATCTAATCTCCTCGGCCCGTGTGTGGGCCCCTCGGGAATACCAGGAATGACAGGCTGTTTGTCTGGGATTGCATATGCCCCACCTCTTCTCCCCCCTCTTCCTTCTCCTTTTCTCAATCCCCCCCACACACACATATACACACATATACACACATATACACACACACCTCCCACTCGTCTTCTTTCTCACTGCACTCTGGCAATTTCCATCGCTGGTTCTAAAGAGATTTGAAATTGCCTTTGGTCCTGAAGCCTTGGCAATTAGCAATTAGTGAAGTGATTGTAGCAAGCCCCCCCACTCCCCCATTGTGCTCCCTTTCCTGCTGTGCAGCCGCTGCATCCACCCCTGCCTACCGCCTGTAGTGATGTATTGAAACCATAAGAACTTGTGTGAAAGCATGTGTGTGTGTGTGTCAGAGCATCCAAGCATTTAATAGTCTATATGTACTGTGCAGGCTCTGTAGGCTGGTGTTTCGCTGTGCATGTGTGTAGCTCTTGGTTATATAGTATGTGACATTGGGCCTCATGCAGGAGGCAATACACAAACACTTTTTTTTTTCTTCATATCTACAATTTGTTCTTATTATATTAGTACCCAGTGGACAAGAGCACTCTTACCAAGATGAGAAAAAAAACATTTTGTTTTCAGTCCACTAATTTGTCCAATGCAAGTTAAAAGTATTTAGATAATAATACTAACTACTTATAACAACATTATTTATTATTTATAGATAATTATTTATTATTATAATCATAATTTCAATATCTGTAGTTATAAAAAAAAAACAAACAGTGTTTCACCTACTGTAAGAAATACATCATATTTTACCAGTCATGAATTTCCTGTTTCAATTTTTTGCTTTTAGCTGTTTTATATCATCTTAAATTCAGTACTTAAGGATTTTTAAACTGTTGGTGAGAGGATGAAGCAAGTAATTTGAAGATTAAAATTATGTAATTTAAGGATATCATATAAGTGAAAAAATAAAACTAAAGTTTTAGTTAAATTCTGGCCCGTAACTTTGTGTTATTGTTCATTTCACATTAATTACAGTTCAAATTAAAGCCAAATGTTTGCTGAATGATAAATGTCTGTTCATGAATTGTAAGAAATCATTAATAATCATTTAGAAGGAGCAGATGTTTTTAATGGTTAAATTAAGCAAATATTAATGGAGTCTGCCAGGCAGTAAGGCAGGCAGACACTCACTTCTAACTCCAGAGAGAGTATTTTCAGAGCAAGGGGCTTTTGTTTTCAAGTTAATTGACAGACAATTGACACTTTGTATACAGTTGATCAACTTACAGTGTAGGACTCGTCATAACTTGTTACTGACAGGTTACACTATTGCGCTCATCTTGCACTCCTGCAGTGTTCCTGCAGCCTGCCTGAGCTTCCTCAAGTCTGGGGAGGAGGGGGCAGGGGGGAGACAACTGGCTTCAAACACAAATCATATATTTAATAGGATTTCAACCTATCAATATATCGTCTATGGCTCCAACTTGCTATTTGGACTGCAGTACTCATTTTTGGACGTGTAATTGTTACATATTACTCCTTTAGTAAATACCTAATAAAAATAGCAAAAATCTTTTCATTTATTTCCCTTTACCACCAACCATTTGAACTAACAAATTAAACTGAAGTTATTTAACTTTCAGTCTTTCCTTTAACCTTTTTTTATGGCATCTTGTCATTCTTGGCCATGTGTCAGAGTATTTGCAAACAGCACAACATATATAGACATAGCAAGCAGCATATATAGAGTTTGTGGGGCATTACCTATGCCAATAACACACAATTGGCCACGCCTCTCCAGTTTATGATCACATCACTCAGCACACCTGGGTAAGAGCAGATCTAGGTGGGTAAGAAGTTAAGAACATTTGGTGCAACTGGAATTAACTTCCCTTATTTTTTCTCTTAACAGAAAATTAAGAGAAAACATAACAGACAGTTTAAGAGAATGTTCCTGCATCAGGCCCATTGTGAGTGTGTGTATGTGTGTGTGTGTGTGGTGTGTGTGTGTGTGTGTGCTTGTGTGACAAAGGTGGCCTCTTAGGGCCACGTGCGTCTCTTCCGAACATCTGCCTGATGTACTCTACAATGTGTTTGTTTATGCGATGCACCACTGACCCCGACCATCCTTCTCTCTTGTTGTTGATGGCAGTGACAGCGAGGAGAAGCCACTGAAGGGCAGTTGCTCCCTGAATGGCGATGACGTGGTGGGGGACAGTGTCAGCAGAGACAGCCTTGTCGACTACGCCGACGGTGAAGGAGAATTCAATGAGGACGGTTCATTTATCGGAGAATATTCCGGGCGCAGGCAAGGAGGCTCTGTTAGCGAGCCCAGTGGACCCAGCCTAGTCACTGCATAAAGCCGGGCTCCAGTTGAAACGGTCTACTTCAAATCCTTTCAAGATACTTTTTAAATTCAGCTTCCCTGGCATTAAATATAGCTCCAAATGCCAAATATGGGGGAATAAAAATGACTCAAGATGTGCAGAAGTTTTTCTACAGCAGGCAGAAGTTTTGCCCACAGACCGGAAAGAAGACAATACACCCACCACCATACACATAATCAGTGTGAATACCATGTGAGTCTTTGTACATACTGTGAGATAATGACCTGGCTTTGAGTGTTTCATGATTTTATTAAAGATAATAAAGTGTTTTTGTACCTATCAGCCACAGTCTGCAGTGGTATACATTGTTTTGTTTTGTTTTTGTTTTGTTTTTTTACAAAAAGCAGAGGATAAAAAAAATATTTTCCACAATGTGAAAAACACTGAAAATGGCACCATGTATGTATTATTTATGCAGTGAATGAGAATAACACATGCAGAATGACATGGTTCATTGACATGTGTTCTTTCATTCAGCTGTGAAAACCCATTTACACTAATGTGATGAGGAAAAAATAGATCCTGTAAGTTGCTCTGATGACAAATAAAATAATTAGTAGGTACATAAAAACAATGAGAAATCTTCCTGAAACAGTCAGTTAGCATCTCAAAATAAAGAGAAAGTTTCTTGAAATAATGAGTTAGTATCTCAAAATAATGAGTAATTTTCTCAAAAAAAAAAAAAAAAGATTGTATCTCAGTTACTTACTAAATCATTATTTTGAGAAAGATTCTCAATTTTTTGTGATAGCTGACTCAGTTGAGATAAACCATTATTTAGACAAAGTTATCATTGTTTGGAGATACTAAATCTTTATTTCGAGAAAGTTTCTCATAATGACATACAGGATCTTTTTTTTAATCACTTTGGCAGAAGTGGGTTTCCATATTGATCACACAGAGCAGTGAATTTCAGTTTAGTGAAGACTTGCTTCGTGAAGTGCAATCAATATCAAGTCATAAATACTTGACTGTGTGGTTATGTATATATTTTGATTTTTGTTAATATGCAAATGTGTGAAAGTTGATCACTGGTTTATAATGCTGGTGCTACCTTTTATATCATGATATCAGTCTATCTTTTGTTGAACTTTTTTATTACTCTTTATATCAAAGGGGAGATGACAACATAAAAAAAAATACCCCTGGTTTGTTGGGGACTTACAGCAGGGATGTTCAAACTGTTTAGGAAGAAGGTTAAAGTGACAAGTGTATTACTGCATTTATCTGGAGTGTAATCATGAATTATTTAGGAACTCCTCAAAACTCTAATTTGTGAGTGAAGCTTGACTTTTTAAATCATGTGTCTTGATTCTGCTGGATATCACAGTGTGAATCACTCCACATTCCTTTAAAATGATCAGACAGCTGGGCTATTTATTTATTATGTTGAAATTGTTAATGTCGGGTACTTCCTTGCAAATTTCTTTTTTTCATTAACTTGGTGATTCATCAGTTTCTATTTGCTGCTCCCTTTCTGTAATTTAAGAAGCACCCACTTATATGGTAAGCTTACTTTCAAGTTGAGATGTCCTTCCAGTGAACATGGAATGTGAATACATTATGAGTAAAATTCCTTCCTTGGTGCTTAGCAAGTGCCAAAATTATGCAGTAAATTTTGCTCACAAATTAGGCACAAAGTGATACTGGAATGTTGCAAACATGGCTGAATTAAGCTTGTTATTCTCAGAGGTCAAACACATCGCAAATCCCAAAAATGTTTTTCCTGTTATCTCCGCAATACATGCAGTGAATCCTCACATGCATAATGCATGTTGCTAAAATATTCATCAAGGATATAACTCAAATAAAGTTTAGATTTGACCTGTTCAACAATTTTAAACAGATGTATTAAAAGAGGATATAGCAGTGGTGCTGGCTTCAAAGTACTAAATGTTTCATTGGCTATAGGCTTATTTTTCATTCACCATTGGGCTCCTTTAACATACAAATATCCAGTCACACTGGAAAAATAAACTATTTGTTTTAACTTAAAGAAGTTAGTGTCCGGGCTGCCTTAAAATTTTAAGTTTACTGAATTTTTAAAGAAAAGTTCGGGTAATTTTGTAATGATTCCAAACAAATTTTTCTAGTTAAATAAACTTGATTCAGTTGTACTTGTGAAAACATGTTCAGTAAGTTTAAGATATAAAACTGAATCAGCAACTCTCCAATCACATTAACGATCATTACAAACAAATTTGATTTCCTTTTACATTTTCTCAGTTTTAAGAGTCAGTTCTTTGTGAAAGCACAAAGAACTGACTGCTGTAGCTGCTCCTGTTGGAGCTACTTTGTTTCAGCATCGGAAAAAATATGTGAAACTGCTCCCTGTGAATTTAGTACAATATTACAATTCAGTAGTAATATTTGTACTCTTTTGCAATGTTTTCATTTTTGGGAAAACAAGATACCATAACTTATTCTAAAGTGCATTAGTGGCAAACACTGAATTTCCATCACATAGGCCTATGTTTTCTTCCAACTATAAAAAGGGAGGGTCTCAGGAGTTTGAACTCTCAAAAAAACATGGTGAGAAGTCTGCAAACTTGCTGTCATATTTCTTTAGAAAGATCATTCGGGTGGACGTTTAGCTCAGTGGGTAGAGCGTTTTCTTGATCTCTGATGATATATCGTGGTCATCTTATGATTTATTACAGTAAATATATTACAGATATCTCAGGGGCAGACGTTTGCTCAGTTGGTAGAGCGTCCGACCCATGTATGGAGGCTGTTAGTCCTTGGCAGTGGCCGCTGGTTCGACTCCCACCTTTGGCCCTTTGCTGCGTGTCATCCCCTCTCTCTCTGCCCCGTTTCCTGTCAACTCTATAGCTGTCCTCTCAATAAAGGCAAAAAATGGCCAAAAAAAATAACTTAAAAAAAAAAAAAGAAAGATCATTTCAAGTCATAAGACTTGAAGTTAGAAGCCCTGAATAAACTGAATAAATAAAACTTGTGTATTTATGTTCAGTTAATGAAAAAAGATTAGTCAGTTCCTCCAAAGTCCTGCATGATTTTTTTACAGTGTTGATGTAATCACTCTGTCAAATCAAAAGGAGCAAAAGTGGTCATATGGCAGAAAGTTTATCTATGAAATATAGTCAACATTGTCATCAATCTCTTTGCCATTACTGGCAAATTTCTTTCCCATTACCCGGTTTGGATAATTGGAGGCAGGTCCCATGGCTCCAATTATGTGAACCAAAGCAATGCTCTCTCCCTTTCAATTTCTGAAGGGAAAATATAGCACCTTTGATGAGGCAGAAAACTCAACTAACGAAGATGGGAGATGATCGACTCATTCGTCATTTGGTGGGAGCCTCTTTAAATCCCTCTAACACAAGCCTGGCTACCCCTCTGATTCACTCCACCATTTCTTGGAGGTTCAATAAAAAAAAGCTCAGAGATTCAGAGGAAGTTTTTTTTTTTCTTATTTACCATGTCTGTTTGTCCAAAAATGAACTACTGTGACTGAAATTGAAATTTAAAAATTTATTATGCATTCAAAGAGAGGCAGATGCACGTAGTTACAGAATATCCTCAGTCACAGTCTGAGCTTTTATTGAAGGACAAGCCATTACAAGACAACCACGTTTATTTTACTTTATTTCAGCTTGTTCAAATCCTCTCACCTCTTCTTGCATATCTCTAAAATACCTTGGAGGCCCCTTATCTTCCATTTTGAATTCACACAGCCTCCTTGCAGCTGTATGGTCTGTCTATAGCCTGGTGATTATAAATAGGCATTGTAGCCGTAATCAAACCAGACTTGGGATAGTGGAGTTGAAAAGCACTCCATGCCTCATGGCAAGATAAAGGTCATTTAAAGAGATAATCCCTGTATTGTCGGGGATTACGCCCTCATCCGTTTTAAAATTGCTTTCTCTGTGGAACGTTAAAACCTCTAAACAACAACAAAAGATTACTCCAGTCAAAGCCCCCCTGAGTGTCACACAAGCCGCTTTTTTTGCTCCACTAAATCTATTTCGAGGACGCTCAGGTGACCCTTTCAAAAGTCATAATAGCCTTATTATTTTGGAGCGAGTAAAAGGTCATGATGTTAACATCACCTGAATCCATGTTGAATGGAGCGGCCTTGTTTGTTGCATGATGTTTCGCTCATGTTATCACTGATGGATGCAGCACACTTGCTCACACACACACAAACTCAAAGCGGATCACTCCCTTTCAGTCGATTTGATCGGAGCTGATATTTAGGCTAAGTGCCCTGGAAATTGCCTGGTGGGAAGAAATCGATAGCATACTCACACATGCTGCGAGTTCAGCCCAGTAACCACGGGCTGTAACCACTCAACTTTAAACTGAGTGAAGATGCTGCAAGGACAGGACGCTGTGCAAAAACTGAAGCACCCGGGAAGATTTGCAGTTTTCTCAGGGTGCAAGATATTGAGTCTACACTGTAACTACCTAGAGATGTAGGAGGTAGCATTGATGGCCATGAAGATCTCATCAATAATGAACATTGCTGGGTTCACCGAGAGGGGAACTGTGACAGGTGTTTCAGGAGATGCTTTTATGGAGGACCGTCTTCTCTTTGGCGGCATTTTGAAGGAATGCAGTTAAAACATTTGCAGAGGAATCGGTATCAGGAGTTAAACCAATGTCAGAGCTCCCACGAACATCCAGCCCGGCTTACTGAGAGCAAAACGCACACACTCTCCCAAGGACGAGCTATGAGCACTTTACCAGAGAAAGGGGTTAAGGGTGGGTGGAGAAAAAGAGGGGGCTGAGGATTGAAGGTTATTTGACTGCTTGCTCTTTATTCAGCAACGTTGCAGATGAAGAAAAGGAGCTCAGAAAGCTGGCTCATGACCTTGACACACAATCAGAGTGGCAGTGTTTTATCCTGCAATGGCCTTCACTCTTTGTCTGAATTTTTTAAAGTGGTTGTGGGATGAATGCCCGGGCTTGCCTTCAAATTGAAATCAGAGGCAGACTAACAAGAAAAAGACACAGCCATTGAGCAAGACATCAACATGTAGAAGGGCATTCAAGAGGCTGTTATTGGAACACGCTAAAGTGCGTTTTCGTCTCTTTCACTGTCTTTCACTAAAACCTGCAGCTCCTATTGATTCCAGTTTTTAAAAAAAACAAAAACTAAATCTAAATGCGTCAATATCTCAAATAAAAGTTTCCCCAGTTGCAATAACATCCTGAAAAACTCCCGTCTAATTTAGGTCTCAGACGTCCTCCTCCCTTTTTCCGCTCATTCTTTTGTCATCCCAACATGGTGCTACACTCACCTTCTGCTAAAATTTAATTTGTCTCACTAGAATGCAAATGGAATGGGATGATTCTGCATACAGAGAATCCTTTTAGAGGGCTATTATTTCCCTGGTAAACTGCTTTAGATGCAAGCCCAGACACTCTCAAATGCCAGCCAGCAATTGAGTGGATGTTTGTGCGTGTGTGTGTGCCTGTGTGTGAGAGACAGGGTATGAGTAGAGCAGGAGGAGGCAGAGACACTCAGCCATGGCAGAAACTAATGAGACATGCATTGGTAATATGATTACAAAGTCAGCCTGGCTATGTCAGAGACCAGGGGGGCGCTTCGGAGACATCTGCACAGGACAAAGTGGACACGGGGATGTTCAGTTGTTCTGTGTGTGCATTACATTATTCTACCTGTAAGCAGAGGTGGGAGGTAACAAAGTACAAATACTTTATTACTGTACTAGGACTTAGACTTTACTGTACTTGGACTTTTTTTTACTTTTAGGCTTGTGACTTTAGTTTCAATGCATTCAAGGAGATTTGTTGATTATTTTTATTTTGCTTAATTGCGCACTAACCTGCCAAGATCAAGAACAATTTCAACCTAAATAGATGTGACAATAACAGAGAAAATAGGATTCTTTGGTGTAACCATCAGTAAATATCACGTGTGCATGACAGACGTCACAAGATGAAAACAATGTAAAAAGATGAAAAACAATGTGACAAGGTGAAAAATGATGTAAAAGATGTAACAAGATGAAAAACGATGTAAAAGATGTAAAAGATGTAACAAGGCAAAAAACGATATTAAAAAAACGACGATGAAACAGACATGACATAAGATGAAAAAGACGTTACAAGATGAAAAATATCTAACAAGCAAAAAAAACCAAATAACATTACAAGACAACAAATTTAATTAAATGTGAAAACGACATGACAAGATGAAAACAATGTAAAAGACAAAACAAGATAAGAAGGACATGAAAGACATAAGAAGAAAAATATGAGAAAATGTTGAGTAAGACAAAAAGACATAACAACACAAAACAGACACAACAAGAAGAAAAAACAATGTAAAAGACATAACAAGACTAAAACTTATGTACGAAAAAGACGTAACCAGACAATACAGACAAGAGAAGGAGACTCGCTCCGCCTTCCTGACGTCAAGACCACTTTCAACCTAAATGGATGAAACAAAGAAAAGATGATTCCTTAGTGTATCCATCAGTGCACATCACACACGACAGATATAACAACACGAAAACGATGTAAAAAGACGAAAATGACGTAAAAAGATGTAACAAGAAGACAAATGACATAAAAGATGTAACAAAACTGAAAAGATGTAACAAGACGAAACAAACTCGACAGTGGAGAAAAGGTGAAGATCAGTTTGCTTTACACAGAATCAGCCGATAGAAATGTCCTTCGGAGGGCAACGTTTTACTTAAATACTTTGCGTACATTTCAGAGCTTGTACCTTTTCACTTTGAATAAAGAAGTTAAATAAGTACTACCTTTTTTTTTGTTAAAGAATCTGTGCTTCTACTAGACTAAATGTATATGTAAATGTAAATGTGTGCTTTTGCCACCTCTGTAAGTGAGCGGCAGCCAATGCAGACGATGAAAGTGATGCTCACACTGGTCATGTCATTCAGATAATGACAACACTTAAATCAAGAAAATGTGGCTTGATGAGTAATGATTTGAAACAACTCAGGTGTGCATATCGTTCTGAGCCCTTTTAGATCAACATGTCCTGAGTTTGATCCAGCAAAGGATTTCATCTAGACTACTGCTGGAGGATTAGATAAGAGACTTGTAAGTGCTGTGTGGGTGGTGAATAATTCTCACCTTCCTTTCTTAGCCTGGGGCTGTTAAAGCAACAACTTGGCACAAACCACAATCTATACACAATACGTGAGTCTGCTCAAAGTCTCTGCGACAGAGCCATGTGAAAAATGGCATCCTTACCTCGCACTGCTAAAGGAACATAATCAAAAATGACTTTCTTATTTGTTCGTGTTTGAACACTCCACCTGCTCACCCGCAGTGATGTTTTTAATGTTATTTTTAGTGCATCAAAATCCTTGTTAATAACAATTCAATTGGTCTATTTTAAAAAATGTCAGAATTCAAAGAACAGCAGAGTGTGTTCCTTTTTCTTCTTTTTCTTTGTAGGCAGTAATCAGACTGGTATTGTACAACCCACCAAAAAAGACAAATTGAGTTTGAAACCTTACCCTGATATTCGCTTTTAGTCTTATTAAAGCAAGAACGGCTGGCGAGAAGTTGAGTGGACACAGATGAGTACATTTCCTGCACTTTTTACAAACTAATTGTATGTGTTATTTCCATTTGCTGACGTTTGTTAATAAGCAAATGATGAGCAGCCCTGGATATCAAACAGAAAGGCAGAGCTACTTCAACATCAATTTTTATTTTTCCAAAGCAATTCTTTTTTCTATGAATTTGTTCCTGCGGTGCGTTTCTCGTGGAACACCACTCCTGAATTATTCATGACGCCTTCATTAAAACACCTCTATTTGCATAACACACAGGGCCGCACAAGATGCATTAGGGCTTTTGATCCTGGTGTACATGTCAAATAATTTAACACAGAACTGGACCGCCAGAAAGCCCAGCAACATGGAAAACTTAAAATGTCTCACAGTAAATGGATAATAAACCTTGCTCGGCTCAAAGTTTGAAATGAGAAATTATCATGCAGAGTTGTAAGTGGGTCAGAGTGGACCCCTTTGGTGCAATAACCCACTTGAAGAAGTAAATAAAGTATGATAAAGGAGTCGTGATTCTTGAAGACATTAGTGTTGCTCTGGAGAAGCTGCAGTGTTGTGATTTATTATAATAATTATTTTTGATGGAGGCGATGACAATTGTTTGTCAAACGTGGTTCTCCAGATGTATCAGTAATGATAGAGAAAATTTTGTTACACTTTCATTTTTGTCACACCAGTTTGCAGTCTTACACCGATCTAAACCCACACACATTCATCTGCACATCCATCATATTTAAAAAGCTTTCCTGGTTGTTCCTCCCTGGTTGCAGCGATCCAGCTAATGAGCACAGATTGAATGTTAAAAGCCGCATTGGCAAGGCAGGTGCAGCCACCGGCCTTTGTATCCAAATCACAGTTAGAGCTGAACTTCATTAATATTAGTAGCTCCAACTGGGGACACGTCAAATATGAATTCACTTGCCACCTGCTACACACACACACACCACACAAAGCTTGAACAGAACCATGTTCCATCTTTGCATGTCTAACAGAGTGTGTATAGTATGTGACACTGATTTCACTTGCTATATATCAATTAGTGAAGGTTCAGTGATTCATGGGTGTCTTTGTAGTCAGTATGCTGCTGGTAGCTGTGTAACAGCCTGTTTACTCCACACAAATGCAGCAAGTTCATGTTAATATGTCTCCTGTGTAAACATGTTATCACAGTGACTCATCCAAATGCTACTAAGAAGTGTAACACAAAGATGTAGCGCATTTTATAGTGCTAAATCAGTCATATATGGTTGTATGAAAAAAACAAGCAAGCTAGCTGTTGTGCTACAGTATTTGTGTGCTGTGTGAGCTGACCTCAGCTAACATTGTGACTGGCCAGTATTCTGGTCCTATCTGGACAGACAGTAAACATCCAACCTTTTCTCATCCCAACTCATCACATACCTACAATTTGTCACCACTCCTCGGCATCTGATACTGAAGCACAAAGCACCATTTAGCTGCTGAATTTGATGCAGCCAGAACAAATCTTTTAACACGAGCTTAACATTGTGAAACACTTACAGTTTGGATAGATTTAGGATAAGACCATGTTTGGGGCCACTTTATGTCCACTGAATGGACTCAAAGAACCTTGTCACAAACCAGAGTCACATTACAAAAATCACATGATGCACATAATGTTCTGTGCCTTACAACCTTTAATAAAGTTTAGGTTTTCACATGGGACACAAGCCTCTGTCTTCTGGGTGAAAGTCCCATGTTTGTTTGGGCCATCCATCCACCCCATCTCTTCCATGTGCAGACTTTCTTCCTCTTTATAAAGTGCTATATACAGCCAAGGACGGGTTTACTATCAAGCCACTTGAAATGGGGATGAGACTGAGCAGAACATCCATAGAAATAAATGCAGGCCTAATGTGCATTGTTGCATCTGGCTGGGCTAACTTCAAGTTAACCTGCATCTGCAGTATGCAGGTTGTGCATGATCAGATTATTTTATTCAAATCAATATGAACAGATACATCACAGAAAGACAATCCAAATTTAAAAATTAACACTGTCTTAAAAAGTCAAACATCAAATTTCATACCGTCTGAGAGGAAATCTGAAACTATAAATGGAGCTCTAGTGGCTTAGCCTATAGTTGGGTGTGTTCCATAAAAAACAATATAAAATTGTGCATGCTGTGCAGCATCAGCTGATTAATTTACTCAAGTGTCTAGCATCTTACAAACTCTTGAAATATTATGTGATAACTTGGCACAATAGCAGGATTGATGTCATTCTATTGTATTGTGATGACAGTACATACATACCATTTTAAAAAATTATTTTTGCTGATGTTTAGCAATTATAATCAGTAGGTGATTCGAGGGAGGCAGAGGGAGAATGCCATCCATCTTGTTAGCAAAATGACCAACACGTATCCCCTTGTTAACCTGTTACTCTAGTCTGCCTGACTCATTGATTCTTTCTCTGACTGAGTTTGTGAAAGTTAGAATCTATGGCCCCAGCCATGGCTCTGACACATCGTTTCAGTAGCCTCACTGTGCTGTGTGCTGATAAATCTATGGTGCTGTCTGTGGTACTGAAGTAAGAGACAGTGGGCCCTATCTTACACTGATCTAAGGCACAAGTTCAAAGCACAAGGTGCAATGTTTTTCATTTATTCAAGGTATCCAAATCCACCCTCGCCCTCTTGTGCAAGGGGCACAGGGGTATTCTTCCCTGTCCCACCCCTTACAGTACACCCACATTGCACAGCAGGATACACCTATCAGCTGTGCACAAGCATGATCAATTCATGGGTGTATTTTAGGACGAACATGCATTACACCAATCAGAAAGTCAGCTCTCAAGAAGCAGGTACACCTGGAGTGCAAGCCTTGGCAGCGTAATGGCAGATTTAGAGACAGATCTCCTGGTTTGAGAAGTGAAAGTATGAGGGTGTGCAATATATGGCAGGTTTCCAAAGCAGCATGTGTAAATAGTTTAGTTTACATTAACAACGTTAATAACAAAGTAATAAATACTTGAACCATAAAAGTCATGCTGATATGTAACTGGTTATGCATTTTGTATGTTATAGATCATAATTGTTTAATCCATGTTTTTCTGGATCCTAATGAACGTGCAGACACATTGATTCCAATGCGCTGTGCACAAGATACCAAATGTGCCAGGCCATCCCTTCGTTTTGCCTTCATTTTTAGCCCACCCGCTCATGGCTGCACAGGCCAGGCACAGTTAATTTGCTATCTTGCAGATGAGGTAAAAATGACAACTCTGGCAGTAGCAATGCCACATGTGCCACTGGCATATCCCCTTGTGCAGTGTAAGACAGGGCCCTGAGTGTTGCCTTTCTCAGTTTTGTGTTGGAGCTATATTCATTTAACAATATAGTATAAATACTCAGTTTAAACTATTGTAGCCTATATATGCCAGTGTTGCCTCAATGATCAAAGTAGTAGCAACGTGAAGACGTAGTCAGGGAAGAGCGAGAGGATCACTGAGACACACTGATGCCTGTTGTATTCCTATAGATATCCTATAATATTTTCTATGATCATTCTACACCCTACATCTAATCAGTGACCAATGTTACCATTAGTTTAGGGTGTTAATGTCATACATGTATCAGAGAGAACTGGATACAATGTTGGAGGCGGGTTTCCTATCATTCCTATGAGAGCTGCTCAGTGGTGCATGTAGCCAACTTCGGTGACAGTGCTCTCGTATATACTTGGCCTGTAAAGGAAGCTTCCAGTTAATCTCTGTGAAAGGGTTAACATTATTTAATTGTGAGGCTCTTCTAGACTTTCCAAATGTTACTGGACCAGCTGGATCGAATTCTGATATTGAAACAAGTCACTGTGAGGGGTCATGACGTTGAAAAAAAAAAAAAATGAACCTGACATTTTACAGCCACTTCTTTCACAATGTCTGAGTCTTTGGGCTGCAGAACATCACTTGACATTGTCATCACATGCTTTGGCCTCTATGTCAAATTAGTGGGCTTGGTTAGTATGCTAATATTTGCAACAAATTCAGCTTAGACTATTGGGATTATCTTTTTCCAGGTTTTTGTTAATAAAATATTGGCCAAAAAGGCAGCTGGATTTGTTGTTTGGGAACCATGAATGTCTGTACAAAGTTTTGTGCAAACCATAGTTGTTGTCTATTGCAGTCTGAACCAAAATGACCAACCAATTTTGCCACAGAGCCAGTCTCTAGTATGGCTAAAAATAAATCACTTACCGTCAAGCACTACAAAAGAGATACGAGGGAACAGCCCACCACCAAAATAACCTACTCTGAACTGACTAAAGACTTTAACACACCATGAAGAAATCAACTACAACATGGTAAAAATTAAAGGTTAATATTTTACTAGGAAAAAGTCATCACACAGAGTTTAACTTTGACGTGGCTCTAATTATGTCTTCTTTCAAACACACCACTGATAATGTGTTTTTGTGTTGTGCTTTGGTTAAGATTAAAATAATTATGTCAACGGATTCACTGTACTTGTGTTGAACCCCTCCACAGCAGTTGTTTTATTTTTTTTCTCAAGAACCAGGACAGAGTCATGAAAAGCTTCATGTAATATTGGAGTGATGTGAGTTGAAAATCTGAAAAGAAGTCTGACATGAATGAGGTTGCACAAATTCTGCATTTTACCAAACATGGATATTTCCTAAATGTGAACTATGAATATTATATTTAAGAAACCACATCTGATGTGGGCCCTTTCGCCTGCAGTGTAACCATATATTTCTTATCTGATTCCTGTCATTAGATTTGTTTACTAATGATTCCTCACTGAGCTCTTCATCTTTGGCTTTTTGCAAAGCAGAAATGTTATAGTCATAGTACCCATTTTGAGGTTTAGATTTTTTTCTTACATCGCAATTTGTTGTGAAAAAGCAGAAGAGTGTAATGGATGAAAATGGCAAGTAAAACTGGTGCAAAAGGCATCATTTGGTCAGACATAATCACACAATCGACTCTTAAATCCTGGTGGAGCACTGACATGAAAGCCTGCATATTTGGTTCTTTCAATTCCACTCAACACAGACTGATTACTGTAATGGCTTTGTCCTGTGCTGCACCATGGAAATACTTGATCCTTTTGTATGCTGTGTACCATCATTACTGTTAAACATCCAAACTCGCACCACACACACACACACACACACACACATGCACACACAGGAGCAATAAGCACAGATGGGTATTATGTGTTTATTGGGATTTTCTATCTATCACTGTCTTTCTTTATTACAATCTTTATTATAATCATGTGACACCCCCTCAAGGCACAGTTCAAATACTTTTATCTGTTAAAAGCTCAGTCTGGTAGCAGTAGTAGTGAACACTGTGGTGTTGCAGCACTACAGCATTGATGTTATTGCTTTGACAAACTTGTGTCCTTGGTTGATTTCTTTAAAATGCTGCTGCACTGCTGCTACTCATGGATAATCATTTGTAATGTTTTGGAACAAACTAAATTAACTAAACTCTCGAGCTGAAAGGCTGCAGCTAGCAACTGTTGACTGAGAGCTACAGCACAGACGCCATCTGATGTCTCCCATGATTCAGAGAGGATTTATTTTTCAGCAAAGCACTTTGGGATCTGGAGGATACAAACCAGGTGTCAAAATGTTCTGTTATGATTATAGATCATGTATTTAATTGTGATCAGTATGTTATGTGTTTAAGTAGCCACCTGTATTAACTAATTAGCAAAAGCTTTTAATATGGCAGATTAAAGAACCCCTCTCAAGATAAGACTGAGATGATGACCTAAATATGCTTTGATCTGCATGAAAATGAGTTTAAATCAAGTTGTTGCAGCTGCAATTACAATATAGGTATAGGTGCTCCTCAGACCAGTCGTGTCTTCTGTCCAGCCAAGATTCTTGGCTGCTCTTTTGTCTGTTTGGAGGTGCTTTAAGTGTGTTTCCATCAACCTGTTTTTATGCACATTTTCATACATAAATAAAACAGATGAAGAAATCCCTCATATTAGCACTCTTCAATTGTGCCATCTCATTGCACCTTCTCTGAATGTTTTAATGGTACCTGGCTGGAGAATTATCACCTCCTATATTTTTGGATTGTGTTTTTACATTATCTGTAATGTTTCTAACAATTTTCAGACCCAGAGAATTCTGTAATTTATTCCTGGTGATGGTGCATTTCCTACTGGCTGCTAGTTGCTATAAATTCTGGAAAAACACAGGATATAAGTGAACCAGGAATGACGTTGGCAAAAGTGTCTATTCATATAAAGTTTTACTACATTACCTCATCCATAAAGAAAACAACTCCCATGATCCCACACTACTTAAATTCCATTCCACTTTTATTTGTTCCGCTCATGTAGCACAGATCTTCAGAAAAAGAAAAAAACATAGAAAGTTTGTTTACTATCACCACACAAATCCATTTGTGCACCTCATGAACGAAAAGGAAAAAGGACAACATAAATCTTATTTTGCCTGCTTCTTCTCAAAACATAAGTAAACAGCAAAAACAGATGGTCTATCCATTACGGTTACTTGACAACTCGTGGTTCTCATGATACTTGAATTTCAAACCTTGAGACAACACTAATATAGATAAAAAACAAAAAAATGACACTAGAGCTTCAGTGATTTCTAAATGAATCACCAACTATTTTGATAATTGATTAATCATTTTGAGTATTTTTTTCATTGAAAAATATGCGTAATCTCTGATTTCAGATTCTCAAATGTGAATATTTTCTAATTTCTTAACTCCTCTGCGACAGTAAACTGAATATCTGTGGGTTGTGGACATCTGAGGACGTCATGTTGGGCTTTGGGAAACACTGATCAATATATATTTCACCATTTTCTGACATTTTATCAACTAACAACTAATCATATAATCGAGAAAACAATCAACAGATTAATCAGTGATGAAAATTAGTTGCAGCCCTACTCAATACCTCTCTTGATACCACTGTAAAAAGAAAAAAAAGTCTTAAGCCCTTGAGTTAGGGCAATTCCATGACATGGCATGTTACTGTTTGAACTATATTATCTTATCATTTGATTATGATCACATTTGTATTTCACCTTATTGGTGCAACTATCACCTCAGTTTTCATAAATTTTTATTTTCTTCTGCTGCCCTAGTTGTGCAAGGTGGTTCTGGAGCTTGTTTCTTTGAATTTCTTTACCCAAGGTGTCTTTTTTTTTTTTTTTTTTTTTTTCTCCTCATGTGCCAAGTTTTTCTTGTGCAGGTCAGGATCTGTTGCTGTTTGAACCTGCAAAGCCCACTGAGACATTTGTGGGCTATAGAAATAAACTTAACTTGACTTTGACATGCACTGTGCACACATGTACTGTAAATGCACACACACACACACACACACACACACACACACATTCAATGACATATTCATGGTTCACCCTCCACTGCTCACATCGCGTGAACTGGGAAGAACTGGCTTCCTTATCAAACGTTACCTGTAATGCTGGATTTGACATCTCTACTGTCCATGATAAGAAGTTAGGGACACGGAGTTTGACTTGTCTGGGCTCATAATACCTGAGTTCTTATAACTTTTCACACTCCAGTAGTTGCAAGCTCCTCTAAGGAGTTGTGTCCTCTGCATCTTTCAGCCTAAATCACCTCATTTCATTTGCCTCTATTATACTCCATCACACCTTATATCTCCCGTATGACTTCATGAAACCTAATTTGCCCTCCATTGTCTCTGTGACATACCGTGAAACACAACAGGGGTGCCTCTTCCTCAATTAGTGGTCAGTCATCCTCCTCTGGAATCCATCAAGTCATGCCTACCTCGTTTATTCGCACTTCACCCTTCTTCTTCTTAACTTCACATTTTCTGCCTGAGAGAAATCTCCCCTGACATGCGTGATTACTAAAAAGCCTCTCACTGTCCTTTCCCATCATACTTATTCAGCTGTGATGGAGCCTAATTCTACTCTATAGAAGGCGGAGTGTGAAATTCAGTCTTTTCTATATGTCATTTGCTGTATGTGGATGGATATATTTGCACGAGCGAGACAGCAATTTTCAGTCAGTCAGTCATTTTTCTCCTCCTCTTTATTCATTGGTGTATGAGTAAAAGAGCCCTGAAGAAGAATGATGAGTGTGTGTAAACATTTAATGAATGTGATGTTTTGATGGACTCTGTGTTTGTAACAACACATGTAAACCCATGCTCAACCACCAGACACAGCAGTGCTGGTGGACCCACGCGGTGGGGGGTGTGGGGGGGTGGTTGGTAGATAGACAAAACATGAAAAGTGCCCTCTAAGGTGCCCTTCAACTGCCAGCTAGAGTGCCTTTTCAGTGGACAAAATGTGATAATGCCCCCTTTAAAGTGCTGTTAAGTGGAAAAACATGATAAAGTGCCCTGCAGAGTGCCCCTCCAGTGGACAAAGTGTGATAAAGTGCCTTTTAAGGTGCCCTCACGGTGGACAAAACGTGATCAAGGTTGCGTGCTGGTAGTCCACCATGTCCACCACTGCCCCTCAGAGAGCCACCACTGCATGGTAGCATCAAAATGAAGGAAAAATCATGAGGCATGCATTCAGTATCATTAACCTCCTGCCTCTTGGGCTCTTCTTGCCCCAGTAAAGGGTTCTACTCTGACACCTTGCTGGTGTAATCATTAATTTGTGATGATTCCTGGATGGAGGGAGCATGTTCTGACATAATTCAAGGTTCCAGGAGGACACACTCGCTTGACAATGATGTGGCAGTTGCTAGTAGCACCTCAATGGGGTCATGTCTTTGTAAAGTAACTTCAGTCTACTCAACACCTTTTTTTAGTTACAGTACATTAATGCAGCTTTTGTCCTCTGAGACCAATTTTCTCCTGTCTGCTGCTGAGTGCTGTGAGAAACAAGACTGGCTACTGTGGTGGCACTGCTCTCTGGCACCACACGCTGAGACAGAAAAATAAGCCCAGTTTGTAAAATATATGGAAGTACCTATTTTTGTTTTATTGTGTAAGCATGAAGGATATTGGATTTATTGTACAACAGGTATATTTGTTATACAGGAGCTTCTTTTCTTCACAGTTCTTCAGAGATTTTGCTGTATAAGATTTTTCCACAGAGGGACTCATAAGGAGTAGATTTTATAACTCTTATCAAAGACTGAATAAGTAGTAACCCTGAAGCACAACTGCACTGTAGCATCCTATTAAATGTAATGAATTACCAGCTGCCTTACACAACCAGTATTCCAGTAGGCCTGGTGGGTTAGTGAAGCTTGTGGATTGGCTTATTCCCAGTATCTTGAAGATGGTAATGAAGAAGATGAATGAAGATGGTAAATCTTATTGTCATTTCTATTATCTTTTATTGAAGGACCATGTGTTTCTCTCTCCCCAGACAGTAGGTAGCTCAGCGGTATATACAGTTTTTGGAAAGCGTCCATGCCACTGAGTGGAGTATAATCAGAAAACAACACAGCGGGTCATAAAACCATACCGCTATCACAGAGAAATGTGCTGTCTGCACTGTGTGTGTGTGTGTGCTCTCCTCTGTTCTGCAGAGTAAAGAGAAAACTTTCCAGAGCTTTCAACAAAATTACAAATCTTCATCAGTACTTTTCTCACAGGGGCGTTATATACCCCTGCACATTGAGTGTCAACAGCTGAATTGCAAATTATTAAAGTAAGAGTTACAAATATGAATTTTCCAAAGAAAAATGTTTCAAAATAACACACCAAATAATTGGCAGCAGAGCACAATGACCCTGCTGAAGAGTTGGAGGTCTTCCTGTTCCCTCTTGTCCCATTAATCCCTGCAATATTCAAGAGTGATCATTGTCTTGTTTTGTAGATGCATATTTGATGAACGATCGCCGTCAGCGCTAACCTCTGTGACAAATACACTGTTTGTCCTTTGACACAATAACAACTTGGTTCATTTATTGCACCACAATCAAATCCCCTCAGTGCAACAGTAGGAATTATTGTTTCTCAAGTCCAGAGTGTGAAGCTTGGCATTTTGAATCCAGGGTCAGAATGGTGAACTGTACCACTAATAATGACAACGATAACACAGAGAGCTAATTCCAGAATATAATACATTGAATTATTATTGCTGAAAAAATGCAGACCACAAATAATATAAATAAATAGATGAATAAATATAAATCAATTGTTGCAAACAGTTTTTCTTTATATATAATATATATAAAATCATTATATTACATGTTATGTCTGACAAAAATGTTAATATTCCCAACAGCTTGATCATTTGCATTTCCTGCAAACGTTGGCCTTGGTGCCTTCTAGACACTGACACTTTTAGTGTCATGTTGACTTTGCCAAGCAGCAGTATTCTAACGAATTAACCATTTGAACACCAAGCACATAGTGTTGTAACCATAAGCTCACGATTTGAAGGAAGCATATGTCCTGCAGGAAGATGTGAAATTACCTGGAGAAATGTCTCTGGTTGATCAGTCCACAGTGAACAAGGCAAACAGGTTGTTTAAATAGAGAAGAAATGCCCTGCAGTGCAGCAACAGTATGCATTATTTCTAAACCTCACACTCTTGGATTGGTGGAGTGTGCAATTTCCTCTTGCAATGTGACCACAGATAGAGGGACCTTTTTCAAAGGGTGACAAAGCAGAATCTCTTATCGGAGTCCTCTCTGTGACATCCCACTTTTTAGACAGAGGGAATTATGGGCTGTGATCAGTTGGAGAGAGAGAGAGAGAGAGGGAGGGAGAGGATGCCCTGATACAACAGAGGCGGCTATCAGAGCAACTGTAATTTCAAGCATGCATTATTCAACAATGCTGTAAGATCTGTGGAGCTTCAAGATTATTTACACTTTGAAAAGCATTGGCAGGGCAATTGCAGGCATGTCCTATAGAGCCAAGAGGTAATATCTCAGCATTTGAGAAGAGATACAAGTTTTGTAAATTTGAGCACGCACAATATATATCACATTCTAGAGCTGCTCCATCATCATTAGTTTAAATTGCTGACCATGAATAATATACAAAATGTCAATAAGATGGCAGAATTATTGAGAAGGAATCTTTGTATGCCACATATCAAAACCTGACTCGTCTAATGTGTATTTCAAGGAGACAGCCGTCAGTATTGTTCTTGTGAATGTGCTTGTGGGCTATTTTTTGTAGTAGCGTCTGTGTGTCCAGGCCTTTACATTCATTATGGTAATTATCCATGGCAGCCGGCGATGACTCTTGCATGCTGTGTGTCCACTGAGCTGGCGTCACAAGAAGGGCATGGCCCACGCACTGTGGCCTGCATTAACACGCACTGTGTGTGCGCCTGTGTTTATTTGTGTCTATGTGCCCCTGCTACAGGCATTCCCTACAAATATAACTCAAGCTCTGTGTTCTGCTATTTCTAAGTCTCCTCGCTCTCTTTATCCTTTCTGCCTCTGTCTGTGTCTGGGTGCTGGGCATGATGCTGGGGCTCTGTAGCTGTAAGCGTAAACATCTCTCCATCTCCACATGAAGACAAACAGGGGGCATTATCAGGCAGAGAGGGACAGACCCCGCATTCAATCTTCAACTATAAAATAACCCCCTACCACCTCCTCATTGACATTCATGAGGTGAAATAGCAGCTTGCAAGAGAGCAGACGCTCTGTTTGCAGTCTTATTCGTCTCATTTGTTTAATCAAACATCACTGCATAGAATTTATCACAGTTTGTCACTCTCCTTGTGCCTGCCACATGTGGGCTTATACACACTGAACAATTCAAACTGCACCTGCTGACTTGAAGAATATGATATTTTAAAATGAACCACCGCTACACAGCCAGAGGTGCTTCGATTAGTTTAGGTTAGCTTAGCTTATTTTAGCTTAGCTTAGCTTAGCTTAGCACAATGAATGGAACAGCCTGTCCTCACCAGAAAAGAACATGCTTGTAGGTCGCATGTGCAAGCAGTTTATTCCAACTTATATAACCTCCAGTGGACATAGCAAGTATAACAGAAGAAGTATAAAAGTGTGCATATGGAGGATGTGGGATGATTGACACCTCAGACAAACACAGAACTTTCACCCAGGAGATGGAGGTTGGAGTTTGACAAGTTATGTTAAGTTTTGTTGTGTATGTAACTTCCATAGCATCCCTTCCGTCACGTGATATACGTAACATATTTATTTTAACCCCAACCACGATGGAGATAATCCTAATCTGGTTGCAATTTGCCATTAACACCAAAGAAGAAGAACCCCAACCACAATCTTTTTTTAAACCTAAGCAAGTAGTTTTTATGGCTAAATGTAACCAAAGTGCAACAGTACAACAAAAACCCTGTTTGCAATGTCACAAGAATTATTCCACATGACTTTAATGTTGTAAAGGTCTTGTAAGCCTGTCGTTCTCAGTACTCTCCACCTGTAATGTATGTAATTTTGGGAGTAATTGACAATCAACCTGTTCTGTCGCGTAGGCATGAGGATGTGTTGGACTGGAAACAGGAGGAATCAACAATCCTGGCTCTATCCAAAGCTAACTAAATCCATCTACAAGCACCTCATAACATGTTATATTTTGTTTGTTTAATCAGTGCAAAAACGAAAAAAGATGTGTAAAAACTACACATTGCTGTTTTACAGGGGGTTATGTGCCAGACTGTTTCTCGGCTGGCTATGAGAAAACTGCAAAACTATCTGACACTCTGAACTATGAAAATGAATAATTTTAGTCATTTAAACTAATTCTTAGCATATGATTACACACACACATATATAAATGTGTTACACTAACCATTAATAAGTTAGTTAATTAGTAAAGTTTTTATTTCCTTGTCATGCCAAACATTTGTCCCATGACACACAGAATTACAAGATGCTACATGTTGATGCTATATCAAAACATCACAACATTTTCTTGTAAGACAAATAAATGCAAAACAAAGACATCAATCATAACTTTATATTTACATTTACATCATTGATGGTGACATATGTTAATGTACAAATGATCAAATAAATTGTGAACTAAATAACAGAATAAGAAAGGAGGAAAACACTTTTGCTACATTTTATATTTGATATGTAATATACAGAATATATCCTTTTTCATATAGTTAAGACATAGTCATAGACATAGTGAAGCATGCAGTATTCAGCTGGTCCTCACCGTTAGATGCCACATAACGTAATTCTACACACTGGTCTTGTTCCACACTGGAACTTAAAGCAAGACTACATAACTTTTGCTGAACAGTGGGCACTGAGGAAAAAACTAACAAGATTCCTGATAAAATAAGAAATGAATGAGTGTGTCATTTACACATCTACACATCTATTGTTTGATAATAAAAGGCCAAAATGTATTCAAATGAACAAGGATGCATTTTAATGCTTATGAATTCATCTTTTCAGTTGTCAGAGAAAGATTGTGTTATTGTGGTATTTCTTCTTTCAAATGTTATATAGAAGAACTGTAAGTGTCAAGGAGAGTGATAAGAAAGGAATGGAAGCTGATGAAATAAAGGTTTAGTTTCCAAGCCAGCTGAAGAGGAGGTTAAAGGTTTGCATATGTTGACTGGATTCACATTTAAATCCTGATGTTGCAGTTGCTGGCAGTCTTAACACCACATACAATTGCATGGGTGGCTCAGGAGGAACATCTGGCTCTGTGTGTTAACTGGTATGTTTGTGAATGACACTTCACTATATCTTACAGATCACAACTTTGGGTCACAGCACAAAGGAAATACAGTGTACGCTCATACTTTGAACAAGGTGGTGGTTTCACACCACTTTATTTGATGTTACTGTTGTTATTTTTAAAGCTCAGCACCCATGCGTCCCGATCATGATCTCCACTCGTGTACACGCTAATTTTAGGTTTGCAACAGCTACTAACCTTTGGAGACCTGATAAGTGGGAAATGTGTTAAGAAGCCACAGACACAGAAGAAAACATCATTATATTTTTCTTTCATATACTTTATACGGTGTTTTCATTCACATGTTAAACATTTAAAAAAAAAACTTCCTATTGACCTTTTATCCCCACCCCCCCACCTCCCCACACCCCTCACCAAAAAAAAGTAATATTTTCACCACAAAAAAAAAAAAAAAAAAAAAAAAAATCAAAGATGTGTTTCCATGGAAACAGTGAATATCAGCTTGTGTGACTGAAAAGTCTGTCTTTCAGGCATGATGGCTCAAACATCATTCTCAAGCTCCATCTTATCACACTCCTCGCTTGTTAAAAGTTTGTGCTACTTTGTGCCTGATCTCCATTCTTCTTCTCACTTCCAATCAATGTGCTTGACATTTCTTTTCAGCCTGAGTGGAACTTTCATAGACACGTAGACTTTCTAAAAGTCTGGGGAAAATGTGTCAATTAACGCCTCCAGGTTACACTCATAGGTTGTATATGCAATTCCTGCTGTTGCTTAGTTATTTTAGATGGCACTGTCTTACTTTTCCTGTGCTGATTGATGATGCAGCGCTTGTTTTCATTCTGCTTAGCCTTTTGACACAGAGAAAACTCACATATTTTACTGCTGCATCTACTGTAAATTGCTCCAGATAAGAGTCCCGGCTAAATGCCTAAATTCTAAATGGATGTGCTGTAAGCTGGAGAGGTTAGCTAAGCTGTAAATCAGATGCATAACTGCCTCCATTGCTCAAGTTAAGTTGCTGTACATGCTTTCATTAAGTTGTGGCTATTAATGGCATCTATAGCACTACAGTAGTAATGTTGATATTTCACAGATAACGGCTTCTCATCTTGATATAGGTTGACCTTAAGTTAATTAGCTCTGGTATCACCACATATCATCTCAATGACATATACAGCGCTGGGAGGTTTTCTGCTGACTGCAACCCTCAGCAACAAGGAAGCCCTGACTGCCTCTAGAATCTGTCTGACAGTGAATCAAGCTAGCTGTACCATGAGGTTCATTTCTTCCGTTTGTTGTTGTTGTTGTTGTTGTTGTTTTTTAAATATCATTTGAAATAGAACTTCCTCATACCAGGAACACAATATTCATGTTTTTGTATTTATTTTATTTGTAAATGTAAACTTACTTTTCACTCAAATCAAGTTATTAAAATTTTAGAATAGTAGTATAGTCTTCTGCAAAAAAGAGGCTTTTGGAGTCCTATCAGAGCACCTTCAGCTGTAGACTGAGACCACCAAGGAGCACCACAGAATGCCACAGGAGGTCTTTTCTATCTGCGGCCATCAAACTGCATAACTCCTCCTCCTTCTGCGGGAAGGAAAACTGACAAAGCGGACTAAGAACGATAATACCAATCCTGTGTTCAGTATTACTTAAGTATTAGTTAGTACTAGTTAAAAGTATTGCGACTATCTTCAGTTTAAGTAGTACAAAATCAAAAAATGACTTGTAAGAAAGTGAGTTGAGTCTGTGTTTTTTCAGTTATGAACAGTAGTTGTGCTGGGAGTGCTTTGGCCACAAACAAAATCTTGTTAAGGGCCACCAAAATCCTAGGGCCGGCCCTGTCAGTATCGGCTACATGCCCGCATGAATCACTTCAGTTTTCGTCCAGCCTGTGAATCTGTTTAGCGGGTCCTTACCACTTTCAGAACACAAAGTCTGACCCCAAGACACAAGAAAGCCACTGCATTTTATCATTATTAACCTCAGTTTACCCCAGAGGAGATCACATATCTTCAGAGCTATTGTGTTTCCAGCTAACTCCTGCTTGAAACACAATCTTCACAACGATGAGCTGTGAAATTTGCTACCTGTGAATCCTTGGTCATGCAAAATTAATAGGGGAGTCGAGTATTGACCTAGGTAGCATCTGACTTTGGAACATGAAGTAATCATACAGTATGTAAAGATATATTTATATACATGTAATAAAATATCCACCTTGTGTTTAACTTTGACTTTTTTCTAACTGTCTCATTTGCCATGTTGCTCTGAATCTGTAGAAGAAAAAATAGCTTCTTTGTTGTTTTTCTCTCACAAAAATAGAAATTCTCATGAATAAGACAAAAACATACTTTTTGTTGAATATGCATTGCATTGTAGTCATTATGAGTATTCATTTTGTTCTGCACCTTTCAAACAACCACACAAAAATGTTCTTGGGGAAAAAAAAAGACAAAACTGGTGTGAAGATACGAGCAAAATGTCTTTGCTCTGTCTTCTTTTGAATCTAAGTCACTTTGTTCGTTTGATTTTCTGAGAAGCAAGGTCAGAATTGCTGCCAGAGATTCTTGTCTCCTCTATTTATGCGTTTGTATTTTTGTCAGGTCTTTGAGAGTGGATGACTAACGACACAGAAGGATCGACAAGCCGCAGCCTCAAGCTGCGAGAAAGATATGATTTATCCCTGTGATTAACCTGTGCCATTTCCCTCCACACTTATTCAAATTCATGACTAAATCCATCTCTTTTCCCGCGCCATTTTTTCATCAGTGTGCTTTTGCATTCTCCCTGTTTTGATCTATATTCCAGGATAAAGATTTGCTGTTTATACAAAGGAGCCATTTAGATGGCACCCCAGTAGTGTGTGAAGGGACTGGATATGAATCTCACATGACAATGTATTCCATTAAAAGCAGCGTGAGGTGTGAGCTCGAGAAATGGCTGGGCAAGGAAGTGCACCAACACATGCATACAGGCAGGTCTACTCTAGTTGGGTAGCTTACTGCTGGCAACCCGTAAACCTCACCCGGAACAAAAACATTGAATTAGTCCAAACAAAGATGTACAGTTTTGTTTAAATTGAATTTCATGTCTCTATAGCTGTGATTCTCACGTCAATAGAAAGACAAGCAGGGCTGCTTTGACAGGTAGACAGCAGGTCAAGATTTATTGTAGCTTTCGCTGGGAGGTGTATCAACACCTCTAACTGTCTGTCACTCCCACCACTGTTTCCACACTATATTTTCCCTTACTCTAAGTGATAAACTATCTGTACAGCACAGAAAGCCGAGTGCATTTGTATAGCAGCTTTCAAACACAGAGGCAATTCAATTCAAAGCACTGCAGTATAAGACAAAAAAATCCATAAAGAAAATAAAAATGCAGAAGAGATTCTAATCATAATGCATTCAATAAATACAGGGTAAAAATGTTCTATTTATATCATGATTTGCAGAACCCAATGAAAAAAGAGCAGTGGTGAATATTCAGATGCATCATTTAAATAAAAGTACTAATACCACTCTGTACATTAGTACATTTTTTAGTACTGCACTGTTAGTTAAGTAAACATAAGTATAAAGTATCAAAATCAAAATACAGGCCTCTGTGACTGTCCCCTACTTGAGTAAATGTACTTAGTTACATTCTGCCACTGATGGAGACAAAGCTTTACAGGTTACAGAACTGTGAGAGAGTCATAATGTAGCCACATAATTGAAGAATTATTACAGACATTAAAGTACACTCATGAGCATATTTCTGGTGAATATAAAGCTAATAAACACATTGAAGCCACCCTGTGAACAGATTATTCAGTAATATACAGTACAAGTGCAGAATGATAAAGATTGTTGCAGTATATATACTTTTTATCTCTGCCCGTCCCAGACTTTAGAGAACCCGACAGAGTGTAATGTGTTTTTACAATGTCTGGGCTTCAGACAGCACTGCTTTTTGGAGAGACAGGTTAAAAGAATCATAAATCCAGCCGTGAAACCAGTGGTGATATAAATAGTTGTTTTATGCTGTTGTAGGTCTAACAGCTCCATTTCTCATCCACCTCTTGGCAGCTGAGGCATGTTCTTAGTGACTGTAACAGCCAGAAAAATCCATTGCAAGCATGACCTGAAACCCAAAGCAGCCATTTGGTGCCCCTGAAAAATCTGGGAGGAACTTTTACTCGGTTTTGGACTTTATTATTTGAGTTTCACCTCTCTGTGTGACTTTATATTTCACAGTTCTTCCCCTGCCTGTTTCACTCCATCACCACAGGCCTTGCAGCTGTTTGTATTTTTAAACTACACCGAGATTTTTTTTTTTTTTTTTTTTTTTTTACTGATCACTAATTACTTACATACCCTCTGAGTCCAGTGAGTACAATGCACAGAAGTCACTTCATGATTCTGACTTTCTCTATGGTGACCCAGTTGGGGTGTGTTATTACACTATATCCATACAGTATATGCACTGTAAAAAAAATCATAAAGGAATTTAGTGGAATCAGCTAATCTTTTCTCATTAACTTCACACAATATACAAGTTTTATTTTTTCAGGTTAATTAAGAGTAAAGTTTATAGCATTTATTTTGAGAATATTTAAGACCTTCTAAACTCGAGTTCTTCTAACTTGAAGTATTCTGACTCGAAATGCTGGGTTGAATGAAGGTACTGTACAGAGTTCGATTAGCTTAAATTAAGTATCTAAAGAGTAGACTTCCCAACATGCATTGTTTGAGAGTTAAAACTCCTGAGACCCTTCTTTGTTACAGTTTGAAGAAAAAGTACACAACAAAAACATGCTGTGCGTCTCTAATACACTTTAAGATAAGTCACAGTTGCTTGTAATATGTAGCAAATTCACATCCAAAAATGAGTCGAGGGAGCTCTGGCAGGCTGCAGGAACACTGCAGGAGCCCAAGAGTGCAACATTGTAAACTGACAATCACAAGTGACGGCAAGCCCTCTACTGTAAGTTGATCAGCTGTAAATAAATGTCAGTTGACTGTTAATGAGGGCGGCGCGATGGCGCAGTGGTTAGCGCTGCCGCCGCACAGCAAAAAGGTCCTGGGTTCGAATCCCCGAGCCAGCAGGGCCTTTCTGTGTGGAGTTTGCATGTTCTCCTCGTGTCCGCGTGGGTTCTCTCCGGGTACTCCGGCTTCCTCCCACAGTCCAAAGACATGCAGCAGGTTAATTGGTGACTCTAAATTGCCCGTAGGTGTGAATGTGAGAGTGAGTGGTTGTTTGTCTCTGTGTGTCAGCCCTGCGATGAACTGGCGACTTGTCCAGGGTGTACCCCGCCTCTCGCCCAAAGTTGGCTGGGATAGGCTCCAGCTCCCCGCGGCCCTCACGGATAAGCGGTTACAGAAAATGGATGGATGGATGGACTGTTAATGAAAAGTTAAACCCGTTATCCCGAAAACAAAAGCCCACTACTATGAAAATACACACTCTGGAGTTGGAGTTCAGTGACTGACTGCCTTACTGCTGCCAGATCATTGATTTCTTACAACTCATAAACAAATATTTAGTCATTAAATTTGAACTATAATTAACAGGAAACAGACAAATTAAAACAGTTATTCTGGCCTGGAATAGAAATGTCAAAGGGGGACAGTAGTGCTGTTGTCAGGGAAGCAAGTATTTCAACTTAGCCTGTTTTGTATGGTCATATAATACAGTATATTTACTGTAATTATGATAAATTACAGTAAATATATTACAGATTTCTCCTTTAAAATGCTGCGAACCATGGTACTTAAAACTCAATAAATTCACTTTCAGCAGTTTCACATATTGTCTTTATGTCAATGTTGGAACAAAGCTCCAACTGCAGCTTTAAGTTCTTTGTGTGACAAGAACTGACTTTTCTAACTGAAAAAATGTACAAGGAAATTAAATTTGCTGATGATCACTGGTGTGATTAAAGAGTTGCTGATTCATTGAACACGTTTTCTCAAGTACATTTGAGTTCATATCAACTTTATTTGACTAGAACAGTTAATTTGTTTTGAATCATTACAAATTATCTCACCTTGTCGTTTCAAATGCAGTCAACTTAAAATTTAAAGTCAGCCACAACTTTTTGAAGTTAAAATAAATTGTTTATTTTTACAGCGTGGAACTGAAAAGTAGTGGAAAAAAAAAAAACTCAAGTCAACCACAAAGGAAGCATGTCCTTGACACAGTTATATTTATAAATGATGCCATCTCTCACTGGAAACCTTTTCAAAGAGCATTTTTGAAGTCACTGTACACATGCAGTATAAAGCATGGTCGCCTAAAAAAACCAAAAACCCTCTCACTTGAATTTTTTGTCAGCTGAGAAATTGGGTAATTGCTGTGCACCCTCTTTAATATGAGCGCCTATAAGGACACAGCTGGACACCTGAGATGGAGTCCTCTGAGTGAAAGTTCACTGCAGGAGAAGCCGAACGATGAAATGCAGCTCACAGCATGAGGTTTTCTCTAAACCCACGTGCGCATATCAAACCAGGAGACTCTATCTTACATGCATCACCATGCAGACCACAGCAGTGAGAGATAAAGCATGTGTTCTCATGCTCTGTTTGTATGCTGCCACACTGAATTCTGATTTTTATGGGCTTTTTTGTCCACCACAACATAGTGAAAAAAATTGACAAAATCGACTGTGAGCATAACGATTTCTAACCTGTTTAAATTCTATTTAAGGTCATTAAACTGTATTTGATTTTGTGTGTCGATTTTTCAAAGGCTAGCAGAGAGTAAAAGCTTGACTCCTTATTTGTTGTGCACCCCGCACACAGTGAAACCAATTCAAAATGTATTTAAGTTTCCAAGATCAACTACAAAGTGATTATTTAAAACTCTTTGGAGTTCTGAGGTTTGAAGGGTGTTTTGACAGGCCGGGTGCATTTGCAGAGAAAGCTAATTGACTTGCAGCACCTAATTAATTCAAAGGTTGCAAGGTTGTGATAACGGTGTAATGAGAGAAGGGAATGTCAACACCAGTTGATATTAGCCCTGCTAACTATAGATGAGATAATGTTCGACAGCTTTTCTTTGGGGAACTGAGGTTCCAGATGTGAAAACAGATGGTGATGACACAATGTGATAACAGGGATCTTTTTGTAAAAAAGGTTACAGCATTGTGTTACAATAGACCCACAATTCAGGTTCATGCAACAGCAGTTAAAAACAAAGCTTTTGTTCCCAAGTAAGAACCGGCTTTGTAGGCACACACATTTGTTAGAGTTTGATTGGTAGTCTGTTCAGGAATAATAATAATAAACCTTGATTAGTGGAGCTCTTTTAAAAACAATACTACAAGTGCTGTACATCAGTCATTTACAAAATCATATTGCATATGCAGGCACGCAAACTGGTCAGGGGTAAAAAGGCTGAGTAGGATGCATGAGCAGAGAAACCACAAAAGCACTGCAGGGTTCTCTCTGTATGTGTGTATGTGTTTAAATAAGCTACCAAATCCAAATCTGATGACTTCTAGGATTACTCTGGTGCTGGTCACAAGCTAACAGAATTACAAGATTGAGTTAAATGAACTACGAAGTATTAATAAATAATAAACGTTTACATCCTGTGGTGTCTGCATAAGTGAGGTCTTATTCAAAAGCAGGACAAAACGGGACATAACTGATGGAAGCAAAGCATAGACACTACATACAGAATATTTTCAACACTTTCATTTGCCATCAGACAGCCTTTTCCAACAGAGAACTGAAATCGCCATCTATACTCTCTTCACAGCCACCAAGACTCCTTTGATAAAAACAGTAATTTTACCTCGCAGGACATAGGAGCTGCTGCTGCCTCGATCCACACCCATGTTAATCAAATGAGCTGAACACACAGAGCGCACAGCGCAGCGGAGCTCTATGGCTGACTCATGATCTGCACTGATAGTTTCAGCATCTGTTTTATTTCCTGCCAATCTGGCATGAAAACACACTGATAATCTACCATGAATCAATCTATTGATAGAGTACTCTCTGTGCTCTCCAGTTTATCGTTGAAATCGAAAAATTTCATATCACTTTGACAGTTAAGCCTGTTCTGTCTTTTTTTCAACAAAAACTCATGGAGTTCACTGATTCACCGATGGTGTCCACAGACCCACCTGGGTCTTGTTTGACACACCTATTTATGAACTCTCTCTGCAATGCTGCTGGCTGGCTTTTGAAACTTCAGCAGGAGAAGAGGATTCCATCTGAGGTGACTGTCGAGGACATGACAGACCTGCTGGTCGAGAAAAGCAAAGACACCATGACGTGAATCCTCTTTTGACAAGGATGATGAAAACAAGAGACATTGAGTTTGAGGCAAGAAGGCTCCAAAGGATATCCGTCCTTTTTTCCACCCCCCAAAGATTATTGCTTTGGTTTAGAAGTACAACAAGAGCCTGATAGAACAGCTGCAGTTGGCCCCTTGCTCCAAAGTGTTTAGCCCACAATAGGTGGTGATGGTTCCAGAGGCCCTGCAGGACCTGTGGGTGCCTCCTCCAAGTACCTTCTTCAACATGCATCCCAGAAGCTCAGCATGATGGCTGTTGGGGTCACAAAGGCAGCTTTGTGTCCAGTTCATCAGGTTACTTTCTCCTGCACCATCAGAGATGGGATGTTCCTGTCTATCCAGGAAAAGGTTATGGAGATGTACCCGCAAGACACCTTGAGAAGGAGGCTTCTAATCAGCTTTGAAGCACAGGTGTTGACCACCATAGCTGATGCAGCAGGTCTGTGTGCTGTTTCAGCCTCAGATGGACACACATGAGCCTCACGTAGTGGATGGTCCAGAGGCCATTCACACTGAAGCTGAAGATCTGAATGAGGAGCCTGGTCTGAGAGAACCAGTCGGAGGAACACACTCCTCTGTCTTGTCTCCTCCACCCACCCCTCTGACTCACAATGCAGAACCTGCTGCTGAAAGTGGACTGAATGAAACAGAGTCTACCTTTATGCCCAGCACAGAATCAGACTCTGCACTGGTTCCAGGTCCAGCATTTTCTGTTACTCCTGCCGATGAACCTCCTGCGATCACTGCCTTCTAGGATGGTTTGACCATCAGCCAGTTCTCCCAGACTTTCAGTTCTGAATCTCCCGTCAAACCAACCTCTGCTACAGAGACATATTCACCACTTCCCATGACTCCTCCTGCTGAATCCACAGTCATTACTTCAGGTCTGAATGGTGAGGATGTGAGCAATTCACCATGATGAACCTCTTGTCATAAGTGCAGTGCAGAATGACCTGACAATGGGACAGGGTGAAGTCGACATGAAAAGTGGAAAGTAAAAGTAAATAAAAAGTTGCTGAATTGCAATCAGTCAGCATTACTCTGTTTATTCTGATTTATTGTGAATTTATACATTAAACACTTATCTCACATGGAAGTAGAAGTTATATTAAATGTATTTACACACAGTATGAGCCTCAAATAACATAAGATAGACAGAGAATGTAACACATGAGCACTGCTAAGGTGCAGAGAAATTGTTAATGTGACATCAAGGTTTTGCTGGATCTACAAAGAACAAACAAATTAACTTGTAAGGTCCCCAGAAATATATTTTACTGTAATTATTGAGAAAATGTCTCATAAAGGTGCAGCAGCAGTTCTGGAGAAAAATAGCTGATTGCATTCCAGGGTTGTAAAATTACAGACGCTTTGGATTTGTGGCCTGAAGATGGTTGATTGTTGAGACTCAGGTTGTGAAATACTGACAATTCAGGAATGAGACTAAACAACTAATCTTAACAATTTGTGATTGACCAAAGGCTAATGTTACTGGCAAGATTTCCAAGGGCCTGAAAAACTAAGGAGGAAAAAAAAAATCTTAAAACTCTGTTTTGTGCTTTTTTCTTCTGCTTTTGATGAGAGCTAGCTTATGTATGCATTAGATGTTGTATACATATATTGTATTTATCTCTTTCTGCAAGTGGAGGTAGATTGCAACAGACTTTGTAATGACATAAAGAAGTGTGTGAAGTCTCAAACCTCCATTAGAAAGCTTTTGTTTACCTCTGTAAAACTGATCTAAAGTTTCTAATACTGAAAGTTGTGTATCGTCTTCCCTTCAACAACCTATATACTGCTATGTAAATTAAAAAGCAGAATTCTGCTGTCTGGAGTCAGTTTGTTGTCACCCTGACTTGACATGCAGTAGGTGGATGTGGCTCTAACTTTGGTTGTAATAACACCTCTCTGCATGGACTACACCTACCCGATGTAATCCAAACTGTCAAAACCCCTGCTGGCTTGTCTCAGTGCCAAGACGGGCATTTCTACCTGAAAGGCAGCAAGCCTTTTAAAAATCCCTTCCTACTGAGACTTGGCTATTCAAGCATTTGACCTGTATGAGAAAGTTAGAAGATCAGGGAGATTCACTGAGTTGGACAATGACAAATCAAAACTGTGACACCGTATTTGAATATTTCAGTGTTGATACAGCATTCAATAACTGTCAGCCGTTCAAGATATCACCTGAAATTTGCCACATATTTGAACTTGGTGAATATCTACAAGCTACTTTTCACATTATTGTCAAAATCACTCAAAAAGGGAGACTTTTCCAAACAAATTAGTGTCACATAACAGCTCTTTAAATACAGTTTAACTAAAAAATTATTTTTTATCCTACATGGCTTATAAAATTTTGAGGAAATGAGGTCCGTGATTAATTAATGACTACTCTGGAGTCTGAAAACAACAACTACTGTTAAATACAATTGGTATTTCTACTCAGCCAAAACAGGAATCAATCTGTTTTAATAGGGACAGTTGGGGTCCATTTGGTTGATCATGCAGCGAGACTGACCTAATTGCCATGTCAATGTCTGTTACCAAGAAAACCAGTATTTGTCTCACTTTAAGCTGAGATGAGTCCTCACGGGCATGTTTTTTAAAAAAGAAAAAAGTTAAATAAACAAGATGAGCTACCAACAAAATTAAGTGCTGTTTAAAACACAACGTTCCTTGAATGTGTCTTGGAAAACAAGTGATGCTGAAACCCTCGAGAGGCATCTTAGCTCAATCATGTTTTCCTGAGCTTGAACATATTTTCTAATTATACCCTGTCCCCTTTGGCAGACAGAAATGTTTTGTGAGCAATAAAGTTGTGACATTTTAAAATGAGGGAAGCCAGACAATTAAGGCTTATAGTGGGATTGCCTCCTCATGTATGACCCTGACTTGCATGATGGGAAGGAAAGCTGTGTTCAAACCAGTAATAATGCTCTTAATTCTGGCCTCATATGCTTTTTTTTTTGCTTGTTCAAATGTCACATCAGATGGGGGATTATTCTTTTTGTCAGGGAGTGCCAGGGTGAAAGTGGCATGCTGCATGAGTGTAAGGCCTCTGACATCAGTTTAACCCAAGGGTGTGCCTGCAAAATGTCAAGTTTCTTGGCAATTTGAAGAATAAACCACCAAAAATGTGATAAAAACATCACAGTCATAGTGGTTTGCCATTTCATGCTATAGCCAACTTTTCTTACAGCAAGTTTTACACTACATGATTTTAGATTTTTTTTGATTTTCCACTTGCCAGCAGACAAAAAGCCACAGAACAGAGGCATATCAGTGATGCATCAATAAGTTGCAAACACCCCAGATATCTAACCAGTGTTACTAACTCTTTTCCAATGAAAGTAGATCGGATTAGCTCCAAAAGTCGCTTACAGTCGCCAGATGATGTCATGCACTCATATTCATATTGATGATGCCATCTTATTTTTTGCATCCAGACCATGCATAGTACCAACAGGACTGTGGAGTTGCTGGATGACGTACTCTGCCTTGGGTGGGGCTTGGTTTTGCCTCATCTGTTCAGCAGGAAATAATGGCAGCCTGCCTGGTTGTGATCTTCCTCATATTACAACCAGTAGACTAGTGATTGAGACCATAAACTAACTAGGAAACTGTTTACTAAGGTCATAAATCAGCTAAGAAGCAGGATTATTTAACCATAAGGCGCCATACATTAGGACTTTTTTTGCACGGTCTATGATCAGTTGCACCATGGTAGCGATCATTCATATAATGTCAAAACATAGATAGGAAAAGCTTTAGCTAAATATTTACAAACTCACTCCTGCTCCTCTACACAGTGCCAAAACTGATTTTGATTTTTTAAGATGGACCTTTTTTAAGGGGCTAAAATCTGTTTTGCTGCTGACCCCATTCACAATTGTACATTGCTTAGGTTCTGTGCTGGTACTACTACTACTACTACTACTACTACTAATGATAATAATAATGATGATAATAATGATAATAATAATAATAATAATAATAATAATAATAATAATAATAATAAGAAGAAGAAGAAGAAGAAGAAGAAGAAGGGTTTTCTGAAAGTTCCATAGACAACCTTTACTGTGACAATATTATTCATAAATATTATAGTTTTATTATTCTGCTTATGCCTGATGTCCAAATCTCCTACAAGAAAACTGCCTATGTGGAGGAAGCCTGTGGACAAAAAAAGAGACAATCTATCATGCCATCTTGAGTCGGGTGTCAGAAAGTAACACCCATCCACTGCCTCCTCTTCAGAGGCTGCATAAATAGCTGCTGAGATTGCTGATTGATAATTATCCTTATCTCCAAATGTCTCCCGTTACGAGGAAACAAATAAGGGAAGAGGGAAGCGGGAGCTGGCAGGCAGAGGTCAATGGGAGGACTTCTACATTTCATCCGGCACGCATTGAGAGATGGAGGTGCCACAGAGTGACAGTCTCCGACCCCTAGGTGAGATCTGAAAGGGATGATAAAGGCAACTGACGGAGAGAAAATTGGCAGATAATTACAAAGGCTAGAGGGGCACATTTTGTCTCCCCCTGTCCCTTTCTCTTTGTCATGTAACACACACACATACACCCCTGTGCACACAAACACACACACATAATGCAACAACAGTGACAAGTCAGTGTGAACACTGTGCAACATCCACAGGTAGGTACTGAAATTATCCATAACTCCTGTTCCACCATTATACTTGCTTGTTGTTGTTTGCTTTGGCTTGTTTTCAGGAGATACTGAAATTCTATTTCATGATCTTTCAGTGGAAATATCCTACATTAAAAGCATATATATTTGTGGAACATATATCAGGAGATGCTGACAAATTGGCTCTGATTACACAGTGGCTCTTTGTCGGTTGAAATAGGATAATGGAACATTTAATGTCATGTTTGTGAGGCTGTTTCACCTAATGTTTTTTTGAAAATGTCATCTTCTGGTTAGGGAACATGAACTACAATTTGTTACTTACTGTGTGGAGTAAGACAGCCGTGGCATTGTCAAACAGACAGGTGCAAAGCGCTCAACTTTCCTCAATAGCAGAGAGCATCTCCAAACCAGCCCTTTATCCTGCAGGAATTCTGTTCATATTGGATGAATGTAGCAGGGTGTGGAGGTGGGGATAGAGTATGGCCCTGTGGTGCATCTGACTTGCCATGCAGGTGACCGGAGTTCACCTCTCACCAAGAACCAGCCATTCATGTTCAGTTCATGTTTTATTAACTGTGACCGCAATCTCACCCCGACCCTCAACCACGTGGTTGTATTGCTCTAACCATACATTAAAAGTAGAGTACAAAGGATTTTGTCAGTTGCTTTTTGTAAATGTACCAGATAAATACTTGGTTGTTTAGTCTCATTGCCAGGATGCCAAATACAGATGTTTTGGGTTGGTAAAGCATTCCAAATATGGCCATATATACGTAGACGCCAAACTGACCTTTACATCGTACATTAGCATTGCTGACCTGTGAACAAATACATGTAAATGGGGGAGCTGCAGTTTTTCTGGATAAAAAAGCATTAGAATGTGGGTGAACTATCCTTTCAAATTAATTTGAGATTGATAGATCACAAGTGTGTAAGTCACAAATGGGTTTCTTAAGCAATGCTTTTTATGCTCAAGCATACATCTAAGAACATTTTTATAAATGAGGCCCTGGTGCCTATATTGCCCACAATGCAGTTCAGTTGACATTTGGGTGAGTTATGCTAATAGTAGCCAATATAGGCTTGAGCTGCTCCCCTCAAGCTGAGACGAGGAGTGCGCTACAGATTTTGGTAAACTCACTTCTGTCGGATACTTTAATTTTCAAACTTGCAGTCTTCAAGCCTAACTGACATGAACTCAAGTGACATCACATGAGGCTATTTATCAGATTTTACACATCTCTGTCTGTAGACACAAATGGCTTTATACAACTCATTTTACATATGCAGCATATTTCAGAGTGAAAATTAAATGTATTCAACTGTAATTAATAGACACAAACTAAGTGAACAAACTGAAGATGGTTGTGCCAAATCTACTTCTCACCTGTACTGACCTGTTCGTTAACTTCACACCCTCATTTCTAATTTCTCCTAATGCTGTGCTTTCTCCCATCAGCCACCTCTGTTGCCCATTAATCATGTCATGTGTCTCTCACTGGATGAACCCCGGGGAGTGCTACGGGGATCAGAGGACTGAACTGCACTTGAACTGGAAAAAATGCACCAGAGCAGCCACAGCAGCTGAACCCAATCATGTCTTAAGAAAATCGTGTGTGTGTGGTGTGTGTGTGTGTGTGTGTTGTGTGTGTGTGTGTGTGTGTGTGTGTGCGACAGAGACACACAGAGAGAGATTAGCGTGCTGTGCTGTGCTGCTGCTCACTGGCAATACTGTCCAAAAGGATATGCTTGACTTTCAGTAATGTTATTCCCTCTGAAGTGTATTCTTAATCCCAAGCATTGTTTTTTTTTTCACAGCTGCCCTCACTTATTCAACCTGACAGAGGCAAGGTGGGCGCAGATATATCACGTTCTGTTTCAGAAGTGATGGTTTGCTCTGTGTAGTCTTCACCCAAACAGTAAGGTCAATCGCAAATTATATTGTTTTTTTTTTCCAAATGGACTTACATGTAGCTGAATTAGTTGGAGACGTGATCTGTGAGTGCCTGAGCTGCAAATCTTAAATGATTCATGAGCTGAGTGAGTCCTCTCACTGGACTGATGGGGGATTTATTCATTTCTACACATGACTACAGTGTGAAGATCAATACCATTGATATTGTCCAAAAACAGATATGAGATTAATAAGTGACATCTGTTAAATCACTTAAAAATAACTTTTTTCATTAATGCTGGCACACTGTTTTACTTCTATTATGTCTCATCTGTCACTGTTTTTAACTTATTACTTTTACTCTACTAGGTAGTTTATTTATTAGTTTTATATTTCATTACAGTCCTTAAATGTTTAAATCCTTGTTCAGTCATGCAGAGCATTTTATTTGGAAACTGTAACTTTCTAACTTTATTTTGAAAACTGCTGTTATTAATATCATAAATATAAGCTACAGCCAGTTTCTCTTAGCATAAAGATTGTCAACATAACCCCCTCTTAACCCACAAATTGTTGTATGTTATAAGAGGTTTATGTACACATTAAACAAACCAAATATAATATGTTAATAAGTGAGCTTTAGAAGTGCTAGTGGGTGGATTTTGTTACCTTCAGCAAGAGCCAGGCTAGCTGTAGCTCCCAGGTTTCAGCCTTTATGCCAAGCTAACCAGCTGCTGGCTGTAGCTTTATATTTTGTGGACAGGACATGGGAGTCATATTGATCTTCTCAGAGAGACAGGGAATCGTCTTAAATATTCATTTAAATAAGCATTTTCCTGCCTAGCTTAGCATCCCAGTGAGAATTAGATGTGGAAATTACAAATAATTTTGCTGATTTTAATCATTTCAGGTCAATGGCAACAGCTACATTTCCATCCAAAGTACCAGAGCCTTTAGTCTCATGAGCTACTTTTCAAGGACCTAAAAGGTTCCTTCATTAAGATTAGGCAAATTAGTCCACTGGTCTATGAAAAAGCGATGGCAGGACAACACAACAATGTTTGTTTCCCAGTCCATCTGTATTTGCTTTCTTTTGTCAACTCCATGTTGATGTGTCAAAGCACAATGAACAAAAAACAAACTGCTCTTGCAAGACCCACCCAGGAACCTTTTAATAATGTCCCAGTAGTGTCACCAAACCATTTTTGATACCGTAGGGAAAAATTAACTCAACATTTAAGGCATAAAATCTTTGCTTTTGTATTAAAAGCTAAATAAAACAAGGCTATAACATGACAATAGATATTCAACTGGAGCAAATAAGATGAATGACCAGAAGAAGACAGCAGTGGGGCTATGTCAGGACTGCAGCTGTGTGTGTCAACTCACTGTCAGAGAGAAGAGAAAGCAAGAAAGTGCAGCTGGTACTGGAGTAACGATACTGAAAATTACTGATATTTTATCAATATATCAAAAATTTTGACAACACTTGTCCCTGAAACTTAATTCCAAAAGTTCCTAGTCCCTAGGGAAAGTTCCTGCAGGTGAACACAGGTAAGTGAAGCATCACCACTCATACGTGCGACTGTTTCTGACATTCAGTTAAGAACAAAACTAGGCCTGAACATGCACTGTTTTGGGTTATTAAGTGATGTTGGTGGTTCAGTATAGTCAGTCAATTTTAAGATTAATTTATACATTTACTGTCACCTCTTGAATGTGTAATATTTGTCAAAAGCAGTAGTTTGTATTATATTGTAAATCAGCATACTGAGAAGAAAAGGGTCTCTTGACATCTTGATAAGCGGCTTAAGTTTGCTCAATTTCACTGCCAATAAGGAATTGTCTGATCTTGGAAACTCACATTCTACCTATATTTTTCATAATTCTTCCAGTGATTCCTGGAGTAATGGTTTCAGATGTAAAATACCTGATCCATAATTCAGTACAATAAAGACAATGATTTGACACTGATCCATTGCCAGATCAATAGTCTTGTTGACTCCCGATGACTCCTCGTTGAATCCAGATGAGCCAGCGTTGGTGTAGCGATAGAGGGCTTGCTCCATTATGCTAAACCCAAGACTACGGAGGGCAGCCCTAATTGTCTAAACACCACACACCGCATTCCTCATTTGATGCGGCATTGACATCTAACATATTGGATTCCATGCTGGAGCAATCAGACCAGGACTGCAGCGCTGGGGCACTTGGAGACGGGACCAGGAGCCAGGATAATTAACATTTATTGATACATGACTGCTGTAAGCCTGTTTGCCCAGTGAATTAAACCAGCTCATTACAGGCTTAATGGTGGGTAGGGGAGATAAATAATAGATGCCAGTCCACTCACTGGCACTTTAGCATGCGTCAGGAGACCCCCACCACCGCTGCTTCAACCCACCACCACCATCCCCTTCCACTCTTCCTGACATCAATTTGCCCTACACAAAGTCAAGACATCCTCCCTTGGAACCAAAACTGACATCACCACTTCAATCCAATCAAGTGGTCTCATGTGGGCCTGGTCAGAGGTTTTAACGATGTTAGTTGTGGATGAATGTTAGGTTGAGTTGGCTACTAAATCAGAAATATACTGTATACGTGTGCAGGCACATTTTAAATAAAGTGAGGACATGATAATTAACAGCATAATATTTATGTTGCAGCTCATGAAGATTTCAGTATCAAATTAGACAAAAACTAAAAATAAAATGTTGTTTATTATTAAACAAACACAACTTTGCCCTAATTACACACCATACACCCAATGGCAGCAGGATGTATTTTGTATCAAATTGCAAAAACTAGAGATAATATATTCTTTTTAGACAGTATAGGACTCTTAATTAGACCCTCATTTGACTATGTTAGAGGGTAATTTTGGACATATTAGAACTGTACTGTAAACTTAAGTGTATTATTTCTCACTGTTAGACCCTCATTAGACTTTCTTAGAAGATGTGTCTCAAGTAGCAGATATGTCATTTCACCTTAGTTTACAGTACAGTTCTGTTCTAATGTGTCCCTAATTACCTTCTAATAAGGACTAATAAGAGTCAAACAGTGGTCAATAATACACTTTAGTTTAGTTCTGTTGTAAAGTGTTTCTAATTACCCTCTAATAAAACCTAATAAGGGTCTAACTGTGGAAAATAATACATGTTTGTTTACAGTACCTTTCTGTCGTAATGTGTCTCTAATTGCCCTCTAATAAAGTCTAATAAGGGTCTAACTGTGGGAAATAACACACTTGAGTTTAAAGTAAAATTCTGTTGTAATGTGTCACTAATTACCCTTTTCTTACCCTCAGGTAAAAAGGGTCTAATTAAGGTATAACTACTGTCACATAAAAAACACATTTCTTGTTTTTATCTAATATGACACCAAGTACTGCTTGTTATATCTTATTAGTGTACTGTAAAATAAAGTGTGAGTTTTTTTTTTTTTTTTTTTTTTTGCACTCCTGGGAGTTTAATGATAAAAAACACAGATGTCAAGACAGAGGGAGAGAGTTCTTTGTAGGTGTCAACACCACAAAAGCACACCACTTGCTCTATTTTGCCCTCCTCTCCCGCCTGCCTTACCTCCGCTCACAAGAAATGAAACATGAGAAAAACCAATACATTTTAGTGGAGCGCTGCAGCAAAGCATCCTGACAAACAGATGATGCTTTTTGTTGTGCTTCTTATCTTCTGTGCCTCCCCTGTCCTTTCCAATTGTTCTCCTCCCTGACAACATAACTTTCACACTCCTGCTCGCCCACCTCCCTCCCATAACCCCACATGAAACGCTGCCTTATCGAGCTTTAACCCAAAACACACAGTGCCTTTTCATTTGCCGCTCTGCCTTGTAAAATCCACTCAATTCAAAAGCTCATGAACATTCAATGCTGCGTCCAAGGCTATAAGTTTGAAAGGAAACAAGTCATGGTTGGATGAGTGTTTTATTTCTCTGTTTATGCATACTACTGCCAGGTCCAGCCTCATCTTTTTTTTTTGCAATTGTCCTGACTTATTTCAAAATATTACTGGCATTCATTGGCACATGAAAAGATTTAAGTTTTGAAGAAAGTTTCATGCTACTTTCTGGTGTGATACAGCACAAATAAACGGCATAGAAAATTCTTTTTATCTTCAAACAAAACAACTTTTGATGATGAAGATTAGATTAGATATTTTTCATCATGAAATTTTATTTCTATTAGAGTATGAAAATTAAGTACGATTTTTCTCAACATTAGCTGCTGTTGTGCATTAGTTAAAACTATTTTTGTTATGAGTGTCTCAAATCCAAGAGAGTTTTAATCTGATGAATAATACATTAATTTACAAAGGGAAACATTGATAAATTATGCCCGGGAAATGCATGATTTTTTTCTATAATACACAATTGAATAAACAATAACTTGCAATAACAACATAAGAGATTTTAGTATCTATTATCTGCAGTCTACTGTTGTTAATGCCATTTTCAGTAAGAGTATAGGAAGATGATGAAGATCAGAGGATGGTTTGTCTGATGTATTTTAGAGATATTTTTCGTTTGTTATTCTTCATTTATGCGGTCAGGGCACATTGCTTCAAATAAAAAACAACTATTTTGTTTTTACAGCAGAAGAAGTGCATCACTTTCCTCTCTGGTTAAAAGTTTGAAATGTGTTGTTACCCTATAACCACACTCAACCATGGTGTCACGGTGTTCTGACCCTGAAGTACGCTTCTACATCAGGGCAGCTAGGTGAGAAGAACCACTGGAGGTCAGCAAAAACAGATCAGCTGCTGTTACATTACTCATTAAGGGAATTAAAGGATAACTCCCAACATGTTCTTATGCACGACAGAAAAGGACGTCTGCCAAAATGAGACATATGACCATTCCCAAAAAACATAAGAGAACCAGTGACAGGCATACTGCAACTTTGTTGCACTGAAGCTTTGTCATCACACGTTTAACATTGTGAAATGGTCGCAGTTTGCTTTGGTTTAGGCACCAAACTCCTTTGTTAGGTTTAAAAAAGATCATGGTTTAGGTTAAAATAAGTAAGTTAATTATGTTAGTTAAGTTAGATACATAAGTTAAAATAATAACAGTAACAGGAGTCTATTGGGTGAAAGTCCGGTGTGTTTGACCCATCAATCCACACCGACCTCCTCCCTACATGGACTCCGTCACTCTTAGTGTTACATCACCTGACATACTAATTTGCCCCTGTCATAATTTCTACGGTCGAAGAGGTCAGTGCCAATCACTAAATGTAATGTATGTGTCATAATAAGCTAGTTGCACACGCAACCCATACCAAGGGTCGGCTACTTTTACTATCAAAAGAACAATTTTTGGCCAAAAAAGAACAAAGTAATCTGTCTGGAGTTGCAACAATTCAATTTTCTATTCTCCTCTGATGCTTTTCTTTTTTTTTTTTTTTTTGGATTTTATTTCCATAGATAGCCTTGTGAGACTCAAGAAGAGCCACCAGCAAAATTTAGAGGAAAAGGTGTAGGTTATGACACAGCGTAGTTACTTTTTTAGAAACTTTTTTCTTTTTATTTAGTGTATAGGCTACACAATTTTACATACGGAGAATGTAAGAATCACTTTAGGCATTAAACAGTGATGAATGAAAATTCAAATGTTAAAAAAAAGAAACTTTCATTTCCATATAATTTTTTGTCAAGGCCAGAGGGAGCCACTGGGGGGGACAAAAGAGGTGCATGTTGCTGTTACTTGTTTCCCCGAACCTGTATGACCATTTTTCTGGTGAGGGTGACCTGATAAGTTCTGTTAATTGCAACTTGCATACTTTCTCAGCATTCAACACTTATGATGTTATTGTACTCACCAAAGAAACCACTGAGATATCAGAATGTGCTCAAAAAATCCAATGTTGCAAGAAAGTCCAGCCAAAGGTATTTGCATTGCAAACAGTTAACTTATTACCCAAACTCTGTATCGTACACATCTGTCACAGTATACAGCCAGCTTTGTAGTTCAGATTTGACTATTTATTGTTCACATACACAGTCGTGCTGTGTAATGATGGATTAGTATAAACATTTTGGGTGTGCTTACTTTTGGTTTACCTCAAAATAAAGGTAAATACACTCCAACTAATCTGATTTAACTAGTGGTTTGTCTAAAATCTGTCTGATCATCTGACTGATAGCGCTTCTTGTCTCATCAGATGTAATTTTAGCAATATACTTACTATAGTGATAGGACTTCTTATCCTTATCCTTAAATGGAAACATTCTCAACAAAGGTTGAATTGAAGGTAACTGGATTTCAGGTGATTCCAGTGACAACTGTCGTGACAACAGCCAGGAGCACTGATGAAGACCTCACAGAGCTTAAATACCTGGGATACCCCCACCAGTCAGTTAGAATGAAAGCTCCTCCAGTAGCATTCGAGTCAACCCTTCTTGGATGTCCATGACCTGGAGCACTGAGAATCTTCATAAACAATGGAAACATGTTTCACATTTTGCTTGAACATAAAAAAGTTCAAATGTAGAACTTTACTGCCTCCTGGCCCAATCTAATAAGAACGAGGCAGCCTGGCTAGAGATACCCTGGCATGGGTATGACTTGGTGAGTGAATCGTGATGATAATGAGGCGCCTGCGTGGGAGAAGACTCTCTTTCCGCTGAGCAATCGTTTCTGTCCTATCATTGTTGCTGAGGGTTATTATTACTCCATTATTCTTAATAAAGGCCTAGTTGTTTGATTCATGCACTGTTGCTCTTACACAGCTTAACATTTCCATCTGAGGGGGAAGCACATTTAAAAGCTGTGCGGGGATTATATTTTCTGCTGTCACTATACCTCAAATATTCTCATAAGAAATGGAACCAAAAGCTGTTTGCTGGCACTGGTTTGAATATGACACGAGAGTTATAGGCTCCATAAAAATATGGTGCATGACTATTAACCATTGTGTGAATAATGGAAAAACAAACTTTGAGACTGATGGAGGTGCTTTTTTTCAGTTACTGTATCTTTTACAGGTGAGGTGTCACACATTGTGTAGATGTAGATTTCACACAACAATCCCAATTTTAATTAAATTTTACATGCTGAATGTTTGTCCAATTATCTTGGACAGCTCAAATCAAACTTGTGAACATGACATTTCTCAGATGCTAGACTCAAACAGGACAGATGTTTGGTGAGACACAAACTGGAGCTGTTCCCCAGATAATGAATGACTGACTTTGTAGACTTGTGGAATGTTTTGAGCGTTTATAAAGGAGTCATATTTCACAAAAGCAGACGGGCTCTGAGCCAGCACCTTAATGTAGTCGTCATCCACACAAATAGTCATTTAATTGGCACTGCTGCACCTGAAAGAACTCAACTACAATAAGCCCTCATGGTCAAGTTGTACTTGATATTATGTGATATAAAGATGTGAGCCAGGAGTCTATTAATGTCTATCAACATTCTTTGTTTTGTTTTCTTTACTACAAAGCAGCAAAGGTCAGAGGATGAAATTTCAGCACTCCAACCATGTCTCATGGCCACAGACAGTATTCAGCACTTCAGCTGTAAGTGAAGTACTCTCATTGTCCTCATTATGTCACTTCTGACATTTGCGTTGCTTTTGCCGGTTTGTTTGTTCGGGTTTGTAGGAGGACTCCTCCGGTGCCACCCATGAGGGTCTATCTGTATCAAAGCAACACGTCAGAAACCTGACACACATCACAAGGCTTTCTCCAACTCTGCCAGAGCTGTGCTGGGAGTACACTGAAGTCTATGTGCAGCAGACGTTTGTGGAGGATCTAAAGAGCCCTCTGCAACATATACAGTTGTATGGTGCATGCAAGCATATAGATGTGGGGGCACAAACAACTGTATGGTGTCAGTTTACTGCGTTTTTTCAGTAAGAAGAAGAAAGAAATAAAAATACAGAAACTGGCAGTTTGTTAGTTGACAGTACCCAAAGTTTTAGAAATTTCCTCAGATATTGTAGCTAGAACTTCTATTCTAAACACATTCAGTGCATTAGATGCAACATTTTACCAACCCTTTGTCAACTGAAACTAAACCATAATTTAATCTCTGCAATTTTCCTACATAGTTAAAATCTAGTGCAATTGATTGCAGGATATTTTTTCTTGCCACCTTTTCCAGTATTCTACATATGTGAGAATACAATGTTCAGTAATATGTAACTTTTCCGCATAAAAATGTCTAAAAACGCTAGACCTTTGTTATATATTTTGCTAAGCCTTGAATTTACATCATTCCAAATGTTCAAATGCAGAGAAATATGTTCAAATGCAGAGAAATATATAATTCATTTGAAGTAATGGTACATTTCCTGCCAGTCATTTCTACCTAGTTGCTAATATTGTGGAAACCATGGGATACATCAAATACGCCAAAGAGCGAGGAAGCTGCCATACATGGCTAAACGTAGTGTGAATGAAAGAAAATTACCTCATTTATGACCATGTTTTCTCTCTAAATCCAATCACATAGATTTTCATCTGCTACGGTGGTTGTTTGTTAAGAAAACTATTACTCTACTTAACAGTTAAGTAAGCTTTTAGCTTGTAACTTGTACAGTTGTTGTTACAGACATAAAAAAGGCCCAAATTAGGTTTGAACCATATTTTTCAGAATGTAAAAGACTTTCCCTGCCAAAATGTTTAAAATTTCTGTTGTATTGAAATCAACTCTATTTTGATTTATTTGCCTAAATTTTGTTTGTTTGTTTGTTTGTTTGTTCGTTTGTATGTGTGTTTGTGTGTGCATGTGTGCAGTGAATATCACTCAAACTGGTGTTGGATTGTTTTGATAAAATATCTTTTTTCTCCTCCCAAATCACGTTGTTTTTATTGTGCAGTCAAGGAAATATCACTCAAACTGGTGTTGGTGTGTCCATTTTAAGAATGGCTTTTCTCATATTATAATTCAGTATTTATCATACATTCTGGTTCATGTTACCAACTCAGTCTGTGCTATTTCCACTGCATGAAGTGAAGCAATAAACAAATGCACAGGAAATGCTCTGTCATCTTTGCTGTACTGGAAAGTAACAGATTGTGGCTGCGTACATACGCTTTGAGGATGACAGTCACCATATTGCAGGGGTGACCACTTGGCAACCTGTGACATGTTCATGCGAGAACCATGGTTTTTTTTATTAAAATATTTAATTTACTCTACAAAACTGGGGCTTGTGTCAAGGCAGAAGCTTTACAATGAGGAAGGACTTGACTGTTGTGTCAGTGAGGTGGCAGGTCATTTGTTAATTTCAGTATCATGGTCTATTCAAACTGTACAATGGTATCATGCAACAGAAACTATAAGTGCTTTCTGTACCATCCACCTGTAAAAGTTGGTGTATCACAAAAGCAAAATGAGACATGCAATGGAAATAGATTTAGTGAATAACTGAAGAAACAAAAAAAGCAATGGGATGACCCACCCTGCTTACAGTAATATAGAAAGTTTTTGTGCATTTGCGGTTTGCTTGGCGCTCTTTTAATTACATCATCTCATTGCACCTTCTTAGTCCGCACCCAAGAATTTATTAGCATTTTTTCTTGCAGAATTTCTGGAAATCGATTTAAAATCTGTGCTAAATTTGAAGGGAAACTTGTGCAGGAATGGTACAATGCTGTTTCTAAGGCGTCTGTTGTGGCAATGTTATCAGGCACTTGACTGATAAGGAAGCCTTTTTTTTTTCTTAATACTGACCAGCCAAGATCATTTTTGTCTCTTTTGTCGAAGCAGTAAAAGCCACTGTGTTTGGAAAAATTTAGCCATCCTCTTCAGCTCTGCTGGAAGCATCACTGCTGAGTTTTTCTAATATTGCCTATGGGTGCCTGCCTGACTACTGCTTCCTTCCTTCTTTCTTTCTGTCACTACTTTCTCTTTTTTTGTGACCTGCAAACGGATATTTTCCCTGTCATTTTTGTCCTACCATCTGTCCCAGCAATTCAGGAGGCAAAATAAGCTACTTCACTGTCTCCATAGCAGCTCTTTTGGGGTGTTGTGAGTTATTTTCACATGCCAGGCTCTCATCCACATGCAAGATGCCCTGCTCCTTACTCATAGATTTCAAATTAGCATCATCAGTAAGCCAAGATCATTCCTTTTCACAAATATCACTTCAAATGATAGATAATTGGATTACAGGCAATAATTACATTTCAAGAACAGATCTTGTCCTTGTTTGTTGTTTGCTTGTCTAAGGTCAGGGTGGTGGAATGACCTTAAAGACCGGCATCCCACTTCGGTGTCTCATCACATATCACAGCAGTCAAGGACAAAGACTTCAGTCAGACGCTGGGGCCGGGGGCTGACTGGATTTGGGGTGCAGCTGGAACCCTCAGAATGTAATGAACAGGCATAAGCATATTAAAATAACACATTAATGGCTGATGGTCAGTGTTGCTGATTTGGAAAATGAGGCTGTGTCTGTTCGAGCTCTCAGTTGTGTCCAAATGTTCACACACCTGACACACAGGCTGTATTTCAGCATGTTTTGTAAAAAAGGATGAAACAGTTAGTATTTCTCTGTATTTTTAGTGTTTTTTTTTTTTCTTCTTCATGATGGATGTTTAACAAAACAAAGAACACACACAAGAAAAGAGAGGCAAGGACCATGCGCCACAGACACTGCAGGCTCAGGTGCACACAATACCCACTTGTGAGTGTGTGGGACTTGACCAACAACACAATGATAACCTGGTTGGTTCACACTGACGCGTTTTTTTGATATATCAACCACAGACCCAGTTTTGTATGTATGTTCACTGTATCTTTCTTTTAGCTTTTGGAGATATTTGATGGTCATTACAGTTATCACCCCCCACTATTTTATTACTCAGCTGTGACCACTATTTCTTCCTAACATTAACAAAAACTTATCCAAATCTTAAGTTAACAAACGTAAAGGTGCAAGAAACGATTCTGGGGAAAGATAGTTGATCGTAGAGTCTCATTCCCAGATTGTCAAATATCGGCACTTTGGATTTGGTTGATTGTTGAGTCTCATTGTTTTTTTTGTTTGTTTGTTTGTTTCTTTCTTTCCTTTTCCGATTGGCTCAGTCCGAGTCATCAACCCAAAATAACCTGGGAATGACACTCAGCAATCAACTACCTTTCTCCAGAATTGCTGACTCCAACTTTAAGTTTCTGCATACAAATACTGTATGTATCAAAAAATGATTTAAGTGAACAAGTAGATAGAGTATAAGCATTGTATTATTCCAATATGTATGAGGTCAGCAAATTCTAGTCAGCCTCTTGTTTTTCCCAACATGTATCTTGCTAATAAATAATAATTTCATATGAACATTATTTGTACATGAAGCTGATGTAGATCAGTCTGTTGCATATTACCCTCTTTCAGAAATGTTTGCCTCCTTATTTCTTCTCATAAAGGTTAATTTAGACGAGGTTTAGAGTGACTAAACGTTGTAATATCATCCTTGTCATTCAAGTGCAGTAAGAATTTGCACATTACACTGGCCAGACTCCTTTAAGTCCTGTGACTTGCTGTAGAGCCCAGCTGGATGTTTGTGATTGGGCCTCTTGACAAATGTTCACACTGTCTTGAGGATTCATATTATTTTCTATGGTGAGTGTCAGTGCTCTGTGACCTAAAACTTCACAGGCTGCACCAATCCATCAAAAGAAAGAAAACTGAAGTGAAACAAATGTCTGTAAAGATAAACCGACCTACTATAGTGTGGCTGAACCTCCAGACATGCAAAAGGGAAAAGGCAACAAGAAACACAAACACCTTAGACATCATAAATTAAATGTGACGACAATTTCTTTTAAAATGTCAAAATATGTTGAGCTCTTGATTAAATATACTTTTACTTCTCACATTGTTTGTTGCTGTGCTTACAATCCAATCTGTAATCATTTCATACCTCATATGCTTACAAGACTGCAATGTGACAATGGACCTTTTGACACTTGTGAAGCCTTTTATTAAGGAGTAAAGGAGTTTAGATCTGTGCTGATGACAGAGGAAATAAAAGGATATCTGCTCACAGCAAATTAGATAATTATCATATGTTGTTTTGTTTATAACTTAGCTTTACCCCCCATTTTTAAGAAGTAATTAATACTACAATATTTATTTACAACACAGCATGTGTAGCAAAGTCAATAACTGCGTAGCACAAATACACTGTAATCAAGACAACCACATGAGAATCATTGAAAAGACCAATCATTTTCAAAAATGAGTTATCATTACAGGCCACAATATATTGTAATTATATGATCATCTTTATTCATTTCCAGTTTAATGTGTTACATGTAGTAAATTAACAGCAAATTGAGTGTTAAAACAGATTTATCACAATACATTTATGACATTTATGTAATATTTATTATTTCCCTGTTTTCCACACAAAGAGTTAATGTAGCTCTGTTTTGATAATATAGTTTTATGGAATAGGACAAATTAAACTAATGCAACACTAAAGCACATCATTAAAGTCTGATATATTATCACCATCTCCAGTCCTACATTGCACTTTAGTGTGAGGAGCACGCCGGTCAATATGAGTCAAATAAACTGCCTTGATTTTTAAATGAACAAACTGACATCTATTCACTGTATTATCAGTTTTACCCATGAGAATTGTTCTGCTAAATTATTCTTGATTAAGCTGATGGTGCAGATGGACAAAGGGAAAGTCCTGGAATAACCCATTCACCTCAACAACGGAGCTTCACCTCATTTACTCAGTGTTAACACCCACAATTATTGCCCGCAGCAGAACAAATGTAAATTACAATCAAATTCCGTATTAACTACGCTTCGCTGATTTTAACAGCACAGAGGAACAGACGGGAACTGGTGGCCACGTTGAATTGTGCTGCTGCAACTGCTGCAAAGTAATTTTCAAGAGAAATGCTGGTCAATCTCTGCTGAACAGCAAAACAACATGTGTCCAACAGCTTTCCATTTAGAGACTAATGGAGCTGTAGCGTCGAGATGCTTGAGACAAGTAAACCTGAATGACACCGAAACAGCTGGTGAGGTGTGATGATGATTAACTTCTCGGGTTATATAAAACAGGAACAACATGAAACACTTAAGAGTGCACACGCACATTCACATACACACACACACACACACACACACCACACACACACACACAATTGCACACATACATACCCACAAAAACATACACACATGCGACTCTAACCTCTCAAGGGAGCACCTCCACAACCTCCTGCGATGTTTTTATCATTCAGTGTTTGATCCTACTTTCCTTCTCTGTGTGTCTACCCTCAAGCCTGGCCAATTCAAGTGGCCAGGTGCAGCCTCTTCAGTGTTGCTAACACAACAGCCCTCTAGTCACTGTGTTCTCACCAACACCACAATCATATGCGACAAATTATTCTGCTTTTTCACACTCCAGGACTGGAAACATCAAATCAGCTATCCTTTTTTTCTTTTTTCTTCTTCTTCTTCTTTGAAATTTTGCGACTGGCTGCAGCAGTCACACTGACATTTCCCTCTTGCTTCTCTCTCAGAAGATATTTCACTAAGCTGTTGTTTAATATGTCAGATGAGAGATGATTTCAATAAATACCATGCGCTGACACTGTTTACAGAATTTGCGTGCTAAGTATAATTATGAATAATTTATTAAGGTATGAGGAAACTTTTCTCAGCTATGATTTTTGAATATTAGAGTAGCCATAGTCTATATTTTCACAATCATTTATCAAATGACAATGTGAAAGAGGTTGCTCATCATGATGAACCTGCAGAGAATTATCACATGTTTACAGAGCTTTTTTATGAGTTTCAGCCCATTGTCTGTCTGTCTGACCGGCAACTTTTCAGCCGTGGTTCACTCTCACAGCTCTCATAGTTTTGTTTTCAGATGGACTTGAAGCAGGCAGCTGTTTTCAGCAAAAAAAGACGGACAAGCTGGTGAACATTTATTGAGCTGACAGTTTTCAATAAGTGCATTAAACCATGTGGATACAACCCAAATTGCAAGAATCATGCAAGTACATCAGCTTAATCAAATAAGAACTGTTCAAGTTTCAAGTCCTACATTGAGAAAAATCCAGATAGGCAAATTGTTTTTTTTATGGGCCATGGTGCAGCCTGAACAGATGAGTTTTCCATCTGTGATGGAAGATGTGTAGAATTTCTCAGCAGGGAGCTTGTTCTATCACTGCGGAGCCAGGACAGCAAGCAGTCATGATTTTGTTGAGTGGTTGGTGGGCGCTCTTCGTAGTGAAGGAGCAGCAAGTCAAATGGCAGTAGTAGATCATAGTGGAAGGACCAGTGTAGTACCAGAGTCTTGAAAAGGATTCAAGCAGCCACCGGTAGCCAGTGCAGGGTGCAGAACAGTGGTGTAGAATGGGAGAAGTTAGGTAGGTTGAAGACCAGCCGATCCACTGCAGATGAGCTGCAGGTGTTGGTGGGCACATGAAGGCAGACCAATCAAGGGTGAATCGCAGTAGACTTGGAACAAGATGACAAGAGCCTGGACCAGAAACCATGGTTCATCCTGAGTGAGAAATGGATGTATCTTCCTGATGCTGTGGAGAATTTTTCTGCAGGAGTGGGTTGTTGCAACAATGCTGGCAGCAACGGACAGCTGGTCATCCTGTGTCACACCCAGGTTTCTTGAAATTTGAGCTTGAGAAACCACAGAGCAATTCAGAAGCTAATTAGCCAGATATTTCCTTCAGTACTTGTCAGACTCCAAAATCAGAGCTAAAGAGAGTGAATATTGGACTTGCATTTATAAGGTGGGCTGAAACACAACTCCAAATGAATGACAATGTTTCTCCATAACTGTCTGTAAGCAACTGTTTGCTATAAATGCTTATATCAATGTAAAGGGTGATGAAATGTTTATGTTGAGTTCACAACTTCTTTGTGCTGACCCCAATGGGCAAAAAAAAAAAATCTGAATTGGTTTTAAAATGATAATCTTATGGCTTTACATTTAAATAAATGTCTATTAAATCACTAACTCTTGCTGAATGACATTATATAATATATTTGCAGTATTACAAACTGGGTGTGTATAATGAAATTCCCACAAAAAGTCCTGTATTAAATTATTGTTCATGGAAACCAAACACCTCCAACTGCTGCAGCTTCACTTTAAAAACATGTCAGTGGTTAAAAACGAGGTAACTTTTATTATTAAGTAGACAGAGGAAATCCAATATGTTCTCAGTGAAATTAGCACTAGCTGCTATCATTAATTAAAAATGTGTGTACAAAACAAGACAAGACAGCATTGTAGGGATTAATGTAACAAGAAGGAGCAGCCACAGTGAGCTGTTTGAAAAAGAGCTGCAGGCAATAGACTGCACACCTGCAACTACCTTCTCAGCAAAGTCACCAACTCCTGTCACTGTGCCCTGCTGTTTGCAGACTTGTACCGCGGGCAGCATAGAATCTAATAAAAGCTGCCTAAAGGCCAATTATAGCCTGATTACTTTATCAAAATGACAATAATTTGGTCTCAGAATTCTGTAGCCTATAGTATTAAACCCAGTGTGCAAAATACCTGGCGGCAAATGGGGGTCTTCCTCTAATTAGTGTTCCGGTGTTGTTCTGAAGTCATACACAGACTAAGTATGCAACATACAAAATTTCACAGATGCAAGTCAAGATAACATGTTTGCATTGTTATTCTAATTGAGCTTTTTAAGGAGTGAAAAGTTGGTAAGTAATAACTCTTTGACATATTTTCTTTGACATACAGTATTTGCATACTGAGTCGGTATTTTAAACCGAGTGTAACCATGATGTCAAAGCAGAAAAAAAATCCACTGCTTTTCAGGTTGTAAAGGATAACGTTAGTTTTATAAACAATACAACATTTAGACCATTTGCAACAGCACCATCCATTGAAGAGCCTTGCCAGAAACAACCGGGTATTCAGTGGCAATATAAGAGAAAACATCACAAAAATATTTGTAGATAAATGTTTTGCAAGTTGAATAATGAAAATTGGACATAGTAAGCTGTTTAAAAACACATTTTAGGGAAAATTGGAAGTGGCAAATAGTTTTATAAATAGTTTTGCAGAGGACTCCCCAAATTTTGCCATTAAGGCTCTCAGGGCACCTTGTGTGTCAATTGGGGGGTTTCAGGTGGTTCAATACACCTTGTATTTTGCACAATGATGTAACCATGATTGCTTTTATCCCTAGTAACTACAGGTGTCACCAAATCAACCAGGGCTGAAATCCTAAGGATTAAAACTTTCAGTCTACCATGTCGTCAAAGGCTTTGCAGTGGTCCAGAAAAGGTATTGTTCGCTATGATGTTATCAGGTCAAACCACTGATCCCACAACAATGCCTTGAGGCTGTCCATCCCCAAGTCTGGGCTAGCTAACAGCTGATGGGACTGAATGGGGTCAAATAGTGAGGTTATTGGGATAAACATCAAATCAAAGTGAAGTTACAGTCTTTTGTCTGCACTGTAGTGTGACCTATAGCTACTTTGTGACTGCAGCTGAATAGGAAACATAATAGGATGCATCTGACATTTCCCACACTGCCATACAGAGATTACTCCAATCCATTCCAATAAGAACCAGTATGCCACAACATCACCACAGCTTCATCTATGTGCTGGCCAATGCACCATACAGTCACAAACAACATCTGTTTAATTACGTACCATTAAATCATTAGCTGATGTTCCTATAATGTGGTCATCAGCAGGATGCAGACACACCTTTTTCCCATAACACTGTCTCCACTGCCATGTTGGCCGGCTCACTGTAGCAACCTATCTAATCAACCCCCGCCTCCTCCCCTCCACCCCCTCCACCCCCTCCACCCCCACCACCACCTCTCTCAGCCATTCTTCTGCTCCATTGAGTCCAAAGCCACTCGCGCCCCTCTTGTTCTCTACTCAAGCAGAATCATTGGCAGTGACAAACATCATTATAATGTTCTTCAATGAGCGCTCCACCTTTAGCTGCATGTCGTAGCCTGCGGGGGGCTCTTCTCCTGAGTGGGATCTATGTGCTGACCCGTGTTTGCATGCTCGCCATTTGAATGTCCACTCCAGTGAATCACACACCCAAGTCACTTCCTGTCCTCTCTGCTTCCAGAATATCATGCATTAGCTGGAAGACTTTAGGGGAAGAAGACTGACATCATGTCCCCTCTTCATTATAAGTTAGTGATGTTCTGACTCTTATTACATGACTGATTAAATAAGATTTGTAACAAAAAAAAAAAAAAAAAAAAAAAAAAGTTTGCTCAGAATACAAATGAAGAAAGGTAATAAAACACCAGAGTGTTCTTTCTTTCTTTTCACATTTCTGGAAAGGCTCTGTGCAGGGATTTAAGCAATAAAAACTTCGAAATTACAACACAAAGTTAAGTTCACCAAGCGAGAAAAGTTAACATTTGACTAACCAACAGAAGTATTTTTAGCGATGCATTGATGCCAGAATAACTGCCAGATGAATCAAGATGAATGCCTCTCTCCCTCTTTTGCCCTCTCTGAAGTAAAAATGTAGTTTGAAATCCTGATGTACATACAAATCATACAAATACAAATTAGGCTAAAAGCATTAATAAAAACAAATATTGTGGAATTACACATACCACTGTGGTACCCGCAGAGCCCGGCGGTATACCTTTTGTCATATCTCATAGTTGCTTCATTCAGTCATTACAGTTTTTCTGGCTTTGTCACAATCACTTTGTGTCATTGTTTTCTGTTTCTGTTTTAATTAGTGCTTTTTTTAAAACACCAGTGTGTTGGGGTAATGGGGGGCTGCAGTCAAAAGCACCCAACTCTGCCTATACAGTTTTGATAGTTAGAACTATTTATTTAGTTTATGTTTGCCATGGGTGCTAATTAAAAGTATAATTATCAGGGGCAGAAGCACTCTGTGTTAAAGACCCTGAAATATTTTCATTTTACACAATATGAAAAGTAACTCTAACTTTCCTACAATAATAATAATCTGTTTTTCTCAGACAATATTAAATACATAACTGCTAATGTTTTGACAAAATGTTGCGTTAACACTTTATTAAATTAGTTGTGCATTACACTGTCACAACAATGTCATTTCACCTGTCATGAACATGAAGTGTGAGTCTATCTAGTCTAATCTAGCTTATGTTATTTTGACATTAATCAAGCCAGTAATATCTTGAAACTTGAAAGACAAACCAAAACAAAAATGTTTTTGTTATGGCAATGTTGATTAATCAAGACAAAATAACTTGTTAATGCATTTGCCATGACAACTGTACATTACAGACATTGTTAAGCTTTAAGTTTTAAAATTAGGTTATATTGTCATATGTGGTTCGTTTTGACATGAGAGCATTGTAAGTGCATCATGAATATATTCCTTGACCTTAATTAAAGTAGTACATTTTGGACTTGCTGTATAGATGTCATTAAGTTATATTACACTATAAGAGCAACTATCAAACATCGTACTCACTCCCTTTTGACTTTTGGAATGCGCCTGGGTTGACACACTCGAAGTCCACTCATTTCTTTGCTTTTTTTTTTTTTTTGTCATTTTTATTTTCCTTTGTCACTGAGACTCTGCTACTTTTTTTTTCCCACAGACAAATGAATTTGTCTTAACAGATGATGTAGATGATGTTCTGGCAGCAAATAAAGAACACAAAAAACAATTTAAATTACTGTCACTCAGTGGTCAAAAAATGTGTGGCTACAAACCAAAGGACCAACACTTGATAACAGCTTGGCCCGCAGCAGATACAATTACTGACACACAACTGACTCAGTCAGCTGATTGTCAGAGGGGTGTGTCCTATACTCCATGTTCCATCAATTCATTAACACAAGTCTCTTTACATTCCCCCTATGTCATCATTGTCAAATGTTTTTGCAACTGTGCCATGAATAATTTTCTGGACTTCAAATAAAGTAGTACCCATTGGTCATAAAGATGTCATTAAATGTTATCAGGCCACTTTGAGGCCAGAGTTCAGTACCAATGTGATTTAGCTTACAGAGTTAGTTGATGGACAGACAGCAATTAGCTAGTTTACTTCATTAATGCCAAGACATGTCAAACAATGTCAACTTTGAATTATAGACTAATGAAAACATATTGAATAGTATATTCCATTTCTGCCATATTCTGCCAATAAACCTGTGCAAATCCCTCACACTGGACCTTTAATGCTGGCAGAAAAGAAGATTTAATGAATAAGTGATATATTATGTGGAATCAAAGGTTTAAGTATTTATGATTTGCAACACCTTGTGGAGCTGCTGCAAATTCATCTTATACCCATCTGGTCTCAGAATTTTGGTGACAAACTAGTGGAGGAGCAGCCTTTCATTCCATAACTCAAATAAAATGAGGAATGTACATCACAAACAAACATATTCAAATATTTTTAATGCAGTGGCAACAACCTTGTACATCGTGTGATTATGCTGACCCAAATCACAAAAGAATTCTGAAAAGAGTTCTCTCATGTATCGGTGTTCTCCTTAATGTAAATTACAGTAACTTTATAATTTAGGGATCCTAATATGCATGAAATATTAATCCGTGGTCTATTAGAGACACACTGTCACAGAGTCTGTTGGGGGCTTAAGTGTTCATTACGACAGAGCTGTGCTTGGAGTTAGTCTCCTGCAGAATTTTCAAGTATTAATGCTTTGGGTCCTCTGTGAATTTGTCATAATACCAAGCTCCCAAGAAAAGTCAGACATGTCCATGGGCAGGCTTATTCTATCTCCTAAAACTATTATTTCATGATTCATAACACAGAACTACATACGTAATTCTCCTGTGTCTATTTCAACAGCACCATTAACGGCCCCAAAATTCAGGATATAAAATGTATTTGTTTGGTCTGAACAACAAACCACGCATAATGTCCTGCTTCTTTGTGTTTATGGATCTAATGTGGGTTTTTGGAGGTACATCAGTGGTATGGCTCTGGTTAGGAAGCATGTGGTGACTTTGACCTTTCCTAACCTTGGCAAGACGATGGCATGACCAACTGTGAGGCCGGCTGTCCGTCTCTCACTTGGCCCTTTTCTTTAAGTGACAGGCCTGGAAAAATTGCCAACACATTCCTTTTTCCGATAACGTATATCTTAAAGTAAATCACAATGCAGCCATTAAGTTATTAAGATAATGATCGGTTGCCAAATGAAACCAACTGTTTTAATATTCACAAGAAAAGTAAGTTCACTGTGTGACTCCATGGAACACATAATCTTGTTTATGCTGACGTTGCTCCCTGAATCCTCCTTCTTCGCGTCGCTGAAGGTGGTTCAGCTGCTCTATTATGGGACAAATCATGAGGAACAGATGTACCTGTTGTCAGAGATGGAAGCTCCTGCAGAGCGTTGCTAGCGCTGTGCTCTGGGATCGTGTGTCCATTCTGTTACCGAGTCCAAGAGGTGTGTGACACATTTGTGACAGGTGGATAGCCAGGTGTCCCAGTCGGTGGCCAGGCTTTCATGTGCTCAGGCTGAAATGTCACATACAGTATTTTCAAGTACTCCAACCATTAAAGTGTCCATGTGGATCAGAATGGGCCGAATGGGGAAGCAGAAACAACGGCCACTCTATGTGCTTCAAATGCTCGAGCTATGTGTTCTCACTTAACTATTTGTGTCTGTTCATTTTTGCTTTTATCAAATTTTGCACTGTGAATAGTTAAAGGATATTCAGACTATTTGAAAATGGGGTTGTAAGAGGTAATTTTCCATTGTCCTGTATCACCTACATTAGATGCTGGCACACTCCCAGTTTAGAGAAGCAGAAAGGAGCACCAGCACAGAAGATAAGCAATGTACTGCAATGGATATGGTCAGCAACACAACATATTTTAGCCACTTAAAAAGCCATCTAAAGAAATCAAAATCAGTATATCTGTAATATTTTCATTACCTTGCTGTCGGACAGCCTTTTCTGGAAAAAATGCTGTTGCATAAGCCAAATGTTACTATCTCACAGGTTCAACCAGGCTCCATTGGCAAAATCAGTAATTTTACCTGTTGCTGGTCTACTGCTGCCTTGATTAGTTGGTTAGTTTGTGTTTCTGTGTGACCTTGTTGTTTGTAAAGAATAATTTGGATTCACCAAAGTAACACAATAAGGCAGCAGTGGACTGGCAACCCGTGCTCTGTGTGAAATGACTGTTTGCCCTTAAAGCTATAATATGTAACATTTCGCTCCACCACAGCTTACCAAGAGTTAGAGATGTTTATGGAAGGATAATCACGGATTCATAATAAAGTCACAAAAAAGCTTTTCAGAAGAAAGGAGAAAACACTTTCAACTTCACGTGAGTACAGTGAGTTTCAATTCATGTGAATGTTACATTAACAACGTATTCAAAGTGTTATCCTTGTTATCCTTGTGCTTATGACATACGTGTTCCCATTATTTTTGTTTGAGACAGTTGGCATTGCTGTAGCCAGCTGTGTACCACAATGTTTCTAATGGCTAAATATCAAAAAGCTACAATGTAATGTAACCATAGCCGGTACTATAGTTTATGGTCCTGACTCCTTCTTGTTCAGTCTTTCTCATCTGTCATCAAAATATAACGTTAGCGTTTTAAATAAATATTTCCAGACTAATGATCTGTCACCATGTCAGTAAATGTAAGCTGAACTGCTTGCACACCGAGTTCAACTTATATTCAAAGTTCAGCAGCAGAAATCACTTTTACACTCCATTACTTTCACGACATGGCAACATGCTCCCTGGCTTAAAAAAGTAAATATCTTCCTCAGTCTTTTGTCCTAGAAGCTCAGAGGAGTTTTTATTTCAGGTGGCAAAGACAAATAACAATGACTGAATTTTATTATTGTTTTTGTCTTTTACCCTTGAATCAAAATGATTATTGAGAATCATGGAATTTCACTGTTATTGGTATCAACTACAAAATTTCTGGTATCGTAACATTTGCTCTTGTACAAACCATACTGTTGTTCCTAGAAAAGTAGTTGGTCCTGAAAATATGGTAAAGTCTCATTAGTGATGTGAAAACAGCTTCTTCTTAGAGGCAGGGACAAACAAACTAAGTGGCATGCAAAGTAGTAAGGTGAGATGACTCCTGAAATCTAATGTTACTTTGTGTGTGTGTGTGTGTGTGTGCATGTGTGTGTGTGTGTAGAAGGCAGTACACCTGTAAGCCCTGCACTCACTGGAGCAAAGCCTATTAGAACAAGTATAAGACATATCCCTCAGACTGTGAACTGTGAACACACACATACTAAAGCACACACACACGCTCACAAACTCATTTCAGTCAGACAAGACATTGTACAGTGCAGGCATGAATTACCATCTTGATCGCACCCGCAGCAGCCGCGATGTCATGCAAACTTATTGCTCTGTCTAATGCTGAGGTCACCTTCAACAAGACAACAAGCTGAGGTGTGGCGTTATGCTGTCTGCAACTGTGATGCTTTGTTGTAGCCGCAAAATGTATTTCTCATCCCCTGCAAATGCTTATTCATCAATTGACAGCGAAGAATCCAGCGACTGTCAAGGGTAAACTTATTGTTCTTCTGCCTTCTGCAGAGGTTGATAGGTTCGAGAGATCAGAGCTACTGTAAACACGAGGTGTGGCTTTCCAAAATCCACTTAATGCAACAGAGATGCCTTTGCAGGCACAAAGTTTATTTCTAATCCTCTCTAAAAGCTTAGTCATTCCATTGACAGCAAAGCGCTGTAACTGTCTAGCATTTAGTATCTCAGGCTCTTTTGTGCATTGTCCAATATTTGGTGCAGATTAAATATTGATTTCTATACATTTTGGAACACAGTGAAAAATGTTCCCTTGAGTTGGATTATATGGGGCGTTTCTAGAGGCCACTCATCATTTATCTGATTCCTACAATTTGACTCAAGAGGTGAGATTATACCATATACTTTGCTCTTGTGGCCTTTCAATACTTGAGTTATTTGAGTATTCAGCAAAGCCTTTCTCAAATGACTTGTCCCTAGCAGGGATGAAACTCCACTAAACTTACTTTCCAGTGTACTAAGTCCTTAAAGCAATCAAGGATGAGGAGAAAATAGACAATCTCCAAGAGAGTATCTCATGCTGATTTGCTCGCCACGCTTATCCAAATAGTCTGGCTTCTTATCAAATTGGATTGGTTTATTTGAATGGAAGTGAAGTCCCTTTTGGTCAGCAGAAGATTAATATTGATTTAATCTGAAATTGTTAAATATGGGACAGATGGTGACAGTAGAAAGACCTTGAATTCTGAAACCGTTGTCTATAGTCTATAATGCACTGTGTTCTCTTGTGTGCCTGTCCTTTCTGCATAGAGATGAGGCATCTGCAGACTACTAAAGATTGTTCTTCAGGCAGCTAACGGCCTTTTAACACTGCCACACAGCAACTTGCTGCCTCCAGTCATTTCAATGAGGGGAGGGCAGCAGAGGGGAAGGGGTTTTTATACACAGCTTAGGGGTAAGAAGTGGTTGCCGCCCTCGTTAACGTGTACAGATTTGCTCTGTTGCTCATAGTTCACCATGCTTAACTTCTTGCAGTTGCCGCCTGGCTTTGGCCAGTCAAATTGAAGGGTACAGAAAAGCAATCATGAAGGAGCTGATAGCGCTGGTGTCTGAATACCCAGGGCCGCACATCACCGTGCTAGCCATGTACAAGGTTGACCAGATAAAAAAAAACTGGGCCTTGGACAACATTTCCACCAAACTAGTGTATATGTTGTGGACATCTGGGCAGATTGTACAATGCTCTGACGTTCACCGAAGCACCTGTCTTTCACTGCAGCCTTGAAGCGCAACTGCAACATTCACTTTTAAAAATGCTCTGCTTTTGGGGGGAACATTCTTGCAGGTAGTTGGGTGTCAGGATGGTTACCGTGCAGCTGTGTGAAAAGGCCTTATGCAACATCTTAGTAACCTTTGCCTTTTAATTGCTCATGCAACACTGAAACTTACACTACCTTGTGCTTCTCCTGCAAAATGTTTTGGAAATGTATCCATATTAATTCCCTATAAGCTAAATGATATGAACAGGAACTACATTATACTGTAAGATGTAAACAGTAGTAGTAGGAGCGGAAATGCCATTGTCCTAGTTAGCAAAATGACCAAAATACATGAACCTTTAACAGCAACAACACACAGTACTCTATCCAGTAGTTAATGTCAGCATGACAATGACATTAATGATAGGGAAATAAGTTACATTAAAGCCCATTCATCTGCTTTACTGGGTACAGCATCACTGTGAATAATCCCTAGCTAAACTGTATATTCAATGTCACTAACAATTTATTGATCAATAGAAAATTTATTTAAAAATAGAAAATGTTACACTTGATGATATATTGTATTCATAACAAGAGATATCATACTGTATGTGTCTGGACTGACTTGCTTGATCTCAGTCCAAACTTTGAGAAGCTCTGCTTTATCTGATTGATGTTTTCACAAGTTTCACATGAGTCTGTGGCCCCGACCACGGCTCTGAAATAACAGCAGCCTCACTGTGCTGTGTTTTGACGAAGAAGCAGACAGATTTGTAACTGTGTGTTTTTCTCTTAGTCTCAGTCTTATTTCAGTTTCATCTTTGGTGGATTTTAAAATACAGAACCAAATGAGTCAGTTGGCTAGTGGCAGGTCACTAAAGGCTGTCCGCCCTGTTAAAAATTTACAAATCACCAACTGGGTGTATGATTTGGTGATCTCAAATGAATTTGTGTGTAAATACGTTTCCCTGGCTTTAATATTTTACAAATTAAACCACTGTTGTTCTCATCCTCACTAATATGCTGCTATGATTACAATAGATGTTATACATAATCATTTCTCTTGGGTGAGTGATGTTACTGATTGTGAAAAATGAGAATTAGATTCAACTGTAGAACAGAGGCTGTTCGAGAATCCTCGTCCGCAGCTCATTAAAAGCTCTCTCCTTGTGCCGGATGATAATTACAAAGGATTTATTCAAAGGCCTCGCCTTGAAATAGGGGTAAGCCTCACCAGGGCCACATGTCAGCTACCTGTTTGGTAGGTGATCACAGCAAAACTGAGATCATCACCACAGATCAGCTAAAATTTTCAAATTACAGCGATCATAAATGCTGTGATGACGTGGTCCCAGCTTTCATCTGAGCACCAGGTAGTGAACTCCACTGAGTACCCACAAGTGCACTACAAGCCTGATGCTTGCCTTGTTGTTGTTCTTTTATCCCCCTACCCCACACGCAGCAGCAGCCTTTGAGCCTCTGCAGATGCTGGTGAGAGCTAGGAAATCAATGCACTCAAACAGGGATAAGAGGGACTTGGTTTTGGATAACTCAGGATGTCTTAGTGTGCATTATTCATTAGACAGGAGAGACACAGTCACAATTGCTGCCACTGCAGAGGTGTACTGGAGACAAAGAATATGAAAGCTTAACCATATCACTCCCTAAATCTCCGAGCAGAAGTACTGCAATTCCTGGTGTTTAGCTTTCTCTCGCTCCCTCTGTGTCGGAGCAGGTACAACACAGCTTCTGACGAGGTTGTAAACATTTAAAATGGAAGCAAGGGCAAGGTGTTCTCCGTAGCAGGCCCGTGAGGTTCTTTGGCTTGATGTGGCTAAAGCTAATGTGTATTTATAATCAAACAAAAAACAGATTGTACTCATGAGAAGAGGACCTTCAGCAGCCAACCATTTCTCTTTAATTAATTAATTGAAATATTATTATGGCATAAGAAGGGAATTTGTCAGTTGCTGTTTGTAAACACACCATCCAAAGTTGGACCCTCTTCCTCAGCTCCACTAGCAGGTGAGAGAGAGAGCAGCGGTGGTTGAGTAAGCCAGAGAGTGAATGAAGAGAAGGACAGGTGTTAGGGAGAACAAAGCAGTGAAATAAAAAGCTATTTTTTGATTTTTTCATGGAGGTTAGTGTGTGTGTGTGTGAGCAGCTCAGCTCTGCTCTTGGTCAAACAGACACACAAACCTACAGCTCTTTATACAACCAGGACACAGACTGAGAGCAAAGGAGAGAGACAGAGACAGAGAGTAAACTGGTCACTATGTTTTTATAGAGTCCCAACCTCACACCCTGTGTGATGTTATTGGCTGGTGGCTGAACACCACCAACCAAATGCTGACACCCAGAAACGTCCCTAACACACCAAAATATGAGAAAATACAAGGGGAGGGCAGGCACTCTGTGCACTCAAGTCGCATGACTCAAGCCCAAAAATTAAAAAGTATGCTATTTTAAAAATGTGCTACGAATCAATTCATTTCCTGAATCAACTAATGTTAATGCTATTCAGTCACAAGAAATCCTCACTCATTCCTCAGATTCACTTTATTTGAAACAATCCGACAGCTTTTAATCAAGTTACAGGAGAAAATGCAGGAGAAAAAATGCAGTATGCAAAACATACATGTGGGCTGAAAATTATAGATGAAGACACAAAAAATTCCAAATTTGTTTGACATTTGAAGTGAAGGCTAATATTAACATAATTAGTGAGCTAATGTTTAGCTAAAGTTAGCATAGTAACTTTATAAATCAATGAGGCTGACTTGTTTAGGACTTGGCATTTGACTTGGGACTTGCAAAACAATGACTTGGTCCCATCTGTTGATAAACCCACATACTTAGTGGGTCTCAACGATAACTGAGAGAGATTTTTTTTGCAGTCTATACATGAAAATCCTACATAGTATATGCCTCTAATGACAGCATGACCAAATGGAGAATGGACAGACATTCACATGCATAGGAGGTCCAAAAAGAAAGCGTCATCAGAGGATATATCTTACAAAAAGGAATGTAATTCAACTTCAACTTCAACTTGCTGTATTTTCCATAAATGGCTATTGTAACACTGTGGGTCATGCTTACTTTGCATTTATAACTTACATTGCAGAATTTTAGGGAAACAAGAAAGACTCATGCAAAACAGCATATGGCTGCAGGAGTCTCCAGCCTTCCCAATTAACATGTTTTTTTTACATGAATCATTTAAAAAGCTTGTCTCTGACCTAAACACCATGCATATTTTACCAACACACGCAGGTTTGTTTATATGTGTGACCTTGACTTTCACTGTCTTCTATGGAAACTCAGTGGGGCATTATCCCATGGACTACCTCCCCAGAATCAACTGGACTAAATGGCAAGCTCTTCATACGGTTAAAAAAAAAAAAAGTGATTACAACATGTAAAAGGCATTTTTTATGTGAGGAACTGCAGAATGAGTGATCAACCAGAAATAAACATAACTGGTTATACATTTTCCTTGACCGATGATCCAACTTTACAATGAAAACAAAGTAGATCTTGATGCAGTTACCCAAAGTGGCAATTCCAGAGCGCAATTTTCTGTGTTTACTTTCAGTTCAACTTTGAGTCAGTCGTTTAAAATCAAATCAAAACTCTATAATGTAGGTGGCAAGTGCAAAAGTTAGCGTGACCCACAGAGCAAGTTGAAATGCACGACTTTTCTTTTAATGTCCTCACCTTTATTGATATGTGATTTCTTATGAATGTAGGTGTCACCACGACATTTTTAATTTGCTTTGCAAGGCATTTCACCAGAGAATTATTTCCTTTTAAGCTTGGAGATGAGAGCGAGGAATCTAATCAAAAGCAGCATATAACTACTGTAAATAGCAAATTCCACACTGATCATCACAACAGTGGAAGAATGCATTGACATTCATTTTGAAATTACCCAAGCTCATTAAGTTCAGGCTAAATATATGAACATATTAATCATGCTGTTGCTACACAAAATGTACGCACAAGTGGGTGGTCTTTGTGTGCTCAAAGAGATTGGCATACATGCACAAAAATATAGGAATAAATATAGAATAGCAAACACATATATCTCCTATACACCTCTTTCACATGCAGATTAATGAAAACGCCTCAAGGACATGCTTCTACACACACATTCACATACCCACCATGCAACTTTTTCTGTTTTAATACTCAAGAAGTATTGAGTCACTTTGTTCTATGAAGAGGTGGCTGTCACTTCAAATCTGGAATATTTATTAACTACTATGGTGACTTAAAACTCAAGGGGAAGGGTATCATATAAATCTTTCTTAGCATTTCTTTCAGAAGTGTGAAGTGTTTCAGAAAATATTTAATTTGGACACATACACATACACACACACACACACACACACACATCAAAATTCAGACGGAATTTCTGCATGCAGGTTTTGCTTTGATTGTGTTACAGTCAGTGGGTGATTTGCCACGTTCCTTCATCCCCTTTCACATCGCTCCCTGGTTGCACTGAGACAGCTGGGACAGGCACCGGATCGTACCCACACTTTTATAAATACATTTTACCAAGTCTGGCAGCAGAGTCCCTTTGAATCAGGATGAGCTTGACAAACTAATTCTGCTTATGTGTCATTGCCTTTTCTTGTTTGGACAGGTGTACAATCCTTCATGTAAACTTATTTGGTCACACTTTTACAATACACAAATAAGACATAACAAGTGGCACTTTGTGTTAAATGCGATGTTCTTTATTAGACAGTATTAGTCGCTAAAGTTTAGTCGGAGATAATTGGGGCACATCATAACAGAACTGTACTGTAAACTAAAGTGAAATCTGCTACTTAAGAATCACACCTTCTTCAGTTGTTCCTATACACCTGACAGAGTACTCAAGACCGAAGTCTTGTCCAGAATTACCTAACAGCAAATCTAACAGCAGGAAACAATACACTTTAGTTTACAGTGCAGTTCTGTTGTACTGTGCCCTACATTACCCTCTCACAAAGTGTAATAAGGGTCTAATAAGGCTAAGCTAGGACCATCTTATAAAGAGCATATTTCTAGTTTTCATCTCATGATATTAAGTACCACTTGTTAAATCTTATTTGTGTACCGTTAAGGTATAATTAGGGTATAACTATTTTCTAATAAAGAAGATATTAACATTAACTAACAATTAGAGTTTTATCTAATTTTATACAAATTACAGCTCGTTTTCTCTTATTAGTTCACTGTTAAATAAAGTGTGAACACCTATTTTAATAAAAGTCTTTTGTCTGTTGTTTTAAAATTATTCATTCGGAGGTGATTATGAAATTAAACAAGCAGACAGAAATAACCAAACTCTGATAATGATTCCAGCCATTGACTTCAGAACATTTGAAATGGCAATAATTGATTATCTTGAAGTAGTCTGGGTTGTAACCTCCTTTCAGAGGGACAACTACCTCCATTTCATGGTTCAAGAACCCAGCTTTTCTAAGTGAGAAGACAGATTGGCTCAAGGTTAAATGCTTTGGCGAGACAGTCATTAGTGTGCAGCAAGTGAAGGCTGGTAGTAAGAGAGAAAGCCTCTACTTCTTGATTTTCTCTGAGATAACTCCGAAACAGACAATTTGGCCCTTGGAGCTAAGACTCACAATTCAATATCAAAGCCCTCGTGTTAGACTATTTCAAACCAAGATGACTAATTAGAAAAAAAAAAAAAATAGTCAAGTCTTCCTGTGGAGGTATTTCCAAGAGCTTGCTTGGTATTAGACATGTATCATTAGACAATGAGTTTATCTGTCAAAACACTTATTTTGCCTAATTAAGTCACGTCAGTTAAGCTGCATTCACGAAGAGTGCAAATGATCCCAGGAGTGTTTTTTCTTCTGACAGAGAAGCTGGCAGAAACTGTGATCTTTCAGCATGTAAACACTATAATTACAGCACACACCACCACGTCAAGATCGACTTAATTTATTCAATTGTACAAAACTTGCAAACATTGTGGCTTCCTCAGGTTTGCTCCTGACAGCAACAGGTGTGTTGTTTTAAGCGTACACCACATTGCTGCAGTTTTGCGTTAAGAAAGCAAGACATTTTTGTGTTCATTGCAACACTTGTTGAAATAATGTTTGTTTCTTATCTTACACTGTAAAAATAAACTATTTGTTACAACTTAAAAGTTTCTGGGATGACAGGTTCACAATTTGACCAACCTGTTTAGTAGAGGCAAAAGACAACACGATGTTACGAGTTAAAAACACAGTTTATTATTTATAAATATATTCAAATCAACAGAGCAATAGTCTAATTTTAGGGAGGGGGAATGGTCAGTTCCTACTTGTCGACGGGAGGGGGAGAGAGGCCAAGGTCAGCTTTGCCACATGTCGGTTGCTTCTAAAGTCATGACTTCGTTGTCACATTAGACATTACTTGATGGTAGACTTCTGAGATGTCAACAGAGACTAGGCTGGCATCAAACTTTGGCCTTCAGGAAGCCCAACTTGGCCTTAGGGCTGTGGCGTGTGACCTGGACCTTGGCCTGCAGATGAAAACACACAAGAGGATGAGAGACAGCAGGAACCGTGAGTGATCTTAAAGTGTATTAGAGACATGCAGCAAGCTTTCATCATGATTTCTTCAGACTATAAAAAAGAAGGGTCTCAATGGCTGAACTTTTTTGTCTTCTGAAAGGGAGTATGATAGAAAAAGTTTGGGAACCATTGTGCTAAGTGAACAATGTATGTGTTGTTAGTTGGTCTTGAAGTAATTAGCTATATTGGCTTTAGAAATTTTAGTAATATGAACTCAAAAATCCAAACTTGTTGACTTCACTAAGAATTATTTCAATCTCACAAGGGTTGAGTATTTGTATAACGTGAACATAAACTTTTTAGGTCATTGTGACAGTCCTGAAGATTTGTGTAGATCTTCAGAAACAACAGTGAAACATAAATGTTATCTAAATATTACATATTATAAGACATGTTAGGCCTATAAATTACATCTAATACTGGCAAAACCGGGGAGAATGGACAAGAGAGTCTCAACTCTTACTGTATAAAGTAGAATTACTAGCACTTACAGAAAAGACACATTATTCCATCATAAAACTGGATTCAAATCCAGTACCTCACTTTTCACTTTCTTGTCTCTACAGTATAAAAGTTGTGTTGGACTCACAGAGACAGTTTTTTAAAGTATCAAAATCAATCAGCAGAACCACAGGTATCATCTTTTTTTTATTACACACATCCTTTCATGTCAAAATCCGATATCTACATTACCCACAATGCAACTGCAGTAGTAGCGGCTAATGTGGCCTCACAGGTTAGATAATGTTGTGACATGTGCCAGTAGATCAAAGTGAATCAGAACAGATGGTGTAACTCTAGTTTTACTATATGCCCTACCATAAAACACCTGCTTTTTAAATTGAGTTTGGTTTAACAGTCCATGTACTTGAAAGACCACCAGGAGCAGAGTGTATTTTAATCTTAATAAGTCGCACAAATTGAGCTGACCTATCTTCTAATAATGAACCTTGTAAACAGCAACGTAGGAAGTAAGTAACGTAGGAAGTAAGGCTAAAAGCGACGTCTCCTCTACTCCTCTTACCTCCTAGTATGAAGTCACATTATATACAAATAATATATGTACTGCATCAAGTTATTAATACACATATTATGCGTGTAAATAATCCAGTGCCTCTTAAATACAATGTGTGCTCTAAAACAATTTCTTTCTTTCCATTCTCGCTTTGTCTCCCTGCTCCAAAATGAAAATCTGATATTGTGACAACACTAATTTGAAGCATATCTCACCTGAAAGTCACACATAAAGGGCGCTCTTTTTATTGCCTACATCAGTGAACTCAGGCAGCTGGTCTTCACCTTTATCAGAAAGAAGTGTGATGCAGACCTGCTGCTCTTTCAAAGCTACAAGTTTGGCAACATTGCCTTGTGGAATAAACACAGTCGACTAAAGTTTTTGCTCCTTGTTTCTCTGCCAGAGGTTTTGGACCTCACCTCTGCTTTTCAACACTGTTATTCTGGATCTGTTCCACAGCGACGTGTTGCAGCTGTACATTGCTCCTCTAAATGAGTGGGTGGATATCAGACTTCTTGACAGATCGAAGGCATCCTCTTGTCAAACCGCGGGCTGCAAGCACAAGTGTACCTCAGAGATGTGTCTCTCCTACATGCACTGTATATCCGTGATTGTATGTACTAACATGTCCATCAAGTGTCTTCTGCTTATGAAAAACACTCACCTTGTGAACTTCAGCTCTAAATATCAACAATCAGTCAACAATAGATGAATACACTTACATGTAAACTGTGGATATGAGAATTCACTTTCATAGGGACTATACTGCAGCTAATGATTGCTGAATTTTTATCGTTGATTAATTCACTAATTGGTTAGTCTATAAACTGTCCATCAAAAATCCCAGAGCCCATTTTGAATTGCTTATGTGTTCCAACCAACATTATTATCTACCCAGTTTACTGCTTTAGTGCAACAGGGAACTCAGTCTCACGGTGTTTCTTCAGACATATTTCTATGAACTTTAGCTTAAGTCAAGAATACGGACAATCTCCTTTCTATTTTATGTATGACAATAAAGTCTGTCCATTCTCCATATTCACACGGTGGCCATTTTCCTTTGACGTCATGCTCAGGGTGGGTTAGGGTTAGCTCAAATGTCACACTGCTGTGTTCCAGATTACGAGTTGTATTCTATTCAAAATCTTACAAACCATTATCATTTCATTGATTTCCAGTCGATCAGTAACTAAAAAGACAGCGGACAGTGAAAAGCTGGAGGGAGATCAGGCCATATTTCAAACTAAAACAACATATTTGATAATGCAAAAGCTAGGTTATACAACTGCTAACTTTAGCATTCAGGCATTTCATAGATAATATTACCAAAATTCTTACAGTCACACAAAACACACACTGCTAGCGTGCTTTTGTGTTGGATATAATCTGTATGAACATTAAACAGAAATCTGTATTCTGTAAAATCATGTTTACTGACTTAAGCAGAACATTTTTGAGGTAATGGTAGCTGGCTAGTTTACATTGCAAGCTTCATTACATCCAAATAAATCAATGTGTCCAAAATTTGTGTTGAAATTTAAGAATTAATAGGCCTATAGGTCTTGCCTGTCATCCCATGTAACAGTATAAAAGGGTAACATTGGCTGGGAAGTGGCTGAATGCTAATGTTAGCGTACGTAGGTAATGGGTTATCAAATATGTTGTTTTATCTTGAAACATGGCTGGATCGCCCTCCAGTTTTTCACTAGCTGTTGTCCTTTAAGCTGCTGATCAATCGTGATGCATTGAAGTGATAAAGATGGGTCACATTTTCTTATGTTCTTCATTTATATGATTTATAATCTGGAACACAGCAGTACGACATTTGAGGATCTTACTCTGAGTGTGACGCCAGAGGAAAATAACCACTGTGTGAATTGGCTTATCAGGTTCTATGGTTTGGCTGTCATCAGCAGCATTAAATGAGCGTGATCAGGTAGTGCTTGTTCTGCCTGCTGCAGCTGGAAAAAATTAGCATTGCAATCATTCCTAGTTATGTTCTGCAAGTCAGAAAAGTATCCCCACATCAGGCATTAGTTTTGGGTTTAACTTCTCGTCCTCCTGTCCTAAGTTTAAGCTCCAGTGTGTTGCCTGCATCACTGAGCAGGTGACCGAGCTGTTGACTGTCCTTCATTTAATTAAAAATGAATGACATCATGCAGAGACAAGGGCAGGGAGGATTGCCCTAACTCAGTCAATGCACACCCTGGCTACCATCTGTGCCGAAAACTTTACTCTAACAGACAGGACAGGTCCAGTATGAAACCCCACTTCACCTCAGTCACAGGCACCAACTGAGGCAGTGACACCTAAAGGTGAAAGAAGAAAGAAAGGTGTAAAATTCAGACATAAATCGCCAATCACGATATTTAGAAGCTGGTTAGCTTTTTGGCTAATGACAAGTTGCTGCCTCCAAATTAGCTTTCTAATTTTCCCCTGTAAATATGTCATGAAATTGAGCTACAGCAGATCCACCAGAATAGCTTAAAGTAGGGGAGACTGAGGAGTGAGATTAGTTGTAACATTATCAGTTTTACCAACTGGAAAATGGATGTGTTAATATCAGTATGGTATACTCTAATTTCCTCTTTGAGAAGTGGCATGTCTCTGAGAGCAAATGTGGATTATATGACCAAAATACCTGATTTTCAAGTTAAAAAAAATAACATCTTTTATCAAGATTATTTTTTGCCTATTGTTCATTGTATTTTAGATATAATGCTTTTACATAACCTAAAGAAGCAGTTTTTCGAGTTTATTTTGATGCTGTGTGTTTATCCCACTTTCAAGCCCACAAGCTAAGAGTAAGCAATGTAAAAGCTGCTTGGGGTGTGAATTTTTCTGCATTCTGTGCATGAAACACTTTGCGAACTCAAGGCAGAAAGAGGAGTGGTAAAGTGGCTATTGTCAGTTCAGGGCCCACAAAGTCTGCACCCCATGAAGCAGCCATCTAACATTAGCCATAACTGTGACGGTGATTGAACCCTTGTGTGACACATTCCCATTCAGGAATACTGTCCACGCACACACACACACACACACACACACACACACACACACACACACACGAAGTGTCACTTTAAAATCTCCACTTTATTCAGAACTGTTTATTCTTTATTCTTCAACAGAGTTCTTTCATACACTGGAGATAATTACCTCTCATTGTTACATCTATCTCTTTCTAGTGGGGAAGGTTGTAACAACAGGACTCTTTACATTTGTAATTAACTCGCATAATCTGTGATTGTGATTGTAGATATCCAAGTCAGTTTTATCTGTAGTTTACAAATATGGGTACCATGTATCAAAGTTTGCAAGATCTGGCACAAGCAACCACTGGGTTATGACTTCCCCAGACTCCCCTAGCAATTAAAGTAGTAAAGTAAAGTTCCATTTCGTAAAACATCTTATGGTCAGACATATTTATCTGTGAAAGAAGCAATGTCCTGGAACTCACTGGTCACTTGAAATTTGCTGCAAACTTCATCACGTCACCACTTACCAAATCCTGGTAAATCCAGCAACAAACCTGTAATCATGACTAATTTTTAAACGCAACGTCCGTAAGTGTGTGCTTTTTGTTATTTTGCTGTGCCCCACTGTTTCAATCTCTTACTTTCATAAAAGCCCTTGAAAGGAACTGCTGTTGCAAAATAGCATCAGCCATAAAACCTGCGATATATGAATCAGATCAATATTTTCAGTTTGTCTACATATACTGTATCTGTCTCTATCAAATAAACCATAAATGAATGAATACATAAATAAATAACAACAACAACAACAACAATAATAATAATGACAGCTTATTGAGTTGAACTGCAACTCTCAATAATTCCTCATTTGTATTCCTCATAGTATCAGAGTGTGTAAGTCAGTATGTGATAATTATATTTGTATCATCAGCAAACAAAATGGGAAAAGAAAATTTACAAACTAATCAAAAAATCATTGATGTAAATAAGAAACGATAGAGGTCTAAGAATAGACCTGTGTGGTGCACCATGTTATATGAATTGCATTTAACCATTTAACCATTTAATAATACATATTCCTCTCTTTCACTCAAGTAACTAGAAACAAGTTTGTTATCATTTGTAGCTGCTTATATTTTGTCTATGAGCTGTAAAAGTACCATATAGGTAGAATTGCCTATTCTAGATCTATACTGATGCTCAAATAAAATGTTATTCCGATTTAAATGCATTAATATTCTGGTGTAAATTAATATCCCATCATTTACTATTGTAAAGTTAATTGGATCACTACTTTTAAATAAAAGTGTATTTTTTGCTTTTTGAAGGCCCTTGGGAACAATACCAGTTACCATAGTACAGCAGGATTGCACCTAAAAAATGAAATGGAGTCAGTCGGTTCATATTTGAGAAGGGCTGAACATTGAGAGAGGTTTAAAAGACACATAACAAATAGAGGATAATGAATAACATTAATAGATCTATAGGTAAGTAAACTGGATAATCAGAGGCAGATTTAAAAGGAGCTTGATAACAGTATGACATGTCCACGTCAGTGAATCTGTTTGTGATTAAAGACAATATTTTATTTAACATCATTGTTCTGCAGGCGTCTGAAAGAGAGTGTGGCAGTGTGACACCTCTGCTGAGAATAATCTGCCTCTTCTTGCTCTCAGAGAGACAGCCCTGAAAACGCTTGTCTTTCTGACTCCTGGCGGCGTTGACAAGTTGCTCATTTCAGCATCTCATTTACTGCCTCAGGACAAACGTAATTTATGTATTTAAATGACATCTTCCAAACAACAATGAAAAGCTCATTGTCACATAGAGATGGTCGCATGCGGTATTTGTGCCCTTGGAGAGCAAAGGGAAATGAGTAAAAACTGCATGAGGTAAAATTCAGTTAGTTTTTCTTTGGAAGAAAATCATCACCGTAAAACGATAAGAAAATTTCCCTCCAGTCTTGAGCATTAAAGAATTCATGAAATATTCAGGCCTAATTGCAGATATTTGTGTTTAGGGTGGCTATACTATTAAGTGTTCCTTGGAGCTTTGATGTGCCATTATTAGCTGTGTGTATGGGTGGCTAAGGAATACTAAATGTTCATTCACTAGGTTAATCCAAATACTCTTTTTTTTCCTTTTGCCTTTCCAAGGCTCAGCGGGGCATTCAGTAATTTCTGCTGTAATTATCACTCTCCCATTGGCTCAAACAGAAGTAGATTCTCTTAAATCCCACTCAACACTGAGTGGATTATGAGCCAGAGGCATAGTGCATATAACAAGTTCTGACTATTTAAACTTCATGAGCTGGAAATCTGTCCTGTTTTGTGTAGTAGAAGCAATGATAGAAACAAAATGATCGATCATAAGCCCATATCAACTGATAAAGATGTGTTATTCAGGACAAAAATCAGTGTTTTTTCACTTATTATGTTAATTTTGTGTTAATTTACCATAATGCATACAGGAGGAGGACAAAAAATGTTAACACCTCATAAAAAATTGCTGCATCTGTGAATAATTCTCTCACAGTTACAAACGCTGCTACAAAGGTGCAGTGCCTTAATCATCACTTTTTTGTGTGACTTTCAAAGCAGCAGGGGACAATCAACAGAGCTCTGTTACCAAACTCCAGTTGTATCTGGGGAAATTATTTAATATGTCAGACAAATATAAAAAAAAAAGATTAAAATGTCGTACTTTATAAGTAGGTGTTTTGTATGAGAAAATTTTTTAAAAGTTAAGTAATTTATAACTGCATCTGTCAAATAAATGAAGTGGAGTGTAAGTATAAAGTAGCATCAAAACAAACAGCAGGTACATTTACTCAAGCACTGTACTTAAATACAAATTTGAGATTCATGTATTTGCATGTTATAGCTTTCTGCTTCATACGTCTACTTCACTACATTTCAGAGAAAAACATTGTACTGTTAACTTCACCGCATGTGTTTGACAGCTGTTACTTTGCAAATTAAAAGCTCTGCTCACCAACACAGGTGTTTCCAATTACTCTGACATGTGTAAGTTAGGTGAAGCTGTGCTAAGAATTACATGATGCCAACAAACTCTACATGTATTTTTAACATAACTAACACAGCAGACATTTTCTCATGAAATAGTTGAGTAAACACAGGTGTTGTGACTTATTCTAAGTAAGGTTTCTGTTCCATTCAGGTCAAACAGACTTAGGGTGCTGCTATTGTACATGTTGCCTCACTGGAAATGCTCTGCTGCACTAAATGGAACTGGACCTTAATTAGTATGATTGGTAACACTTGTTTGCCCTACTACATCATATCAATATGGGTGCTGTGAAAAGGGTCTATTTTGTTGATTGATTTTGTTATTTTAATCTTAGGCTTTAGGTCTCTAAGTGTCCATTGTTCATTGTCCCATTTTTCCTAAAAAAAACCAAAAAAAAAAAACCCAACCAAAACAACAACACAAAAACAAAACAAAAACAGGTTTAAAGTCGCTCATTTCCCTTACAGGTTTTTAGCCTCTATAGTCAATTTTTACCTGAACAGTAACATTTACTCAACCAAGACAAATAAGGTATTTGTAAATTACTTATATTTTTCTTTATTCTTGTACTTCACAGCATCAAAAGAAATATTGTTCTTAATTTGTTTGATAGCTGTTACTTTGCAAACTAAAGGCTGTGCACACCCACACAGTGTTTTCAATTACTCCGGCTGATTAGATCTCTAGTCAGGTGTATGCTGGGTGGAGCTATGCTGGAAATGAATCGATGTCACAAGACTCTGTACTGATAAGGTAACTAAAATAAACACAAGAACCACAGGTTGTCCCTATGGTAAAATCCTGTCACAGCCTGCTTCATGTTATATCTTTTCTCTTTCATTCATGATAGGTGATCCTTGGAAAGTTTTTATTAATGAGAATGGGGCCTGAAGTTAAAAAAGGTTGAGAACCCCTAGAAACAACAGAAGGGTGAGGTGGATGTCAATCCAGCACAGCTTGTTCAGGTCTTCACAGTTCTTCACAGAGAGGAGCTCTGATCAGGCAACATAAGTGAAAACACCTGTGCATGAGGACTAGATCAGCTGGTGAGGCACTTTGAGAGTTTTCTTTATAAATACATGATTTCTTTACAAAATATGACACATTATTATTGATTAAACTGCAGTATAACAAGTAAGCTGGAATTGCTCCTTGTACTTTAATGCATCAGCAGTAATAAATCAATTATGTAATGTGACAATCTACAACAGTAGTGACAACTTTAGGTAAATGAGCTCTCAGAGATACTAATCGGCACAAGCTAGCACAGTTCTGAACAGTTACACCCTGATTTTCAGACTTTTGAACTTATTTACTTAAAGATTTTGTGACCTACGCCTACTATTAAAAATGTAGGGGTGTGGCTGAAATCAGTCTCAGTCCATGGATTCAAACTTACACTGTTTTTGACATAAAGCTTAATGACTTACAAAGAAAATACAAAATAAATGTATTTTTTAAACTTCAGTTTCAAAAACATCAAAAAGGCCTTGTTTTTAAAAAACAATGGAAAAATGTGGAAAAAAAACGATTTAATATAATTTTCATGAGTTGACATTTAGATGTTAGGATTCAGTACAGCTCCTCAAATTATTTTTTTATTATTAAGCTTACTTCTATCTCAAATATTATTTTGTATTTCAGTGGATAATAGAATGATCTAAGTAAGATTTGCACACTTAAATGCTTTTTAAATTTGATTTTTGGTTTTGGGTCAGTAGTTTGCACCAGTTTGCACACACAATGAAAGGGTCTTTTCTGCATAGAACCTTTACTTTTGATATTTAAGTATTTTTTCTTTGAATACAGGCCTATTTATGGTTTATTAGTAGGCTACTATTTTGAATGCAGGAGTTTTATTTGTAAGCATTTTCATATGCGTGCATTACTACTTCAAGTAAAATAGCTTTCCCACCAAGAAAACTAAACTTGTTTAATGTTTGTTTTTTCAATTCATAGGGGGAAAAGGAAAGAAAAGAACAACATAAAACAATCATGTAGGCTCATGAGAATAGGACACTGAGGAGAAAGTATAATGTAAACCTGCAGCGTGGAAAAAACCCCCCCTCCTGTATATCCACCTCTGATGTCCCATGTGCCACTGCCGCCGTGCGCGCAGACAACTCCAGTCCTCATCGTGTGGACGAGCTGAGCCGGACTGAACATACTGAAATTAGACGGCAACAAGACCGTGGACACTTTCTGCTCCTAAAACATGAAATTATACAGCGAAATTTAACACCGCAGACCTCTTTGTCTGAAGCCACCGCTGCGGGTTCGGTTCGTATCAGCCTGCCGGGGCGCCCTGAATGAATGAGCCGGGACTGGAGCGCGGAGAGCCGGGGAGCGCGCTGCTACCACTCGGACTGTGAAAGCACCGCAGGCACCCGGAGCGCAGAGAGTGAACGGCAGCGTTTTGTAGGGTAGCCTGCCTCAGAGGGGGAGAGAGGAGAGTTTGGGGGCCGTTTTCTACGAGAGCAACATCCGCACTTTAAAGAGACCAACTTCAGCGCGGCCGTGGACTCGATGCTGGGAGCTGCTGGGCTGAAGGAGTGAGGAGATGCGCGGTGTAACATGGATATCCGAGAAGGGATAGACAGCCAACGCCACAGGGGACCCACTCAGGTAAATACGCTTCTATAAACTCTTATTTTCAATTTTCCGAACCTATTATTGCCTATTTTTGGTTTGCATTGCCCTTAACCATCAGTCCACACAAACTTCTACTCCTGACATCGAAGATAATGCCAGAAAAACATTTTAAAATCTAATATTTTAGACATTTTACCGAAAAATATTAGCATTCAGGCTATAGGCTCGTTTTAATTTCGCCAGCAGGCAATACAGGCAGCACACAGAGTATTACAACATATTGTATGTCCACACAAACTTCCACTTCTAGCATCAAAGATAATTACATTAAAACTGTAAAATCTAATATTTTAGATATTTTACCAAAAAATATAGCATACATGTTATAGATTCATTTTAAATTTCTCTAACAGGCAGTATGGGCAGCACACACGCACGTTACAAGCAGCGTGTAATTGCACATGCATGCGTATATTTGTATCCATGCCTTTGTGGCCATGTGCCAATTAGAAACAACTAAATGAACTGCCAGTTGTCCAGCTCCCAATCGAGTTACACAATTTCCACGTCACTCATTAGAGATAATAACATTCTGTGTGTCCTCTAATCGCCATGGCCATCATTTACATCATGCATCTTCTCTATAAGAGAGGGCACAAATCCACCTATCAATGCTTCCTCATTGAAATCCTCTGGCAGAACTCATTTGTCGTCAGTGATCAACAGGGGATTGGACTGAGTCCAGTCTCATCATCTCTGCCTCTCTTTGATTGCACCCAGCTCCGAGCTTGATTGCCGCTCAGATTGTCTGAAGTCCTTTAGCGTGCCACTCTGTTGGAAACAGTTATCCTCGTGAAATCAAGTGTCCATATGTTTTAGAGGGAGCTGCCTTGCACATCATGATTCTGCTACTAAGAAAAAATTGAGAAGGCTGCAGGATAGGCTTCTTTTGACAATTAACTCCTCCCTGTCCCACATTGTGGACAGTTTGTGTCATTTTCCTCCTCTGTGTGCAAGGAAGTCTGTTGTTTCATGTTGACATAATGCCAGCTGGATGTTACTACCTGTTACTACCAAAAGCTGTGGTTTAATTCCCCACACAAACACTACTTTGGAGTGCAGTTACTCTTCTTACCTTTCAAGCCAAGTGGTTGGAATAGTAGAGCTACTACACATCTCCTTGGGGAAGTGAGCTTATAGCTGGACACGTTTTTTTGATGATGTCAGTGGCTCAGAAAGAGGAAGGAGGAGGAGAGGGGGGTTGAAACATGAAGTTCATAGTACCTCACTGAGCTGAGCATGGTCTGCATGAGAAGTGGGGAAAACAGCACATGGACTGAAGGAGGTTGATCCAGGTAAAATCATGTGCGGTCTGATATGGTGCATGTAAGGGTTGACATTTTTGCAGCATTTTAACATAACCGATAAGCAAAGGTAGTTGTGTGATCCCTGGTTTCTGTCTTTGCAGCGGACCACCAACATTTTACCTGCAGAGCTCAGCTATATAACCTTTCTGTTTATTCAAAACTAAGTACAGTTGGGGCAGTGACTGTTAGAGTTTGAATGAACCTGCTAAATTCTACGAGAGATGCACAATCCACTTTTTTTTTTCCAGTTTCAAACTGATTACTGATACTGATACCCTAACACAGAGAATCTCAGTCTTTTTTTCTCAGTGATGGACCCCATACAAGACGTACCAGGGAATGTCTCATGTATTTACCTTGGATTAGAGAGAGCTGGTTTCCACTATTAATGGGTGACGTAGGGTGATGCGTGCTTGACTGGTGGGAGGAAGATCATATATATATATGATTAAATATATATATGTTACTATATTTATATTCATTAAGAAATATAGATTAGAATGTAATATATGAACAATTTTAGATTTGAAAAATAAAATATTCATCAAACTATGAAGACTGTGAAAGTTTTGAGAGTAAAATATCTCCAAAACCAAAGCATGTTGAGTTAACCAGCTGTAGCTCATTCAGTAGAAGACTGTTTCAGTTATCATGTTTTGTGTTGGTGGGTTATTTTATTTTATTTTTTTAAAGATCGATTAATATGTTGCATATTCATTATTAATTGATTGGTTGTTTGGTACATAAAATGTCAGAAGTAGTGAAAAGTGAAAATCAGTGCTTCCCAAACCCCAAGGTGACGTCTTCACATGTCTTGTTTTGTGCACAGCCCAAAGATATTCTGTTTACTGACACAGAGGAGTAAAGAAACTAGAAAATATTCATATTCAAGAAACTGGAATCCTGGTGGCCTGGTAGCTCAGTTGGCAGAGTGTTTCGCCCCATGTATGGAGGCTGTGGGTCCTCTGCAGTTGCTGTGGGTTTGGGCATTTTTTTTCCTTTAAAAAAATACTTAGAATATAGTTGACAACTAATCGATCAATTGACTAATCGTAGCAGTTCTAGTCTGTGCGTCTAACCCATAGAATTGTGGGAGACAAAGAAATATCAGGGCTAATGGTTATCTTTGTAGAACTGTTGTAATTAATTAGTTAATTTGTGCTACAACATTTGTCCATGGGCTTCTAATTGAATTATTATATATTTATAATTAATAAAAACATCAGACTGTGATATCTGGATCAGTATGTGGATCAGTGACTTCAGTCTGATATCTGATGAGTGAATTATGTCAGTATCGGCACTCGATGCTGATATTTTATTGATCTGAACTCTAACTTCTATGTAATGTGTATACAGTATGTGACTCTTTACAATAATTCTATATAATATGTAGGCTATAGTGGAGCAGCAGCAAAAACTATCAGGATCATATTCTTACCTATTGCCTCAGTGTTTAAAATCATCAACCCCGATTCAAGTGCTAATCAGATGCAGATAATTTCCCCCATGTCAAAATACCTCAGTCTTTTGCTGCATGTGTTTTTTTTTTCATTTATCATGCACACTGCCTCAGAGGAGCACTACAAAGTTCATTGTCCAACCTCCTCCACTTTTTGAGTCAGCGACATCCTCAGAGACGTGTCCATCTATAAACATAATTTTGTGCTGCCAGTGAAATATCATGTAAGTCACAGAAAAATCATTTCCTCTCCTCACACAGAACCTCTATATTTGTAATATGCTGGTGTTGAAATGATTTTTATACTTTAATTTTTGATCAAATGTTCACTCTAACAAGGCACATGCAGCAAACAGCTTCCTTTATCCATTATCCTACATGTGTAGTAGTATGGGGAATATTAAGAATATTTATACGGGGAAAAAAATAACAAAATGAGGTGTGGTATTTATAAAAATGCTTGGATGAAGATAAAATCCATAATTTTTAGAATGCGATGTTGATGGACATCACAGCTGGACGTCTCCAGAGACACACAGAAAACATAAAAGTAAGATTATAAATAAAGGAAAAAACATTTTTTACTTGCTATTTGTGAAGTTTTCACTTTTGAAATTGAAAGTAGGATTCTCAAGTTGTAGTTTGATTGAGAGACATCACTGCACATCTTGTATTCCAGTTTTTACAAGCAAGGAAAGAACATGAACTTCTTCCTATTAACAATGTCTTGTTAACATTATAACAACAATAGCATATATAAACTTTATACTTTTGAAGACTTTTAATGTGATCACTGCATTTCCATTTTGTGTAGACGTCTGGTTGCCATGATACTAACAGCAGACACTTCAGGTTTGCTGTCTGTAAGTGGATTTATGATTCCTCATAGAAACTCAACCTTTCTCCATCATAGCCTTAAAATTGCCTCCCATGATAACTGCTGAGTTCCACCGAAGTGTTTCACTAAAGACCTAAATCTGTGCATTTAATGAACTATTAATTGGCAGGCTTTTAAATCCTAATGGGATCCTTAATTAGTGCCTCAGTAAAGGCAGGTGCACTGGAATCATCAACCACTTGGGCCTAAAAACATTTTCAGTCAGAGCTAACATCCGTTGTAAGACAACTACACAATACATTTGCTGCAGGTACCTATTTGGAGTGATTAAAATCTAGGCCACTACTCTCATATCTAGGTTATTTCCAGTGAAAATAAAAGTCACACAGATTTATTAATTTACTTACATCTATTACTTATTTATAGGGATGTTAGTGATGAATCTTTAATTGATTAATCGCTGTTAAGAATTTAACTGATTAAAAATGTATTAACCAACAATGTATGTTTTCTGTAGTCTACCATTTCTCCAGAGCTCACAGGTTTTCACACAGTTTGGTTTGGTCTGCCGTGTTAGTTGAGAAATGATAATAATTCAGCCTCATCTGACAGGACAGGTGCTGTTGTCGTTCCATGTAACTTACAGACCACAAGAATTGTATCTTAGTAATGAATAATGATTAATCAATCAATCAGTTATTAATGTGTTCACATATTGGTTAAGGAAAATGCACAAAATTTGCTACCTAACTTACGTAGAGTATAAACAGTGAATGTGTTGCCTGAGGTTTAACCATCTAACCAGCAATGCTTAAATAAATTACTTAATTTAATGCACAGTTCTATGATGACAGTATTTCACCTACCATTGCCCAAAATTAAATATTTTATTTATTTATTTAATTACTTTTTATGTGCACTTGTTTTATTTCAGCTCACTGTGAGAGTCTTCATTGTGTTTTGCTGATTCACTTTTGGGTTTGGGAAATTGTGATGAGCATTTTTCACATTTTTAAAAAAACATTTTATAGACCATGGTTAAGTTAAAAAATAATCAACAGATTAATAGATAATGAAAATAATCATTAGTTGCAGCCCTACATCCAACCAGATTCAGGTGAAAATGGTGAAGATGCTAGAGGCTCTGCTGAAACAAAGCAACAAACTTTATTTCTTAGCTTGTTCTGACTGGGAAATAAAATTAAATATGGAAAGACTTGTAAAATATGACTCCAAAAGTTTGTTTGTTCATGTCCAAATCTTCTGTAATATTGTAATTTATCAGCCCCCGTCTCCCCTGCGGCCCATCCGTCCTCCCAGAGCAGTTGAGCTAGGGGGAAACACTGAATGATGTGTAAATAACTACCATATACTGTCCTCATTATGTTAAAACTCGGGCTTGGAGCATGCGTGAAAGCAGAAGGAACCTTTCAAACATACTCAGTTGCTCTTGTCACAGGGGAGATTGGGATGATTCGTGGAGAGCCCCTGGTGTGGTCTGGAGGAATGAAGAAGCTGGCATGTGTTATGTCATGCCTGCGGCTTGTGTGCTTAGATCAAAACACCATTAGTCTCTTTGTCTTGTGCCACTGTTTGAGGTAGAATCTTGGCTAGGGAACATGTTGGCACTCCCTTGACTCCCGTGGTGTGCCATTTGTGAGGAATGAAAAATTTGGGTTGGCATGCATAAAAGCCTCAACCCAAGAAAGTTTTGAGCTTATTGGTTATATGTGCATGGATGTCTTGAGGAGCAAGATTGGCAGAGGGAAGTCTAGGTGTTTTGGAGGCTCTTTCATGTCAGTGCAACTTTTTAAGTACCCTTTTCAGTGTTTACAGTCAGTACAAACAGAAGTAAACACCTCCAAAGAAGAACTTTGGAAGAACTGTCATTTTTGGTAAAAAGGTACAGGAGGCTACAAATAGCAACTTAACACATAGCATATCATGTCAGTTAATGAAGAGGAAAAATATTTGCAAACCTTCAAAGAACAACCCATTCTTAGAAATAAAGGTGCTGTCCAGAACCATAAATGATTCTTTGGCTTTTATAACCTTTTATAAAGGTTCAACGTGCCATTTCAGAGAGATCTACCTAGAACCAACATGGAGGGTTACACCCCAGGTTCAGGTTCACCCCAGAACTCCCTATGAGAGGTTCTACAGAGAAGTATAAAATTAAGTATGCACACCAGAAACGGCTCTTTTAGTGTTTTTTAAATATATCACCACATGTGAAGTTCTTTAGGTTCTACAGAGAAACATCTCATCATAATGGTTCCACCCAGAAACCTCTCTGGTGGGTCTATCCGGAACCTTTCCACCTCCTAAAGCCAACAAGAGCACACTCAGGGGCTTCTACCAAGAACCTAGTTAAATCTATGAGTTAAATCTAGAACACACTCAGAGGGTTATACAGAGTCCTTTTTATATTCCAAAGGCTTTATGTAAAACACATTGAGGGGGTTCTGCAGAGAATCTTTCTACATTCCTAGGGTTTTAGCTAGAACTCACTCAGGGGGTTCTACCCACACCCTTTTTTTTATATTCCAAGGGTTTTAAAACACACTAAGGTGGTTCTACAGAAAAACCTATTAGATTCCAAGGGTTTTATCTAAAACCTACTCAGGGTTCTAAATAGAACCCTTTTATATTATGCTACAAAAACCCTTGACGAACCCTTAATGAAAGAGTTCTTTGAAGAACATTTTCTACTAAAAAGGATTCTTTGGATGAAAAGGGTTCTTAATGTAACCCTTAGTCTTACAAAGAACCCTCTTTTCTATAGAAGCAAATGGTTCTGGGTAGAACCTCAGCCCTTCAGGAAGAACCTTTTTGGAACCCTTATTTCTAAGAGTGCAGTATGGTCTTGTTCACTGTATAAAATAATAAACTTTTCATTCCTGTCTGACATGTTATGGTTTAATCATTTAATATTTAGTGTAAAGAACCTCCCAATGATAAAATACTCTCATCTGATTAGGACTTGATATCATTATCGCCGCCACTCTTCCACAGAGCAGCTCAGTAAATCTTTGATTCATGTGTGAGGTGAATCAGAGTATGCAGGATTAAGTAGAAATTTCACGTTCCCTACTACTACTAGTCTCAACTCAAGCACCAGCAGAAAATGAATTTTAAATGACTGGAGGCACTCAGAGCTGCGAGATGAGCCTCACATGCAGGAAAACACTGATCGAGCTGGTGTCTGCAGATCAAGTGAAGTCACAGCTCAGGTGATTAAAGATGCAGCATTGTATGCCATTTTTCCTGGTCTTGTCTCACTCCTGCAGAGTGTGGGAGTCTGCTCTCATTCATGATTCAGAGCTCGGGGCGGGGGGTTGGGGGGTGGGGGGTGTGGTGTGATTGTGTGTATGTGTGTGGGGTGCTTGTGCATTTTAGTGTGAATTTTATCTTCATCTGGACTCTTCAACCAACGGGACCCGGAGTACCCTTCTATTAATACTTTTTTGAGCCCTGAAAAATTGATGCCAGCGAGAGATCGGGTGTAGTGGAGAGGGTCGAATCAACTGCCATCACTGTCAGCGTCTGTGGCTGGCTGAACTACAATCTGTGGTTTATCAACTCCAGCTGGTGCTGTCAGAGAAGAAGAGGGAAAGAGGTGTCACTTTGACAACACTGAAATTTGGAGGAGGGCTTTGTCTCCACAAATCTGAGGCTTCCCTCAAAACTGCTGCATTTCCTCAAAACTCAAACAAAATGATGTGCTTACTCAGTTTTACATCCAAGCAAGCAGCTGTTTCAATACATGGTAATGATTAAAGTGACTGGATGTCCAAGTACATGCAATTAGGGCTGCAACTAATGCTTATTTTCATTATTGATTGATCTGCTGATCATTTTCCGACATTAAAAGATTAATTGTTTAGTCTATAAAATGTCAAATAATTGTGAAATTTTTTTCCCAGAGCCCAAAGTGATGTCTTCAGATTTCTTCTTTTGTCAAACCAACAGTCCAAAACCCAAAGATCCTTCATTTACTGTCATTAATGACAAAGAAAAGCAGTAAATCCTTACATTTAAGAAACTGGAAGCATAAAATGTTTGAAATGTTTTTGCTTGAAGAATCACTGAAACAAGATAATCAAAATAGTTAGCAGCTAATTTTTTTTTTGATTGACTAATTGATTAGTCAGCTAACTGTGCCATGGTTTTGATCCGTCCTACACAACAGTAGGTTTTCAGAATGTTTTGCTTGCTTGTTTTTGTTGACTTGCTCAGACTGTGCTCATATTTGATTGATTCTTCGTCCTCTTTTCTTGCATTTTGTGCTTCTAATATGAATAAGTTTGAAGTTTATAAATTGTTTCTTTTTTGTCTCTTTTTATGATGCTTATCTGCAAAGGGTGTTCTATTTTTGAAAACTGACCATATTCTCAGTGCCTTCTCTGTCTGACTTCCTGCCCACTTGATCTGCTCTGTGCAGCTTGACGTGGCATCCATCATAAATACAACTGGCACATATTTGAAGCATAGTGGAGAGGAGAGCCGCTTCTGGGACGCACAAGGCCCTGCTGGTGAAAAAACAAGCAATGTGTAAAATGCACAGCCGCAACGTGGTGCAGGTGTGCCCAGTAGACTCAAGCCATAATTGCTGCTGCTGTAAATACATGGCATTGATTCCGTGTAATTAGAAGTCTGAGTACATGTAATCATGCAAAAAGGAACATCACAATTTCCTGAAGCACATGAAACCTAAGATGAGGTCATCCTATTGCCTTTTTTGTCTGAGCAACTGTAAAATACCTAAAGATATTCAATTTACAATCAAATAAAACAGAGAAAACCAAGAAATCCTCACATTGTATTTGACCAGCCTGAATGAGCAAATTCTTGGCATTTTGCTGCTTGATAAATAACTTAACTGATTAATTTATTATCAGAATTGTTGTTAATCTACAGAGGAAAATGTGCTCTAATATTAACGTCTTCATATTACACTAGACATCATCTTCAGGTTGGTTATTATGATTACGTGACATGTGAGCATTAAACACGATTTTCCCTGAAACTGTAAACATTTAATTTTACCCACTGATCATGCAGACAACATCTCTGAGCAGCACCTGACATTTTGCACAACTCCTCTCATCATCATGACTTGCCTCTAATTAAAATGTTTTGATCTCCCAACATCAATCACCGGCAATTTGACACACTTGTAGTAAACTTATGTCAAAGGTTTTGAATTTTGCAGATAGCATTTCTATATCCCTGAGAAATTGACAAGTTTGTCTAAGTACTTGAGTGGAAATGCCAGTTTCACTGCGCAGAAAACGAGGCACTTCACTGAGATAGTGCTGCATGCAACATGCCGATCGCATGGTCAGCAGTGGTTAAATCATTGCCTGGAAAGATAGTAAATTTGTAAATGTGTGTCACTTATTGCATTGAGATTTTGTATGTTAATCTCTATTTATGTAACCTGCATTTGTGAAATGAAAGGCTGAATTCATCACCATTGTGTGTTACATTTAAATGCTGTTGAGTTTGTGCAAATTGGGTCAGGAAATGTTTAGGCCACGACTGTCATTCCAGCCTTGATGTGTTCCATTTTTCCACCATTGGCTTTTTCCAGAGACATGAAAGAGGGTGGAACTTGAAAGGCGAAAGTTTGAAAGCCATGCCTATCATTAACTTTCATTTCATACAGCAAACAAATGAGTGAATCGATTTGAGTTGAAAGTAAGTCATTGGCCTTGTCACTACCACTTAAGGTCACAAGGGTAATTAATTTGTACTGAAGAGGAAGTCAAATACTGCCACGGACACCCCCGACTCCCACTAGCCATCATCTGAGCTTCTTGGGATCAAAAGGCTGTCTTTTATCCCCCCCACTAACCCCGCTGTCTGATGTCTCGTGTCTCAGGGCTCGCTGACTAATAGAGATCAAGAGATTGCTGTTAGGGGGCCAACAGATACCTTCATGAACCGGGTGTCTCAACATTTCACACGTTCTGGTCGTGTTCGCTTGTGGTGCTGTCAAGGCAGGGATGAATTAATTTTAGGTGACCAAAGTGTCAGACATTTACATAGCTGACAAAACAATTACTTGAAGAGTTTTTGAAAATATGAAGCACTTGTCACAAGCGTATGAGTGTCAAATAACAGCTGTTTGAACTGCAGTCAGAGGAGAAACACGCATTTACTCTGGTAGTCAAAACAAAACTTGATAATTTGTCTGATTCAGTGGAGATATATATGTTAGATGTTAACCAAACAGTTGAATAACATGACGTTTGGCATTTATTGGGTATCAGATTCACAACACTGATCTGTAGTAGTAGCTTATTTAATGTGGCACCTGTGATTAAAAGTATAGGCCTACTGATTTAATAACACACAGGCTTTTGGACTTTTAACACACTCACATGAGACTAGAACTATTATTATCAGTGAGGTGTGGTTGTGCCTCAGTCCCAGTTTTGAAGGTCTGTTATAACTTATACAAACCACCAGATGTTGCTGTGTTCACTGAGTTTGAAACCCCAAAGATTCAATTTTTTTTTTGGTACAAAGTGACAGAAACCCCAAAAGCTCCATAAGGCTTCATCCGCCTGTCACTACTATATTTTGATCTAAATTCCATAATCCAGGTGTTTGCCACATATTTTCCATTTGTAAACGCTATGCTATGGCAGTGCATTATGGTGTGTTTCACTTAGAATTTGCTTTTGCATATTGTAGAAGGGAAAAGGCATTCTAAAGTGAAGAAATGTACTTGTCACTTCACTCATTGTTTAACTATAAACATGCACAGAAATGACAATTACCTCAATAAAACACCATGTTCTGAACAAACACATTACAAACAATAACAAGCAAAATGGCAAACTTGCACCGTGGGAAATTATAGAAATGAGGGCAGTCTATCAGTTGCACTTGTGAATGTCACAAGCCAGAATCTTACAGCGCCCCACAATGGTTGAAGAACGCCATTACACAACTTACATTACAGAAACTACACAAGCTTTCCAGACTGAAGTTACTACTACTACTACTCTACTACTCTACTACTGCTACTACTGCTACTACTCCCATTGCTGCAACTACTACCACTACTGCTACTAATAATAATCAAAAAAAAAGGGTTAACACTTTCTCCTCACTGCAAGAAGGTCAAGGGTTTAAATCACGATTTGGATATGGCCTTACTATGTGGAGTTTGCATGTTCTCCTTCTGCACTTCAGTTTCCCCACCATCAAAAACATGTATGCTTGGTCAGTTCTCCGGTCAGTAAAGAACTGGAGGTCAGCTCTTAATACTAGGATGGGTTCATTGCAGAGAATACTGTAAATAAATGAATGAATCTGACTGTATAATTGTAGCCTGTATGACTGTATGATTACAATAAAGTTGGCCTTCACCTTTACCTTTATATCCAAATTCAGTTATCTAAAAAAAGTTGATGGGTGCATCTCTACTTGAAACAAGCATATGGGTGTCAAATTGCAGCAGGTTGAGGTGACACATATATTTACTTTGGTAGTCATAATAAAACTTGATAATTTGTCTAATTTAGTGTAGATATGAAATGTTCGATGTTAACCAAACAGTTGAATAAAATGGCATAAGTGTGAAGCTGGAATACAAAGTTTTTCTGGATTTCTAGGCGCCTCTTTTTCCCTTTAAAGACATTGTGTGGAGTAATTTATTCAGTGCATCTCTCACAATTATTCCCTCAAAGGAGGAGCACTCCAAAAATATCCAGGAGCATAAGAAGGGATTTGAAGTCTCTCTGTTTTATTATTAAAAGCCAACATTTACTCATGACATTTGCATCCTAATAACTGCAAGATAAGTTGGAACTAAGATGACACTCTAAAACCCAATCTCCATAATGAGATTTATAGGGGAAAACCTTTAATGGTTTAGCACAAGCAGAAGGAAGAGTAGTGTAGGCGAACGTGTCAGGGACGCAGCTGATATATTCACATAAGCATCAGTATGCTCTGTCATGCCTTTCAGTGGTGCAAAGATAAGAGGCACGCAGATAACTGAGAAACTATGAATGTGTAATCTTTCAGTTGTCTCTGCTTTTTTTGGCACTTGCCTCTTGATAGACTATACTGTATGTTCTTATTAATTTTGTCCTCTCATTTACTTCAGCATGCTGATGGTGTGCAGTCAGAGGAAACTGTGCCATCAGTCAGTTAAATGTACCAGCGAAAGTCAGTTTGAGCAAAGACAATGGCTAATTTCCTCCTCTTCATCCTCTCTTGCTCCATAACCGGCCTATGATATGCAAACATTTATCTGCTGCTTTATCAGAGAGGATCTCAGCTATCAACATGTCGGGGGCGTTAGAGTATTTAGACAAATAAATACATCACTGTTTGTCAGCAGCAGGAGGAATACGTCTCATTATCATTTCACAACTTTTTTTGGGACTTCATTTGAGTCTTAGCAGGGATAGATTACGCTTTAGTCCTTGAGAAAAATCAATTGTGTGAGTCTCCCAGGGGACTGAAAATGGTTTTGCCCCGCATACAGTCATCTCTTTATGTCAGAAATACATAATCCCTGCAGCTCAGACGAATTCGAGGAGCCAGGACAGTGCTTTATTACATGCTAGGGATGTGTCTGACAACCAGCTCGCTTTTTTGTTTTGTCTCAGCAGGTTTGAGTACAAGCAAGCAATCCCTTTATGTTTCTCTTGCAGACATGATCCCTATTATGCAATGTTAAGCACTCTTAAGCAAACTCCACAGCACAAGTGTTTTGAAAGTGCTTTGCTTGGACAAATCATTCTGTGTTTGTGCAAGGAAGATGGAGTGTTTTCTTGATTATTCTCACAGATATACATCAGTCTATCACAGTATATGCAATTCAAAACAGAGCTGCTGTTCACTGTCGTCTAGACCTCATAGATTAAATGTTATAAGCAAATATTTTGTCTTTTTCAGGGTGTTACTTTTACCATCCTCTTAGATCATTAAAGTCATTGCCTAACAAACACGAACAATTACAGTCCTTTTGAAATAACACTGTGTGATGTGGCCACTGACCCAGGTTCTGAATGTCTAATGGCTTCCCCCTCCTTCTCTTTTCATTTGACAGAAGAACGGTGAAAGTGCTGGAAAGGACAAAGCCAGGATTCTACACACCTGTGATTGGATGTGAGCTTGTATTGACCTGAGACCATTAAAATGGAGTTGCTATGGAAACTTATACTGCTGCTGTCATTGGTGGAGTGTCTGGCAGGTAAGCCTCCCAAACATGCACTTTTTATGTTGTTAGCACTGCGGCTATGAATTGTTATTTATAGATTTTTGTGTGATGGTGCCTTGGCATACAGAATAGATGGCAGTTAAAAGCAAAATAGAAGACTAAAAGGTTTTATGGCAAAGAGCGACCAAAGCTTTCCACCAGTTTTACAAATAGTAGGAAAGCTTTACCTCATTGTCTTTTCATTGGCAGCTTCAAAGCAGCAAATCAACATTCTTTTAGTTGTGCAGCAAGGGTGGAAATTATGAGGGGGCAGGTGGGTCCGAAATCCCCCTTTCTGAGAAAAACAGACAGTTGTTCCCCTTAACATACTGTATCATTGTAAACATAACTATATAATTTGACATAATATAATAATATGCTCTGAAAGCGTGTGCTAATAAATAGATGAAAAACAGCGCATTCAGGCCTGGATTCAGGGCTAGATTTTGTTGTGGTGATAAAGCAACATATTCCTCTGGAGTGGCAGGTTACTGCAACTGCCTTAATAATTATGCTTGATTGGACTTTATTAAAGCATAATGTCATAAGAGTAGCATAGCTCCTTTTAGGAATAGGGCAGTGCGAAAGTGTGTGCAGCATGGAAGTGAAGGAAGGTGAGCAGCAGGTGTTGCCCATAGTGGAGCAGAGGCTTCAACTTAGTAGTAACGTTAAGTTGTCAGTGTGAATATACTTTATCATAGTTGAGGTGAACTTACCTACGTAATTAGGCTTTAAATATATTCTTTTTTTCTTACTACATGTAAAATGGCTGTCATGATGTAATTTTGTTTGTAGTTTTGGGACTAAATGAAGAATTAATTCATAGAAAAGACAACAAACACTGTGTTGAAATATTGAGTTTCTGGTAGGCTTCATATCATCTGGATTTTTACACATGCAACAGTACTTTGGGCAGCACTTTAGGTGTCCCCTTCAGGAATCAATTTATTCTGTCTGTTGTCCCCCCTGACAGTGAAATGAAATATCCCCCTTGCATAGCAGCTATCTCTTTTTTTCCCCAACAGTGGATCCTGACAGAAAAGAATACGCCAGGTTTCTATCTTTGAACGACAGTCCCTATCTAGTAGTTGAATGTGCAGTCATTCATTTTAAAGAGCCTCTCTATTGTTGCTCTAATTGAGATTGCACTAGTAGTAGTACAGAAATCTTGTCATTGATCTTGCTTTTAATGAGAGACCTGATTTTCCTCCCTTACAAAACGTTCAGGGTCAAATGCTGGTTCTCTTCAGAATGTCTGAAGCTGAGCACAAGATGAATAAGGGCTTTGTCGCATGAGCACAATATCTTGAGGAATGAGTAATCTTTCATGTTGCCTTGCTCCAAATCAGCAGCCCCTCCTCACAGCTGGGACCTAAAATAATTAGTGTGCGTGCGTGTGTGTGTGCGTGCTTGTAACTGTCACTGTGTGTGTTTGTTTGTGCATGCGCGTGTCTTCGCAAAAGCAAAACAGCACGTCGTCTGCACCTAAATTTGCCTACATGGCAATTAGCACCACTTATCACTAAATCCAATACACATCAGTGGATGTCTAATGAGGCTTTCCTCGGGGAACTGTGACTCACTGTGGGATTAGGATCTACACCACAAGTCTGGATCACATTTTATGTCCTACTTAAGCATTCTGTTAAATATACAGACGAGTGAATGTCTTCGACATCGGTGGAAATCCTGCCACAAAACCTGACAGTGAGTTTTGATCTCAGACAAACAGCTTCAAGGAGACGATTCAAGTCTGCTGCAGTCTGTGCTGCACTGAACACCAGATCCCAGCCACAAAATGTACTCTCTGGCAATCATGAGGTGCAGAAAACACATCCAGAGTTATCTATTCAAAGCAAATTAGTGCTTAACAAAGGAGCAGAGGGCAAACCGTTTCTGAAAAGCATTGTGTTGCACAGACCTTGCCTCACTCTTGAGACTCACACTCACAGTTGGTAACACAGAGTAACCAGGCATTAATATTCAGTATGGGGTTACATTACATATGCTCTGCTTGCAAGACAAGTATGGCGCAATATAACGATAGACCTCCAAAGCCTCTGTGTTCGGAGAAAGACATGATAAGCATTTTAGTATGCAGACGTGCGCTACTGGGTAGAGAAAGCACAGTGTGAGGTTGTTAGATCGCTGCTTCTAGGTTATTTATCCAGACTCGGAATTGTTTTTGTTTTTTTTTGTTGTTGTTTTTTTGACTGTAGGCATCGGCTGTGTGGGAGAGCAATGGGGCCAAGGGGAAGTCATTCCCGTTGTGAGTTCATCGGGAGTTAACCAACTCTCCCCCCATTCCTCCCTGGGGGTCTGAACGGCCTGAGGCAGGGGTGTGTGTTGTGTGTGTGTGTTTGTGTGAGTGTGTGAGAGAGAGCAAGGGAGCAAAGAAGAGGCGTTGAGGTTCGGCTTGATGCGGTTTGGCCCACACGGATACAGCTAACCTTCACACAGCAAGCCACTTCCAGCACTGCATTAACAGTCTTCATGAGTGGTTTTGTCATTCAGTCATAACCTGGTTGGGAGAGCATGCTCACAAAGGTGTATCAACAAGAAAACTCGATTTTTTTTTTCTTTTAAAGGAGTTATACTTGAATATTTAAACTGACAGGACTGCAATTAACAATGGTTTTCATAGTCATTTCATAGTTGATTATTTTCTTGTTTAATCGATTAGTTGTTCGGTCGATAAAATGTCAAAAAGTGGTAAAAAATGATCAGTGTTTCCGGAAACCAAAGGTGATGTAGTCAAATGTCTTATTTTGCCCACAACCCAAAGATATTCAGTTTACTGTCATACAGGAGGAAAGAAACCAGAAAGTTTAACATTTAAGACGTCTGAATGAGAGAATTTTGCCTTTTTTTCTTAAAAAATTACTCAAACGGATGAATTGATTATCCAAATAGTTTATGATTAATTTACTATTTGATAAATAATCGACTAACCGATTAATCGTTGCAGCTCAACTGACAACTCAAATTTACATTTTCAAATTTGTCGTCAAAAAGATATGGTGCTTCAGACACAAGCTGGGTGCTGCAAGTAGGCAGGGATGGAGAGAAAAACAAATAGGCCTGTTGGGAGAATCACTGTTTGTGCCTTTTGATTGTGTTCTTGAAATTTAAAGCTCATTTCAATTGATTTAATATTGAAATTGTAACACCTCCAGTGCTTAATCATGAAATGACCATGATATGTCATCAGAGATTAAGGAAAAATGTTAAGTTGAAATACTTGCTTCTCTGACAACAACACTACAGCCATGGAGTTGTCCTTCGAAATTTCTATTCTAGTCCATAACTTGTGTTTTTGTTTGCCTGTTTCACATTAATTAGAGTTCAAATTAATGCAGAATGTTCATTGAATGAGTCGTTGAAATATTGTCTGTTTATGAGTCGTATGAAATCATAATATAATTTTGTAGATGGAGAAGATGTTAAGCTTAGATTCTGTCAGGTAGTAAGACAAGCAGCCACTGAACTCCAGAGTGTATATTTTCAGGGTAACAGGCTTAACTTTACATTGACGGACAATTGACAGTTATGAACAGCTGATCAACTTTCAGTGTAGGACTAGACATTTCTTGTTATTGTCAATTTAATGTTGCCCTTATCATGCGCTCCTGTAGCTCACTTTTTGGACGGCAGTATTAATTAGGAGATGCAATTGCTGCATATTGCTCCTTAGCTCAAGGACAAAGAGGATGGAATTTCTGTCAAATTTACGCACTGCAATATTGAAAAACAATAGAATGAATCAAAGAGATGTGGTCGTTTGGAAAAAATAAGCCCTAACCAGCCAAATAAAGGCCCTGCTATGAAGTTCGCTGTACATTTTCCCTCCTACCATGCAACCACTGGCCAAACACATAAATACTTGGATGCAAAATATTGATTCCAAAACATTTTACTACAAGCTCAATGAAATTTCCAAGCATCTGCCTAACGATAATTGGCAGGAGTGCAATCATAGAAACATCCGTAGTTGGCATTGAAGGGCTGCAATTTAACAGCACTGGAAACAGAAACGTAAACAAATCCAGTAAGATGGCTATTAAGGCTCTAACCGGCAATCAAATGTTTTGTGTTGTCGGAATAATTCAGAATTAACAACGGAAAAATCTTGCACGGTTAGTTGAGAGGCTGCCCGCAGTTTCAGAGAAGTAATGTATTTTTGGCACAGGGTCTCTGTGTTTAATTTCATGAAAAATCAACAAAATCTCTTGGACTTGTTGAAAGTGGAGTGATATGATTAGATGTCTAGTGTTTAGAAATCACTCACCTCAGACTGTGTTTATTGGCCAATCAGAACTAAGTATTCAGCACAGCCATAATGAGTTTTTCATTGTGCTGAGTTGAAGTGGCTTGGCACAGCAGTTGGGCCACCATAACAAATGACGCCTGTGTGACCGTTTCATTGAATGTGGAGTTGAGGTTGTGGTTGTACAATTGGAAACCTGTGACACTTAGAGTATAGGGTTAAGTAAAATTGTGAAGCAAAAATGATCATTTCCATGAATCATGAATCATATTGCAATATGTATCAATGCAATGCGATTTTTTTTTTTTACAATATCCTGCAGCCCTAGTTCATATGTGCGTTACAAGCATTATTGTTCGCTGTAACTGTTCCTCCTGTCCATACTGCTTGCAAAGACATCCCCTCATAAAGTGATGGAAGTATGTGATGTTGTGATGTGAAGTGAAAGTGCATTTTGTTTTGAAGTTTTGAAGCTAATATGAGTTGGTCAGCTCTTGTGGGTATCTTCACAGTTAGGGAAGGTTCCCTTGTTGAGCTGCAGGGAGGCACTACAACAAAAAGAGTACATTTTGTACTAAAAAAGACGAATGTTGGAGGATATTCTCAGGCTATAACTCTAAAGATCGCTGTATACCCTCAAACAGCCAACGGGTAAAATTTACCAGTTATTAGAATGCATTAATTTTCAAGGTACAAGCAGTCTGTGATTTGTTGATTTTAAACAGGGGGCAGCCCAATAGGAGCACCCCACACTACCAGCATTTTAATATAGCTTATTTTTAAAACACCCTGTAGTTTTGAAGGTATAAACTTTACCTTGAATAGTGTAGCTGTAGCCACTGAGTGCAGACGGTCAGTGCAGGTTAATTTTCTTAGTTACATCAGGTGTTCCACTCCTTGGCTCCACCAAACTATAACTCTCTAGTAAAAACTAAATCTGTAGTCATGTCTCCCTTGAAATATTTTGTTACAGAGGCAGCTTGGTCTGGGGGTTTATTTTCATCAGCACAGATGCTATTGAATGATAGAAATATTGTAAAATACTATAACATTACAGCAGCAGGTGTCTCTCTGATCCTCTCGCTATTCTGTAACTACAGTTAACAACTACTTGTCACTTTAATCATGAAGGTGACACTTGTCTATAGAGTATTTAGGTTACAATATAGTATTGACTTGAATATTTTTAGTATATAGATTAGAGAAATGAAACTGACCATCAGACTCATCTTCACTCAACACTTTGAGTTTAATTCCTAATTTGCTTTCATATACTCTCTTTTTCATCAATTTAAAAGGTAGCCTGTGACTTATGATGCAGCTCTATCACTCATCTTAGCTGTCAAAAGGCGTTGCCAATAGTTACGCAGAATATTGGTCTAAACATGCTAAATTAACATGCAAAAATGACTACATTCTCTACATGGGTAGGAGTTTCTAGTGCTAATTGCAACAACTGCAACCCCATGTTAGCTTAGTTTAAATGGTGGGATTCACTGTTAAACCAAAAACGAACTGTGCAATTTGCCCCCCCCCTATCAGGACATCTCTTCACAGTCAGTATGATCAGGAGGAATGATTACAGGGACCAAAAACTGTTTAAATGTAAATTTAAGTATTGTGTTAAGACAGTCTTAAAAAATGTGAACCTATCTTTTAATATGACAGCTAGCGGTGACCCTAAATAAATACAAGCTGAGACTTATTATTATAATTTTAGCACCAGCGCTGTTCATTTAAAGCAGATAGTAGTGAAAACGAAGGGCTGCTTCTGGCCAGCATTATAATCTCCTAGAACTACATTTACTCCCCTCTGTATCCCCCAGTGAGCATCCCAGAGACGACTGGAGTTTCAAATATTGACTTACCTCATTGATTCATCAGAACATGGCAAAGCCTTTTAGGAATCCTTAAGCAAGGATTTTATTGCATCTTTTGAAGTTCTGTATATGTGAAGATGTGGAATATTCCCCAGTGGATCTTCCTCCCATAGCTGGCTGCTACTTTTGCGCCATCCAGGAATAAAAATCATCAGATTTAAATGTGTTTGCATACACAGTGTGTAGTGCTAATTCTAGATGCATAATAATCATTTTGCACTTTGCATCGTTTCATGTAAATACATCACTATCAATTAAACACCAATATATGTTTGTGTCAGGATCTGCGAGCTGCTTTTACTGGCATATTTCAGTTTCTGTGTAGATGCGGATGTTACTGGTCTGTAAAGATGAAATTAATGTGAACAATTTACCTGTATTATTTAGATATAAGCAAAGACAGGGTGATAATTATGCACTTACCACCAGATTTATATTTATCTGAAAGATTTAAAGATTTAATTTCAGTATCACACCAATCACTCACAGAGAGTAGTTTAATTAGAGAGTGTGAAAGCGTATGTTCTGCCGATAAACAAAATAAATATGATATTTTGGATCTGCTTATTAACAAGATTTCTGAGATTTATGCCGCATTTCGTAAGAACTATCTACAAATAGGGATGAAATGATTACTGGTCTCATGATAAACCATGATAATATTCCTGACAGTTAGTACTTAAAAATGCACTGCTGTACTTAAAATTTTAATTGCAATTAAAGCAGTTTTTGATTACCAAGCTTTAAAATACTCATAAAGCAGTAAAGCAGTAGACATTAGTTCAAGTCATTAGTCAACTAGCCATCAAATGTTTATGATGCTAATTTAATTATTTCAATATACATTTTTGGGGCATGAAGTGAGCCATCTGTTAGTAACTGATTATTCTGAATGTTCTGGAACAACCTGCAGTGACACTCAACATTTGGTTAATTTAGTTTCAACATAGTATAAACTTACACAAGTCTTGTTGTTCAAAATACGGGAATAAATAACTTCCAGCATCACAAAAACAAATACTTGCAGTCCATCGCAGACTTATCAACGTAATGGATGATGTATACTTACTAATTCTTGCTATAAACTTGCTCCTCAACTGCTTCACACCTCCTCTCCCTGCCTGAACCTGCTGTGTCTTCATCGTCCAAGTCAGAGTCCTAGTTGGACTTTGATACTGTATTACCGGTCGTCAAACTGGCCTCCGTCAGTTTCGGAGGCTGTATCTTGGTCTGATAGGACCGTGTAACTGAGCTCACAAGCAAAGATCTGTGTTGCAACAATCCTCAGACACTTTCCCGAATGGAGTTTGAACTGATTTTTTTTTCTGCAACTACCAGATAAATTAAATCTTGTTCGACTAAGACTCCTGTCACCTACTAACAGCTTAGTTGACTACTAGGGGACAGCTCCAGAACATATGAGATTTATGCCACATTTAATAAGAAATGTTTACAAATAGGGATGAAATGGTTACTGGTTTCACAATAAATCACTGTAAAATTCCTGACAATTACTATCACCATTTTAAATTTGAATTATCTTTGATAACAACTCTTTAAAAAACTCAGAGTAAATACCATCTACAGTAGCATCAACCAGCGTTAGCAACAGTCTCTCAGATGCAGGCACAGCGTTGAACGGGGGTTTGTTTTGCATCAGAGAAAACACTGACATTGCAAAGGACATGATGCCATTTTAAAATCATTAAGAGGTTTTCAATATAAATCCTGGTTAAACTATTTCAGTGCGTGTATGAGTGGTTTTTGAAATTTTCAGCTCATTTAACAAAACCGTGATAACTGATAACAGAGATAATACTGGTCACTATAATCATGATATAGATTTTCCGTACTTCGTCATCTCTGTTTACAAATTACAGGAATCCACTCCTATGCTTCATTAAAAAAACAAACAAACAAAAAAAAAACACTAATGGTCAAATCAGGCATTTTGTAAGTTGCTACTGTATGGTTGGAAACATTATGGTACAGTTATAAAGTATGATGAATGTTTCCATTAGTGTGGACCATAACAGCTGGTAAGTGACAAATAACCTTCTAAGCAATCTTGAAGAGGAAAAGGTAGGGATATTACTACAATTAGATGACAAATGGCATTCTCAGGAGCAATATGTTCCTGAGCTTATGTAGACATTCAATAGAGAGGGCAACAACAACAAAAAATAGCTTTAATTTGCCATTCCCACATATGGGGTTGAACCTAATCAATTCTGTGTTTCCCCAGTGAACGTGGCACTGGATACCCTGGATACATGGGCTGTTATTGAATTTCAGATGCACTGGCTTTGATTAGCTAGAGAATGGTGTGACATTGTGGTATATTGGTTGGGAATGTGTTGGCCACATTCCTCTCCTTGTAGACTGTGTTGCTGAAAATGTAATTAACTTAATTAACGAGAGTCTGCAGTATAGTACAGTAAAGTACACCCAAGTTGATAGTCATGGCAGTAAAGTGTAGTCTGGAACATTTTGTATTAGTTTGACTCTAAAGAGAAATAGACTATTAAAGTTATTTCTTTTTATGTTTCTAATATGTCTTCTCACTATTTCTTTAGCACAGGGATCACAAGAATGTGGCAATCTCTATCCGCTATTTTTTCTTTTTCCACTATTTTACTGGTGTAACATAAATTGCTAATATTTTTAGGCTACAGTTTGATGTTTCTGTTTCTCAAGGACCATGAAATACAAGTTCCCCAGATATTTCAAACATTTAAATGTGATTTGAATCTATAGCTTGCTCAAAACTACCCAAACCTTCCTTCTGCTGTGGAGTAACATTTGCAGCCCCTGAATGAGAGACCTTAAAGGTGTACCTTATCGGCCTGGACAGAGGGGAAAGATGCTTTAAAAAGCAAGATTGGCTTTTTTTATTTGATGCATAAAACCCTGAGCTGAAACGAATGGATTTGGGACCTCACAAACGACCGATACCTCCCCCACAGCCGACTCCCCGTGTGCCTGTTTATTCATGCTGAGGTAAGCTGGAGGAATTCATTTGCTGTCAGCTAGTATTGAATTTGAGATTAGTTTTTATTTCAGCCTCCTAAACAGCTCCCTCTGCCTTCCACTTGTGCTCCGATGCTGAGTCTTGTGTTGTCTGAGGAGCCTTGGAAAACGGCTGCACATATCACCATCTGGCAGCAGGTGACAGATATGAGTAGGGGTGGCCCAGTTTTTTTAAAAGGACCCTTTCATATTGACCTCCATCTCTGTCCTGTGGCATTGTGCAGTCAACTTCCTGTTAGGATTCTGGATCAGTGCCCTTCTCTAATAGAGAGCTTTTTCATCATTTTCCTTTCTGTGCTCCGGCCTGCTCAGATTCTGGACCTGCCATCACATTCTGACATCCTGGTTTCAGCATGATAACAATCTGTCAACTAAAAGTGTCAGTGTTGATTTTAAAGTTTAAGCTTTTACTACTTGGACAGATGTATTTCTAGTATTAAGTAAACTCACACTATACTATAAAAAAAAACAAAATTCAAAACTTTGCATTGCAGTATGACCATCTGTTGTTCTATAGTGTGACCTCTATTAGTTTATTTAGGATCTTATTCATGATTCAGCTTTGATTTTTTCAATTCAGTCAAAATTTCAGTGATTTATGTTTCAGTAATCTATGGTTTTTGTCCTCTGCACATATTAACATAACCAGTGTTGTGCAAGTTCACAAAACCTAGCTCAAAGTTCAGTCCGCACAGATTAAAATGAATTATGTTCATACCTGCATTGCCATTATTATAATGGTAAAATTGAAAATGTACAGGTATGACTTAATAACTTATAAAATTAGTAACTTAATAGTTAGTAAATGAACAACTTTAAACAATTTGAGAATATTTTATACTACACCAGACAGCAAATTTTAAACATCAACATACTTTTGAAATTTCTAATTAGGAACTCAGAAATTCTGACTTGCCAGTTCAAACTGCATGCAGTGCATTGCACAAACTGCATGGAGAGAGAGACCAAGGCAGAGGAGAGGACAGTATGTAACGCAGATCTGTCTGTCTGCTTTTTAATGTAACAGAAACTCCAGTTTGCAGTCTAGTTCACACACTTCATGCTCCATGAAACAAAGTTTTTGTATCACGTCAATGCTGCTTTTATTGGCTGACGATGTGATTGGTCCTATCTCTCATGGGAGTGAGAGATATCACATTGATCACATTCACATTGATTACTGTAGTTGCAAACTGATTTGTTCAGTTCAACATTCACCAAAAACACGAGCAGGTTCAATGAGCACCGCTCTTTTTTTCTCAACAGAGTTACCTGTTTGAGGCTGGTAACACCAGGGGGTGAAGTGAAGCGCTCCATTTGGATTTCTAATTTCCTTCCTTGGGGAGGATGCAGACATCAATGAAACAAACAAATTTAGCCAGAAAATATTTTTAGACACCGTCCATTTCAAAAAGTAGACTTATTAAAGTTATGAATTCCCTCTACTATAAGCGTGGTCCGGTTGAGGCCCCAAAATGAAATTGTAACACAAAAGAAAAATCCCTCACTGTCTTTGGCCTGTGGATCTCAATCTGAACCATGCTGGTATAGTGTTTAGCACCTCACTGTTTGATTACAAGAAAGCAAGCCTGAAAATTATTCCACTTACCCCTACTGCATCTTATATTCATCCCTGTTAGGGCAGCGAAAGAGTTTCAGAGAGTTTGCATCAGTTTGAACTGAGCCCCCAGGCGCAGCCCCTGGAGCTCAATCCCTTCTCATTATCCTGACACTTATTATAACAACCTTTAATAACAGTTGCCATGGTGTTGCCGGAGATCAGGTCAGTTCAGCAGTGTCATAACTGTGAGCTGGGGGCTGCAACCAAATATCTGTGTTGATTAATTTCCCATTAATTGAATATTGAGTTAAGTTTGTGCACTGGGGTTCACCCATGGATTGATCAAGAGTCCAACACAAACCCAACTTATGCATAAAATGTTCTGATAGACATGGCTCAGTGTGATTAGGGTGTTTGCTTGTGGCTGCAGCAGGGATAATGCAAGTTGTTCTGTTTGTGCTTTCAGCGAAGCAGGAGCAGGGCACCAAGAGATAAGTAAGAGAGGTCCAGCACATTAAATAAGCTCTATGAGTCACTCATTGTGCTCAAAGACATTTTTTAACTTTCTTAATCAGTGGTTATTAAAATAAATTTAGGACGAGCTAGAGCAGTGTATTTTCTTTTTTAAAGTTTCCATGCATTCATTGAGTTGTTAATATAAACAACTGCTGTGACAACCAATGTTGAAAAACAACTGCAAAGCAATTGTTTCAAAAACAAAAAAAAGTGTTTAAATCAGGACTGGGCAATATGTCGATATGATATCTATATTATGATGTGAGACTAGATATTTTGGATATTGTCACATCATATTATGGCACAAGTGTTGCCTTTTCCTGGTTTTAAGGGGTGCATTACAGTAAAGTGATATAATTTTCTGAACTTACTGGTCTGTTCTAGCTGCTCTATTATTTGCCCTTACCCACCTGGTCATTATATCCACATTACTGAGAATTCATGATATGTCATTTTAGAGAAAATGTGTATATTGAGATATACTGTATATATTGTATATGGCGGAATAGCCCAAAAATGAGATGCTATTTATAAGCTATAGCCCCCAGCCCTAGTTTCAATATAATAACCATTATCACAAAAAGCTTTTGTTCTTTAGATTGTTACACTTTTCGTTACAATTGTACCATATATACAGTTCAGTGTAAATTCAAATATGTGAATGAATATATATTTTATTATATTTTTTTTTACAATATTCTCTGTAGTAATCTGTAACATACATGATTAATGAATCATACACACAGTGCATGCAAGATCCCTGTCAGGTTAAGGTTTTATTCAGGAGGAAGGACTTGTAACATCAAAAACACACATGCTGTGTTAGAGAAGCTGTTTTGAAAGCAGAGGTTTGCAAGCTCCCAATTACTTCACACTGGGAGAAGTTGAACTACAGCAAAACTACCCTAGAGAGAAATCTAGTTTGGTTAATGAAAGCTACTTAATAAAAGTAGTTTGTATTAAAAAAAATGATCAAATTGACAGTGTACATGTGTTATGAAATTATAATAAAAATAACACAAAAAGTTGCATGCCAGCAAAAACTCCACACGGTTGAGTTTATAGCAAAAAGTGTTTATTTGTTCACAGGTCATACATAAACATAAAAATAGAATACCCCGCTGGAAAGGTGAATGGAATCTCAGCTTTGGTTTTGTGTACAGTGTGCATCAGTCACAAGAGAGGCAATGGTAAAATTAAATATCAAAACATTCCTTTCCTTTTATGGGCCACTATTGTTTGTAGTTTCAGTAGCTAACTACAGAAAAATGGCATATTGCATTAATGTTGGTGTACTACCAGCAAGCTACTGCAAAATGTATTTAAACTATGAATTACATGCGGTTCACAGTTCACTTTTACCCAACACTATATATAACACAGTACAAACAGAAATACTGTTCTGTTTGTTCTGCTGTTTGTATAAAAGTGCACAAGTTAATTTTGGATGAAATGTCTTTGACATCTGACTTCTGAATTGCTTGGAGTTCAAGTGCTAATTAATAACCACATGGCTGGATTAGGTTTTGGGGCTGCCAGCTGAATAGCCTGATTTTAAGCATTTTTCAGAATAACGCTGAATGTAAATGTTTGTGACTAAATAACTGGAATCATTTATCAATTTAATCAGGCACAGTTATTCATCTTGTGTTGTTTACCGCAGGCTTTATCATCCTTCCAAGTTGGTGTACAACAAGTGTGAGGATTTGTGTCTGAATATGGACCGTACATGGAGTGTCTTCTGGTAATCAATCATCTCTCAGCGTGGCTTCGAGGGACACGCTTCATCTAACAAAGATTATAATTAGGCGGCCTTTTATTCTGTGTAACTTTCTGAGAGGTTTATCCTTGTGGAGAGGAACAATCAGCGTACAAGGTCCCTTGTCAAACAGCTCCACCCTCTCCGAGAGTTATTTTGAGTCTTGAGGATAAACCTGTACTCCCATGGTGCCAGAGACTTGAAAAGGATACCTGCCTCTCATACAAATTAGTTACCCTACCTACAGAATCTTCCCACTTCTGTGCCATTACAGAAATGCAAATATACTCTGACAAATCCAAATGAATTCCTCTTCCATCACAGAAAGAAATGTTTATTCCAATGATGTGTCGACTACCCCATGGGTCACTCTGACTGCAGGCTTTGCCAGCACACTATACATTCACTATTGTACCTCTGTAATTAACCAAGAAACAAATGTCACACTAGACATACTGCTGTCTTTGTTGTTTGAGTTTTCTTGTTTTATCTTCTTTTGTTCTTATAAAGAAAACAAATCAACAATGCTATTGTATAACTTCAATAATTTATGGGCTGTGCTGTGTAGAGCTGCTGAGATTAGTCGATTAATTGATCAAACGAAATTAGTTGTCAGTTGTTTTGATAATTTATTACGTACTCATTTTTAAAGCAAAAATGTCAAACACCTGCTGGTTCCAGTTTTGTTACTGTAAGGCTTTGCTGCTTTTCTTTGTTGTTTATAACATTAAATTAAGAGTCTTTGGCCTTCAAAGACTCTTGGGTTACTCTGGGTTACTGTTGTTTGAACAAAAGAGGCAATCTGAGGACTTCTCTTTGGGCTCTGTTTTTTTTATATTTTATAGACTAAACCAGGGATCCCTTAGTTGATAGAGAGACAGAGCAGGGACCAATATTACATATATTGTATTGAATATTTTGTGTGATTCACAAGAGTGTGACCTGTTGACTTGGGATAATAATACAGCTAAATGACCAATATTTTTCAAAAATACATAACTAGCAAGTTTGTAAAGGTGCTGCACAATGATTTATGATTGCTCACATGATTGCCTGAGGATTCTTGTAAATTAGATGCTTTTGCTAATAATAAGTTAGATTTATGTTGATGTGTACTTTCAGAGATATTTTAATTTCTGAAGAAAAAAAAAAGGAAATTTTCAAAAAATTATTAAACAATAATTTGGGGGACCCCCTGCAGTAACTCTGAGGACCCCCTAGGGACACAGGGCCCCCTCTTGGAGACCAACGATTAATTGATCAATCATGAAAATAATTATTACTTGCAGCTCCAGTTCTGTATATTTTGGATATTTAACGGTATTACTAAAGGTAGTAAGCCTGTTCACCCTGCTGCTGTTTGGCAGGAGATATAGAAGTATCCACAGCTGAACCACCAGACTGATGAGCAGCTTCCTCTCTCAGGCTGTGAGACTGCTTAATTCATTCTCAGTACTCCTCCATGTAAATGTGTTTGTTCTATATTTTTTCAATTTTTTTTTTTTTTTTTTTTTGTCTCTTCAGTCAATCAAAGAGGAACCAGTGTCAAAATCTCATTATACAACCTTGTTGTTGTAATGATGAATAAATCTTCTTGTATTGTTGTATTTCTTTCTTGCAGAACACCACATGATGAACAGTTAAGATGATTATTGTCACTGTACACACATGGTGCACGTATGCAAAAATACTGTGCAGTAATAAGTGTAATTCAGAGAGATTTGCAGGCAGCACAAGTGATTTGCTGTATCATGGAAAGGTTGCATTATAAATAATAATGGGTAGTTTGGACGAAATTTAAAATAAAAGCCGTTTCTATTCAGCTTCCTCCTATTAAGAAAGAGTACAAGAAGTTGTTTTGATTTTTTATTTCAAGAACAAAAACAACTCCTCTCTTAAGTATTTTTCCCCCCAGCTGTTGAAATTACTGGCTTTTTTCTTTGTCTGAGTCACAAAGGGCACCACTTTGATGGCTCAAATGAGAGGGGCCGTTTTAAAATGAGACCATATTACTCTCGGTATTTGTTGTGGCGATTTTTTCCAAATTTCTTATTGGATGACACCCCCTGGGAAGAAGGTGATAAGTTTGAAGGGTTTAGATGAAATTGTACCGAAGCATGGCGGCAGTGCAGTGTGCCTTTGACAAGTCTGTAGATTCAGATGTTTGCATTAAAGTTTTATGAAGGTTACCAGCCTGATTATGCAGTACCTCAGGGATCTAGCAACTTTTTATGACTAATATGAAAAATGCTCATGGGCTCTGCTTGCATGGCCAACGGATCTATGCCAAACATAGATTTTATTGTTGTTCAACCTTCTCTCAAGGCAGCACTGTTTTCCATTTGCTTCCCTCTTCTGTCCTGTAAGCCTTGGAAATCTACTTGCCAGCAGAAAAAAAATGTGAAAAATTGGCTTCCAGGCTGACCAGGACATCAAAGCTGATGCAGTTTTATTGCTTCTCCACCCAGGAAGTGGAGTCCTGCTGAGGCCCGTGTTCACCAAACAGCCCGGCAGTGTGGTGTTTCCCCTTCAACCTGGCGAGAATCGCAGAGAGGTGGTGTTCAGCTGTGAGGCCCAGGGACACCCACCACCCTTCTACAGGTAACAGCTGCAGGCATGGCTCTATGCACACTGTTTGGTTTTTGTTACGCAGAACCCTCAGGTAGTATCCCAGAGCTTTCAAGTGCAACATTTGTACCAAAAACCAGCCAAGACTGGATTTATCACCCTGGGAAAAGTAGGGATTTGTGGACCTTATGGCTCGCTGATGCTCCCTGCCCGCAGCATTTAGCTTCTCTGTCAGTCAGGGTGAATTTGAGAATGATGAATTAATTGCTCTCAGTTGTTGGTCTATTTTATATTTGCATTGGACATCGATACGCTTTAGGATTCACTTTGAGAGCTTCCTGTCATCAGTATCACTGACTGTTGAGAAGATCAAGTGACCCAAGACAACCATGCACCAAAACTCTGCTGCTATCATGACAGAGATGGAGCGAAGAAGAAAAACACCAGCGGAGCATATTTCACATACACTCTTAGAAATAAATGTGCTAACTAGAAACATAAAGGGTTCCTTGGCTTGTCCCCAACCCCTTTTGATTCCTGGTAGAACCTTTTATAAACGTTCCACTTGGAACCCTTTCAGAGATGTTATTCCTTGGACCCAGCAAGAAGGGTTATACCTCGAACCAGCCATGAAAGGTTTCACCCAGAACCCCCCATGGGATGTTCTACAGAGAAGCCCTCTGTGGTGTAATGGTTCCACCCAGAATACTCTCTAGGGGTTCTATCCAGAAGCCTTCCAACTTTTAAAGGTACCAACAAGAACCCACTGTTGGCTCTACTGAGAACCATTTCATAGTCTGAGAGTTTTACTTAGAACTCACCCAGAGGTGTCTACTAAGAAGCCTTTTATATTTCAAGGGTTTTATTAAGAACCCACCCAGGGGGTTCTACAGAGACCCCTTTTGTATTCCAAGGGTTTTCTCTAGAGCCCTTACAAGGAATTCTATTGAGAACCCTTTTATAGTCCAAGATTTTCAACAATCCTTGAACAGGAGAATGCTTTCTTTAAAAAAAGCGTTATTCAGAAGCAAATGGTTCTGGGTAGAACTTCAGTCCATCAGTAGGAACCTTTTTATAACCCTCAATTTTAAGAGTGTACCAAAAAATGATGTGGTGGAAGTTGTCTTTCTTTATCGCTGCTTTAGACCTGCTACAGTTAACATTACAGCATCATTGCCCAAGGCTGCAGAGACGTTGCTACAGGGCAGCTGATTTGGAGGATATCACTACATGATAAACATGATTCAAATCTCTTAGTGGTCTGAGGCGCAGAAAATCAGGTTCAGTACACTACTGGCCCTGAGAGGTTGAGTGATCTCCCGGCAGTTGTGTTAGAAACAAATTGACGCCCAGTTCCTCTGTTGCTAAAATGATGACAAATGAAAACAAATGACAAACGATGATTTGCTTTAAAGTGCATCAAGCGCATAAGCTATTAATTCATAGTCTATCAAATAGGGCCACATAGCTGTTGTACTCCTGTCAGTGTAATTAAATGCAAATTGCAAAGCCAAGCATTTAATGTGTAATAGGTTGAAACGATCCCTCATAACATCAGCATATGCGGCCGTTAATGTAGCTTGAAGATCCTTGGTGTTATGCCTAATGGGCACAAATTGAAATGAATGTACAAGATCTTATCACTTGGATCGGCTGGAATACTTATTAAGCAATCAGTCGCTATTTCGCTGTCTGGGTAGTCCTGCTTTTTAAAATGAAGATCAGTTTATGAGTTCAGATCTGCAAGGTTTTTGTTTTTTTTTGCCACATTTTGAGTTCAAGTTCTGAGAGCGTGCCCGGATCCATATCAAATCAAATTTTGCTTTAATTAGCTCTTTAATTACAGCAAGTGCCACCAACTGTGGCAGTTGATATACCACATTAAGAAGTGATTTTCAGATTGATCACAAGCTGTTATGATATCATACTTTTCATCCCTTTTAATGATGGGCTTGATATTCAGATGGACATGTTATTATCTCCGCCAGGCATAAGTGTGATTCAGAATTTTTTAAAAACCTTCAAAAACCTTTTTTCATGCCTCCACGCCGGCGAGAGTCGTTGCCAGACACATTATGTTTTTGGGTCATCCCATTTTTGTGAACGTGATATCTTAAGAATGCCTTGAGGGAATTTCTTCAAACTTGGCACAAATGACCACTTGGACTCAGGGAAGAACTGATTAGATTTTGGTGGACAAAGGTCTAAGTCACTGTAACCTCACACAACACAGTGAGTTAATAGTGACAAAATTTCACACAAATTTCTAATAGGATACTTGCAGTGTTGGAAAGTAAAAAAATCACAAAATGGGTAATTACTTACGGTTACTAATCAAAATGTTGGTGATTACAGAGGGCTTTTATCCAAATATTCTCTGCCTGAGTGCACTCCTCTAGTTGCGTTGTTAGTTCAGGAGGCATACGTCACAGTGCTTTCATTTTTATATCATCACTTGTGCCAGGTTTTGAAATGAGTTTTGAAAGGGTGTTTTGGGTCCTTTTTGAGGTTCAGCAGCAGGACACCATATGCTGAGTGACTCTTCACTGCTGAGTGTGGAGGTAGGTCTATTTCAGGGGCGCCAAGGACAAATTAATTTGTCTAAGACTACCCAGTGACCGCTGCCATATAAAGCCCCCACTCCAAGTTGTCACCATGGTCCCTTGATTTGTCTCATCTGGAGCTCTTGGACCAGTTCCAGCTGCAACACCAAATCACTAAATCAATCTAATCAGCCAATCTGCCATTGAGCACCGCTCCGCTGCATATGTCCCCCCTCCATTCCCTCCTTTCTTCAACCCTGCCTCCCGCACTCTTTGTCTAAAGCCTTTCCCACTGAAGAAGGAGGAAGAAAGTCAGAAATAGAAACCTCAAGCTTCCTTTTACTCAGAGAGATGTGGAAATCTAATCAAGACCAAGGAGCTAATGTTCAACTTAATTGTGCCTTATTTCTTCGATGAAAAGCTATTTCTTGAGAGGCTCCTTTTGCAAGTGTCACTTTCTTGTTAGTCGTGTTTACCCTCTTCTTTTTTCTCATTTTCTCTCCCTTTGACTGTAATTTGGTTTGAAAATGAAAGTGCCATTTGCACACCAGCTCAGCTTGGGTATAATGCAGACAATTTCAGTAACCAATTGAATTGATGAAATGCATCTGAATACATTTAGAAAGTTTTCTGCAAAACAAGTTAAATCCTTTTTCATATGTTGTTGTAAACTCTTTACTGCTCACAGTGAAGAGAAACTGAGCACTGAAGGCTACATAATCATTAAGGAGGTTATGGTCACATGCTACTTTTGGTTGAAGTGGTATCAACTCAGCAGGATTTCTTCATGAACAACGTAAATTCAGAAGTTAAAATTTGACTGCTGGCATGTTTCTGGTCTCTTTCCCCCTCACACACACTCGCTGGACACCCGTATTATTCAAAACAAGAGGTTAAATCAAAAAGCACCATTATCCTGTGCTTTACATGTGGCCATTTCGTTTGAGCAGCCCTGGTGCTTGGCCATCCCGTTTGGTAATCACTATGATTGGAGGGGAGGATTTTGATTCGCAGTGAAAGGGCCTCCCTCGTGTGGCTGTGATGGTTGATGGACAAACAGAGTGAAAAGAAAAAGGAAATGTCAAATGAAAGTAGAGCATTTTGATTTGTGAGTAAGAGTTGTGTTTGAAGTGAAAAAAGCCTGAAAAGAAATGAACACTGTTTTGAAAAGGCTGTTGCTGATTGCCTCTCATTTCAGTTATGTTCATTTTGGTTTTTGCAACAACACACATCAGACTGTGTCACTTCTGTTAACGGCGGCTTTATCTAGAATAATGGCTGTTTGGTCACAGTTTAGACTACCGGGTGGTCTCTATTATACATTAACTTTTTCAGCTCCGCAGGGTTGTTCATGTCCCCAGCCACCATTGCCTCTTTCAGAGGTTCTAGCAGGGTCAGTTTTAAAGCTGGAGTTGAAACTGGTATCATATGAAACCCTAACCCTAACTCAAAAACAATGAACGCCAATGGTATCAACCATGTTATGCTAGCTTGTCGGGAAGTTGACTAAATGAAGCTCCAAACTTAGGCTATGTTTTGGTGAGTGAAATGCATTAAGATGTTCAAAGAAGTCCTTTGACGGTTCACTTCAAGATATCTGAATGAAAATGTGTTCTATGGGTACCCAAGAGACCCCCTTTTACAGGTGTGCCCACTTTATGCTAATCCCAAGCATTTTTGTACAAAAACCAGAGGATGTAGAGGATAGAGGCAGGGCTGTGACGGTAAGGATGTTTTTGGTTTTTTTACCATGGTGAAAAGGCTTCATATTCCCGAGGGATGGTGGTTTACCGTGACTACAACTTTTTCCATTTTGAAAACAGTTGTTGTTATTATATTGTAAGTCGTCACTGGCGAACCCATGATGCTGATGATGTTGAGTCTCTTGACCAATCAGAGGCTGTGTTCCAGCGCTGATCCTTAGGTGTATTAATAGACTGATGTGCTGATCTAGAACCCACTGTGAAAATAATAAAATTTGTGTTGATGACAGTAATGAGCCCGACCCCTGCCGCAGACACCACATGACAACGATATTGCAGTTACACACCTAGACAGAGGATGTATGGCTTTCCAACATATAGGCCCACTGACAATAAGGAGGTTTCTGAACAATCCCCGGAATAGAAGTGCTCTCCTTCCAATCACTGAAAAACGTAATTCTTGCAGAAATCTCCAAAATGTCTTAGGTTCTTGACACGAAATCACAACATGAATTCTTCTATGGTGTCCCTCAGTTCTTTGTGTCTAAATGTGGTATTATGGGGGGATTTCTGGCTATTTATATGATTTCTTGAGTGGTAAAAAATGATTAAATTGTCCACTAAATCTATCTAATAAGTGGTCCAATGTATGAGACATTATGGAGCATGAGCCATCATACACTTCCCTCATAATGTTATAGGCCCTTATACACTTTAAACTTTAAAAACTGTGTACAGGCACACAAAGAAAACACAATGTTTATTACAGATTAAGACTAGACTAGACTAGAAAAATTTACACAGCGTTATGGGCTGTAGCGTAAATTAATCTTTAAGCTTTCAGATGATGCATACTACTTTTATGTGGCATGTACTGCTGAATTGCTATCCTCCCCTCCTAAAAATACCAAAATATGTGTATAATAGGGAGGGGTGGAGTGAAAGAGGTTAATGTCACTCAGTGTTTAAGAATCAGCATAAATTAAACAAATAATCAGAATTGATTATCGCTCATGGTTCTGGTGAAAAATAGTGCATTTAACTTTTTTTTTTTAAAACTAATTTTGTGGTGTGTCATGTGCTCTCATTCACAGGTGGAAGCTCAATGACTCTTTCATCCTGCCCAGACCAGGGTCACGTTACTCCCTCATGGGAGGAAACTTACACATCAGCCATCTGAATAAAGAGGGAGATGTTGGCATCTATCAGTGCCTGGCATCAAACTCTTTTGGCACCATCGTCAGCAGAGAGGCCAGTCTGCACATCGCATGTAAGTCTATCTTATATTTCAGCAAACAATGTGTTCTCTCAGAGTGACTGATAATACATTCTAACAAGCAAAAACACAACAATACGAAAATATAAACCGTTCGAACAATTTGTGTTCTTCTCGTTATTATTATTTTATTTCAGTTGAGTTTGGTTCACCCTGATTCAACTTCAGTTCCTTTGAGTTCAGTTCAGTGTTTGTTTGCCTTAGAAAGTAAAAGTTTCATTAAACATCAGACGTTCTGGTTCACTGAAAATATAATGACCCAGTAGGATTCTTTGGAAATTGTTTGTTGTCAGACCTGATCTTCTCTAACAAAAAACAACCAGCAACAAGAGAGTTTTACAGAAGACTAATACTGTTAAAGTTAATAATAAGAAAAAACGCAAATGAACTGTTCATGTCTGTGTCATGGTATCTCTCCTTTAACCCTGATTAAAGCTCCAGTGCTGGTGTTTACTCTGCCCGGTGGTTCTAAACTTTTCACATCCCTGTGATGATTGTGTGGTGGGCCTTGACGGATCCCGTATAGTTGATGCTTTACAGCCCCTCATCCATCACAGTTTATAAGACCAGAGTCTAAGGCATCTCTGATGGCAAGGTGAACTTGAGGCCTCCATTCTTGATGGGCAGCCCATATCAAATGACAGCCCTGATATCTGTGAACAGATGGTGCAGCTAGATTGAATTCTGATGTCTGTTTCTCTGCCATAGCAGGCACAGAGATGATCCTTGGCAGAGAGAGCACCAGAGGTATCCATCTAGGCACGATTTGGTGCTCCTTTGTCACAAAGCAGCATTAAATCTTCTGCATATAGTGTATAAATCGGTGCCCTGAGTTTCCAGCAGGCTGTTGATCATATTCACATTTCCTATCAATTTCCACAGCCTGACCTGAACTGTATGTCATCGTGATTGGTCTCATTCGTTGCCCGGGCCTGACCTGGGACCTGCTGCTTTTGTCAACGGATGGGGACAAGCATCAGTGCTGATGTGTCATACATCTTATTTATTGCTCTTGGTTTAACTTAATTAAGTGTGCCGTATGATTGAGCAGGTCTCAGGTCAGGGGAATAATTCATGGAGGAGCAGCCTGTTATGAGAGTCAGTATCGTGTCATTTGTAACAGACTCTGACTCAGAGTGGCTCAATATGCTCCTTCAAACACCCAAGGGTTTGCACCTCTCCTGGTCGTGTAATAACTCTGTGAGACAAAGACCAAGGTAAAGGCCATTAATAAAGAAAACAAAGGGATCTACAATGATGTGTTGCAGGTAATCTTATCAAGTCTGGTAGCATAAAATTCACTTAGGCTAGGGTTTCCCTTAAAATTTCATCTTAGGCTACCTTAGGAAAGGATGAGTTTCATAAAATCACCATAAAGGATTTTCTTAGGATGTTGTTAGGGAAAACCCTTTCATCTCTCAGTTTTACCAACAAGGTTTAATTTTTAAACCTTTTTTAAACCTTTTGAAAACATCAACCCTCAATTCAGTTTTTACTCTAAATCTAGATTAAATTTTATGCAAAACTTTTAGCTCATTTAAAATGTGATGCAGTATAAAATTGAAAATAGCTGTCTTTTTGGGATTGAGAAAAATTATCAAGTTCCTTGAAGAAAGTTAAACTCGGTGTATAATTTCGGTTTACATCACTAAACTTGAATTTAATGGACTGAGATTAGTTTTGATTGTGCAGCAGAGCTCTGCATAATTTTCAATCTGGATTTACTCATTTTAATCCTAGTTTTTTTTCATTTTTCAGTCCAGGGAAAACCCACTGGACACTATGAGTGATATGCAACTTATTAGAGGGTATAGCTTTGATTAGCATTAGCAACTTTGTAGCTATCTAGCCAAACATTGCCATAACTCTGTCTCATATTGTTCTGTTTGGAGAAACTAGATAACACTGACAGTAATACTGTCATTAAAATATAATGTCAGTGAAGTGTAACCATGGCAACCTAAATGCACATGTGCTGTATTATGACAGTAGCTACTGTGAAAGCTTTAGTTGAAACATTTAGGTAAAGAGACAACCAAAGGGGCTTTATGCAACGCAGCTTAGGGAAGTCCTTAGCTTAGGGAAATATTTTACATATTGGACAAATCTAAATTTGAAACTTCAAGGTAGAATCAGTAGGATTTGTCTGAGCTGTTTGTTAATGCACCAGTAAGATAGCTGATTGCTGGATCTCATTCCCAGGATGTCAAAAACCAACATTTCGTTTGATGAAATGTCTTGAACTCAGCAAAATAATGAGAAAATAAGGAGATGCAGTCATATTCTCTGCAGATACAGATACCACACACTTCTCGTGGGTTATAGGTGATGATTGAAAGGAATTATGTTTATATGAGTCTATACATTGTTTTTTAGGAAAATGTTGCATATTATGGCTTTAAGGTGGTTTATGTAACCAGGCACAATGCTTTTGGGCTCTGCTACAGAAAACATGTAGAACAGTGATTACATCATGCTCATTATTAAAACTATTGTATTTTCTTTATGTGTGTTCTATATTTGGCGATTCATTCATGGAAATCCTTGCTGATGATGGTGAACAAGATCAATGTCTTAGATTTGCACCCACTAATGATGTCCCACAACATCAAATTTGTATTGCATGAATATGTAGTGCACACGTAACAGTTAGGATAGCCTACATTTTTAATCCTCTGAAGGATAGATGATATAACAGTTTCTGTAGCATCTGGTTGGGGCTTAAACCTCTAAAAGTATAAAGGTTCTTGATCCTGTTGACAATACAGACTTAAATGTTTAAAAGGTTCTGCTCGCCTGCTGGGAGTGCTGGAAGGAATAATCTAGTTGGTTATCGAGCCAGATTGAGTTTCCTAATCTCCCGGGGATATTTTTGGTGTAAGTGAAAGGATTTCCACTGATGAAGATTCAACGTTTGCAGGGCCTACAATACAGGCAGAGTGTATTGGATGTCTATCCTGAAGAAGAACATGCTACAGCCTCGATGCTGTGCTGCTTATAAAGCCACATGGGTAACACAGTGTTTAATGAAGGGTGAAATAGCTGTATTTACGAAAGCAATGCAGGATGCGACTCCCTTGTACCTTGGTGCTCATGATTTCTCCTATCAAATTCAGTCCTGTAATTGCACATAATTTGCATTTTTTTTTCTTACTGGCTCCAGTCTAACCTAACTGCCTTATCTGTGTAATTACTTTGCAAGATTTCTATCTCTTGTTTTTTTCTTGCTTCTCTCATTTCCATCAGCTCTGTACTCTTTATTCATTGCTTTTGCCTCAGGTGAAAATTAAGTCTGTTTGGAGCTTGAGAGCATCTGAGGAAAGGACAATAACATTTATCGTCAGCACTGAGATGCTAAGTGCTCTATCTGGGTTTCAAATCATCTTTTAGTGAGGAAGGCACTGAATGCAGCACTTCACAACAGTATTGTAATTGTCAGGAGACACCAGCAGTAGCCCTCCCTATGAATTAGGCCCCTTTGATGTTTATCACTCCTCAAACGTCACGTGTCACTCACTGTTAGGGATTTACTTCATGAAGCTTCAGAGGAGAGAAGATGAGAAGCAGACAAAGATGACAGAGATGTTGGTTTGTTCATCATCTACAGTACTGTTCATTTATTTATTTTTTTTGCGTCATGGTAACATATGATGTATGACTTGTTGATAGGAGCTGTTTGGTTACTTCCCCGTCTCTCTATAAACACAGTCAGTTCTTTTTCCAGTGTCTAAGTAAAGACTTGATACCCCATGTTAAGAATACTGACATACTGCTCTATAACCTTTTTTGTATATATGTATTGTATTGCATGGAAAAATGGCTTGCTGTAAATTCCAACTGTGAAAAGTAGATAAGTGCTTTCAGAAATAGCCACACGTCTCTCAGCAGAACAGCATTATTTAACAGGCCACACTTCAGAAACACCTATTCTGTTACTAATCAGTTCCACCAACTATAAGAGTTCTACGTAACATCCCATAGATATTGTGTAGTCTATAGGAATTAGGAGAATCATCTTCAGTAAATTAGTTTTTTTACATTCTAATATTGGAGGGTTTATGCATTCAGAGCCTTATTATTACAAGTTATTACTTGTACAGCACAAAGAAATATGGGGGGTGCTGCACTCAGTCAAAAAAGTAGTGCTGGTAATATGAAAATAAAAACGTCAGATACTTCTCAAAGATAGGAATATTAGTGGTAGAATACTACATCCATGGTTCAGTCCAGAGAAAGGCAGGAGGCACTCTGATTGTGGATCAAAGTCACAGATATATCAGTATTGGCATATATGTTTACTGATATGCATATATATATATATTTTTTTTTTTATTATTTTTTTTTTTTTTTTACAGATTTAGCACAAGGTAGAACATACATGAGGGCAAGGTGTAAATACTGAGAAGCTATGATTCTTGCCTTGAACCTGATAGATTATTAAAATATTCAGCAATTGACTGATACTGAACAATGCTTATTACTTATTTATTCTTTATTTTCTTAGTTCATTTCTACAATTGATTGACAAGATGTGAAATTATTTAACATTCTACAGTATTTATGTAAATATTTTTCTAAAATGTATTTGTTTTAGAAAACAGTTTTCTGAGAATGTGCACCAGTTCTATCAGTGCAAAATTACTGTGCAGTCTACATAGAAAAGGTCTACTTTCATTCTAGCTCACAAATTCACCATATCGGCCCCGATATTGGTAATCTATGATTTTTTTCCCCTTGAAATTCAGTGTCAAATTTTTTCCCAAAGGGGTTCACTTTTTGAAAATGACAAACCATTGAAACCCAATTTACAGTAGGCCTTATCAGCAATTTGTGGGTTAAATTGAGTAAATGAACGTTCCCGACCATTTTTATTGCCATTTCCACATCACCTTGTATTATCTTGAGACGTGTTATTGAAAACATATACACATGTTATATAAATGAGAAATATGAAAAATAAATGCATGTTAACAAACCATCTAATTGTTTTTGTTAATTCCGGGAAACAATATAGGACATTTTAGCCAACTTCATAAATGAAGCCAAATGTGCCTGAAGGGAGAATTAACAGGATCAAGTTTTTTTATTCTCATCAAAAAACAGTATACACAATTTAAATGCATTATAAAAGGTGTGATGCAGATATAAATATTAAATTTGCTGAATTTCTTCCATAGATCTTCCCTTATTTGGTGATCCAAATCAAATCTCCTTTGATCCACCTGTGGGTCACGACCCCGTCTTTGGGAATGACTGCTGTAGTATATTACTGCTAGTTTGTCTCAGCTTACATTCTAATGTTCACTGATTGAATATTTATTTTAATTTATTTGTATGTCAGTGTGTGTGTGGTTGTGGTCGTATACGGTATGTTCATACTTACAGTACTTTTGTAGTTTCTACTACTACATCTTGTATGTGGCTTCAAGTGGCAGAAGTAAAATGCCTGACCTGATCACATGACCTCTTGATGAGTTTTAAATTCTGCACCTGTTCTTCTTACACCTGTTCTCATCGCACCTTATACCCTGATGAAGACTCTGTGAGTCGGAACGCCTTGGTAGTCCATGAACTAATGAGGGATTTTTAGACTCACAATCAGAGGGCCTCCGATTTTTCTGGACTGCCAAACAATAACCAGGGACTTCCATGAATTGTAAGTGGGTCAGTCATTGTGTCTTTTCTGTTTCATAATTACAAAAGGCTTTGACTCAACTATTGTACTTGACTGTGTGTCAGAGTTTTACTAGGACTGCATGAAAACTTTTTTTTTTTCCCCAAACCAGATTTTTCTTTGATGTTAGATGTTAAATGGCACACTTAGTGTGTGTTTGTTTCAATGAGAAGGGATTTCCACAAATCGGGACTTACCACAGTGACACTTAATGCAGTGCAGCAGCTGGTAAACATGTTCATAGAGGCGGTCATGTTTGTTTACAGTTGTTGGGCAATTTGCTATGAAAAATGAGTAATGTTAAAATGCTGCATGAGACCTTTAATGGGAGATGAAAAGATTCTAAAATTGCTATCATATATAATAATCTTCATAGTTCACTGTTTACTATTGTTGCCTCACAAAAGAGATTTGAGGCTTGAATTGACCTTTTTTTTCCCTTTCTGTGTTTACATTCTCACCATGTGTTTATGTAGGTTTCCTCTGGGTTTTCCTCTTTCCTCCCACGCTAAACACATGCAAATTATATATTACACATTCTCCTGCCAGTTTCTTTGATCAAGATATAATAAAACTAAAAATAATATGAATAATGCTATTGTTATTATAATAATAATTTTAGTTGCATAGTACTTCTAAAAGCAAGGTGCACAAAGAGCTTTCAGGAGAGACAACATAAAAACACAATCACACATAAAAAACAACTGCATTAGGAGACATAAACCCTTCCATAAGGTGAAAAAAAACCCTAACATACACAACATATATTAGATGAACAGATAAATCTAGTGGTGGCGAGTTAGCCTAACAACTGGAGTTGGTCTTGAGTGCAAGTATCTTTTAATTCAGCGAAGTGTAAAGTACGTAGATAACTCAGCAGTGCAGGAGAGAGGCAAGATCTCCTCATTGAAACACATAACTACCTCTCTGCACCTTTATCATTTTATTATTTAGACTACTTATTTTTGATGGATGAAAATTCACTTCTCTTTTTAAAGTAATTCAGGAAAAGTAAATGGGTAGGTAAAAAGGCTTTAGAGAAGGATGGCATTAGCGTGTAGAGATGAAAAATGAGTGAATGTCATCCCATTAAAATTGGTTCCAAGGCTCTTCCCATTTGCTGTTTGACTACAGCTGGGTGGGAGGTTACTAGCTTCCTGGCAAACTCACCGAGAGCCTTGGCTGTTTCAACTTTGCCGCTCTAAAAAAAAAAAAGACATGACTTTGGTTTAGTTAGAAAAGGGACATGGCTCTTTTGAAACCTTCATTAACATGTTCATGTCCTTTTAGCCTGTTTTAATATAGTTTTCTTCTATCTATAAGGGATGGCAATGTTTGTCGGCCTGCCAATCCAACACCTTTCTTTTAAGAATAAGTTCTATCCAAACCCACATGACTTGTCAGGTCACATCAGAAATACAGAAAAAACCTTTTAAGGACCAGTATGTAGAATTTAGTGGCATATATGGGTGAGGTAGTAGACTCACCTCACCTCTACCCTCTCTTTTCAAGATACTACGGTCCCCTCTGTAGATATAAAGGGCTCACTCTAAGGAAACAAAAACAAAAAGATTCTTGTTTTTAGGTCATTATACAGCATCTAAAACATAGTTATGAATGTTATAATCCATTCATGCTATATTCTGTTAATTCCAGTAAATCTTGCACACTGGACCTTTAAGTGGAGCTAAATGATGCCATAGCCAGAGAACTTCAATAAAGGCACTTTTGGAAAGTTTTAAAAACTCTTTATGCCTTTTGTCCAATGGTTAGGTGACAAATGTAACCACATCACAAATTGCCCTCGAGCTCACACTCCAACAGAATGGCTTCAATTTTTCTTCTCTGCAATCGCCTCTCATTCATTACAATGGGTCACATTGATGTAGCTAGCACAAAAATGCAAATTCACATCCAATTTCATGGATCTGAAAGCACTCAAAATAGCCTGAACTCTGCCATGGAGAAGCACATGGAGGTGCAGAGCCGTGATAGGCTTGATAAGATGATCCACGGGGTGCAGAACAGCTTGGGTTGTCAGGCATTGTTGGCTTTTAGTGTGTCTAGCTCATTTACGCCCCACCATACTCCAAAGGAATATTGATCAGGAGAGCTTCACTCTCAGTGTGAGTTGAGCAACTCTGATATTTTCTAATGTTTGAGTCTGGTTTTAGAAAAGAGCCCAAACTGATCCTGTATGTTGTCCAATAACTGGCCCTGTATGTCTTTGTAATTATGGTAAAATAATTAATTTGATCCAACTTTGTGCTCCACACACACTTGTTTGGGGTAAACACCTCATTTAAGCTGCATCACTTAAAGAGTGGTAAAGAGTGGATAAGAAGCAGAGCTGTTGCCGAGTGTTTGTGCCAACATTTTCATCAGGGAAGACAATTTTGTCTGTGATACATTCACAGATGAAACTGTTCTTTCTTTGCAGCTGCTAAACTAACAATAAATTAACAGATTCCCTATTCAGTTTCAATGATTTTAGAAGGAATAAAATACACTAATGCACTCAAGTGTAATGTGACATTGTTTTGCAATTCAAGACATATTCCATCTATGCAAAGTTAATGCTAAGAAATTTAAAATAACTTTTCTGAAGGCATATTTCCCTTCACCTGGAGCAAAATGCCTGTTCTAGTCAAGAAAATTCATATATTATTTTTTTAGATAAACAGCTTATTCTGGGCATTTTTAAGTTTGAAATAAACTTCAGGTGTTTATTTTTTTCTCAAAATGTGATATCCTAAAGTTTAGTTTAGTTTATTAGTTTACTTTTCACAGCTCCATGCACAACACAACTGTGAGCTTGAGTTAGCTATATAGTTAATTTACTTGCGGTCTCTGGGCAGGTAGATGTCAAACAGCACAATACTGTACAAACAAGGTGGGGGTTCACCTGCTCTACCATTTCTGGACAAAAGTCTGAAAATTATTTTATATCAGAAAAAATTACTCTCCTATGCCGGAAAAGCTACTCCATGAAAATCTCATACTTGCAAAATCAGGATCCTCTCTTCTTTCAAATCAGAGATTAAAAATCTCACTTTCATCCTCAGGCTTTCTTATAATCATTTTTAATCTCAAAAACATATGCATGTGTGTGAGCTTGTGTCTGTATATGTATTTCCTTGTTTGTGTATATATGTAATGTATATGCTGTATGTGTGGAAATGTATGTGTGCATGTGTGTTTGGTACTTTATTTTGTTCTTGCTATTTGATCTAAATTTTTCAGTTTTCACTTTATTTTATATCCTTATTCCTGCCCGTTGTAAAACGCTTTGTAATTGCTGATTTTGACAGGTGCTATATAAACAAATTATTATTATTATTTATTATTATTATTATTATTATATTTAATATATCATGTTTATGTTGTTCATAGTTATGCACACTCCAGAACCCAAGCTTTAAAGACATTAGAGATACCAGAAAGATATAGTCAGACATAAACAGCTATTTTCTGTCTAGGGAATCACACACATACTGTCCACATAAAATGGTTGGTTGTCTGACAGGGACCAAACGTTTTCTGCAGCAAATCTGAGACCACAGACGGCCTACTAGATAGCGTATTATTTCTTATCAGTATTCAGATGAGTGTGCAGAATTTAAACTCAATCCAAACGATTCACAACATCAAACCATTCAGAATCGTTGCTCCTGCAGCTGCTGGGACGTTCTGTCTGACTCAGCAGGTAGAGGCCCTGCCAGAGCAGCTATAGTTTAATATGTTATCAGATAGCTCCTTAGCCAGCTCACTAAGCCAGAAGGGTATATTGAGGTAGGTGGAAAAAAAAAATGGAACAGTTAAAAAAAAAAGAGTGTTATTTTGAGCCGTGCTATTGGAGTGGCTCTAGGGATAGCAGTGACATGTGTGTTGGTTGTTCAGCATTTAAAGGACTGTCATGAACATTTGTATAGACATTCATGGTCCCCAGAGGATGAATCTCACTGACTTTGGTGATCACTTGCCTTTTGCTCTGCAGGCTGACATTTTTTTAATTTTGAATGAAATGTCTTGACAGCTACAGGCCTTTTCACAGATGACATGTTGACATGTCACAGTAGGAAAAACACAGCTTTTTATGTTATTAGTAACAACTGTGCTTTTAGTGCTATGTCAAGTCAAAGTCATCCTTGAGCTTGAACTGTTACTGGCCCTTGCTTGTTGAATTTTTTTGATGCATTCATCCATTTAACATGCATTAAGGTGTAAAATGAGAAGAAAAAAAAATATGAACAGGCTTGTCAATCCTGCAGTATTTCAACATTGCTGTTATTTGACAGCCTTAATTCCAATCAGCTGCACTTTGTGTTTAGTGCTAATTAGCAAAAGTTGGCATGCTGAATTAAGATGATGACAACAGTAAACATTATACCTACTGTACTACCCTCTGTCACCACATTACCATTGTCATTGTGGGTGAGTTCGCATGCAGCTGTTGCATTTATCACAAAGCACTCAACGTAAAGCCTCACAGAGCCACTAGCATGGCTGTAGACTCTTTGTCTTGTTTTTAATCTAACTAAGTCTTAATATATTTAAATAAAGCAGATAATCTATGATAAAAACTCAGCTAATAGAAAGATAGCCTTATTTTATTTCTGTCTCTGTGGGTTTTCAATGCTGGTTTGCTAATATCTGCAAGTAATGGCTTTTACCAAGTATTGGATATTGTGAAAGTCTCAAAGCTTCAATATAAGTACAGTGTAAAATGTATGCCTGTCAAAGCAAAATTCTTTTTTTTTTTTAATGATTAACAGCACCAGTGTTAAGATGTGATGTTGAATGAAGTTAAGTGCATTACATGAACAATAGCAAAGGGTTGATAATGTTTGCTTTTACAAACATTTTCAGTGTGTGGCATAAAAAAGTTTATTATTAGGAGCTAAAGGATCTATAGATGGCTTGGTGTTCCAGAAGGACCCTGACTGTGCTGAATTTGTTCATGCACAGAGAGGCTTTTTGTGATTGTTATCCATGGATGAGCCATAGATTTAGAATTGGCAACTGAAGCACAATCTGTCTGCACCAAACATGAAAAGAACTTAATGATCTACTAATTAATTTGTGAAGTCATACAGCAGCAGCTTTCCGCTAAATCATTTGTGAACCAAAAAAAAAAGCTGCTTTCAATTGTGATAATGTAATACTGTTCTGCTGGATGCAATTTTCCATTACGCGCAAGGTCTGCAAAGATCACGTACTGTATTTATTATGCAGAAGCTCATCCTGCTGTGCTTGTACACAGGAGGTGTCAGTTTTGCATTCTTTCGCCCTGTTTTTGAATTCAGTCTTGATTATGTCATTATATGGCAGCCGCATATTTGGCTGCACTGCCTGCGATATCTCCAAGAGCCACAGCAGGCAAGAAAAGGCAAAGTGTTCAAGGATTGCCGTCTCTATTTGCTTTCTCTCAGCAGGTTGTCAACAAGTAATCGGTCTCCATACAAATGATGTTTCAGTCTTACTCATTTAATTGTTGCTGGTCTGTGTGCACTGGATGAAACACAGAAAGTGATAACAATACGCAGTTCCAATTAAATTCACTCATGTGTGACTTATACTTGAGGAATTGCTTTCTGCTCCAGTCAGAAGTGTTTAGGACTTTACAGCACTTTGTCTGCTTTTATGCAAACATAGCATCGGTGTTTCATGGAAATATGCAGAAGTTCTGCATCATATGGCACTGTGAAACTCTCTGTCTGTGCTTTGTTCTGACCAGATATGAAATTATTGAGCAACCGCAGATATGACTTGTAGTGCATTTTTATCTCAGTCAACAACTAGGCATGATCTGTTTGCTGCCTGTGTGCTTATGGCTTTTGTGAAAAATGAGTTGATTATTTTTGCTTTATTGCTTTTGTGTTGTGGTAAACAGACTTGGAGAACTTCAAGACCCAGAGAAGAAGTCCAGTAAGGGTCGTGAAGGTCAAGGAGTCGTCTTGCTGTGTGGCCCACCACCCCACTCTGGAGGTAAGATGGCCTGTTATGAGGATTCTTATCCTGTGGAAGACTTTAATTTTAAAGTCCAGATGAAATGGCTTTTCAAGAGTGGACATCAACTATTTTTTTCATGGTATAACAGATACTTGGAACTGATCTACATTTGCAGTAAAAATGAAAATCTGTGTCAATTTTAGAATAACTACATTCTGCAATAGTATACCTCCACTCCACTTCATTTTAGAGGCAAATATTGTACTTTTTACTCCATTAGGCAACATTTATTTGATAACTTTAATTATTCACTTTGCAGATTCAGATTATTAATATGCAGTATGGATAAACTATTATGAACAATTATGATGTCTTATCCTAAGCTTGTATTAAGCTGCCCAGCAGTATATGAAGTAGCCTAATTAACAGTCGGCTAGTGCTGTGGATGGGACATTGAGCAAGATTATGGAGTGGACTACAGGACAGAGACCCAGACCCAGGTGGCTGCATCAGAGCCAAAGTAGCACATTTCTGAATTGATTTATTTTTTTAGCAATCACATTTTTTTTTTAAATGAAAGGAGGTATTTAAGTGAAAGAAAAGAGGGCATATCATCACCCAACTCACCATACTGTTGATAGCTAGCTAATTAGTTAATCTAAGCTCTGTGCTGTTAAAAGTTGAAGACTGACTGATGGGTGGATATCATGATATTACTGATATAAATTGGTTGGTTCAAGCCAACATAACATGTAATAGATTTTGTGTGATTATTTGGCATGTATTGCTTAGAGCACGACTCATACTGGATTTTTGGGGCTGATGCTCACAGAAACAACAAACCTACATTGGTATTTATAAAAAAATATAAATTACAATAAATTAAATAACTTAGATTAAGAAAAATTATTACATATACAAACTGTCCGATATATCTGTCTTGCTCCAATATTGTTAAACAGGTGCACAATATGTGATCTAATGATGTGAGCCAAAGAGCTTAAAAAAGTCATTTTTTATTTCATGTCAACTTCAGTCACTACCTTACACAATCAGTCATTTGTGCTGCAGACCAACAAAAAATCTGCATCAGTGAGGCGTCACTATCAGTTTTACACAGGAATATCGTCAAAGTGTGGTATCACTTCTCCGATTCCTCATCTCGTCCGTGTTTATCTGGACAAAGTGGAAGTCATGTTTGTGCTCTCCCCCTCAGATCTCCTGGCTGTTTGCTTGTGTTGTTGAGGTCAGTGGAGTGAGTCATTTTTACTTTGGGACACTCTGGCCTGTCAGCCTGATTTTCAATGGGGGCGAGGAAAAACTTTGGCATGCAGACTGAAGAGGCTGTCTGTGGCTGGGGCCCTGCCAGGCTGAGTAATAGAGCTTCTCTCTGAAGGTGCTTTGTTTGCTTCTCATCAGCCCTTTGCATCCATGACATTATCAATGGGAGTTAGCATCCAATGCTATTAACTCCTACACAGGGGTCTGGAGATGGTTTTTTTGCTACCAGCCAGCCAGGCTGAATGTAATTTTCCACTGTTGGAGAATCAGGATGTACTGTAACACAGTGCACACAGCAGGGAGTGGGAGGGGATGTCTTCATTTTTAAAGATCAGGTTTTAAAGAGCTGGTTTACACCAAATTATCCTTCTCACTTTCATTTTTGTTTTTAAAAGTATTCACTCTATCTGGTGACAAACTCTTATGGTCTGTCACAATGAAATTGTGTTGAAATTTCATGTACTGTTGTTTCCAGTTGACTCTGAATGCAGAGCCAGGGGTTAATATGAGCTTTGGTGTGTCAAAAAGCTGTCATTACTATAATTATTACTTTATTTTAATTTTACTCAAATCTGGTGTCCAAAGTAATTATTATAAACAAACTAGCAAAATTAGTTATTGAGATGATATGTCAAGTGGGTTTTGTGTCATGTAAAGAATTTTATATGTAATCCTGCTTAAATCTTACATATCATAATAGCAAAAATAGTCATATTATACACTGCCTGGCCAAAAAAAGTCACCACCTGACTAATCAAATAAGTAAGAGCCTTCTATTGGATAATTACTGCAGTGATTAATATGTTTCAGCTGGCAACAAGTTATTTAACCCTTGCTGATGCAGTGAAGCAGCTTCTCATTTCTTAAACAGCCATGTCATAGAAAAGATGTGACTGTGTTTCAGAAGGGTCAAATTATTGACCTGTATCAAGCAAAGAGAACAACTAAGGAGATTGATGAAACTACTAAAATTGGGTTAAGAATTGTTCAATGCATTATTAAAACCGGGAAGGATAGTGGTGAACCATCATCTTCCAGGAAGAAAAGAAAAAAATCTTGAATGACCGTGATTGGAGATCACTTAAACGTTAGTTGGAATCAAATCATAAAAAATGAACAGTAGAACTCACGGCTATGTTTAATAGTGAAAGTAATTTCCACACACACATGTGAAGAGAAGTCAAGGGATTGGGACTAAACAGCTGTGTAGCCTTAAGAAAACCACTTATCAGTGAGGCTAATCAGAAAAAAGGGTTCAATTTGTCAGGGAGTATAAAGATTAGACTCTGGAGCAATGGAAAAAGGTCATGTGGTCTGATGAGTCCAGATTTACCCTGTTCCAGAGCAGATGAAGTGATGCTCCCATCATGCCTAGTGGGGGCAGTGTTATGATCTGGGGTTGCTTGAGTCGCTCAGGTCGAGGTTCAGCAACGTTATGTGTCCAAAAAAATGAGGTCAGCTCACTACCTGAATATACTGAATGAGCAGGTTTTTCCATCAATGGATTTTTTCTTCCCTGATGGCACGGGCATATTCCAAGATGACAATGTCAGGATTCATTGGGCTCAAATTGTGAAAGAGTGGTTCAGGGAGCATGAGACATCATTTTCACACAATGGATTGGTCACCACAGAGTCCAGACCTTAACCCCACTGAGAATCTTTGGGATGTGCTGGAGAAGACTTTACACAGCAGTTTGACTCTCCCATCATCAGTAAAAGGTCTTGGCGAAAAATGCAATGCAACTCTGAACAGAAATAAATGTTGTGACATTGCATAAGCTTATCGACACAATGCCATGGTGAATGCATGCCCTAATCAAAGATAAAGATGGTCCAACGAAATATTAGAGTCGGTGACTTTTTTTTTCTGCTAGGCAGTGTATGTTAGCCTACAGTATATGTCATTAGGGCTCATCAAAATCTCCTATCTCGATATAGGTCATATCATATCCAGATAGAGCTACATATCACAATGTAGCACGTTTTTTGTAAATTTAATTGAATCAATATGATAAAATAACTGCATAGAAAGGCCTATTTCTTATTACGTTTTGAATTTGACTTTTCATACCCAAACCATGTCCATGCAATGGAAGTAGTCCTCATTATAAGCTACTTGTTTTGTTTGTCTTGGCTGCTTGGAATCAGACTCCAACCAGCTTATTTCACTCTCCTCCATGCTTGTTTGTGTTGCCTTCATGCATATTTTCTGCCTGCGTCGGTGCTGTGCAGAAGAAGACAAAGCATTGTCCAAGTGATGAAAAATATTAGTGTAAAGACTGTGATTTGCAACACAGCGAAATAAACAATATTGCATAATATGAAGCAATTCGCAAGACATATATGGTCATATTCCAAAGCTCTGTCAGTTGTGATATTGATTTTGGCCATATTGCTCAGCCCTAATAATGACACGCCTTAAACCAACAAAGATATGCCATTGCCATTAAATATCTCAGTATCAGTATGACACTGAGGAGAAGCAAACAAACTGGAAAACATGTACTTAAACCTTCAACTGCTGGATTTTATATGCACATATTTTACACAAACTATTATCTGGTGTCATTTTGGGTAAACTTTAATCCACTAATTCATGTGCTGCTACTGTGTGAAACCACGCTGTGCAGCTGCTGTAATGAGACAAAGGATGGGGTGTTTTTGTTTTTATCACACAGTTACTCGCAAACCTAACAGTGGACCTACATTTGTAGTGCTTTGTTCTGTATATGTTATAATGAGACATCTCACCTTGTGTTGACAAGAAAAGCTGGAACAATGAGCCATATGCTTACATTTGGCAGCCTTGTAGTGTAATGCCTTCTTTTTTTTTTTTAGACTCATCCCCTGCTGCAAGGTGTCTAAATGCCAACACACACTCCAGCCAGCTGAAAACAAAACAGCAGTATTGTCAGGAGTGGTGGGCTGTAGTAGCAGTGTCATGGCGGGTGTCTAAAAATATTTTGAAAGATCTGGGCACAGCAATTTAAATTCAATAGTTTATTCATTATTCGTAGGGAAACAGATTTAGGCAGGAGAGTGTCCCATATGCAAAATTCTGTCCAGTTGGTTTTTGGACGCTTGATGAACTGTCTGTTGTGAAGGCAATCCTGCAGGCACAGGGCTAATGCTTACAATTTGGAAGAGGAAGATTGTGTCCTTTATGTGAGTGCATTGGCGACGAATGTAGCGCTTCCCGGACAACCTTCCCGGGTTAGGCAGCATTTTAACGATGAGCGCAGAAATGAGTCGACATTGACTGACTTCTCCTTGGATAGATTACATGTGCCAAATCCTTTTGGGCAATTTGCACATATTACACACACAGACTGCAAGTGCTATTTACAAGCCAGTAGGAAAAGGGGAGGGATATTCAATAAACAACGTTCATTTATTCAGTTGGAAAGTATATTGATGCAGTTTAACGGGTCACCTTTATGTCACCTTTGAGCCAAGAAAATAATCTGGATTATTTGCAGGTTTAATGAATGCTGAAGTCAGTGTAGATTGCACCATTTAGTTTGGGGATTTCATGTTGTATAAAATGTGAATACATATTTAAAATTGTGAACAATTTTAAATAATGTATACCTTTGTTGCAGCACTGTTTGATCTGTTCTAGTAAAACCTCTGTTCCAAAAAAGTTGGAACAGTGTACGAAACACAAATAAAACCAGAATGCAATGATTTGTGAATCCTTTACAACCTATATTAGACTGAATATAGAACAAAGACAAGATATTTAATGCTTAAACTGATAAACTTTATGGCTTTATGGGGATGTGTTAGTGCCCATGGCAAGGGTACCTGTCACATCTGTGAAGGCCCCATTAATGCTGAAAGATATATCCAGGTTTTGGAGCAACATATGCTGACACCCAGACGACATCTTTTTCAGGGAAGCCCCTGCTTTATTTCAGCAAGATGCCAAGACACAATCAGGACGTGTTACAACAGCGTGGCTTCATTGTAAAAGCGTGTGGGTACCAGACTGGCCTGCCTGCAGTCCAGATTGAACATTAAATATCTTCTCTTTGTAGTGTATTCAAGTGAATATGAGTTTTTTGTTTTTTTTTAAAAAGAAGGTTTTGTAAATCATTGTGTTTTGTTTTTATTTACGTTTTACACAGCGTACCAACTTTTTTGGAATCCGGTTGTAGGTTAAGTCGTACATATTGGAAGTACAGGTGTACAAAGCCTGACTTTTCAATATCCACTGCAGGTTGTTTCTATTTTAGTGGTTCATTTGTTCATTTCATATTCTCATGGTGTGAGAACATTTCTTGTATTTTTGCCAGACTGAGGGCACAAAATCAAAATTGAATTTGATAATTTTATCTTATTTAAAATGACATTTTACCAATGTGTGCCAGGTACAGGTTGCCAAACAGACAATTTTGAATCTGCGGTAATTTACTTGCCAAATGTCCAGCTTTTTTTCTAATGGCGATTATGCAAGGACCCAATCTCAACTACATTTTCAGCATGTGAGTGTATGAAATTACGTACAGCGTGGTGCAAAGTACAACATGCTGTTATGTGACAGGCATGAAAGAAAGTTTCTTATTTTTAGATTTGAGAGAATTTAAGAACAAGGCCAAGGGGGGCTTAAACTTTAAGCACTTACTTTTACATTTTCAAATCTCAAGAATTATTCACGAGTGCTGCTGCTCAGTTCTGAAAAGGGCTTGCTGTTAAATGACCTTATCCAGAAGTAATAAGGTTCATAATGTGAACATCACACTTCCATTTTAAAGGGTAACTTTTCTTTCTTTCAACCTAGACCCTATTTTTGTGGAGTATAGTTTGTGTCTAAATGACCAGTGGGGACAACAATATTTTAAATTGGTCCAGTATTGGGGGAGGGCGCTGCAGCCAGCAGAAATTGTAAGTAGGGTACTGACAGGCTCTGATTGTTACTCTGAGTGTCTGAAAACATTATGGAGAGGATCACTACAGAGATAGAGTAAGTTTAATTAAGTTTAAGAGTAAGTTTTATTGCTCTCGCCAAACTAACCAGACGCCCTTTACAGAAATGGTAATTTTAACATTAATCAAACATGACAGAAACAAAATAAAACTCACCAAAAGTGCCCTGGCTTTCCTTTCCACTGGTCCAACAATCACCAATTCTGGTTGTTTGGTCAAAATAAACCCTTTGTTCTCTGTGTTACATGTGAAAATACAGGTTTATTTCAACCAAACAACCATATGTTGGTGATTGATGAAACAGAGGAAAGATTAGCCTAGGTTTTTTGGTAAGTTTTATTGTGTTTCTGTTGAGTTTAAATGATGATGACGATGATGATATTAAAATGACCATTTTGTAAAAGAAGTCTGGTTTTGCAAGAGCAATAAAACAGCTGTTTCTGATTAAACAAAATGTATCTTACCTTTTAAAGAAAAAGGTCTCTCTCTGTAGTGATCCTTTCCATAATGTTGTCAGACTCAACCTGAGCCTGTCAGTGACAAAAACAAGCACTTGTAGTGGACTTACATTGATGGTGCACTGTAGCCCATAAGAATTACATTGCAGCTTTGTTACTGGACCAATTTCAAAAATTGTTGTCCAAATTAATCCGTTTTTAGAAACAAAAACATGGGAAAAATGGTTGAAGAAACACATCAAATAATGAACTACGTTTTATTTATGTTAACAGCAGGTGGGAGCTTCATCCCTGTAAGCAGCCTCACAGTGTGTTTCATCTAAACACCTTTGAAACTCAACCTACTCTAATCATGTGAATCGTTTCTATGTCATTTTTTTCTCACACAACCGGCATGTCGCCTTGTCACTTGCACAGCTTTTTCTTTTATGGTTTATGAAATGTATTATTTTACCTACAACTTAACAGATGGTTAAACCAGCAGGGCTTTCTAAATTCTTCGTCGTTTTTTGCTGTCTTATTCTCATGCAATGAGGGGATTTCAGGACATCATTTTATTTAAATTAGGATTAAAAATGTAACATCTCTTTTTATAAACTTATTTTCATAACACTGAGGAAACTCCCCCAGCTTCTGATGTTGCACTTTGCTCAAGACCTCCAACTGCTTTGTTGTGAGTGCGATCTTGCATATTTGACAACATCACACTTCACAGATGTTTACCAAGATGAACGCCACAGTGTGTTTGGGTAAAAATTTGACTAAATAATTGGAAATGTGATGTCTGGGTCTTGATGTTTTTGTCTTCAGGGAAATGTTAATAAACTCATTCAATAGTTCTGTTCAATAATTCATGTTCATCTTGTCTGTCATTTGTTACCATAGCTTACTCCTTTATATTTAGACTGTGAACTCCCTTTGGACTCTGCTCCAACGTGACACTGATCATTTGGGACTAGAGTCCTGGAGGGGCTGTTGTCAGTAACCAACACTGTTACATTGCACCTGGCCCATATCTGTCACATCCAGTCTGAAACGAAGCCTTTACCTGCTCTTAAAAAGAAATGATAAATACATCCACGCTAACATAAAATCTGTAGGCCTGTTAAATGTTTCACCATCATCATTTTATTATTGAAGATGCTGAAAAAACATGAACATAAGACTTTTAATGCCACTGAGCTACATAAACTCACATTATCATTATCACATTATCATTAAATGCTTCCTCTCGTTACACAAATATTATATGATTTTGGATTTGATAAGTGTTGTGAAATTTATATTTATGCATACTGAGTAGCAACTCTTTTGCTGCTTTTCCTGTTACTAGAGTTCCCCACTGACTTATCAGTGATAAAAAATGTTGCCGTTGATTTAAGTAAGGATACCTGGCCAGAGGGACTGGAAAGATGGTATGAGGCAGACTCAGGAAACTCACTGACTAACAATGTCCAAGAAAAGATATGTTTACACAATGCAAACAAAGTACAAAGTATGTAACAATATTGTAAAAAAACAAAAAACAAACCTCAACTAATCTGGCATATAAACTTGGTTAAACAGACCCTTCAATCTACTGAACAATCAGCTGAGACCGGGGGTCAGAAATCTGTGTCTCCAGAGCCGCATGTAGCTCTTTTGCCATGTTGATTTTCATTTATCATTTTTTAAGCCTAAAGTAATTCTTACATTCTCCAATGAAAAAAAGGTTTTTAATATTTTTTCAACCAAGACGTGCATCATAGGCTACGCCTATGGCTCAACACCTTTTTCTCCAAATTTTGTCTGAGGCTAGTCTTAAGTCTCCTTGGGCTAGCTATTGATGCCAAATCCACAAAAAGAAAAGCCTCTGAGGATAACAAAGAATTTAATAGTTGTAGTACCCGAAAGACTTTGTATTTTTTCTTTTGGCAAAAAATGGCTCTTTTGAGACTTCAGGTTGCAGACCCCTGGCCTAGGCAGGGCCATATGTCTCTCAGAGATTTCTGTCATACCTGAAAACAAGTAAATGACTATTTTACTTGTATCCGTAAACATTGTCAGTACAAACAAGACTTAAACATTCCGCGGTATTTTGGAAAAAACAAAACTCTTAAAAATCCCCAAAAGAATACTAATCAGCATAACACGTTAAACCAAAGACAACCCCCTTACTTGAGTGAACATAATATATCATTGATGACCTCAGCAAGACCATAAAAGCAGGAAGTGTTCAGTTGCCATCCCCCTTTTAACTCATGTTTGACCACTCAAATTAAATCAATAGATAATTGAACTTGATTTAACCATAAAATGTTAGATTAGAGTAAAATAGATTTATTTCAAACATGTAAAAGAAAATGAAAATATATGAGCAAGAAAACAAAACATAAAGAACAGGCAACTCAACAATAAACATAGACAACAAATTCTCAATAAATAGTCAGTGCACCACAGGCAGGTGCTGTTATGTGTAGGAATATGGTTGAGTACTATGGTTGAGAAAATGTAGTTCCAAAATAAAGGGTTGTCTGATGGCAAGTTAAGGCAGTGAAAAAATTCGAAATATAGCGTACACTTAAATAAATATTGATTTTTTGAGTGGATCTTATGTATGTGGCTAAAATACATGTTTCTGTCGATCCCGTCTGCAACACTACAGTGCTAAGCTCCTGATTTCGCTGTCCTTATACTAACTGGGACTGTGCTGAACATCATCTACTGAAGGTAATACAACCCCACTTCAAATAATCCAAACTATCCCTTTAATGTAACAAATGAAATATAATGCTAAACGCAAACAACAAGCAAGGTTGGAAATAGATAAGTGTAAATTTGACAAATGTTGGGGTCTGACCCACTTTGGCACAGACATTAAGTTGTTGCTCAAATAATTCTCAAATCAAACCTTGCAGTGGAAATAAAATGATTTTATAGTAGATTTTAGAGGTTTTTATGAAAATGTTCCAAAATAAATGCTTTCGTCCTTCTTCCAGGAACAAACTGTGAAAACTTACAACGAGCTGACAGCTGTCTTGCTTAAAATGAGTAATTTCCTTTCAAAAATCTTTCCTTGGGAGCTGGATTCTTTTGGGAAAAAAAAGGTTTATACAGAAACTGTGTTGGGAAAAATCAAGTTAATTAAAAATCAAAGTAATATCAAGTCTTTTCCTATACTGTACCTACTATACCTACTGTTGAAATAATTAAAATTAATATCTTAGACTAGAGGTTCAGTATTTTAAATGTTGCTGGAGTAAGTGTTAAGAACTGATCTTGCATGAAAGATACCCAGTTACATGTAATGCAATGATACGATAGCACGATATACAGGGATGCTTAAAATCCAATATGCAACATCAATGCTCTCAGACTAACTGTCAAGAATAATTTTATTTGGGTGAATGGAGATTAATTGCTAGTCCTGGTAAAATTCATTCAAACTAGGTCAGTTTCCTTCCCTGCTGTTTTCCTCATATCAAATAAACGCAGCCCAAGCATGCTTTTGTCCAACCGAGCAGAGTAATGTACAGACTGCTTTTATTTACACCAGCAGCCCCTTCGTCCCTTCTTGTTGTGATGGATCATAGCTGTTCTCCGGAGACACAGCGCAGTGCTTGGAATGATCCATTTTCTGACAATATTTTCAGCAGCTGTCATCGTAGATTATGCCTATTGATGGAGATGCTGAGATGTGCTTTAGGATGAATCATCTTCAATTTTCAAACATCTTAGCTGAAAGGCTGGCCTGACCATATCTGCTATGATAATGATGCTCCCATCTAGTTTTAGTTACATACTCATACATTCATACATACACATAAAGCCCACACACTTAACAGCCCTGTTTTCTTGTCCTCATTCAGCCCCTTTCTTAGACTACAAATAGAATGTCTGTATCATACCTGGTCACTTCAGTCCACTGCATTCTTTTTTACAGAAAGGGGGATACAGTTAATAGTTATTTATGATCACAAATGATCATTTCATGATCATTATAAGTTGGCAAATTGTGAAAAATGTCCCAATGATGATGTTTTGAAATGTTTTGGCCGAGTGACGGTCCAAAATCCAAAGATATTCAGTTAATTATCTCAGAGGAGTAAGTGACCAAAAATTGTATACATTTCTGAAACCAGTGAGATTTTCTTTGTTTTACCAAAAAACACTGCAAAGAAAGGTAAATGTATAACATATTACTGTGAGTATAAATTTAAAAAATGTTTTTATATATGTATAAATTTGAGCCAGACAGATATATTGGTCTGCTGATATTGACCTAGCAGAGCTATATTGGTCTGTATCAGTGTCTCTGTAAATGTTGTTTGATTTATTTATTTATTTTTTTTTTTTTTTACAGAACAAGGTTCAACATCCATTTTTTGACTTGGCCAGCCTGGAAAGTGGGTCAGAAATCTACTTTTCCAAAGTCAATTTTTAACTTTCGTCTATAGAATAATTATCATGTTACATCTGTATTCAAGTCAATTACTGAATTACCAGATATCAGTATTGGCATCAGCCTCAAAAAATCGGTCGGGCTCAAGTATAGATAGGTAGCTTAATTTGTCTTCAGATGTTTTTAGTGGGACAATCAAGTTTTGTCTTAATTTAGAGAAAAAAAAGATAATGTATGTATTAAGTTAAATGTATCTTGATTTTAAAGGCAAAAACTATGCAAGACTCCCCCCGCCCCCACCCAAAAAAAAAAACAATGCATAGGGTCACACAAAAATAACTGCTCTCAATCATTACCTACGATCCACTAGAAGTGTGCTGCAGCACCTGCATCCACAGTAACCCCGCCGTCTTCCCGTACCTTCTTATTTTCTTATTATTTTGCTGTGTTCAGGACAGTTTACCAACCCAAAACTTTGGTATTTGACAACCTGGGAATGAGACTCAACAATCAACTATCTTTCTGGTGCGGTTAAAAACAGCAACTGACAAATCCTACTTTTTCAACCTTTAAGATGGACTATGTTTGGCAGAGGAATCTTGCTGTATATTGTTACACATGGACAAGAGAGATGAAGAGTATGAAAATTGAGAATGATAAAGACTGAAAATACTTTGGCAAATGCAAGATACATTTCTTCAAATTATATGTATTAGAAAGGTGTTAGAAATGCATGAATATTCTCAGACAAATAACAGTTTGCTCTACTATATTTACAGCACTGTGACTGTTTTGTCGACACATCTGAAACACAGAAAATCCAGACTGGCGTTTCAATAGACTCTCACAGTGCTGGAAAAGTGAGAAACATGCTCTCATAAAGGGTGACAGGACATAATTCATGATCAGCACAATACAGCCTTAGACAAGGATGTGCCTCATCTCCCCTTTAAAGGATTTCAATATCCCATGCATGATTCAGGAAGCCATTATTTCATTTTAACGATGCCTCAAAACCCTCACGACAGCTGCAGGAATTATTTTGGTGCAGTCAGGATGTTCTAAAACTGTAAGACAGTGAGAAGTTGTGCTTTAAAAAATGACCAGAAATATTGTCAGATATCCAAGAGGAGCCCCGGTGATGTTGTTGCACCACACTGTTCTACTGTATTTGCGTCAGGTCTGCGCCATCTTTTGCTTTGAAAAGGGTCTGAATGACTCTGGTGCGTCCAGGACCTAATGCATCTGACCTCCTTTCACTAATGGAAACAGGCCTTTTAGATTTACTCAAGGCTGAAATCACTTGTTCTCTCTATGCGCTGCATCTACCCCAAAACAGAGGCTGCTCGGTGGCCAGTAACAACATACATAGCTCGCAGGGATTTTTCCCATGTGCGTGACCTAAGCCATTACATAGAGTGAACTTGCTGTGTGTTATGAATACAGATAGGTAGCCCTGGTTAATGGCTGTTACTGTCCAGGGAAGAGACTTGCGAGTACAAACTTTGACACAAGCTGTGCATATACTGTTCTTTGATACAACACACACTTGTGCAGAAAACCACTCTGGATTCAGTATGTCCTTGGCCTGTCATGTTCCATTTCTCTTCCCTCCTCTCAAATCATTAAGGGGGAATTGATGCTCCCTGTTCATTATACAAGGGCTAAATGGAACCACAATGAAAATCTGCCACTCACTGTCAGTCATGATTGCATTATTCCATTACCGCCCATCTGCAGAAGGCTCTCAAGTCAGATCATCAAATACAACCATTGGTGCTTTCCTCTTCCTATTTCCTGCTTCCTGTTTCTCACACATGAATCTTTAACTAACCAATTAGTAACCTCTTATTTGCTGTTGTTCCAGTTTGTCGTGGCCTGCACCATTGGAAGATATTGTTTCAAAAACAGACATTAAATATACATGACCTTGTCAGGATGAGAGCTAGGATATATTATTTAGGGGAGAGAGGATATTACAGCTGTTCTGTCTGTGGGTCGGCGGGATCAAGCCAGGAAGTTATAGTTGATATAAGTCACAGAGGCCGGGATGGAGTTCATGGCAGAAGCCACAAGAGATGTACGCTGAAATTGAAAAGCAACTCCTCTTATTATGTGTCTCAAATCAGTCGATGAAACATTTTGGGAAATTCATGTGTTTGCTTTGCTTTCCTGTCCTGGTCGGAGCCCCTGTAAATTACCTCTGTGCTGCATACCCTGTCATTAAACTGGCCTCCACTGGTCTCTGAAGCTGTGTCGCAGTCTAATAGGACCACTAACTGAGGTTCCTTGCTAATAGCAGCTACATCTCAGTTGGCAGCAACTAAGACTCTTCTCTTTGACTAATAGTTTAGTTGTCTGTTATGGGCTTGCCCTTTCTGACCCTGTCCAGAGGTAAAATAAATAAATAAATAAAACCCTCTAGGCTCACTTATTGATGTATTATGTCTTGTTTGTTAAATCCATTTAACTATTCAAGTGAAAAAAGACAAGTATTTTTTTAAGTCAACAGGAGTCCTCACTGTTTGCCTAACAACCTGACAATTACAACAAGACTCCAGAAAGTTACTGCTTGCACCCAAGACGTAGTCTTGCCCTTAATCCTCTGAAAAACTGGAAATGACTTTTTGGTGAGGATTGAACAAACAAGACATAATGTGATGACTAGTGAGCTGTAGAGGTGCTGACAGGGCCGGCAAATACTCAAGTCTTGACTTTTCCTGGTTTTAAAAACTGAATTACATCAAGGTGATGTAATTTTCTAAATTCTAGCTGTTCCGTTATTTTCCGTTACCCATTTAGTCATTATATATTACTGATATTACTAATGATAATTATTTATCAAAAACTTGATTGTGTTTGTATTTTGTGAAAGTACCAGTAATTTTACTACAAAATTGTCACAATATTGATAAATATCAGTATCAAGGTATTTGGTCAAAGAGACTTCATTTTGTCCATATTATCCAGCAATATTGTCGGCAGATTTTTTACCATTAGAAAGAGCCAGGCTAGCTGCTTCCCTCTGTTTCCAGTCTTTATGCTAAGCTAAGCTAACCATCTCTGGAGTGTAGCTTTACATTTAGAGACAAAGAGACAAAAGAGTGGTATCAATTCTCTAATCTTACTCTTGGCAACAGTGCAAACAAGTGTATTTCCCAAAATGCCAAACTATTCCTTTAATGCCAAAGCACACTTGTCAATAACAGCAGGTTGTTAGCAGACATATAAAGCTAATGGCAGTGTGAGATCTTGTGCATCGTAAAGTTTATATACATTATAACTTTGAAAATATGGCACATTTGAAAGCAGGCCACATTGACATCGCTGGCACAAAACAGAGACAGATGTGATTACTCTGTGTGGTCCCAGTTTCAATCTCATGTTGTGTTCTTGGGATGATCACAAGGTCAGGTTGTCCTCTGCCGGTCCAACCCACATAAAAACACCCACTCTTGTCTGTACTTGTCTGTACTTGATAAAAGAGAGTGTCCTCACATGCACCTCACAAGTTCTCAAGCCTCTATGTCACGTCGTGATCTGCAAGGTTTGCAGTAATATGTCAGAGCCCACACATCCTTGTGCCCCCCAAAGAGCAGAAGTGAAGAATACTGAGTCAGTAGATGAGTGTCCAACTGACGTCTCAATTATTCCCTGTACTGTAGTGCCGAGTCATCGCTTAGACAAGTTTTTACCAACGGCCAAGATTGCTTTTGGGACAGGGATGCAATATGGTCCAGAGCAATCTATCCTTGTGTCAATATGTCAAAACACCATCATTCCTTTTTATAATGCTGCTGATTGTTAGTGCAAAGCCTCTCTGTCTGCACTCCATTTGGTTGATAGTACTGGGAGTCTTTCCCAGAAGCTTGTTATTATGGATGATGAATAGTAGACTAGGTGGTACCACACTGAATAACATGATCTGTAATACATTGGTTTTATTGGGCATTATACAGTTTTTTATGCAGGATCTGCTGCTTAAAGGTTGATTTAAGGTCCTCTGCCGCCACATGAAAGCCACAAAGGGAAAGGCTTATTGTTATTTTTTTATGTACAATCACTGTCTGTGTTTTTAAACAAATTCTTATTACGTAATAAATCCCAAGAAGAGGTATGAAAAAAGAAGGTAGATGAAATAAAAGATGTAAAATGAAATAAAACAGAGCATAATTTAATGATACAGTGGTAATAAAATTACAGACTTATGTTATTTTAAGCTTAATTTACACTGGCTGAGTTTTAATAGTACAAATGTAACACTCTCCTCACATTTACATGGAAATTCTGCCAGTACCAATACAGCCCTCGGCCGTCGGGCAGACCAAAAACTGCAAAGGAACTGCCTTTGTGGGGGCGTGCTGCTTCAGGTAGCGGAGAGAAGATGAGATGTGATCCAAGAAGGCTGATTTGAGTGATACATCCAAGTGCTGGAAAGCACACCAGATGCCAAGACACTTGAATGTGGTTAGGATTTACAACTAAGAAAAATTATCACAACAAGTAATGTTTCCTCCCATGCAGTGATCACTCATGCAGTCATGTTTGTGACTGGTTAACGCAGTGTATTTGCAGGATGATGTTGAACTGCACTTCAACAAAAGTTGAGCCAGGTTCTGCTGGAGTCCTCTGCTTCAGGCCCGCCACTGTACAAAGCAGGGGTGTAAATCACAAGTTTCATCATGATACAATATTATATCATTCTTTGAACAGTTATACAATGTTTGCTTTTGGTTGTGTCTGGGGACTTGAGATCAATATCAGACCATATCAATAACAGAAGAAGCTGACACCCCTTTCTTTTCAGCTTTTGACCAAAGCTATAATATGTAACATTTCTGCATTAAAATGTATACAAAAGCTAGACATATGCTAATATTGTTTAGTAGCGTACTTACAGTACATTATCCCAAATGTTTCCGATAATGGTCACGCTCAGAGAAATAATACATTTATTCAAGGTGAGGCGTTTCCAACTAGCTGCCAGTTGCTATAACTTCTGGGAAAACATGGATATGTCAGAGTGAAGAAGGAAGTTGCCAGATAAATTTTCATCAGCTATAGTTTAACGATGAAGACAAAAACTTCCATGATCCCATGCTACTTCATGATGTCATCAAACTAAATCTTTTGTTATTGTTTTGATGTGAGAGACCCCTGAGGGGTGTACTACGAAGGAAGCTCAACACAGCCAGGCTTTCTTTGCATGATCTGGATCGACAAAGCCTGAAGCCCCAGTCAGAGATAACTGGTATCACGACAGTGGTTATCAACTTGCTTTGTTAATTCAGGCTTTCTTCTTCAGACTCTGTGCGCGCTCACATAAAGGGGCGTTTGTTGCGTCATTTGATTCTTCTTTTCGCACAAAGTGAAGCGAATGCAAGCCCCTACTTCAGTCAAACTGATCAAGTTTATAATTAGGAGCTGTGGAAAATTTACAAAATATATTACGGCAAAAAGCAACATCGATGCTGCAAATAAAGCAGGAGAAGACATATGCTGTCAGAAAATTACTGATCAACTAAATGTGATCTTAATGCTGCGTTTATTTCTAACATGAAAACTGCACAATAAACAATAAAACTTCATACAGCAGATTTAAACATGACACTGTCAGTCTGACACTGTCCCATGATGACAGCGATGTGGAGATCACAGAAGTTTTTGGCCAAACCAATGTAAAATGAGTGTAACTGATTTAAGATTTTCTGTGATAAATGATGAATTTTCTAATCAGTGTTCTGAGCTACAATATCAGCAATGTACCACGGACAATGGTAAAAAGTATTCAAAGTACCTGTAGTTGTTTCTTCGTTATTTTAGTGTGTGGATTATATACATGTAAATTTAAAGCGTTAATATGACCTGGAGCAAACGGGAAAAATGACTCTGCATCACCAGACGGAGGTTACCATGACAGCGCGATGTACAGCTCGTGCTGCTGTGACACTATATTAGATTTCTACATTATACGGATTCGTTTGGTGATGTTACGAACATACAGCTCAGCAACTTTTCATTTTTAACGTCTTCCCTCAGTTAATAATCTGTATTGATCATTAACAACCTTGTTAGGACAATAATTAGATAAAGAGCGGCAATTTAATCTGAAACACAGAACATAACCTGCTCCCGACCAGGTTAAGAGTTCAGCATAAGTTACCATGGTGATCTAGCCGGGTTAAAAGAGAGCCACCTTCGTGACACTGAAAATTCTGGCTTTAGACTCAACATAGCTCGCTAACCCATTAATCTCGCTAAGTAGTACACCCCTCTGGTGGCAGAACTGATATGTCAGTGTGTTTAAATTGACTTGTTTGACTCTTGTTACTCACCGCTGTTTTAAGTCACTGCATCTCCCGACAGAAAGCCAATTTAATTACAGCCTGCATTTTTTCAGCCTAACATTGATAAAACAGAGCAGCTATTATTGCTGTAGCGAGAGCAACAAGTTAGTGGACTAGATGCTCAGCCAGGTTCGTCGTATTTCCTGAGTATTTTATCTACCAGCAGCATTGTTTGCATATGATTCTACACTGCCAATTTATGTCAGAGAGGGGAATAAATATTCTCATTGTCTCTTTCTTTGCTGCTTGCCATTATTTGCTAGACACTAGCACTGTTTGAATTTCAAAAATTAAGGCGTATCTTGAAGATAATGACTTGGATCACTGTTTTTACTTTGTATCGAAGATACTGGATTGTTGATCATTGAATCGATACATTGATTGGGACTGATGGATCGTTACACCCCCAGTACAAATGTAGTGGCCACATTGAAATGAATTTGCAGGCTCTGTTTTTTTATACAGTGTGGTTGTCGGTGTGAAAAAGGCATTATCCCGAGGTTACTGACTTACAGTAAACACCTTGCTCAAGGGTGCTTCATCGTTTTAAGAGAGAGACCAGTGCTAGTCATTAATTCACCTAAAACCACCCCTCTCCTTATTTTACCAACCTGCCTTTAAGTCGTGCATTCCACATCAGAAAATACTTAAATATTCCTGCTGTGAGTGTGAAGCCAATCATTCGCTCTCTCAGCAACATTACTCCAACGCACTGAACCTGTGAAACTTTTTCCATATTAAGGGCATTTATCCAGCAGTGAATAAGAGTAATTGCTCTTCAATTATAAATTGTGTTTTTAATCATGGAAGGCTGGCACTCAATCCAATCCACTAATTGGTTTATCCCTGAAGGCATCCACTCACATTGAAGTGATGAGACTACTGATGAAGCGCACATTATCTGTACATGGGTATAGATGATGTATAAATACAGTATGTTTTTTTGACTTCCGCCCTGTTTAACTCATGTCCCTGACTTGTTTGTTCACAGAACTCACCTTCACATGGATTTTCAATGAGTACCCGACGTTCGTCATTCAGGACACGCGACGATTTGTGTCCCAGAAGACAGGCAACCTCTACATCGCCAAAGTGGAACCCTCTGATGTGGGCAACTACACATGTGTCGTCACCAACACGGTCACCAAAACCAGTGTCCAAGGACCACCAACTCCTCTAGTGCTGCGGGTTGATGGTATAAGAGTTTTACCCTTCTTTATTATATACACAGAGAACAAAATAGAGGCAGAGTGATGCATTCTTTTTGTTTCGAAATAGAAATTTGAGGCTGTACAACTTTCAAATTGCAGGTGCAGTGACTTTAATTAGGTATAGCCTGGCAAGTTAACAAGTTTTGAGAGGGGACGCTCTTAGCTGGCGACCATTGATTCTGCCGGCTGTGAGTAACTATTGCCAACAAATTTAATCATCTATAGCTCATTATGTCCATGACTTGGCTTACAAAATAACAGGTTTTTGTCGTTGTTGGGCTACTGTGTTCACTATACTTTTAGACCTTGTTCAGACTGCAGGGAAATTAGATTTGTTTATCGGGTCTTTAACACATACTGTTTGCGCTGTTATTTGTAAGTGTTCAGATCGGATTTATGTTACCAGCCCAGTGTTGGGAGTAACGCATTATTGTTATTCCACTACTTTTGGACATCTAACAAACTATTACTTTTTCAAATAAATAATATATGTGGATGGTTCTGCTGTTTAATATGTCCAAACGAGTTGTGAGTCTCTTGGTTAAACAAACTAGCCAATCAGATTATCAAAGTTGACTGACTCGTTTGGAAAAGAGAACCCTGAGTGGTGTCAACCTCATGAGGCAGCAAGCAACTGTATCACATTATCTGATTCTTTTCATGTTGAAACAAGATAGGTTTGTAATCGTGATTATTATATGTTTGATGTCAGTTTATGTTTGATATAATTTATTCAAAATAATTGATTTTTTCTCAATCCCAACAGTGGTCAGTAAAAAACGCCTCAGCCCTCGGTTACAGCATCGTGTTCAGAGAAATACAGTTATAATCTCTTTTAGCTAACACAGTCATGCCTTAAACTTTGTTTTGATTTTGTGTCTTTGTGACCTTTTCAAAGCCTTGAGCTGAAAGAATTCCCTTCAGGCTTTCGTGGCATCATCTCTATGTTTCTCTTCATAACTGCAGGTGTGATGGGTGAATATGAGCCAAAGATCGAAGTGCAGTTCCCTGAAGTTGTCCCCCGTTGCTAAGAGCTCAACTGTCAAACTGGAGTGTTTTGCACTTGGAAAGTATGTCCCATTGTGAATTATTATACACACAGTTATAACTCCACCATTAGTTGTTTACTGTACCAATCGGAGCTGCATGATAATGTGTGAGGACCCTGTGCAGTGATTTTGAGAGCAGATTTCACATTTTAATGACTCCTTCTTGTGTTGTACACCCAGAATACATTGAGAAAAAGCACTCATCAGTTAATGTTTCAGATTAATTAAACATTGCCATTCTTTATCAGTGTTTTTCAGTATCCATTTGTATCATATATGTGTTTTCGACCAAGCTAGAGATAAAACGATCTTCAGGAGTATTTTTCATTTTGTGGCCTTGCTGTTTTCATTCCTTTAGCCCAGTGCCAACTATCAGCTGGAGAAGAGTGGATGGAGCCTCTTTTGGCAGGAAGGTGGACATAAATAAAGCCAGCGGAGTTTTAGAGATCCCTTACTTCCAGCAGGAGGATGCAGGGATATATGAATGTGTGGCTGAAAACAGCAGAGGAAGAAACTCTGTTAAAGGAAAGCTGTCTTTCTATGGTGAGTAGGAGGATAGTTTTCACTGACTTTGATCGAAAACGTGCCTTAGTTCACAACCTCTTGTCTTGGGAACAAAACATATCTTATACTTTCAACCTGTCAGTCGTCTTCCTAACATATCATGTACATTTATAGACTTTTACCAAACCATCTACCCACTGATTCATAGCCTCAGAGGTTCACTACTTCTGAGCCTGATTGAAACTCTTGCAGAATAAAAGTGCAGCTTTGTTGCGAGTCTCACAAAAAAGTTTAATTTGTTGTCATGCAATCTGTAGCTTTTATTAGAACCCATATATAACTGCATCATATAGTGGAATGTGGTAATAAATTAACCTATTACCAGTAGTTCATTTCTGACAAGCTCTTTATTGTGCCAGAGGCTAACACAGGGCTGTAGCTCACAGATTTATACCACCTTTCAGGGAGAGGTGATTTTTCCCTCACCAACACTGGACTTATGGCCCATATTCTGAGAAAGCTTTTAATGGCCCTTGATGAAGGATTTTTATGGTTTCTCTCTCCATTATTTTGCAGTTTATGCATTGATGATGTCTGCCCACAAGGCCCTGTAGGGATGTGCTTGACTGAAATCATCAAATCCAGATTTTTCTTTCCTGTGAAGGAGGATGCCTTTGATATGATAATACAGATTTTTTTGCTGCACCTGTGGGTAAGATGAAATGCTCACAGTACCTGTAGGTAGGCTGAGGATTAAACATGCTTTACTTTAAAGTGAAGTGCCTGTTCGTAGAGAGGAATAGCATCACAGCACCAAGCCTTGATGACTTAGAGCTCCTAAAACAATAGAAAATGGTGCGATCATGTTATGGTCATATTGCGAGCAAGGTCATAACTTTTCGACAACTTGTAGCTATCACTGCTGTGGTACTATGTTGCATGGCCTCTCCTCTGTAGTTGTTGTGTGGAAGTCACGTTTCTCCTTGTAAGATTTAGGTCCTGTCTCATCTCAAAGCCTCGCAGACTGGCTGGCCGCCAGGTGATAAAAATCTGTAATCTCATTTTAAACTCCCATAGACAGGAGCTTGTGGGACATCCATCAACTGTACAGAAGAATAGGAGAATCAATAGGGGGATGTGGTGTTTGCGACACCCAACCAATGCGAGCACAGGAACAATAAGGGGTGGCCTCTCTTTCGATTTCCCACTTAATTGTCCTTCTGTAGTTCCAGGGGATTTATGAAATTAGATCATGGTTTAGCAGTTGACTGCATTTGAATGGGCTCATGTACGATTAGATTGACTTTGTATAGATACCGCTTGCATCATGTCTTCCCTTCCATTATGTTATCTCTGATGGTCTAATTTGTAATATTGTTAACAGGGATGCCACATAGTGTTTGTTTCTGTCAAGTGGGGTATTTTCAGTTCAGTGCTGCTCGCTCATTTCTGAATATATTTATAATACAGTTTTTTTTTCTCATAGAAAGAGCATAAAGACAGCTTGTTTTTTGATAACAAAATATTATCTCAGTTCTCACATGAGTCTGACAAACACTTCCTCTCTGTAAGCTTTTTAAATATTACTTGAATGAGTCTTCCCACAAGTAAAATGCTCTTCAGTCAATGCATGCAGGACTGTTACCGATGATAGGGGAAACAAAGAGAAATAATCAGCAGGAAACACCTTAGCTCATTTTGAAACATGGTCTTGTGGGCTTTTACGCTTCCAGACATTTTTTCTGTCATCTAATGTTTTTATGATTTTGCCTTATGAGTTGACAGGAACACGGTGTCTAAACACAGACTGGACAGGATATAACAGTCAACTTCAACCCTAAAACAAAACTTTGATCCCCTCCTGAGCTCCACAGAGAACATTATGACTGAATTTAAGTTCCCATGAAACAGCCAGTGGAGGGCTTATTGCTTGGATGTTTCCTGTAGAACAGGCGTGGTGTTTATAGTAGCCAATAGTGAGGAGCATTACGCCCCCCACCATGCAGCTAAAGCGGTCCATGGATGTAAGGAGGGAGGGATCTAGGAGGGAGAGTTGTCCTATTAGCTGACTTGAAAATCTTCAAGTAAACATGGCCAGACCAGGACCAAAACAGCCTCTGAGACCAATGGAGGCCAGTTCGACCACAGGGAATAGGCTACAGTACCGAGGGTCCCCAGAAACACTGCAGTCCACTCCTCTGTGTTCTAATCCAAGAAAATTTTCACTGGACACAATTGGACACCTCAGAATGCAGGATAAGTCATCAGTAGTTTAAAATTGTGTTCCAGAAAAAGACAAACACTGAAATACCTTATATATCTACAAAACAACTTCTTTGTCATTGTTGGGCCAGATGCTAGCATATAGATGACGTATAGTGCAATATATATGTGATAAAACACTTGAACATTGTTTTTGACTTCATGTTACCTTTAACAGATTCACACATAGCCACATTATGATCTAGTGATAGGAGAGTCTGTCCCATTGTGGGGTGAGTATTCACCCAGCTAAAAAGTCCTTGACACCGAATTTACCACAGGTACTGTTACAGCTGTGACTGTAGTCTGAAATAGATAAGACAAAAGGCTATTTCAGTTGAGAAAATTTGATTGCATTATAATTATTGTTACATTATCAAAGAAACACAGCTAGGTAAGCAGACAGACTGACTCAACTACCTCATTCCCCTTGACCCTGGAAGGACGTCCGGTATTTATGTGGGTGATTCACAAGGGCCATAAATCTTGTTGCACTGTCGCCAGAGATAAGGTGCTAGTCATTTATGTGACACCAGGACCACCATCATAAATATAGAGGCATTTTCTCTATGGATTTCAGAGGTTTCAAAAGACAAAAGGGGAATATAACCTGTGTTATTAACTGCACTAAAAAAGAATGACAGCCCTCCATTGCAAGCATGGCAGGAAATATAATACAGTCGGCTGATGCTTGTAAAAGATCTGCATCATTTTAGCTAATTCACTGTGGTTGTAGCAAATCCAGTGGCTTATCTTTTCGTTTTGAATCCAACAGTCAGTGATTTCCGCCATTCACTATTGATCTTTCTCCATGTTAAGCTCATACAGCTGTTTTTATTTATATATATTTATATATTTTTCAAGTGGAGGTTAGCTTTGGGTTAATTGGAAGTGGATTTATGATTTGTGCCCCTGGATGCTTCCTTAATGAACTTAATTGCCTGCTTGGTTGGTTCATTGATTTATTCTGAATCTGCTATGTTCTGGTAATGCTTAAGCATTTGTGTAGCCTTAAAGTGTTAATTTACAGTATGTGGTGTTATGTGACCTCACAGCTGCACCTCACTTGACGGAGAAGCCTCAGGACGTTCAGAAGACCATTGACGACACTCTGGTGTGGGAATGCAAAGCCAGCGCCAAGCCCAAACCTTCATACCGCTGGCTGAAGAACGGAGAGCCTCTGGATTACATGGAAGTGAGGGATTTTTCTTTATCTGAGTCTTTAAAATTGATTTTCTTAAAATAAAAACAAAAATATGAACATGAGAAGACAAACAATGATCTACAGTTCTTTCCACCATGCAGTACAAATCCCCCAACAGCACACAAAAAATCAGAGAAATAAAGAGTGTCCACCACACTTTCATATTGTATTGCCGAGTAATGAAGAAACAATGGTAAGATGATCAAATACTGATTGTATTCCCAAACCAGAAAACTAGTTCAAATTATGGTAGAGCAGTCATTTGCTGGCAAAGCTTTGCCCCTGGCCATTGTTCCAACTTTACTGAAATATTTAGTTTGAATTGCAGCTGCTACTTCGGATTTTTCAAACACTTCATCAACCTCATCCAATTTAAACCAAAAAAAACACCGGGTTGTTCCAATACCGATAACAGTATCGCAAAATTCCTCTGATACTGCCTAAAATGTGGGATTGAGTAATTGGCAGCTATGCAGCTTTATGCACTGATCAGATACTGCATAATTTATTACTGTGTATATATTTTAACATATTATCTGTTATTGAATTCCAAATACAGACGCTGTTACTTCAATCTTTATTTCCTGATTTGGTTTGTTTTAGGGGGATCCGTGGTAAAACCCGAAGTGGACTTTTTTAATTGTCTTTCTTTTGAGATTGTGAGTTGGACTGGAGTTGGACGAGTTGAACTGGAGTTGACTGGATTATTGATATCTCAGCCCCAGCACATGGTAGCCCTCCTTTACCCATAATGCCTGAATGGTCCGGATTTTGTTATCAGCATAGTGGGACAGATAAAACCAGTGCAGTTTGGCAGTATTTGATCTAGAAATTGAAAATAAGATTGGATGTAGGCTGTGTTAGAACAAACTGGCATAGAACCAGTCTACTGGCGCACATTCAACACAGGCCTGTGGATGTTAACCTGTGTGGAGAGCAACCGTTGGGAGCACTGCTAACATTAGCCATACTAACAGCTAACATATTGTTTACACGCAGACTCTGATCCTGCTCAGCCTGAAAAGACAACGCATTTAGTGAGTTGTTGCCATGTTTTGTAGGATAATATGCAATGTTCATAATACATGGCACAGAGTGCCACACATTTCAGAGGCATTTAAAACACAATTTGTTATTGAAGAACGGCTATTAATGGCTTCAAATGGCTTTTAATACATGCAATATTTTTTCAGACAGCGTTTAACCTTATTGATTAATAAATTGTGCTCAATTTTGACTGTTTTCTGAGGGTTTTCTTACTTTTAGAGTAGCTGAATATAGTAAATTAAAATTTACATTTAGACAACAAAGAAATTAGTTACCAGGACCGTCCCTACTCTGTATCAGCCAATGCACAAAAATTCAGGTATCAGAATTGGTATCAGGAAGTCAGTCACTCAGACATATATACCTTCTGCATATCGTATCCGTGCCTATGCGACCTGTGCTTGGTATGAGAAAGAAAATAAAAAAATTGGAATTTGTGCTTACCCACTTTAATCAACACCCAATCATATGAACTGGGCCACACTATTTTGACAACAAGCACATTAAGACTACTGAAAGCTAGAGGCTGAGTCTGACAGGCTTGTATTGAAATGATTTTGTTATTGTTAGCAGAGAGTCAATGTTATTTTCATTATAACAGCCCCTCGGCAGCTGAGTTGGTGGAGATAAACGTAATTTAATGTATAAGATGAAAGATGATAAGATTACACTAGATTCAGAACCATTTTAGTTAAGGGTTACACTGTTTTTTTTATTCATTTTGCTTAGAAGCAAATAATGTTTCCAACTCATAGGCTTGTTCTTGGCAAGAATGTGTCACTTTGAAATGGCTGTATTTGCTTGGGACTAAATTTGGCATCAAAAGTGTGTTTGAGTGTGTGTGTGTGTTGGGCGAGGGTGTTTGTGTTTTGCAAAGAAGCCAAAGTGATGCCATTTTCTGCCTGTCATCAACCAGGGACTCTGTCGACAATTTAGTGCTCAATCTCTCCTATCTGCTACTCTCAATTTTATCATTAAGTCTCTTCTCTCTGGGGAGGGTGAAAAATGCCTTATCATCCAAAATACATTTCACATTTAGGCAATTTGCCTTGTTTTGTGTTATTGTGCTGCTCGAGTGAGTGCGCTTTCTGCCTACAAAGAACTGCTCCAGTGAATCACAGTCAATGAAAGTGTTTGGATTGGGTAATGAGCCCAAAGCTGGACTGTTACTGTTTTATTGGACATGTCTTTAAAGGGGGCAGGTGGGTTTTAGTCTTCTGTAACTTGGATTGAAAGCTAAGATGATATCTGAAATCTGGGTCACTTTAATTGGAGAGCTGAATCACAATGCACATACGGTGAAGAAGATTGCAGAGTTTTGTGCTCTAAATGGTTTGCCATTATGACACAGAAATAGTTATCTGCAAATCCTGTGTGTGCAGCAAGTCAGAATTTAATTCGTATAAACAGACATTATTGTCATGAACATTTCCTCTCTCTGTCATTTATGGCTGGTGTGGTATTTGTTAATATCGAAGCACTCACAAAGGTCACTTCCTCTATTTGCCTCACATCCTTAACCACAGGAAACCCTTATCACTCCACCTGTGCATCTCCACTATTGATTTGTAAATAACATTGTAAAAAATTCCTTTGGTGGGTGGCCAAGGTAACATATTCTCTGTACATGTGGCTATATTAATGAGGTGGGGTGTTACCATTTTCAAAATGCCACCGTCAACAGCGGCAACAGTAAATCAATTTCCAAACCCAAAGGTCAGCGATGTAGAGAGAGAGGGAGAAGGAGAGGAAGGCCAAGGGGGCCATTTGTTATTCCTCATTAGAATGGATCAGTCCTCCTCTACCTCTCTCACTTTATCTCAGCATCTCTCGTGCGCTCTTTCTCTTTCTTACGCGCTCTTTCAATCCTTTATCCTCCTACTTTTCCCTCTCTCTCTCCACCTCAATTTGGGCCTCCTTCAAGGGATTTAAATGGCGCAGAGGAGGGCTGTCACTTCAAAATGTCACCCCGCTGAAACAAGGACCCACTCACGCTTGTATTTTTCCACTCCACCACCAGCTTGTCTTTTAGTTACATACATGAGTGTGTTTTTTGAGATCTTTACTACCTTTGACCTCCTGTGCCTTCTGAGGAGTTGCGCTGATGCTGTAGCACACATTCAGAAAACCTACTGCTCATACTTGCCAACCTTGAGACCTCAAAAATAGGGAGGATATTGAAACCAAAGTCCAAAGGGAGTCTTGGAGTCTTTGTTTTCTATATTCTGGTTAGGGCTGTCATAGTATGGATTTTTTTTTTTTTTCAGAAAACTATGCCCCTTTCCTTTAAAAGATGCTGCTGCTGGATACAGCAGGCACAAGCAGCTGTCTTCTGTGTGATGAAACAACATTTGGAGTAGTTGTATTGTTGTCCAGGTGGAAACAGTAGATTTGACAGTGCGAGAAACGGATAATGAAAAGAAAAAAAAAGGTGTGAAAATATGTCATAAATCATGAGAAATGGGGGAGAATTGTGACTGCAGGGTCAGTGTGAGTGCTGAAAATCCTTGAAAACACCTGAATATTAATGTAATGTTTTCAAGCCTTGAAAAGTGCTTGGATTTTGGATGAAGTGCTTCCAACTGCTTGAAATTTTAATTGCATTACTTTCATTAAAGAAATGTTATGACTGAATAGTTTGATTTTTTAGATTAACAAAAAAAAATCGCTTTTGACTTTCGCTCAAAATGAAGATGACTCCTTTTGTCACTCTGAGTCTGCCACGTAAAAGTTATTGTTCAGCCGTAGTAGGCATTTTCAATCAGGCTAATATTATGCTAAAACTGACTGTAAGAGTGTTTAGTTTGTTTCTCTTTGTATAATTCTGTCACAAAACATAATCTAGATTCTCCTCATTTTTGGTGGCCTGGTAGCTCAGTTGGTTAGTGTTCACCCCATGTACTGATGCTTTGAGTCCTCTGCAGCGGCCGTGGGTTCGACTCCCCCTTAAAGCCCTTTGCTGCATGTCTTTCACCCACTTTCTCTCCCCTTTCTTCAACTGTCCTATAGATTCAAGGAATAAAAGGCCATATATATGTGTGTGTGTGTGTGTGTATATATATATATATATATTATATATACATAAAAAATTTTCCATTTTTTTGAAGACGTGAACTAATAATTTTGAGTAGATATTTGTATGTAAATGTAATTTACCACAATAGCTTGAAAAGCTATGCTTGAAAAGTGCTTGAATTTGACTTTGGAAAAGGTATAGGAATCCTGAAACTGGGAGAGGGCTATGAAAAACAAGTTGGCAAGGATGACTGCAATCAGGAGAAGGATCATTACATCATCAGCACACAACAGAGCATCCATGAGTCTCCTTTTCACAGCTCAACTTGAAACAGTGCTGGTATCAGAGAAGAGTCCAGCATAATTAATGATTGCCGTGAAGTAGACGAATGCCACCATTTGTCTCCAGTGCTAAAGAGATTGTGATAGAGCCACCACGGAGTCTCTGAGGGTTTTTTTTTAAACAGGGCAGTGGGTACAGAATAGCGTAGTGTGGCACTGACCCATGCACTTACACAGATCTCTTTCATCTCTTTCATTCCCCTGGGCCCTTGCACTGTGTAACCTAAAAAGGACCATCTATCATCTATTCAAAGTCGCTTTCTTTCTGTTCCTCCCCCTTCCTCTCTATCATCCTTTTCCCCTTGAACACACATATAAGCATCCAGTCCTGGCCAAAAAAACCCAGGGACTTGTGTTCCACTTGGAAACTGCTGCATCCTTCCTCACCCAAGACCCCCTCTGGCGGCGGCTTTAGCGCCAGGTCAGCCGTGTGTCCATCGTGTGACTGGACCTCAGAAAGAGCCCTGTTTGAAGCTCCTCAGCAGTGTCACTGACTGATGTTAAGGGACAGTCCTTGTCTTTTCAAGTGCCAGTGCTGTAATGATTCCAGACGACAGACAGACTGGCGGCAGGACCCTCTGGACTACTTTGTCAGTGACATTAAAAGGTCCAGCTACACTCAATGGGAAAGATCAAGGGCAAGAACAATGAGTGCTGCCACACTTAAATTGACACAACTATAAAAAGGGAGCAGAAAAAAAGTACTAAACCTTGTAAAGGTCAAAAAGGAGCAGTGGGAAGAGGAAAACTTTGTTATTACTATCTGTACTCTGTGTAGGTGTATTTAAAATCTTATGTATTCACTTGAAAATAAACAGCATATCATATTTCTTTGCTACCTAACACTCCACAATACTTTCAGGAGTACAGAATAGCCTACTTGCTGCAGCTTATTCCTAACTAATTCCTCAGAGGTCTGATTTCAACCACAGTTTGATAATGTCTCAGTGCTATGTAAAGCAGAGGGGGGTTACATCTAGTCACTGTGGGCCTATTAAGACCACAGAAAATTAGCAGTGTTTCAATTATCAACCCCCCCAAGGAGTGAAAAAGTGTGGCTAAAGCTTGAATTAGATCAGGCCATTCATCAGAATGAACACAGTTGGCATCGTGGTACTTAAAATGTCCATATATAGCCCTAATTACCCACCTCGAAGCAGTTTTAGTCCGGCATTCTCATATTAACATCTAGTATATGATACAGTTATGGCACTAATTAGATTGTTTGTAAGCCCTCCTTAAAAAAATCTCACACCTTTCTTACAAAAGTCCTGAAATAGTTAGAGTTTGTGATCAACAAAGGATGTTGTTGTTTTGGTTAATGGTTGTTAAAATTACTATATTAACCATAGATAGCTCAGTCTGAACCAGTGATTCTCAAACTTTTTCAGCTAGAGAAATTTGGTGTCTCCTTTGGACCCAAACTTACAAAAATATGTAATGAATTGCCATAAGAACTAGATTTATAAAGTACTCATAACAAACCACATGACTTTTCTACTATGCAAAGAGTCTCTTCTCTGTATCAAAGAGTCTCTTCCTTGCACAGGAAATTTTCTTTTGATTCTCCCTGATGTTGAGAATGCCTCATTTGGAGAATCCATTGAGACCTGTCCTCTGCACTTTGACTGGCTTTTGTGGAACCAGCATTTCTGAACTTTTACCTCTACACAAAACACTCTACCAGTTGGCAATTGGGTCATGATGCAAAGTTTGGAAATGGCAGGTCTAAATGAAGGTAAATGCTCCAGATGCTGCTCCATGCAAGACAGCAAGGAAGTTCACATTATTAAAAGAATTTTGGGGTGGTCATTTAGCTCATTTGGTAGAGCATCCGCCCCATGTATGGAGGCTGTTAGTCCTCTGCAGCGGCCACTGGTTCGACTCCTGCCTGTGGCCCTTTGCTGCGTGTCATCTCCTCTCTCTCTGCTCCCTTTCCTGTCTACTCTTAAGCTGTTCTATCTAATAAAGGCATAAAAATAAAAAGTATAAAAAAAGAAAAAAGAATTTGCAGTGACCTTTTATTACTTTATCTAAACCATTTTATTGACCCACAGAAAATAACAAAACATTATTACTTGAAACTTTTAAAAAATATAGTAAACTACACACAAATAGTCTTGAGAGTAAAGTCGAGAAACACAATGTCATAAAAAAATGTTGCTGTTTTGGTGAGAACTTTTTTACCATGGGCCATCATCACCACTGCTATTGCTACATAACTGCTGGTGACCGTCATCATCCTAAGTGCTAAATGTAAAAACTGAGCTTTTATAAAAGATTTTATGCTGGATGGTTAGTTGTTTTTTTTTACTGACATGAGTGTAAAATTGCCAGGCTTTAAATAGAGGAAACATTTTAGGGGGTTATATAAGCTAGATAAATGTTGTTACTGTAGCTTATAGAATTTAATGGTTCATATATGTCATTCTTTATTGTTTATTTGGATCCCCATTAGTTTCTGCAAAGAAGCTGGTTGTGTGTTTTCCACACAAAAACAATAATAAAAAAGAAACAATTTGAAATCACACAGTATCAATAAGACAAGAAGATGAAACATAAGACAAATACAAAGATCAGAAAATAAGTGAAACCTTGGATCTAGTATGCTTATACTGTGTGATGTCTTCTGTTTATATAATGGCATTGTTATATAAATAGGTGTCACTCCTTTTAGGGATCATTGTCAGATTTGCTAAAGGATCATCCACTGATGTCTCTCAGGTAGTATTTTAAGAGCCAGAATGTCTCATGTGAATCTGAGGCCAGTTACTGTAACTTGTTAGGTTGCTCTTTGGACAGAAACTCTGAGGATTTTATCTTCCTTTCTCAACAGAGACTCCACTGATCAATATTTTCATATCAACAATGGATCAAATGCCTGCCTGTAATGTTGAAGGGGTTACTGTAGTGACAAAACCACAGGGAACTATAAGGGCACTTGGAGAGCGCAGACCTCCAACAAGGCCAATAGTCCAGTCTTCTATGAAATGCAAATCTACAAGTGCAAACATCACGGTCAATATTATTGCTTGCTCTTGTTAAGCATAAAGTTCAATCATTTTACCTTATTGCCGACACTTCACATTTGGATGCTAGTAAGAGTATAATTAGTTGCGTGATGTGTGTTTTTACATTTCTATAGCCACGCCTTCATTTTGGGAAAAAAAGCATTGTTACAATTATGGTGATATTACGATTGTAACAGTTCTCCCATGAAGCTACACTCCCCGAGTGCTCCATAACGACAGCTTTCTGTATGAACTGTGAGCAACTGCATGTGTAGCTACCCCAGAGGATTACTGGTACCTGTGAATGCATTGCTACAATTGGCTATGTTTTGTCACTATTGAACTTCTACCATCTATTGGATTTTAAGATGAATGGCATTTACTCCCTATTGCCCTATCTTGTAATGGGAACAAAACTGAATTCTAATTTGTTTATCTGTCTCAGCGCACAGACACAGTTAGTGACCAGCTGGAGCCCCAGATATCTTTCTCAGGAGTTAGTGGAGACCAAATAGCTAAGAAGATGGTGAATATTGGACCTTTGTGGCCAGAAACATGATTCCAAATGAATGCTAGTGTTGGCTTCAATAATGCGTCGTAATATATCAGACTTTTTTTTAGCTTTTTGTTTCTCTTCCTCCAAAACCATCTTCACACAAATTAGCACATATACGCAGGTTTTTTAAACATGGCTAAAAGTAGGCAGCTGACCCTTTTCCTATTGCCAGCTGCCCCGTTTGCCTTTCTGTTGTTGTTGTTTTTTTTTTTTTTTTCTGTGTGCAGAGACTCATCTCATTACTGTGCAGGAGAGCAGAGGGAGCGAGATGTTTTTAAAAGTCTCTCTCTTCAGCTCTCTGTGCTTTTGTAGCTTCTGATTGAATCTCTGTTGTTTGAAGTTTAGTTATCTCCTGCATTGCTGTTTGTACTTTCAGGTATCTGCCTTATTTCACTGTTTCATGTTCGCTTTCAGCTGCATATGAGTCATGTTAAGTTACTGCTGATGAAAACACAGCATTTTCTGATTTCCCTGCTTCATAATAAAAGCTTTTAGATAACAAAATAACAAGGATTTTTTGTGAAGACTTTTTATGAAGTAAAATGTTTATCCAACTTTCAGATGCTTGACTAAAGACAAGTGCTTCATCAGTTTAACACACACCTTCAAGCAGCACATGTGTATGAAAAAGGAGCAAAAGGGGCAAAAAGCATTCATTGCTTGCACCAAAAATTTGTGTATTAGTGTGGTAGTGTGTTGCATCACTTCCAGTTGGAGCTGGAGATGATAACTACTCATGTCTGCTGCAGAGTCATTTGACCCGAGAGTGAATGCAAATTGTGTCCTTTCCCATTGAAGATGAAAGCCAAATGTCAGGGGGGGTTAGTGGTTTTTTTTTTGTCCAGTGTAAATAGGGCTTAAGTGTCTAAAAAATCAATTAATGCAGCTTTAAGCATTAGCATGGACATGCAACAAAAAAGAGGCACCCTATGATTTTGATAACAGCACATTCATTCCATATTGATCAACCAAGGGCCTAAATACTTTAAGGAGCATACAGCAGTCATGGCACATTTGAGGTCATGGTTGGATGTAAACTTTGTGCTCCACTGGGGCATATTATTGCACCAGAGGCATCCACTCAAACCTCCCGCTGACTGTTCACCTTGTCTAAACCTGTTTAGTGTTTGTTGTCAGGTTAGCACAGCAGATTCCACTTTGAATCATGTGTGCATCTGCGTGTGTGTGTCTTAAGCAGGACAGGGTCCAGGCGAATAATGGAGTGCTGACGATCAGTAGCTTGAATCTGGCCGACATCGGCATGTACCAGTGTGTGGCAGAGAACAAGCACGGCCGAATCTTCACCAACGCTGAGCTCCGAGTCATAGGTAAGTCCAAACAGGCAAGACTTTGTTGATTCCTGTAAATACATTCAGTGGAGTTGTTCTCATGCCATGTCTTTAATAGCTGTTAGATGGTACATGATGGATGCTTAAATTTGGCAAAGATGATTAATCTGCAAAAGCTGCCAAAATAAATACGACAGCAGTCAGCCTGGTGGAGGCGCTTTGATTAAAGGTCCACATTTGAGGCCATATCTCCTCCACCCACAGTCACACTGGCAGAACATTTGCGACACATGTCTGCGGTTTTGCCAGTTGGATCATCAAGATAATTTTTCAAAAACATTTTCCCCTAATGCTCATTTTTAATCATTACTCTTTTCCATTTTCTTGTTTGAAACATATTTAGCAAAAAAAGAAATGGCTTCATAGCACATCTGAAGGATAAATTCAAACTCCCCCTTCTATTTAAACTAAGCAGATAAAAAATAAATTTGTGTCTGTTCTTGCCTCTGTGTTGAGCAAACTGAGAAAAGAGCATTCATGTCTACTGTTGTTTTGCCAGTAGTTTGCCCAGAAGTGCACCCTTGTTCTGTTCTCATGATCAAGCGACCACATTGATGATGGTCAGCCCTCAGCTGGGAAAGTGGAACTGACTGGTTTGCTGGAGGATGAACAGCTGTATGCACTGAGAACAGCAGGGGAAAAGAGAGAGAGATTAGAGAAACTATTTGCTTTGTTGGTTATACATTATGTTATGTAAGTAAATAAAATAATCTCCTGATTGTATCTAACCAATCACTGCCGTGTTTAGTATCATGTATAACAATTACATTATTTTGACTGGAGACATGGTTTAAGTAAAAGATAAAGTACAGTGAGCAGCAGATGATGCCAAAATAAACCCTGACAGGGTTACACAGGTCTTGAATCAGCCCAGATGTGTTTATTTTGCCATAATGACCCGTTCACTGAACATTATCCCACTTATTAGCCATTGACTAAAAAAGTTAATAATTTGACACGTAATACTAATTTGAAAATGAATTTATTGATGTAGAAATTATTTTATTGCACCTCCAGAGTCTATGATCAATGCTGTGTCAATCCAACGGTCTGTTATTCAGAAATAACAAACTTTAGAATGCTGTAATTAACCAATTTAACAAAGCCATGTAACAACAGGTCATATTGACTGTGATGGAAAGGATCTATGTCTATTTACTCATTTTTTCTTCCAGTCATAATAATGCTAATTAAATTTTTCTTGTCTATTGTCATAATTTGCTACTAACCATCAAATAATAGATTTATCTATACAATATATATATAATAATACATTTTTCCACAATTGCATCAGAAAATCTTCATTAGTTTCTAAATGTCAAGTGTCTATGTCTGCTGTGGGGTAAATGGATTTTATTTTAGCCTTACTAACTGTAGAAGCAATAGAATTTTAGAAGATGAACTTAATGTCACAGTTTAGAAAAGTGACACAGTAAGTTGGACTCAGACCCAAATGCCAACACACAGCATGTGGAGTCTCAGTAAAAGCAGTTTATTAATTGTGACATCGCTCAGGCTTAAAAATAGTCAAAGAGCACACAGGTTGTTGGAAACATGTATTCAGACCATTAAGGTTAAGATCAGTAGGCGATTTGTTAATGTTTAACAGGGGGAATAGCCCAGTGGGATGAGAAAACTGTTTTTTTAAAGTAACCCACTTTATAAGCTATGTAGTTTAAAAGCGTGTTACAGATCGAAGACGGAAACTAACAGAATGGCAGGACGGAAAGAAAATGCAATTACAAATCTGTCTGCTACTTCAGCACCACGGACAGCTAAATGGATTGGAGAAAAAAAGTTTTCATATTTAGATACTTTTTTTAACATAATTTAAGTAACTGGGATGTAAGAAAGATCCATTTTTTTTTCCCCAAAAAACATTTGTTCATGTTTTATGACATGTCCCTTGTGGTTGACATCGGGTCAATTTTTTCTACAAAAAATGCAGTACAAGGCATCAGTTTGGTAAAGATACGGTTTCATTTGCTCTGTTTTTCTTATTCCTTCTATCTCCTCTGATAATCATAAACAAACAAACATTGACAATAAATATAAAACTCTGCTTAATGGGTACGTTTCGATGGTGGAAATCACTTAAACCATATGACACGAACATGCTTACATGTCATGAATGCTGCATTAAGAAGCAGTTCTTGTACTCAGAGACACATACTGCACTTAAAAACACTGCATCCTTCATCCCTTCACCAGTATGAATTAAGTGCACACTGCAACCTATCGTTTCCAGGTCCCCCAGAAGCCTGGTGGTCTGACCTCTACTGGACCCAGCTGTTAGTGGTAGTCAGATCAAAAAATGCAGTATGGTGCTGAAAGTCCCCGTCTTTGTGGGACTTGACATTAGATATAGGCTGATCACATCATCACACAGATCAAAAACTCTGATTCACTCAGTGCTCTGTTTCCTGAAGTATGGAAAATGGTTAGGCAGCTGATATTTCAGAGCCATGGTCGGAGCCATAGACAGACTAGACAACATATTCAACTAAACAACTCCTCTGCCCCTGCAGTCTCTCTGCTACTAGGGCAGGGGTATTTAATTAAAAATCAAATAGGTCCAGTTCGAGAAAATTTCTTTAAGCAAAGGCCTGGTACATCATAATGTCTCTCTTATGTTATGATTTAATGCTTCACATATTAAAGTAACCTAATATATAAGATAATAAACTATCTCAAAACACCTTTGAAGTTGAACAGATTTAATGCTTCCTTTTCTTTCTTTTTCATCCTATAATCTGCTCTCCCACTTCCTCTTGTTCAGTGAGAGTGAGTTTTCACATTGAACTGGAGGGATTTTAAATAATAAAGAAAAAATAAGGATACAATTGTTTGAGTCTATCAAGATGTAAAAGTTAACAAAAATAAAAAAGGAAACTCAAGCTACACTTTTTTTCATTTAATTTCTTTAAATGAAGCACTTTATTTTACTACTTACTACTTACTTTATTTTTAAATAGCACTGTTATTTTATTTGAAATGAAAATATTTATTTATTATTAAAATACATATTATTTATATTTACTCCAGTGCAAGTTGAAAACTGACAAGAAATATTGTTTTAACTTTATTGAATTGTACTTTCATCAGTTGTTGACTGCATACGCTGAATTACTTGGCTTCTTCAAGAAAATGGCTCTGAATCATAATGCAGGTGATGGTATTTTTGACCTTCACTTGGGAAAATTTTCTCTAACTCTTCTCTTTTTAGAGCAAGCCATGTGAAACTACTTTTCTCTGACTCACTTATTTCTCTGTCTCTCATCTCATCTCTCCCCTGTTTGTGTGTGTGTGTGTATCTCACACGCTGACTTGAGTCACAATGCGATTTATCTGAATGCAAAGATTTTATTGGCTGAGCAGCATCTTCCCTCATCCTCCCTCAAATCGCCAACTGGTCAAGATGCTGGCAAGCAGAGTTGTGAATTGAGACTATATTTCCCTCAATACATGGAGGCATTATCTTCTACATATGTGGCTTATTATTTTAGAAATTAAGTGCAAACTTCGCCACAGCACTTTGCTGTGGCAGTTTGACGCAGTGGATTAGTCAAATAAAGTCCTAGGGGTTTGTCAAAATACTTCACCTCCTTACACCGCAGCTTTAGATGCTTTGTGTTTCAGAAACATACATACCTGATTGATTGGCAGCTCAACACAAAGTAACTGCATGTATGCAAGTGGAACTCACTGAGCTTCTGAACAGGTTTTAATGACTGTACTGTAGGTGTGTGGGTTTGAAACATATCAGTAAGTGTAAATAGGTGAAAAGCCTGAACATCACAAACAACTTAAGACTTGTACTGCAACTACTGCACTATTCTTCATGATGTACATATTGTTCTGTATTTAAAGTCTGACAGGCTAATCCTAAAATGGTTATGATTCCATAAAATATGATGTATTACTGTAGATTAAGCTGTCCAACAGAAGGGCTGAGCAATATGGATAAAATCTAATATCACAATATTTTTGACTAAATACCAATATCAATATCGCAACAGTATTGTAAGGATGAGTATTGATGCTTTCATGAAATATTAACACATTGAAATTTTTTAATAAATAAACATTAGTAATGTGGATATAACGGTTAAATGGGTAAAGGCAAATAATAAAACCGCTTGTATAGCCTTTAAAACCAGGAAAAGACAACACTTATGCCACATCATGATATAACAATGTCAAAAATCTAAGACAATATCAAGTCTCATATCACAATATCGATATCACAATGATACATTACCCTGCCCTGTTTTATACACCACCATTATGACATTTCAGTGTTTATCTCTGTACCATGCAGCAGTGAGAAATAAATCTCAAAAATGGAACATGATAGGAATGTCTTACTTTGTTTCTGTGTTCCTGCTATCAACTAGAGGACCTGTTTTAAAAAGAATAGTACATCGCTACATTCATTTAATATACATGAGGATAAAGACATTTTATTGAAACTATAACTCCTCCAACTCTGGCTTTAAGATATGAGATCGTATAAATCCATGTGTGTTATGAGAAGACAAGTATGACAAATATCTGTTGTGCTGATGGAGGAAACGCTGGCATTTCACACTCAGTGTCAAAAAATAATTGTGAAATGCGACGTGTGCATGAATACATGTGTATCACTGTGTGTTGTTGTGTATGGATGTGCACCGGCATGCGTTGGCAGGTGCTCAGCCATGTCACTGGCGCCAGGCTGCGTGTTCACTTTGAAGAGCTTTCTGCTGAGTCGGTGCGCATACAAAACAGCTCCAGACGACGGCGCCTTAGTAATTAAGGCCTAAAGGAGCAGCAACAAAGCCTCCCTTCTCATTTTACATTCTCTCATTTTTGCTTCAGAGCCCTGCGGCTTAATTCTTAATGCATAATGTCCTCCTAAGGAAAATTCATGGAATTGGAAAACCCACCTTCCTTTCAAATAAAATGTCTTCTTAAAAATGATGCACCGTGTCTGTTCTCCTGCGTTTGTGTGTGCAAGTCAGTCAGTCTGTATGTGGAGAAAGAGAAGGATGTGAGAGCTGACCTACCTAATGGATGGAGTGACCTGCATGTTTTTCGGATGCTCCTCCACTCTCATTTCCTCAATAGCTCTCCCTCCCTTTGCTCCTCTGTCTCCTCAGACAGTAAATTAAACCTTTTTTTTTTCTACTTCTTCTGTCTCCCTTACAATACTTACTTTCCTTTCTTTCCACTCTTCCTATCAGCCATCGCTCCAGACTTCTCCCAGAACTTGTTGAAGGCCCAGACTCTGGCCCGACAGGGTGGCGATGTTCTGATCGAATGCAAGCCCAGGATGTCTCCTCGGGGCGTGATTTCTTGGAGGAAGGGGAAGGAAGCATTGAGAGAGAGCCACAGGTACAGAGTTTCTTTGTGTTGGAGCAGTAAGCGCAGTGTGTATGGGCCTATTGTTTAGTTTGTCTGCTTTACTTGCAGAATAGTATTTCATCGACTTGTTTATTTTATTTTTCCCTACTTGATATTCATGGTGACAAACTGCAAAGAACAGAACCACAGTGTGACACAATACAATTTGAATTGCATAACACGTTCTGCACTCCACCACTTTCCCCTGCTATCTACATTTCTTCCCTGAACTCCATTGTACTTTGCTCTCCTGGCTGTGCTCAGAGCCCGTTTCTGCACTGTTTACTTGAGGTAATTGGCCGTTCGTAGACTGCGGCACTTGGATCGATGCACTGATCCATCAGCTCATTAGCAGCATGTAAGGCCTGGAGGGTCATTAGAGCACAAGGCAGACGATGATCCAGGCTACCATCGAGACATGGAAGAAGCAGGTGAAATCCCCAAAAGGGACTGATCAATGCTGAGCCGCTCAACAACACACATTCTTGTGTGATAGTGGTGGTGACACTGGGGAACTAGCTGGACACCTTGTTTTATTAGAAATCAGGTTAAGTACAGATCAATGCAATACTTCTGTGTGCTGGAGAGGAGAAGAAAAAGGAAAAACAAATGTTAATCAGACAAGAAAAACCAATTCTCCCCCTGAAGATGTGATGCTGCGGTCAGTGATTGATCAGGATTCAGACTGCTTCTTCTCTCATGGCAGCAATCAGAGAGATATGCAGATGTAGTACACTCTTAGAAATAAAGGTTCCAAAAGGGTTCCTCTTGAAGGGCAGAGGTTCTATCCAGAAGCATTTGCTTCTGAAGAAGCTTTTTTTTTGATGAAAGGGTCAATCAAGGGTTCTTTGTAAGACTAAGGGTCCCTTGAAAACCCTTTTCATCCAAAGAAGCCAATTCTACATTATAAAAGGGTTCTCAATCGAATCCCTTGGATGGGTTCTAGATGAAATCTTGAAATATAAAATGGTTCTCAGAAGAACCCCCTGGGTGGGCTGTCAAACGAAAAATTAACTCGATTAATCGCAATACTACTCTGTGATTAATCGCGAATTAATTGCAGTTAAAATACTACATATTATATATACTAATATCTACTTGTATTTTCTTCTATTCTTTCTTACATAGTATTGAAGGATGTAATACAGTTAATCCATTACAATTTAAGGATTCAATGTTACAGGTTGATGAAAAATAATACACATCACAGTTGTTTATTTTTTCACATCAGCACTACATTTTGATTAGTGTATTAAATAAATGCCTTTTGTATCCATCTGCACACCTCAACTTTCATAAACAAGTCACATCCATACAGTCTATGGTCACTTCCTTGTGAATGGAGAATATTGTCCCCCTGAAGCTGCCGTACATCTGACAGGCCACAGTCCGTCATAGGGAACACTCGCAGAGTTTCAACTAGTTTGATTGTCACTGTCACTGACACTGTCAAACCAAGAGTTTAACAGTGTTTTCCACTCTCGTGTGTGATCAAACCACCGATTGCAGCGAGTTTTACCCGATCATAGGCAAAAGTCAGACGGCTCTTCACCGGGCAGCGGGTGGGATAAAGCTGCATTCAAGACGGAAATATGCACTGATTCAAAACGGGACGCGCTATTTAATCCTCAAATACGGGACGATTCTGTATTTCAGCGGAGGCGCTGACGGGACCGACAACTCCAGAACCGCGGACCACCTTAATTGTGTTTCCAGATTAATCTCATGCGTTAACGCGTTAACTTTGACAGCCCTAGATAAAACCCTTGGAATATAAAGAGGTTCTCAGGGTTCTGGGTGAAACCTTTCACAGAAGGTTCTAGGTATAACCCACAGGCACCGTTCTGGTTCAAGCACCTAATTTTGAACCATCCAGAGCATTTCAAACAAAAAAATAAACTGGGTTTTTCCTGGGAACCAAATTGGCAGTGTCATATTCTATAAGTTTTTGTGCATTGTGCAACGCCCTCTGTTGATGACATCCTTGATTACAATGGTTCTTCTCAAAACTGGTGGAAATGCAGTGCTGGTTTGACCGGAACCAGTTCAAGAACCACAGTTAATTTGGTGGAAAAGGGCCCTATGTTGGGTTCTAGTTAGAACTGCCTGAAAGGGTTCCTGGTGGAGACCTCGATAAAAGGTTCTACCAGGAACCCAAAAAGGTTCTCCTATGGGGTCAAGCTGAAGAACCATTTATGATTCTATTTGGCACCTTTATTTCTAAGAGTGCAGAAGGCAGCTTTATACAACAGTGCCTTCACATCATTGGCCTTTGTTAGAAGTGAAGCGGATGTTATGTTTTCGCCGTTACAAATGGACAAACAGGCAATCACAGAAACATCTTCATCCTCTGAAATGTCACCAACTGATGATATAAGCACTGTTCTCATTCAGCTCTGAACATTCAACAAGATTAAATTGGGAGGAAACAAAACACCCTTATGTGCTATTACACTTTTAATTGCTCGTCTGTCAGGAAAGGTACTAAGCAAAGTGTGTTTTTAGTTGGTATCGCTGGAAACTTTTGGGTGTGCTTTCAGAATCTCTCTCAGTTGTATAAAACACAGCATGGTGTACACAAATCACTCAATGATGCATTTCCACTTTCAGTGTGATAACATCTTTATTTCATGCTGAAATGTACCAGCAGGAGGTGAAGCACACCTGTCGGGACATGCGGTGACGTAGCAGGGGTCCAGATTTCTCATTTGATATGGGATTAATTGTTCAAATGGCTCAGCAGCTTTTCCACACCCAACCTCTGGGATACCCATACTCACCACAGTGGGAGCGCAGCGGGTTTAGTAATGTCTCACCTCCCCCCTGTCAGACTGTATGCTGGGGGAACTGAAGGTGCGATGTGATTGTTAATGCCAGGCCAAGACGTCTTGGTTACAGGAGGAGAGAGATGTTTTAGTTGAGGGGGAGCAGCAGCATCAGCACCAAGATTATGTGTTGCAAACGCCTGCTAAATGTGGCACCCAGCTTGCAGATTTATCATCCTCTTAAGTATTGAAAGGAAAATGCATCCATACTGCAATGTGCAATATCAATCGCACCCATAAAAGGTGAGATTCCCCATTTGAGATTTAACGTTACAGCCTCGCCCTGAAGTAGGTGAGCTGCATACAAGATGTCAGGCTTTGACATTATTGCAGCATTTCTTGCGAACCTATTCCCCTGTCGCTGGGCTCGTTAGCATTTCGTTTCCTCCATATCGAAATGAGGCTGCTACCAATGCTATTACAGCGGTGGCACAACACTAATCCATCCCACTGGCTCAACTAAAATACCCATAATTCCTTCTAATCTTCCAGGGATAATGTTTTCAAGGATCTGGAGCAGGGGGAGAACAAATCAACTAAGAACTGGGCGGGATCTGATTAGTTAATGAAATCATGCAGCGGTGATACCTATATCAGCTCACATCCCCGGCATGTATAACAAGATAGCTTTATAAGGGTTGCTGTGCACTTACGCAGGGAGCCATGAGGTTAACGATAAAGTGCTTACCTTAATTTAATTTCACTGCTGACCACTGCCAGCAATTGTAAAACGGATGTAGGAAATAGCTCTCAGGAATATTACCTTTAAATTGTGTTTAAGATTGTTAGGCTAAACGATATATATGTAATGTGAATCAATTTATAATCCTGCTGCTAGAACTACAGCTTTCTCTGTTTGTTGCCAGTACAGAATGTCTGTGCATTGCTGTTGAATGAAATAAGCAGTAGCTGAGCTGAGAATACTGCAAGTTCCTACAGTAGTAATATACTGAGTTAATTATGCAATCCTTCTTTAGTGGTTAAAATAATGTTTTTCATTTACAGCCTCTTAGTTTTTTGTTGCACCATGGAGAGGCAGAGAAGGCTTTTATATTACAGACAGTAGCTCACTTTAACACCGGCCAATAAGGTTGAGGTAAAGTGCCTGTTTACTATATCACACTGCTCAAGTTTTATGTACCCCACAAATTTACCCAATACCTTAATTGCTCCAGGGCAACCTTTTAGAGAAAAGGGAACAAAGTGAAAGCATTTGAGACAACTAATGCTCCTCATATCTTTATCTTGCTCTGTTCCTTTGTCGCTTTGGTGAGGAGGAAGTCTGACATAGGCTACTACACAGTTTAATGGCGAGTCTTATCCCTGCGACATCTCATATCCATAACTCTTTGTTATAGTCCATTACAAAGGAAGCCCTCAGTTCAGTTAGGAGAATATACCCCCGGCTCCACGGGGAATGGCCAGCGCTGCAGAAGAAGCTAATGTATTTTAATACTTCCAGCCTTTGAGGCGATACAGGTCATTTCTGATCATTTCGGGAGTTCCGTGCTGCCTTCAAGGGATCTTTTTAGAAAGGAGTGTTCAAGCTCTTCTTCAAACCAGTTATGTTTGAAATACCAGCTCAACCCCCATTACACTGTTGTGCCATTTAGAAGATAAGATGGGAGCTTCTAGTGAGGATTTGCAGGGCAAGGCATTTATCAATGGGGTAATTAATTTCTAAGGGTTCAAATGTGGTCCGGAAATTGTTCTAAAACCGTAGTTGAAAGGCAGTATCAAAGATTGGTGGAATATAATTTGACCATATTGCCATGACTTTTTGAACCAGTTAAATTAAGTGTAGATAGATTTCCTACTTGACTTTGTGGAAACAGTCTCTACACACGTATATGTGACGGGTGTGCCAGAGGAGGGCCCCACACTACGGGAGTTTTAAAATCCTAACCGATTTATAAATCACAAGCTTATGTGATCTTAAATGATTTCATGGGGAACATGATCCTACGTGAGCAACTTGCTGTAAAAACATTATTCTTTGCAGAAGTTAAATGAGCCTGGATGTGAAAATGTTTGGGGAGACGCGGTTAACACTGTCACTCAAATGTCACTTTTAATATCTGTCAACGGTAGCATACAAGCTAATGTTAGCCACAAGAGTTAAAACTGTTCACTGTGACTTGGCACCTCTCTTTCTCTTCTGTACCGATGTAATCATCCAGATTTTAAATCATAAAATTTTCAAAAACGTGTTTGAAAATTATCTGGGTGGATCTGTAAACCTCTCACATTACTGGATAATCTAGGCCAAACATCAGTACTAACTGAGGTCCAGCCTCCCTTGTAGGGAGAGGTGAATCAGAGGAGAGAATAAAATAATTCAGCAGTAATCGAGACAGTGTGCTAGAGTTCTACTCAACTCTGTTAAAGAGGTGAAGTTGTAGAATTTGGTGCTTTGAATCCATCAAAAATGTCAATAACACAATTTTCCCACAAGCATTGAATGTTTACCCGGTGTTGTATTTTTCTTTCTATGACAAATGACTCTTCAAGACAGAAATCCCAACACATGGCAGTGAGCGTTAACATCCTGCTTTTGTCAGCTAAGCCGTGGCATCAGACTGTTAAATCTAGCAACTGTTTGACATCATTCAAATATTAACCCGTGCTCATTAGGCTTAATGGTTATAGCCTGTTTTCTACAACTTTGATAACACCAGGCCAAATTAATTATTAGTTCAGCAATCTGTGGCTGTCTTGTTAGCCCAAGGGAATTCATTTTTAACAGTGTGATATTTTATTGATCCCTGTGGGGATTTTTTCGTCATGCCTGCCCCCTCTGGGAGATGAGAGCTGGGAGAGGCTCAGACTGTTGCTTCAGGACATCTCAGCAAGGCAGATTCTTGACTTCAGTGTGACAACTGATGGATGGGCTCCTGGTCTGCCTCTATTATTATTCTTATTCTCTAGAGATCTACAAGTGATGATCAGGAAGGGCGATTGACCCTTTATTGACTTTGTTGTTTTCTCCAGTGTGTTGTCATGGCGCTGCTCTGAGTACATCACGTTCTTCACTTGAGTTGTTATATATTTTTTGTCCAGGGTTGCTACAGGTCCTTAAAAAGTCTTACATTGACTAGTAAAAGGCCATTAATATAAAAGGAGAAATATAAATAGTAAATATATTTACTGTAGTAAATCATAAAATGGCAATGATATGTCACAAGAGATTAAGGAAACTAATGCTAAATTGAAATAGAAATAGATTGAAAAGGCATTCAGCCTATTTAATATACCTTCTATGGCTCCAACTGTTGGAGCTATTTGGATTGCAGTTCTCATTTTTGAAAGTTAGGGTCTTACATATTGCTCCTTTAAGTAGTCTTAAATTATGTTTGGGAATGTCATAAAGATTTATTTGTTTAATCCTGTAATTGTGGTTTAAAATGATCTAAAATTCATTCCAAGTGCAAGAGTTGAATTTGAATGCCTCTGTTATCCTGTTACAGTCTTTTAGATTTGTGCTAATAAACGTATTTGGACAAATGGACAAATAACTCAACCAGTTATTGGCATTTTGCTTTACTCATAATGAACTGACAATATATGTATTTACTCTGAAGAGTATGGCTACATTTTCCCATTTTATGTTTGATTTAATTGAACGATGGGATTAAAAAGTCTTAGAAAGTCTTACATTTAACTTGATACATGTCATCTCTTTACTCAGTTGAAAATATTTTCAGAAGGTATCTGATACTCCCAGCTGTTAATGAGCTTTGCTCATCACAGAACAATTAAAATGTATTAAATTGTGACACAGATTGTTCAGTTGATGTCACAAAATGTGACATGAGATGAAAGTTGGTGTGATGTCTAATTTGTGACCCCAGTATAAAAGGTTTTTACAAATAGATAACAAGACAACATTGTCTTTGATCCCATCAGAGCAATTCTTCTGTAAATGAAAACCCACCCAGACAAGCCGAACCTCAGCTATAAAATACAGCTATATTTTACACAGTAAGGGCTTATTGCTGACTCTTCTTTACTAGGACTAACATATTTAAACCGTATTTATTTCAGACTGTTTGCTTTGAAAAACATGATAAGAAAAAGAACAGTGATTACTGTATCCTCAAAGCATGCTAGAAGCACAACTGTGAAACAGAAGGAGAACACAGGAAGTAAGCAAAAGCTCCAGCACACTGTCTTTTAAGGGATGTGATAGATTACCTCCAGTAATTACAGACATCAAAGGAGAGAGAACAAGGAAAATGCATTTTCTAAACCTGCTGAAATGCTTTGATAACAGGAAAGACAAAAGGATCAAACACGAACAGTAGGTATTAGAAATAAATAATTTAGTGATACATTATAACAAGCTAATATAAGTGAGATCTGATAATTATTTGATTTAATAAGGGTTTAAATTAATTGCATTTTCTAAACACACGAATAAAACATTTTAGCTTTTGACTCAGAGCATCCTGTGCAGCATGTGTGGCCAGCTTTTCACCAAAAAGCAAGGGGAAAAGCTTTTTCGGCATTGCAAATAAATAAAACTAATCAAACCTTTTTATTTTTTATTGTGTGCCTCAATCACCTGTAACCCTGTCATTCATTTCACTCCTGTAAAGTGTTTGGTCGTTCTCAGTGTGTGGGTCTCGCCAAACGAGTTTCCCACTTAAATGTTCCTCGTCTTTCATCATTTATCCTTGACTCTGCTGCTCAAATGCACTAAAAATGGGCAAAATGAATGCCATTATGCATATTTCTGTGCAAGGTCTTTGTGCACATGTTTTTTGTACACACTGTACTCAAGGCCTTGTTGACACTGACATGCTTTTAAGGACTCAACCCCCCACAAATCTTTTCAGTGCCCCTGAATGGTGGGGGCATCAACATTTCTTAAGTTTATTTTTTCTGCTTAGAAATTTGTCAGCGTGCACTTAAAATAACAAAAAAAGTAGTTCATGATTTGTTGTCACGGTTTACAGTTAAGAGCACAAGTGATAATGCTGTGATTGTTTGAGTTGAATATGAGCAGAGTGGGTGAAATGAGAAAACTAAGCCCATGGATGAATTTAATTGTTGATTTGAGATGAAACACACGAAATGAAAAAACTCTGCAACATGAACAAAGAGACTGGAAGCATATGCACTCTATTCGCACAGTGCCTTGTTGCTGACTTATCTTTCATATTTGGCTCTACGTCACTCCAGCAGCACCTTGTTGACTGGTGAAGTAGCAGCAGTACACTCTCTGTCAGAGGAAATCTGTCAGGCTTGACTGATGACGCCAGCAGATGAAATGAGAATCTGTTATTTGGACTCGCTGGTGCAATCTGTTCCAACTTCCTGTTATTACCACACAACCAGGCAGGTCAAATTAGTTTCTCTGCTCGTAACATTTCACTGAAATATACAAGACTACAATGACTTTAATCCAAGAACTGGATGCATTGAATGTTAGAAGCAATACAAGTTGCTGTTTGTACTTTTACTCTTTACTTATTAAAGCATTGTCCAGATTAGAAATGAACAGCTGCAGAGCTCTTAGTGGTTTATTGTCTGTTTGGATACCCATTAGTTGTTACAAGGCCACAACTACTTTTCATGTGTATGTGCATGTAACACACACATGCACACACTCTTATATACACGTACAGACATACTAACAGTTGTATCTATGCCAACACATACAAAATGCTTTGAACCACATATAGATATCTTGCAGGCCTCTACTCAATAGTAAACTCTAGTTGTTATTTGGAACTTTTTTACTTATGGCTTGATTAATAAAATATTGCAAATAAGTCCACTGACAAATGGCTTTATACAGTCTTTTTTTTAATCGCATTGGTTCTCAGGTCAGGATTGTAACATGACCCCTCGTATTCTGTCTTGTTTCACTTGTTTCATGGTTATGTTTGTTGTGAGAAAATGTTAATCTCTGAGTACAGACAGTAAATCATAGTTTAATTTACTTATCCTGGGCTGCAACTAGGCTTGGGTGGCATAAAGGCATTATGGTATACTGGGGTATTAAGAAATCCCGACAGTATGATTTTCAGCACCATCATACATACAGACACAGTCACTCCTCTTTCTATTGCACTGATATAGAGATGCTGTATTGGGGTGATGTATTGTAGCATGCAGCACACGCCACAAGAGGTCGGTCTCTCTCCTGGTGGAGCATGGCTGAGCAGAGAGACATGGCATCTCAGGGGTAAAGTTACAGGACCAACTAGTAAAAAAGAAAAATGTCCCTGCCCCTGTTTTGGAGTATTTTGGATTTAGTAATGATGATAAAGGTGAGTCAGCAAACACTGCAGACTGCTGGTTGGTCAGAGTAATGTAGCATAGTGAATGTGTAACAGTTAGCTTAGCATGAGAAAACAAGTGGCATGGAGTCACGGTGAATGCAGACTGAGCGGAGGGAAAGTTGGGAGGTGAAGTTATCAGTCTGGCAGTAAATGTGCAGTTTAGGTTGTAGTTTGTCAGGGAATAAAGGCTGCAGCTTCTCAACACCAAAGCAAAGCTCCTGACTGTGGCCGCAAGCATCATGTTTTTGGGTTTTCTGTCTGTCCCATTCTTGTGAACACAAGATTTCAAGAACTCATCAACAGAATTTCCTCAAATTTGGCACAAATGTTCACTTGGACTCTTGGATAAAATGATTTGATTTTGGAGGTCAAAGGTCAAGGTCACTGTGACTCATGTCTGCCCCATTCTGGAGATCCGGTATCTCAGGAACACCTGGAAAGAAATTTCTTTGTTACAAGCGTCCACTTGGACTAAAGAATGAACTGATTGGAATTTAGAGGTCAAGGTCACTGTGACATCACAAAACACAGTTTTGGCCATAACTCAAGAATTCATACACTAATTATGACAAAATGTCACTTAAGTATCTGATAGGATAAAATGTTTAGATGATGACATTTTATATCCAAAAAGTCAAAGGTGAACTTCAGTGTGACAACATAATGTTCAGGTCTCTATCAGTCCTCTGTCCTCCTCTGTAAAAACAAAGTCAGCACGTTTCTCACTAGATATTATTCACTGGTATGATACATGTAATTATACAATATAGTGATAAAACCGCACTTAAATCCTTTTATTATATTCATTCAAAGTGTTCACTACATACTTTATATCAGTCTGGACAGACATGGATGTAAACGACAACTTGACTGGTTGGTAGAGGCATATGACCGTGAGGCAATTATTCTAGTTTGACGCTTTTGCATCCTTTCGTAACTGTGCATAGGGTGAGATGTCTTACCATTATGTAGCATTGTTATGCTGGATTAAAATGAATACCTTAGATGATGTATTGTGGTACAACCAGAGTCTCTTAGGCAATAGCCAAGTTATATGGAAAATCATGTCCCTATCAAATATATATGTATATTTATGTCTGCTGGAACAGTATTTCTAACGTAACCCTTATGATACACTTATATAGTATATGTAGATACATAACATTCAGTTATTTAGGATTCAACTTGTTATCCTCTTGAACTCAAAATGAAACTTTCCTCCCATGAAGTGATCTTGTGCTGTTCTTATCAGCTCAGTGCTGAGAAATCAAACTGTAACTCTTCACACTGAGCTTCTCTCTCCTTATGTCACACTGAAGCACAGGGAGCCAATTAAAAACTGACTGAGATAAACTCCAGGCTAAAGTTGAACTGCTTTAGGACACTGGACTTGCTCATTTGGAGTAGATTTTTATGCACTTTGAATGTATATATAAAATGACAGCCACGCAAGCTTCCACAAGTAGAACTGTATTTCAGTTGAACTTTATTAACTCAACACTGATGCACTGTCAGTCGGCCTAATGTGGTGATCTTTCTACCCACAGAGTTACTGTGCTTGATAATGGAAGCCTGCGGATTTCTAATGTCACTAAAATGGATGCTGGACTCTACACTTGTGTGGCCAGAAACCAGTTTGGAGTAGCGAGCAGTGCTGGGAGCCTTTTGGTTAAAGGTAAGATATTATTTTCTTGGCCTGGCTTCAAACATCAGCTTGCATCGTTTACTGAAAATGACAGTTTGTTATTGCTTCTTTATTGTTTGTTTCATCCCCATTAGCTGTTTCCTTGGAAATATCTGCCCCTTCACTATACAATACATACACAATATAATCAGTTACAGTAAAACAATTACATCAACTCAAACCATGTAATATTCAAATGATTGAGATATTTTTAGGAATGATATTGGTACTTATTTGATAAATCCTTTTATGTAATCTATTTGAACATCACAGGTCTTGCAGATTTTGTTATCCAGCCCTTCTAATAAACTAACACATCATTTATGTCTGTCAGTGTTTTGGAGGAACATAAAACCAATGATCTGCCAGTCTGCAGGCACAACTGAGCAGTGCTGCATCTAAAATTAACTACCACTGACCCTCCCTGTGCTCTCGATGAACAAACAGTGAAGCAGAGTTGCTATAAAGACTGCCCCCCTCTTACCTGACAGATATACTGTCCAATTAGCTGATTGGTGGTGGCTGGAGGAAGCGAGACATGAGGCTCATTGCATTCATGCACCTCAATGTTTAATTCATACTTTTTTTTTTCTTTTTGCACGGTAGCTCATAGCCATGCTGGGTTTGTTTAAGATTTCAATCCATTTAAATCACACTTCTGCAGTGCAATGAATTTTCTAGGTCTTTCTAAAGAGCAGAGTCAACAACAGCGCTCTATTAAAATGCCTTTTGGTGATTCCTCTTCACAAGTTTTTTGAATTGCAAATTGACTTGCATAGAAGCCCAATTCTGCTTCCTTTTTCCCCCCACAGCCTCTTTACATGTAGGAATGGAGCTGTTATACAGTGTACTGTATTACTGTGTGTACGCATGTGTGTGTATTTATAATATTGGCCAGAGAGGGAATGTAAATTATACATTTACTCAGGTCATGTGCTTTACTAGAGTACAAATTCAAGAAACTGCACATGCACATGCTTTGCAGAATAAGGTTGTACACACAGAAAGTGATCTAAAATATGACATATTGTGAGTTTAATATACCCACCATTATTTTACCAGTGACTGCATCAGCATATCAATAATGGAAACACTGAAAGGAAACATTATTGACAGTGAATAAATAAATACCTTTGCTGTTGATTAGAGCTGCAACTAATGATAATGTACATTATTGATTACTTGAAAATGTATTTTTCAATCAAATTGATTAATTATTTAGTCTTTAAAATGTCATCACGGTTAATCGCTCTTAATATTTTCAAATGTCGTATTTTGTTGAATATGAATATACCTCATTTATAATAATATAATAAAACGATAAAAGCCTCAAATGAGATAAAAAGGAAAAAGGAAAAGGAAAGTAAATATTTGGCCTCTTTGCTTGGTAATGACTTAGAAAACTAGAGAAGGTAATTCAGAGATATTATGGTGTGAATTAGGGCTGGGCGATATATCGATATAAAAATTATATCGATATATTTTTAAATGTGATATGGAATTAGACTATATCGTATATATCGATATAGTTCAAATTTGCGCTGTGATCCTTGCTCTGCTGCGCTGCTGACCCGGAGCTCTCTGCACTGCTCCGCGCGCCCCTGCCCCTCCTCTTTCGTGCACAGAGGGGGAGGGGCAGGAAGAGACACTCCGGCACTCTTCAACAAGCATGGAGGCAGTGTTGCCAACTTGGCGACTTTCTCGCTAAATCTGGTGACTTTCCAAATCCTCTTGGCGACTTTTTTTTTTTTTTGACAAAAGTGACTAGCGACAAATCTAGCGACTTTTTTCTGGTGTTTTGGAGACTCTGACGTGAAAGCACGTATCGTTCTGCAGTTACTGTCCTCAATGAGCAGCGGGAGCTGCCGTGAGCCCCCTCCCGTCCCAAGCACTCACAGGCGGTAGTTCTGGACATAGCCTCGCACAGCAGTCCAGCTGACTCAGAGCAGAGAGGAGACCCACAACACTCCATTGTTTAGTTTTCTTAAGTATGGTTTAGTTTCTAACCTTATGCTCCACTTAGGAGCCTACAACAAGTCACAGTAAAACATGAACATTTTTGCCATAACTATAAAATTTTTAACAATTTTTTGTATAGACGTTTCATGAAATGAGATATCAATCCTCCGATTTGTATCAAATAACTTAATCCTCTCTCCTACAGCGTCAATTACAATTACAGCAAATGTCCAATTATGCAAATTAGGCAATGACATCATTTAGCGCACCTTACGGAGCTTTAATGTCAAAAAAGGTACTCCTGTTGTTATACAGTATTTATGTTTACATTTTATTATTTGAACAACTGAGCATTTTTTCATGAACCAGGTGAAGAAACCTGTTTATTATTTATTCATTTGATTTTGCCACTGTTCACTGAATAGCCGGTTTCAATAAAACTACTTGTGACATGTCATATCTGGCTTTGACTTTGACTGAACATTTGCTCTCACTTTGCGGAAAAAATATCGGGATATATATCATATATCGATATTCAGCCTAAATATATCAGGATATGACTTTTGGTCCATATTGCCCAGCCCTAGTGTGAATACTGGATGTTGAAATCCTGATGCTAAACTGCATTGCTGGCTTTAAAATTTGAATACAAATAAGCTATGAATGATGTGGAATATTTGTATTTGCATTATCCCAAATGCTTCCAATAATCTTCAAATGCAGAGAAATCCATAATTTATTCAAAGTGACGGTGTGTTTCCGGCTAGTCGTTTCTAGCTAGTTGCTAGCTGCTATAACTTCTGGGAAAACACAGAATACACCGGATACATCAGAGAGTGATGAAGGAAGCTGGTGAATGCAACTAAAGGTAACACAAATAAAACTTAACCTTTTCTGTGAGCTTAATTTTTGCCTGAATCATGTCAGATAGATTTGCATCAGCTATGGTGGTTGTTTAAAAGTAAAGAAAAGGATCCTGCGCCACTAAACTACATCATCAAACTTCATTGTTTGGTATTATTTAATGTGTGCGAGACAACTATTATCAACATTTACATATTGTATCATCCCAGTTTCTCTTAATTAAATATAAAATGTCTTATTTTGTTTATACAACAGTCCAAAATCCAAATATATTTAATTTAAAATGTTATAAAGTAGAGAAAAGCCTCAAATTTGATATGCAGGAAACAGTAAATGGGCTGGCATTTTTGCTTGGTAATGACTAAGTAAATGAACAGACCAAATTATAGAATCTAATTAAATTGATTAGCAAAATTATTGTCATTTCCTCTCAGTTGAAATTTAATCATTAATTATTTCTTACTTGAAAAATTTAAGTTTAGTACTTTGGAGGTTAATCTGTGAAGTGGATGTTGAAGTCTGTCCCAGGACTGTACTAGACTTCAGGATTCTGAACACGGATGGCTTCCGATCCAGCTGCCTAGTTAACTGCAGTTAATTACATTTCACCTGCAAATCATTTCTTAGATTCCACCAGAGGTTGATATCGGCTACCACTTCATCACTGATGTGTTATTTTGACTTAACTACACCTCAGCCATGCTATTTAAATTTCACTTGCTCAGAATGCAGATATTCAAGCCTAACAACAATTCCATTGCCATTCTATGCATTAAAACCCAGCATATATCAATACATTAAAAAACATCTCTGTATGGTTGTTGTTCCATAGGTTTACGGAATGAGAAGTGCCAAGCATGGTGCACACTGCAGGGAATGAGGGAGCCAATTTGTGATTTACCTCCCAGTCATAACAGGAAATGAGCGTGACAGCTTTGCAATCGGAAGCAGAAAGTTTTACCCCTCTCATTTTGCATCTGGTGCCAAACTTTGCTAAGACTCACCTGGAATGCACTGCCATGACCAGTCGGTTCTCCTTAGGGGGTGCGAGATAAACAAGCTGGCTTGTTTTGACAGAGCCGAATATAGACCTTTACTCCCCCTGACATGCCGCATTGGCTTGCCTGTCCATTAGATGCTTATGACATGCATGCATAATTCACACTGGACTGGTGTATGGGTCTCTCAGCGCTATATTCTCTGCACCGCACTGCTGTTGAATGAGACACCCAGCCGAGACGGACCAAAGATTATGTTGATGCGCACCACAGTGAGGATGAAATAGGATGGCTTTTTGTCTCGGCACAAACAGAGGCAAATTATAGGCTCAGATCTGACCTGCTATAATGGTTGAGTTTTTCCTTTTGTTTGTTTATTTTTTCTTCCTCTTTGTCGTTGTTCTGTGATATATAAGACCATACTCTGATTTATGAAACTCAAAGAAAGAGATGCAATATAAGCTTGCTGGCAGGCTCAGAAGTAATTTATCTTGTTTGTTTAACATCTGGGACAGGGTTTGATAGAGGAAAGGAATTGTTTTTGAGTGTGACTGTTTTTGCAATTATTCCTTAATGTTCAGGGAACATAAAGAAATAAAAAAAAAGCTGAAAGAAGTGTATTACTATAGATACAGCAGACAGTGTGTACAGTCTGGAAAAGGTATATCTACTGTGAAGGAGAAAAGTCACTGATGATATTAGAGCCAAATGCAATATCCAAATCACAGGAGTTGGAATTTTTTGATAAAGATGAAATGCCATTAAAAATGAAGCATTGTGGTGGGAAAGAGACACCCTGGCCTATAAATCGTGCTCTCCAGATGTTAAGGAACGTGCTTGTTTTGTAAAGACACCAGCAAAAATCACATTTTTTTAAATATTTCACAGAAAATGAAACGCAGAAATTACCATTCCCACTAAAATCCTGACTCATGTAACTGCAATATCTATCAAAATAATTACAATATCTTTATTTTCAGCCCCAGTTGATATTGTGTTCCCTGTTTACAGAGTCAACTGTGATCACCAGTCCGGCAGGTCATCTGGATGTGACTGTGGGCGAGAGCATCGTGCTGCCCTGTCAGGTATCTCATGACCCTACGCTGGAACTCAAGTTCACCTGGTTCTTCAACGAGCAGCTCATCCACTTTGGAAGCCACTGGGCACATTTTGAAAAAGTTGGCGGGGTAAGTGCAATAATGTTTTTAGATCTTCTGTGTCTTCAGGGAAAGACATGAAGAAAACATGATATGTTACAGTCGCACATGAACATCCCCTTCAGAGGCCTTATCACAGAAACTTCCTAACCTGCAGGTCCTATCTTAACTGTTAACTGGTAACCATGGTAATGAGGATTAGGACCTGATTCAGGAAAAATGCCATTCCAGATGAACAGTGTTCCTATCCAAACTGAAGATAGGAAATGTGTTTTACATAAGCATGTTAGCTAACAGTACCAATTGTTAGCGAATAGTAGCCAGTGGTAGTCTAAGCTAAATTGTTTAAACCCTATGAGAGTATCCATAGGTTTAATACTCTATGGATACTCTCCGAGCAGACTGTCTCCTATCTTAGCCCACTCTTTTTCTTTTACTTCATGAGTTAGCATTGTTGTAATTTTCCCATAAAAAACATCTTTGGATTTCTCTACAGTTGTTACCAAAACCTCTAAGTCATCTTTCTAGATGTACCCATTGTTGTATGTTCTCAATTTTTTTAATGCTTCCAAATATGGTTGTTCAAAAAAAATCAACGCTTATAAAGTTGTTTAACTTGGCAAGATGAGAAAAATGGTGTCAGTTTCTAGGTGCAAAAGTTAATAAACAATGTTTATTATTTACTATATCTTAACCTGAGATAAAATAGGAAAAAGCAAGATAAGATTCCAAAGGACCGTATTGGGAAAAATCTTATCTTAGACTTTTCCTTCCTTAATATAAGACTGTAGATATGAAGTTTTTTGTAATACAGCCCCACAGTGTGCTTCATACATCATATACACACACAAGTCTATGAGTCGAGTTGCTTAAATGACCTTTGAACTCTTCATAATGGCATAACTACAGAATATATTGAAGCAGCAGATTCTTGTGTTGTGCTAAGCAACATTTCTTGAGATAAAAAAAACAGGTACCTTTATATCCTCTTGACAATCTGTATGTTTCCACTTGAACACGACTCTGTGCGTTTGACTTTACCACTTGAAAAAGCTTACACCATGTGAACAGAGGCTTAAAGAAAAGCCATGTGTGAATACTTACACACTCTTTGTAATACTCAAAGTCTCTCTCTTTTCACTCACTTTTTATTATAGATGCAGTTAGACAGACACATATACAGTAGTTTAAAGTGATTTGTAAGGAAATTAGCTATTTGAACTCCATTACAATGATCATTAACACATTTACATCTCATTTCTCTACAGCTTAATTTCAGCTGCATCTTTTCAGGAGCAAAGTATTGAACGCTTGTTCATGATGAATCATACAGATAATTTTCTTTTTTTTATTTTACTGAACAAGAGGGCTGTATCTTTGCCTGTTCTGCTTGTTAATAACACCTCCTCCATTGACAAAAGCAGCAACCAAGGAATTCATTATGCAATGCTCAGCCATGCATTATATTTGATCATCTAATACCAAATATTTTTCTCTTTTAATTAGGAAAAGCAATTATGAGGTCTTGGCTTCTTTATAACCTCTCATTGTTTTTTGCATTTGGCATGATTATTAACAATAACAAGAGCTCTGTAATTGCGTGTAGCTCTGTGGTTCGTTTAAGCACTCGACTCCTCCACACTGAACCTTCGCTGACATGTTGTGGTAGAGAAACTATTGACATACCGATGGTGGATGGATGCTTAACTTAAACTTTCCTAGCCTATATGGAAAGAGACATTTTGCATTTAACATTCTTTTCACTATTGATAGAGTCTGCTGTGAAGTCAAGGAGAATAAAGCTTGTAACATGCAATAGCAGTGAGTCACTGGCTTATACATAAGCTGAAGGCATAATTATTGTAGCCACTGTAAGATCTGAAGCACTGCTCATATAATATATGAATCCCAGTGTTTGTTTTTACTTTTTACACCCTCAGTAATATTTTCTAATTGCTCAGATATATGTTATAAATAGAGATGAAGTATGTCGTCTCAATCCAAGAGTAAACTGAAGAAGATCAGTTTTAAGTAGCTGAGTCGCCATTAGGCTGTAGTATTATATACCTTGATTAAATATCAAGCAGCAAGTTTCCTGAGCACTGCATTACAGCTCAGAAATGGAAAAACATAACAGACTGATTTGGTTCAGTATATATTACAGACTTAAGTTATTTTCAGATTTACTATTGAAATGATGACACTGAGCAGTGACGGTTAAAAAGCCTGCTGCTGCATCGTTCACAGTAAGTCTGCTGGTAGAGAACATGCTGTATCTTGCAAGGGTTGAACAAAAAAAGTACTTAAGTATTACTCAGCTACAAGTAAAAAACTGCATTAGGAGTACGAACTATTCTAGCCTGATTGGCTACAAAAAGGCAGATAAAAGTTTGGATATGAATTCAATTTCTAGGTCTACTCAGGAGTGAATAATGATTTTAAGAATAACTAAACAGACAGCCTAGTTTAATGCGTACTTAAAGCTACTTGAGGGATATTATCTTGATTTTTGAGGCCCCTTTGAACAAAAGCGGTAGTGTTTCCACCACCATAGCCACAAAATACATATTGTCAAAAATAAAATTATTTGAAGAGAAATCTCCTCCTGCTTCTTTTAAACAGGCTAACATACTATTCACTGTACTTTTGGCTAGGAAAATTTAAGTACAGGCTCTGTGTCCTCCAACAGGCAGGAATCAAGAATAATTATATGGAAGCAGCCAGTTTTCTTGGTGATGCTCGTTTGCTTATGTAGGTCATATATAGGCAGCAGTACTAAATTGAAACTGTTTAATAATCAGTTAAAATAATAATTTTGTAGGACTCTATCCAGTGTCTATCCAGAAAAAAATGTTTATCTGACATTTTAAACACAGTGGTATAGAAACTAAAATATACCTTCCAACTAAAATAAGATGCCACTTACATTATCTGAGTTAAAAAGGGAGATGAAAAGGAAAAATGAAGGATGTATTGCCAGTGTGGGACACAGTTTGCATTTTGAATGTTGAGATGAAAAATCTGAAAAATATTACTGTATGTTTTTGTAATTATCTGATATTGCAGTTTGCATTTTGCCGTTTTTTTCATGTGACCCAACACCCCATATATCAAGACAAGTCAGCCTTAACATAAAGGAATTGCACTGTCTCATAGATACACGTGATGTGCAGTGAACAGAGAATGGCATTTACCTTTTATTCCATGTCTGAAAGCCACACAACATATGATTACTGCATTTTGTAAGACTTATTACAGCCTCATTTGATTTAATAAGCAAGCCTTGAGGTTCTTTTTTACTTGCTGTATATAAAATTTGCCAGAGTGAGAGATCTGTGGTGCATCCTATCCCCAGTTATATTATTTTAATGATGGCAGGGAGTTTCAAAGAGTGAATGACTTGCAGCAACTGAATTTTTATCTTTATAAAGTGTCCCTGATTATACATCAAAGTAATTATCGAGTCTCATCCTGTTTCACAGTCCCTTACTTTCATAGATAAGACATCAACTTAACATTAGTTCTAACTTTAGTTCAAAGCTAATAATGCATTTGGCATTGAATGGTTGTCTGTAGAGTAAATGGAACCAGAGTGAATAAAAGGGATGGAGCTGAAAGAAGCTTTTTAATTCCTCACAAAGGAGCATCCTCATAAATGGTCATGAAAACTTTCACTCAGTCATTTGGTGTGTCCCTGGACTTGTGTTGTACCTTTCTCCTCCATAATGTAATAAACTGAATGCCAAAAGAAATCACTTTGGCATTGCACTTGTTTCTGCAGTCCTTTTAGTTCATTTTGCAACTTTAAAATTCTGACATTTTACTGTTTTTTTTCCCCTCCCCCTCTGCACTGACAGCGCTCAGCTGGTGACATCATGATACGAAACATCCAACTGAGGCATGCTGGGAAATATACATGTGCCGTTCAGACCAAGGTGGACAGTGTGTCTATTGCCACTGATGTGGTAGTCAGAGGTAAGTATGTCAAATTCAAAAGGCTTGATAGGCATGACATAACACTGTACATATTGCCAAAGCACAGTGTTCAGACATTTAAATGCTAAACATACAATGAAAACACATGAAAACATACTCTAACAAATGGATCAAAAACAGAACTTTCACCTAGGAGACTGGCCTTTGTGTCCTGTGTGAAGCTACATGTCACTTTTAAATCTTTTTAGACTTAGTTGTTTATTTTCCATTTTCAGTCACAGTTCAGTGGAGTTTAGGTACAAAACCTTTATGGGTGGGTTTAGGCATGAACACTGCTTGGTTAAATTTATGAGCAAAAACTACTCATAAACACAAAAGCTACTTGGGTAGGATTATGAAAAAGTCATGGTTCATGGTTAAAACAGACCTTTTCACAACATTAGAAAGGCTCTTTGTCAATCACACAGACAGGTCACCGAGGCATCAAGAACTAGCCAGTCACAGTTCAGTGGTAGTAGCCAATCACAGCACAGTAGAGCGGGGCTAGGCAGAACTGTCTTGGGAAAAAAGTAATGCGTCACTCACTGTCCCTCAGTTTCTGGCAGGCAGCAACATAGACTGCTGCTAACTGACAGGTCTTTGAGTCCTCCCCTAGAGAGACTGGTATTTTTCCTTCATATGAAAACTTTCAATTTGAATTCAAATTTTTTAAAATGTGTTTATCGAAGATGTTTATATTTTACACATTAGATGAGGTTCGCTGAGGGTGTAGTGACAGCTGAGTCTTTGCTCTGCAGGGAGCCAGGTTTTCCTGTGTCTCCCTTTTTCAACAGGAAGACTGTGCTCACTCAATCTGGACGTTGTCAAGGTTCTTTTTAGCTGCTGATCAGTCACCATGCTCAAATAATCTGCTATGGGTATACTGTCGATTTAAAGCCAGATAGCACTGCGTTTAGCTCTGTACTTTTGTTTGTTTATCACACCACATGTTAAAAAATATACCAAACCATTCAGTCAGATTTGTTGTTCTGCATTAAGAGGTTATGACCTAGTGATAGAGAGTACACACATAGCCACTGTAGCTGTACTGCAACTGGCATGCTTCTCCTCAAAAATGTAAGCACATGTCAGGGCTACAGGGTCTATGCAGATACTAAGGAAAATTTTATTTATTATATTTATCTTACACCTTTTGTAGTAACTCACATTTATAAACTTTATTTATATAGCACTTTTCAAAATAAAGTGCTTCACAAGACAGCAATAACAATGGTAGACAGTTATAAAAAAAAATTAAAACCAATGTAAATGGTATACAGAATTAGCAAAAGTGGTTAACACACATTTATGAATTTCCACTATTCATAGATTTGTGGACTGGTCACATGATACTGTCTGAAAAGGACCCTCATTTATGCCAGACTGGGTCGCTATTCCTGAGTCCATGAGTTTGTGTAATACTGGCTCCTCGGCTCAGGCACAGCCTTCCACTGAGCATCAGATCAGCTGGCTCAGTTTCTGCTTATAAAACTCGTGTTACAACTTTTTTTTTTCCTAACAGCTGACAGACTAAACGTCTGAGACCATGATTTCAGCCTATTCAGCCACTAGTTGAATAGACCCTTTTACATTTTTTTTTTGACCCACAAGAGGCTGCCTGCATGGCATGTCAGGCTGACATATGTGTGAGATGATAAATGAAACTAAAGTGCATATCTCTGAGCTACTTTGAGACATCTGAACCATAAACTATATGAACCAATACTGTGTTGGTTACATCTTTCTAAAGCACCTCTGTGCAGTGATTAGTTGCAATACGATTACACCAGCGCTGCACCTCCCATTTGCTCAGTCAAGCCTGACGTTGCACTCTGGGCTGGTGGGCCACAGAGAAAATGTTTCTCTCAAAGAGCAAACTCATTATAAATTATGCTTAAAACGAAAGAGTTTTGGGAATTAAATTTCTTGGAGTAATAATGGATGATAAACTAGCCACAAATCATATTAAAGCTAAAATGTCAAAGTCAGTTGCAATATTATATGAAGTTAAAGATCTTTTAAATCAAACCTCAGTGTACATACTGTTCCTTTGTACTGCTGTACATAACTTACTGTGTGGAAGTGGGGAGAAACACATATAAAAACAAATAATCTAATCTTCACACTTCAAAAGAGAGCCATGCGAACTGTAAACAGAATTACTTACAGAGAATTAACTCACTATTTATCAAACTCTAAAATTTGAAGACTTGGTTGACTTTAAAACAAATGAAAATAAGTATAGAAAAAAAAGCAGTTGTTGCCTGGAGGTATCCAAAAGTTGTTTTGGAGAGAAAGTCAACATGATCTGAGAGGTATTTTTATGTTAAAAAACATTAGTGAGGACTAATGCAAAATTGCATTGTATTTTCAGTTAAAGGAGTGAATTTATGGAACAACTGTAGTGAGGAAATGTAAGAGGCTCTGCATTTAAGTATATGAATTTGTAGATTTATACACAGTGAACTAATTTCTATGTGCAAACTGAAAATAAATTCTAATTCTTAAAAGAGACATAAAGTTGATTGGGAAAATTGCCAGTTCCAGGTGAATGGACTGACAAGTATTTATTTACTGTGTCAGTCGCAACAAGTAATAAACTGTTGTGTTTATTGTGCAATGAATGCATCTCTGTGATGGAAGAATACAACATGAACAGGCACTACAAGGCAAATCATGGCTAGTTTTCTGCCAGATTTCCTGAGGGCTCAGCAAACATATCTATTAACATTATACTGGAAGAGTTATTTTTAGCCATTAATCGACAAAGTATTCTGTGTGGCCCATGAACCTGCAGTGATTTTCCTATTTAGTCCACTTGCCGTTAAGGTTGAACAGCCCTGGTGTAAACTGCTCTTTGTTTTTTAAATTTCTTTCAGTGAGTGTTTTTATCTTTTTATGTGTTTGCATGTATATGCATATGTATGTAGGATGTGTATATGTGTATGCATGTTTGTATATTAATGCAAATGTGTTTTTATTTACTCTTGCAATTGTTCCTAATGTTACTTATGTTTTTAATTTTCTGACTGGAAAACACTACATAAATTGATTATATTATTATAAATTAATTATATATTAGATGATTATTATTATTATTATTATTAGTAGTAGTAGTGTAGTGGTAGTGGTAGTACTGTAGTAGTAATAGTAGTAGTAGTAGTTATAACATTATTATTATTACTAGAAACCCTCTGCTAGCCACAAATGTCACTCTATTTCACAGTAAATGAAAGAAGGTAAATACAAGAATGTAAGTGCTTTGGTGGAGTGCATGGCACTAGTCTCCTATTCAACAGCAGAACAAGAATCCCATCACCACTCTATATGACAAAGTGAATGAAAGACTGTGAACAATCTTACTGTTGGGTATACTGTATAATTAAAGTGCAGCCTGACAATGAACACCATATCCGTATGATTCCCATATTGAAGGCACAGTTTGTCTGACTGCCATGCAGATTCTGAGGATGATATGACACATGAGCCATTATGCATAGATGAGAGGTGTGTTACAGTCATTTTAAACATCTTTTCAGCAGCTAAGATTGTCATTACACTGTAGCGAACACATTTTTAAGATATTTTTCATCATAGATTCCTCTCACAGTTGCACCTGATAGCCTAGTCGATGCAACAGACAAGTGAAAGCACACCAGAAATAATCCTGCACATTGTCCAAAAACAAACAGTTAGCTAAAAGCAGGAATTATAGCCTACATAAGTGATTGACTTTATTCTGTCTTTCTCCTGGTGACAGCTTGATGCACATATCTCTGTTATTAATTATTCATGAAAAATTTGGCAGCACTCCAAAATACACAATGGTCTAGTGCAGCATTTTTCAGTATGACTGAGCCACCAACATTTTTGCCTTTAAGTGTCAAGTCCAGTCTCACAGCACACAGACAGCTCTCATTTTAGCCATTTCATTTAATCTATTAGTATAAAGTCAATTTTCAGGGCAAACAGGACAGGATTTGGGACAAGTGTATTTTTGGGGACTGTCCTGAGTTTTTCAGGATGCCTCGTCACCCTAGCAGATGTACAGCAAGATCTCATCTTTGCCCTCCCGTCCCTCTATGACAGTGGTTCACAACTTTTTCAGTTTATGGCCCTTAAAATGAACCAAGGTCTACTCCTGACCCCTCGTGACAGGTTACATATGTTCATGAGCTGAAAATAGTTTCACCTGGGAGTGATTTTCCCTTTTAATATCCTTAGATTATTTCTTTTCAGTCTTTAGAAGACATAAAACTGTTAAGTTATTCCCTAAAAAAGCAAATATTAGAGAAAAACTAAGATAATTCTTTGCGACAGAAATTACATCCATGTATTTTCTTCTTTCCTGTCCTATAAATCATCTCATAATTTACTTTGCAAACCCTCAGAGCGATTCTTAATCACTGCTGTTGGGCATGTTATAATCTTTTTTCTATTTCCTAAATTATAGTGCAATTAACTGTTCTTCAAAAAACATAATTTTGTTTCACAAGCATTGTGTTTGGACTGGATGTACTTCTGTATTGCACTCAGCCATCCTAATGCACTCTTTCTAATCAGTCTACATCAGCTCGAAGCATGGCCCACCCACTGTTTCTTCTGCCTCTTGCCTTCATTAATCTCTACAGTATGTCTCATTCTTACAGGTCCCCCTGGCCCTCCTGTGGACTGTCAGGTAACTGAGATGACGGAGACCACTGCCGCTGTGTCCTGGGGACCTGGGATGGACAACCACAGCCCCATCCTGAGCTACACCATCCAGGCCAGAACGCCCTTCTCTCTGGGGTGGCAGGCTGTAACCACAGGTAGGTTGGTTTCGTCTGTGTGTCTCTAAGTTTATTGAGAAGGTAAAAAAGAGTGCGTGGGGTGCGTGACTGGTATCCTTTTCAAACACCACACATGAAATGACAGTAAATAACACATCACGAGCGTGGCTAACTTTCAGTGGCAGATCTCGTAGGGCTTTGATGAAAGGTTATTTCTGTGATGTCTCTCAGTTCCTGAGCTGCTCGGGGGGAAGCAGCTGTCAGCCACTGTCATTGACTTGAGTCCCTGGGTGGAGTACGAGTTCAGAGTGCTGGCAACCAACAGCATTGGAACAGGAGAGCCCAGCAAACCCTCCAAAAAGGCCCGCACCAAAGAAATGCGTATGTATCAGAAGCTCCTGACATTTCCTTTGCTGCCAACAGGGACACAAATTGTTTACAAATTATGCACTTTATACATAGAGGGATGCTACTTCTGGACAGCAATTAGACCTTATTGTACCAGTGTATTTCAAAGAATTCTCTACTTCCTCGGGACACACATCACCTGAGTGAACTAAATTCACAACAAATGTGTTGATGCCCAGCAGCTTCAGTTTCACAGTTTCATCTGTGAGTGTATGTGGAGAGAAATAAACAAGTCCTCTTGAGGGCAGAGCATAGAAAATACATGAAACAGTTAGAGTGAGCCATGTTTGGTTCTGAACCAACACACACCCCATCAAGCCAAAGGAGTACACATACACATACATGCAGGTACATGCTTATATACATATGCATATTTTCACATACATATAGCAAAAGTGACTTTTTCTGTACCAGCGCTGTGTCCAGGTTGTTAAACAAAAAAACTTTTTTTTTCTTTTTGCCATGGTATAAGTATCATTATTTTTTATATTAGTTTTTTTGTATTAAAGTTGAAAATTTTGTATCATTACAACTATTGTGGAGTACTGCTGCATATGTGAAAAAGTGTTGTGTAAAGCTTTTTGTGGCTCTAGAGGGAGCTGCGCAAAGTCTGATAAACTGCCTCAAGTGATGCCACCTGAAGCATTGTCAGCTGGGGCTGAAGACTACAAGTCTGAAAATGAAAAGAATATGGGGGTGTGGAGTTGTGAAGAAGTGAGTTTTGCAGACCTCTGTAGCCTGCTCCTCAGCTCTGCTTCAGGCTAGCGGCTGGAGACTATATTAGCTGGTACTAGCATAGCACACAATTGATTTTTTAAAAACTGTCCATTGTGAGTCAAATTGTTGTAGGGGCATAATGCTATATCTGTAAAGTATTCTGTTAAGTATGAATTCAGGGAAGGTCTAACTCTTCAAAATGTTACAGTGAGCAACAGACTACAACATATTTTCATTTCAAATTGCAGATACTTAAATATACAAAGTGGTATTAACACTGTGGCTGATCTGTTAGTTCCCAGGGTGACTCCAGCCAGAGTGAACGGCGGTGGTGGAGGACGCTCAGAGCTGGTCATCACTTGGGAGGTAAACTTGTATTAGCATACATTCAATATTTGTTTGAGTAAGTGGATATGAGTTTTATATATATGCTTCATTCAAGTACATATCTGAAATTAAATTAAATTAAAAAACACAATTTTCCAATGAAATGTATGATATAAATTGGTTTATACTGACAATGATATCAAACACAACAGTAATGAAATACTGATTTGGATATTGAATTAGATATAACCTTAATTTTTGGATTGTCTGGAATTTCTGTCCTCACTTTGGTTGTTAATTTCTTTTAATACAAAGTTGGAACATAAAATATAAAGATTGAAGTCTACAGCTCTGTTTGCCTAGCTGTATTTTATTTCTCCTCAGTATAAAAGCACTTAAGCAGCTAGAGTTCATGCAAGGCTTGCAAGTACAGTACCACCCTCAGCATTATTCCTCTAAGTGCCCTAATCCCTGCATAGCCGCATCTCTTTTAGGTATATTAATATCTTTAAGATCAGTCATCTTGAGTCATCCCTCTGAGTCATCCCATACCTCCTTAGCCTGTTCCTGAGGAGCTGCAAAGCGGTCCGGGCTTCGGCTACGTGGTGGCTTTCCGCCCACTCGGGGCGCAGGGCTGGATGCAGGCTGCCGTCACATCCCCAGATGCCTCGAGATATGTGTTCAAGAACGAGAGCATCCCTCCCTTCTCCCCTTACCAAGTCAAAGTCGGGGTTTACAACAACAAGGGAGAAGGCCCTTTTAGTCCAGTGACCACCATCTACTCAGCAGAAGAAGGTGTGTACCATTGCAACTCTGCAGCAAAGCCAGTAATGACACACTCCAACAAGAGATGATATCAGTTTTAATCTTATTTTTTTATCAGATTTTGCTACCAGTTTTAGGAAAGCCAAAGCAATGCTGAAAATGTTCTGTCTAGTATGGACTGATTCTACAATCCTATTTCAAACACCTTGAAAGGCTGTGAAAACATATTTCCTCAATCAGTCTCTGACTATGATCTGTGTAGAAAAAGTTGATGCCACGCCAATTGGGATTCAGCAACATTCGAAACATTGGAAATTTGGTGACAGTTAATTTAGTTTGCTTGTTATGCCCTTATGGAGCCCTAAGCAGAATTTGATTTGGGCGCCCCTACCCATTCAATGCTGCCAATACTATTGACTGTTGTGATATTAATGCTTGATCATTCACACACCTACTGCAAATCTGTCAGCCTGCATGTTTTAGCCTTCTATTGTTTTTATTCTTACAAAGGTGGCAAACTCACAAGACTGGTCTGGTGTTAATTTGTACTTGAATCACTTGAGTCTTCACTGTGTGCATCAAAGTGACACCAGCTCTGACAGAGCCAGCTGGAATTGATTGAACCAGTGGTATTACAATTGACAATAATATAAATCAAAACACTCTTGAGGGCACTCTGGTGGCGCAGGGGCCCTAAGCAGGCACTTAGTTCATTCATGCCTGGGGCCAGCTCTGAGTAGATCAGATGAGTTTAAACTCTGGTAAACTCGTAAAAAATGATAACAAACAAACTTTAAAAGTTCTAAATAGAGCATTCACTGCCACCAGAGCACCAGCATCTCAGACCAGAACTAATGAATGACTTCATTTAGAGAAACAGTAATTTTACCCAGAAGATTAAGCTTAATGGAAACAAAATAAAAATCACCAAAACCATCTAGGTTAGTCTTTCCACTGTTCCGGCAATCACAGACTCTGGTTTGGTTAGAAAAAACCCTTAATTCAATGAGTTAGATGTGAAAAGAAACTGCTGTTGTAATGCTTCCTCAAAGTAGGGTTGTCACTGATGTTCAGGTATTGACAATAACCATGATATTTTAAAAAAAGAATATCAATATCATGTTAATAATACGTGTAAGATAATATATAGGCCTAGTGGATCTTTGTTTATCAGTTCATCTGGTGACTTTTCATCAGGGCAGGAATTTAAATCTTTGGCTGCCTGCTCCTTCAGTTTAGTTTAGCGGCCCTCAAAATCTTATATTCCCTGTGGTCACAGTGACACTGCCCCAGCAGATTTCCCCATTTTCTCCTCTGCCTCTTTCCTGTCAATACGGCTTCAGACATCATTGTCTTTTGTTGAGATTCTGACTGGGCAAGATAAAGTGAAACGCTGCACAGAGGCCTATTTCCATCTTTGTGATAAAAGAAAATTAAGTCATTATAATGAGAAGCTTTTTCAAATAACGACTTTAAGTCTATATTTTATTATAAGTCAATATTTTGAGATATTAACTTATTATTTCCATCTCATTATTTTAAGAAAGTATCTAAAAATAGTTTACATACTGTAGTAGGGAGCTGCAATGATTAATCAATTGTTAATCAATTATTAAATTAATCGCCAACTATTTTGATAATAGTTAACCACTCTGAATAAATTTTCAAGAAATAAAAGTCAAAATTCTCTGATATCAGCCTCTTAAATGTGAATATTTTGTGGTTTCTTTAGTCTCCCTGACAGTAAACTTAATATCTTTGGATTGTGGACAAAACAAGACATTTGAGGACGTCATCTTGGGCTTTGGGAAGCACTGATCAGCTTATTTCACCATTTTGCTGACATTTTATGGAACAAACATCTAATTGATCAATTGAGAAAATAATCAAGATTAATCAACAATGAAAATACTTGTTAGTTGCATCCCTAATATAGTTTATAAAAAATCACTATTAACATTTAAGTTAGTCATTATTTCTGTGGACTTAAAATCATTGTTTTATTTGATGGCCTTGATTCGCTGGCATTTGACCTTTGTGTCCACAAAAAACTGACAATACCGTACGCCAAGAGACACTGGACATAGAATGATAAAATTCTAGGCCCGCTTTTCAATAACCATGAAGTATAATTACATCTTTTGTACAGTTATGGTTACAGACTCTCTCCACACCTCCCTACACTCGTATCTTGATTACATTTCATTTGCCAAGTGTATTTAATTTTCCTCAACTTTTGTAAATATTGTGATAATATTGATTAATCCATGAATTCTTTCAGCCACAATAATAGTGTAATGAAGATTGCTGTACCACAAAGCTACTGTGACTTTATCATCTGCTTAGGATGCCATTACTCCACTATTTATAAATATATACATAGCAAATACTTGTCTATTCCTAAATTAACATTAATGTTAAATACACACACACACACACTCACACACACACACACACACTATATATATATATATATATATATATATATATATCAATTATTCATATACCTGAGATAGGATACAAGTTTTCAGGGGCGGTAATGGTGTGTTGAGTGGATAAAGTAATGACTCGCAGCAGCCACTTGCATGCAGTGGTGGCCTGAGTAGGTTTTGGTTTGGCGCTTGCACAAACAACAAAATAACGTCTGTTTATCAGGAAAAGCAGGCCACAACAACCAAGAGGTAATTATCTTTTTGCCCAGGGTCTGTTTATTGTAAAGAAAGTAGCCACAAAACCTGGTTCTTCTCCAGACACACTCATCTTATTCTTTAATGTCTCATAAACACACACATGTACAGGAAAATCTAAGTAATTAAACTATTTGAGCAGTGAGGTCATTTAGAAGAGTGTAAAACAACATTTTCCTGTGTTTGACACATGCGCCTGTTCACAAGATACTTAAAAAGATGAGAAACGTGTTCAGATGAGTGCCCTCCCATTATTATCACAATTTCTTTAGCATTAAAAATGACAGTCCTCATTTATTAGATGTATTTGTGAGGAACCTGCTACAGACCCCAAGCCACCAAGCAGCAAGTTATCATATTACACTTCTGAGTGACACAAATTCCAGTGAAAAACATTTTTCCAGGTCTTTCTGTTGGAGCACTCCTTCACTCCTCCTCACACAGTGGTGTGGTTTGAGTGGATGGAGCCGCAGTTTATTCAATAAGTCAGACTGTGAACGTGGGTGTAGTGAATCCTTCTCTTCCTCCTTATCCTGACTATCCTGTGTGCCTTTCAGAGCCCAGCAGAGCTCCAGGGAGGCTGAGGGCGAGGAGCATATCAGCGTCCGAGGTAGAGGTCACCTGGAAGCCACTGGCCTGGAGCAACAACCGCAGACGCATCCTGGGCTACGAGGTCAAACCAACACATGCCCACACAATAGGAATTATTACAAATATAGTGGACAGTGCCAACAGCTATTGAACAACACAATGACCTTTTATTATTGTCTATTCTATATAATTATTCATTCATGAAGTAAAATAAAGAATATGTGCATGAAGAAGACCTCATTTGTACAGTTACATACTGTATGGAAGCTTTATAACAAATCAGATGAAGTATAATGTGTGCATTTGTTATACGTTTGTAGCTGCAGTACTGGGGCGAGAGGCAGAAGCAGGACACAGCCAGTGTGATCAGGACAGTGGGGAATAAAACTTCAGTACTCATCAGAGATCTGGAGGGCAGCAGTACCTATTACCTGTCCCTGCGGGCCTATAACAGCGCTGGAGTGGGTCCACAGAGCAGCATAGTCAATGTCACAACCAAGAAACCACGTAAGGGCTCTCAACATATTGTGGCTGTGACTGTCTTTCTGTACCATGTTTTTCTTTGTTTATTTTCTTCCCTCTGGCTCAAGGTGCATGGGTTCCTTTGGTTTATATTTCATTTCACCAATTAGAGTAAAAGCAGGGAATATTCACTACACCAGAGCACTTTAAAGGCACCATGTGGAGGTATCTTGTTTATTGACTGTAATATTTATTGGGCGCCCCGGTGGCTGAATGCTTAAAGGGATAGTTCAGGTTTTTTATTTGAAGTCAGGTTGTATGAGAGCTTAATCCATAGTCCGTGTAATACATAAAGTAGATGGTGGTTGGGACTACCCCAGTTTGGAGAAGCAGCAGGAGTACCAGCATGGAAGCTAAGCAATGTACTGCTGTGGACCATGTCAGCAATGAAACAAATTTTAGCCACCTTAAGGTTAAGTGTGTAACTCTTAAGAGGATCTATTGGCAGACAATAATATATAATCAACTGAAAATAAGAATCCTTGTGTTTTTGTTACTTTTAGACATTTATCCACATAGACCGCAGGTCCTCTTCCATGTTCACTGCTGTTTTTCTACAGTAGCCCAGAGGGGGCAGAGTAGACACTGGCTCTAGATAGGTCCTTTTGCTGTTTTTTTTTTTTTGTTTTTTTGTTTTTTTTTGTTTTTTTTAGCAGTACATTGCTTACTGCTGCTGCAGCACTCTTGCTGCTTCTGGACTGGCTCATGGACTCACCATCTAATGTAGGTGACAACTGACTTGGTAGTATTTGATTAACAAATTTAAAACCGAATACCTTAGGTCTACACTAATGCACAAATCCATGGTTTGGAGTCCTGGCTGCAGGACCTTTTTGCGTGTCGTACCTCTTTCTTTCTTCCAACACTGATACTCTCTTCACTGACTGTCCACATGAAGGCAAAACTGACACTAAATGATCTGTAAAAAATGTTATTTTCAGTTGAGCCCTAAACATTTTCTCATTCAAGCATTTGAAAAAGCTTTTTTTGCATTGTTTACAGCCATGTTTCCATCGTCTAGAAGTCGTCTTCTTCCCTTCTTTTTGTGAGCACATTGTTTTGTTTCTCAGCGTCTTATCAACATGAATAGTGTGAAACAATGGGATGTCATATAGCCCTGCTTTTATTTGATAGACATGGCGTATCTTTGATGTAAATGCCAGTTTAATTTACAGTTTAATTTGACACGCAGGCTTAGCTGGAAAATGCTGAGATATTTCCTGCTGAGAGATTCCCCATAAATGTCTGTTAATTCCTCCTTATATTGTTTCACCTTTCTCTCTGTCGACGTTGCCTGCGTGACAATAAGTGTACGCATGTGCGTCCTTGTGCAGGTGCATGCAGAGAATGGGATTCAGACAAATCAGGGGCCAACTCATCAAAACAGCTCTCCATGGTAGCTGTGGCAAATGTGTACCATGTCATGTTAATATAGGCTGATATAAATTAATATCACCATATAATACATCTGTTACACAAACATCCAAACATAAGACCGTTCTCACTCACATCCTCCTCGAGTCACTGCTCACTCCTAACAGTGGGATGATGAACTGATAATGAGAAATCTCCTTCATGCTGAGTTGGTTCTGGACTTTACTGTTATTGACTGGGTCGCTTGTTGTTTTTCCTCCCTCCTCTTCCTCTCCTCCATCCTGCTCCCTCATCCTCCTCCAGCGCCCAGTCAAGCCCCGGTCAAAATCATGTGGAACACTTCCAACTCTAAGGTCATCCTGAGGTGGGACCAAGTACACGCTCTGGAGAATGAGTCAGAAGTCACAGGATATAAGGTAAAAAAAAAAAAAGTGGAGAGTTTTATAGTGGAAAGAGGCTGCATCTCTGACGAGTGAATGGTTTTATAGATTGTAACATTGATTGTAACAGAGAATGACAGACTGTCACTTGGTCTATTTACTCTGTTTGAGTACACTTTTTTTTCTGCACTGCACATATTTATTAATTGGGCTGTACCCGACTCAGAATTTTGTCAGTTGAATTGGATTTGGCCGTTCAATATGCAAAGATTTGTTTTTTGAGTTTAGCGCCACAGTAAAACTTATATCAGCTGACAAGCTATCTTTTACCTGTAAGACTTGTGTCTTAATGCCTCTCTTCGTCATCTGTGATGTGAAAGCATGAGACTTTCACACAGTCAGAGGAAGTAAAATGTGCTTCTGCTCATAGCTCAGGTATAAAATCTATCAGGTGTAAAAAGAGCGTTCTCCTGCAGGCCTGAGCGCTGTCAGCCACAGTCTGATGTAGGATTGTAAGGCAAATTTTGTGCATTTCCTTTACTGATAATTAAAAACACTAACAATCAATTAATCATTACTAATTAATAAGATACAAAACACACTTTTTTTCTCATTTTCATTTCAGGTTTAGGTTTCCTTATTCAACAAATTGCAAAACAATATCAAAGGAGGCACAATTACTGCCATTTCTAGACTATTAATTAATTATGGATTATTTCTAATTGGTTAAATTCTTAACAGTGTAATTAATCAATTAATGATCGATCTTTGACATCCCTAGCCCTCCATTTCTGTCACTCTTCTTGTGTCCATCACAGTTAGTGTTGTGGTTTATGCTGCTTGTGTATTAATGCAGGGTTTGTACATGTGTTGGAAATCCTTGAAAACGCTTGACTTTTAATGTAGTGTTTTCAAGGTTTGAGAAGTGCTTGGATTTTGGATTAAGTGCCTAAATCTGCTTGAAATTATAATAGTGTTACTTTCATAATAAGTCGCTCTCTGACTGAATAGTTAACTTTTTAAATAATAAATAAATATAAGTCAGAGAGCTAATTACTTTGCCTTCACAAATAAGCAAAGACGCTCAGCTTGAGCCCGCTGCCAATTGACCCGTGGCTATGCTTAAAGTGATCTGTCTTTTTGATGTGTGCCGTAGGTTGCCTTTTCATATAGCACTGGCAAAATGAAATGCGGAAATAAATGAAAGATTTCATTGGAATTGAGTTACTGGTCTGGTGATGTCAGAGGATGTTTTACTATTGCTCAGTCAGGTTAATGCAAGACTACTTACAGAAGGGACACATTGAAAATGAAATTCGTTGTTTTTTCTTTAATTTTCACCCTTCCATAGATTGCATGACAAAGCAATTTTGATTGTCTATAGAACAATTACATCTTATTTAATGTGAGTGAAATGAACTGAAATATTATTGCTGATATTTATGTGTATAATATATCTCACCAGCGTCTTATTGTCATATAAAGTTACCCTGGACATTTGTGAGTTTCCTATCTCCACTGACAGACAAAAAACCCAAAGATGCTCACTCAGTGACTACCTGTGATGATCACTCAACTCATCAACTCATGTAGCCATTATGATTTGCTGATAATAAGGAGCATCTAAACTCTTACTGTAGTGTTAACGCATTCAATTTGAAGTACAGCAGTTTACACATATTTTAACTTTTATACTTTCATATTTATTCTGCTGGTGAGTGATGGTAGCTGCATTAATTAAATTTCTGAAGTCTTCCACAAATTGGCCAACTTCTCCTTACAAATAACTAATCCCTTGAAGCCCAATGCCAACCATTATGTTAGCCATATATTCAGCCGCAGCCAAAGCTACAACTGATTTGGATTATTGCTCAAGGGGAGTCATACTGTTAGGAAATGGGACATATCCAGCCACAGAGTCAGCTGCGCTGAAATCAGATTGTGATCTTACATCCCCTTATCTCTGCTGCACCCTCCCTGTGGTGGTCCAACACATTCATTGCAGATATCTACGGTGAGATAATCCCGTTAGATTTCAGAGGCAGCACATCACATCTCGTGTGCTGTCTAAACGAAACTCGAGTTGCAGTAGAGAACCCTTGTCAATGCGTCAAGAAGACCACTCTGAAACCACTCATGTGACGCTCTGTATCTGGAGTGACTTCATGCCTCACACTGTTATCACCTCTCCCTCTCTGCTCCCTGCAGGTGATGTACAGCCAGGACAAACACAGCCGTCCCAGCGTGGTTGAGACCAACACCACCTCCTTGGAGCTGTCGCTGCCAGTCAACCAGGACTACGTCATCCAGATTAAACCCTTCAGTGAGGGAGGGGAAGGCAGCAGCAGCCGCCAGATCACCATCCCTAAGATAGCAGGTGGGACACGTGCGGAGATATTCAAGATATTCAAGGTTTAGTCTAACTCAGAAATACATGGTGGTAGAGGATTCATTACAATGTAGCTGAATAACAATAAAATTAAAGCTCCTCAGTGTAATGAAACACAAATAAGATAAATAAAAGTGGTGACAGAATGTTAAAACGTAAAAGCCAAGTACACTGTTTGAACTGTTTAAATAAATAAAAGTGAAATATGATTAAGTTAAAGACTGAAATTACCCTGAGGATAAAAAATTAAGTAAACTAGATTCTGTATATTATTGCAGGTTTCAGCTTTACTAGCAATGTCACGATATCAGATTTTCACTACATGATTATCATGGCCAAAAAACTCCATGATATTATTGTGATAGCTAGAAAATTGAGCCTATTATCTCTTTTTGGCGAATGAATTGCACTCAGTATGGATTACACAGTATGTTCAAGAGGTGCTCCATTATTTGGGGTACACATGTTTATATGTGTATTAACGTGATATCAATATTTTATTTTTTAAACCATTATTGTGAATACCGGTAGATCACAACACTCCTCAGGTGCAAACTGACAAAAATGTCATGGTTTGAGGTTTAGTCATTTCCTGTTTTATCTTCCCTTATGTGTCTTTGTCATGTAGTATTATAATGAATTGGACAGGGCATTGCTGCTCAGCCTTGCCTCCACGTTTTTCTAGTGGTTGCTTGCGTTATTGCAGAGGAAAATTCTTCACCTCAAAAGCATTTTGCCACCCTTATAAAAGGGACATCTGTAAAACTGTTGACAGGAGCCTTGAACTGCAAATTATTACCTTTGAAATTTTGATCCGTTGAGTTTTTATATTTGTAAAGTCTAAAGACTAAGTGAGGACAAGGGAGGAAACACTACTGCACATATTCAATGAGACATATAACCAGGAAGCAAACCTGGAACCTATAAACCGTTTTTGGTGATTACAACAGGCAAGCAGTTCTCATTGGTCAGTATGGGAGCCATGCTGCATCTAGCGCATTATGATACATCTGTGGTCTTTTGTGTTTCCTTCCTGTCTGTTTTCCTGTCCTTTTGATTTCTCATTAGCTTCACCTGGCCCTTATAAGCCCTTTGTGAATTCAGTGTTTGTTGCTCTTTCAGTTGTCAGGTTGTCTGTGTCTGCTCCCCAGTGTTCCCCATTTTTCTGTTTTTGTTCTGGATTATACTTTGTGGTTTTTGGACTCTCGTTTTTCACTCTTTGTTGCACTGTTGTTTGTTTGTTTTTTTGCCTGAAATCCTCAGCCACCTTTTATTATTTTTCTTCAGTTCCACCTGCCATAAGTTTATCAAAGTCACCTTTTGTTCATTTACTGCATGTGTACCTTTTTGCATTTTTGGGTCCTCCTCTGAACTGAACATTGACACGAAGACAACAAAGACACATAAGGAAAGACAAAACCATGAAAAAAAAAACAACTGGATTTGAAACATGAAAATGATGTTTGTGAAACGTCACAGTGAAAACACATGAATTCAGTTGAGCTAGTTTTGAGTCTGACACCCATATTCTGGTGTTTTTAGCATATGTAGTATTATTTTGGCTATCTTCTCTCTGGGACAATTTCAGAGAACTCCCACTGACAGACTGAGACATTGTTTCTATTAATCAAAGACCAGTGTGTGGGTCTAAAAATATTCTATAGTACTTAAAACACAACATGGTCTATAGCTGCATTGCATTTTGGTCTTTTGAGGCAGCTGCCTGTAGATAAATTGCTAACTCTGACTCTACCACTGTTTTTTTCCCCATTAAATGTTGGTGCAGTATGGTCTACAAATAAGCCTTTTCCCTTTGAAAGTATGAATGTTGTGTTTACTGTTGTCTTGGCTGTGAAATAGTCTCTTTTCCACAGACTGAGAAATATATATATTATCAAGCATCTAAATGGGCTCAGACATACAAAGAATATTACCAGCAGCTGGTTATTTAAGGGTGGATATTTCTTTTTGAATCAAACTGTGTCTGTTGCTTTGCCCACCACATGTGCAGGTCTTTGAAAGTCGGCTTGCTCCAGAGCTGAGCACAGCGTACCAGTGCCACCTATTGGTAGAGTTGTGTACTCACACCTCTGTACCGCTTTGTGCTGAATGTATTTTATAGTTGGCTCACTTATTATTTTTACTGTCATTATTTATTCAGTTGTATTTATTCAGTAATTCCTAGACCACACCAGACATTGAAAGGTAACTTTGACATTTTTCAACCCAGAATCTTTTTCCCCATGTTTTTTTTTTTTTACTAATGGGGACAACAATATTTGAAATTGGTCCAGTACTGAGGGGGAGCGCTGTAGCAACAATGTAATCCCTCCAGGCAACAGCACCGTTCAGACTGTGCCCAGTAAAAGTGCTTGTTTTTGCCACTGACAGGCTCAGATTTGTGTTAGAAGTTTCCAAGAACATTAGGCGGCATTAGGAGGATGGCAAAAAATGCTTGGCTGGTAAAACATAAGGTCAACAAAACACCCGCTACGGCTCATACTGTAATGTAATTAAATGTTAAGAATAATATAGTATAGCTACGACTTTATCTGTGGTCCTTTCAAACACCAGTGAAATGTACTCGTCTATGGCAACTATTTTTAAACTATTTTTAACTCAACTGTTTTTAAAGGGTAAGATACATTTCGTTTAATCAGAAACGACTGTTTTATGGCTCTCATCAAATTAACAAGACTCCTTTTACAAATCAGTAATTTTAACTCTGTCTTTGTCATCTTCACTCAGACTTGATAGAAGCAAAATAAAACTGACCAAAACTACCTCGGCTTGACTTTCCACTGTTCCCACAATCACAAACTCTGGTTGTCTGGTTAAAATAAACCCTTCATGCACTCCTTTTTCACATCTAACACAGAGATTTTAGGATTTTTTCCAACCAAACAACCAGAGTTGGTGATTATTGGAGCAGTGGAAAGACGAGCCAAGATGTTTTTGGTGAGTTTTATTTTGTTTCGGTCAAGTTTAATGAATTTAATGAAATTTAAAATTTAATGAATTTCCCCTTGGGGATCAATAAAGTATTTCGTATCGTATCGTATTCGTTTGAATGGCTGACTATGTTAAAATTACTGAGTTTGGCAAGAGCAGTTGTTACTGGTTAAACAAAGATTTCAAAGTGTAAAAAAGGTTTCTCTCTGTGTAATGATCCATTTCATAATGTTGTCAAGCACTTATAACAACAGTCTGAGCCTGTCAGTGGCACTTTTAGTGGACTTACTTTGACAGTACACAGCTGTTCAGAGGGATAATATTGCAGCTCAGTTTCATTTCAGTGCTTTCACTCAATACTAGACAAATTTGAAAATCTGTAGTCCACATTAGTCACAAAAACAATAGAAAATATGGTTCCAGTGGTTTCAGGTTGAAAAAGACCGAAGTTACCCTTTAAGAATACAAGAACAAACAGCTATTGGATTATGATTTGTCTGTGTATTTCAGGCTCTTTAGCCGTGGGTGCAGCACCGGACTCTTCTGCATTTTCCATGGTCAACCTCGCAGCGCTAATCCTCACAGCCAGGACTGTACTATGACAAACATCTGCAGGAACCAGGCGCTGCAGCTGCTTATTAAGAGGAGAAACAGCAGGTCAAAGACAGCAAGAGGCTGACAGCCACATTTCCACCTGCTCCCTGTCCTACCCTACTGTGTCTTTCCTCTTTCTTTCCACAGAGATCTCTTTGTGAGCAGGATTCTTTTCCTCCACCTTTCTAAAGGAGGTACTGAAAGGAACCGGCTCTTTCAGAAGTCGCTTTTTGGAACTGAAAGGACACGTGACTTGACTGTAGTCTCTTTGAAGACGTTTCTTTCATTGCTCCCTTCTAACCAATGGATATTCTCACATGGTTTTAACCTTGGAGGCTCAGTGCTGTGTGATGCACAATAGGACGTGTATATGTTTGCTCTGTGGGACTGTGCAGGCTCTGTTTAATGGATATGTATGTACCTCTGGACTTTTTTTCTTGGATGATGGGATTTTATTTTACCTGAGGATGGAGGAGACCTAAAGCACTTATAATGCTCATATTTATGTGAGTAAAGTCATTTCCCTCCTGTCTTTGGACTCTCTTTGGGAAACTTCTGGCACTGCTTAAGAAGGAAAACCAACTGTTACTAATCCCTGCAGAGGAACAGGGAGCTAAGCCTCATTGCTTTATGACAAACCAGAATTTGGGACCTTTGTAACTTTGCCTGGATTTTATTCACGCTTTTACGTTGCACCACATTACATCCAAACCTCAGAGTTGCCATGAAACTGACTGTAACCAAAGGTATTGAGCCCACAAGGTTCAGTTCCACCTGTTGTATCTTTGTGAGAAAACGCCACGTGTAGGCCCCCCAATATGGCTTCCATTGTAAACAGCAGACTTGTGTTGATTAATTGATGTCTGACCTTCCTCCCTCGTCCATGATAAGTGTGTAACAACAGTGTGAGATGCATTGTTGGACACTGTGTGTATGAAATCCTCAGGTCCCAAATGAGCCTTAAGTCTTATGATTATTGTCCATGTTGTTATTATTCCAGAGCTGTTTTATTTATTTTACCCCTTCTGTTTATCCGCACTGTATTTTGGCTCACTCATGCTATAATTTATGAACAACTGACCTTACTGTACTCTAGGTTGAGATTTTTCACTTTTGTTACTTTTTAGATCATATTTTTTGGGCATTTTGGGCTCAGAAACAACATGCCTTTCTCCTACGTCTTTCATGATGAGCATTGTAATACAGTACAAGTGGCAGTGATTACTGACTTTTCTAACATAGCTTATTACAAGGTGGGGATGGTATTTTACTGTCAGCTGCTGTTTGGCATGAGATTGGTCAGTGTACGTACCTACGTTGCTTAGGATGTCTGAATGGATCGACCTGCTTTTAATAAACATAATGCCATTTTCCTCATTTCTTTCTTTGGCGTCAGAAGAAATGGAGAGGTCGGGCCTCATCAGGCTGTCAGAAGTAAAGCTCTTATGGTCTTACTCAGCAGATGGTGTTTGCTCTGGAAAAAGCTATGAAGTGGACTTCAAGGTAAGAGTTTTTTTGTCAAACCATTTTTTCCATGGACAAGAATAAACTTTCGGTTTCAATGGGAAAGTCACACTTAAAGAACCCACATAAAGTACAGCAATAAATAATCCGAAACCACTGCTTCTACTAAACAGACTCAGTGATAATACAAAGTCAAACCTCTGAAATAATAAAAGTCAGTGGTCTAATTTTATTTAAGTGATTGCGATTATAGTGCAATCTCAACAAGCAAATAATATTTTTGCATGTCTTTGTAGAGGATATTGTTAAAGCAATCAGAGTTTGGGGTGGAAACGTAAGTAAACTAGTAGAAACTCTGCAGCACTGAGTTTAACCAAACAATCCTGTAGCTGTGTCAGACCTGTGAAAACCTTTCAGCCCATCTATCTTCACAAGAACTGATTAAAGACTTTGTTAAATGTTGTTAAAACTCATTTGCCACGCTAATTATAATCAACATACATCTGATAATAATGAGAACAAGTAGTTTCTGTTTATTTCAGTGTCACTCTGTGTCCCAACATCTTCAACTCAGAGGAGCAAGAGAGAAAAAGAGCAGCACTTTTCTACTGATTCTCTTCATCAAAATTTTGAAAACAGATCCTCCTAAGTGCAGTCATTATCTGCAGACCTATACCTACAAACTCTGAGTTTGTCGCCTGCTTGAGATTTGTTTGGTGCTCTTCACACCCACTGCCCTCACAGGGAAGACAGCATCAATGCTGAGTTTCTTTTCATTTTATGTGCTGTATCAGTCTGTGATCTATAACACTACGTAAGCAACTTCATCTAAGTTTTACCTCACTAACTACAGTTTGTAACTCTCTTTTCATTGAATTAACTTTCCAAGAGCCTTTTTTTCTCCCAATAGTTGAGCAAAAATTGCAAGAAAGACAGTTTTTTGCACCTTCAGAAAAAACAAGTATAAATGTGTAAGAAACTTCAAAACTTATTTTATACTGCATTATTTTTTCATGATTGAAAAATACAGTAGCTGCACTTCATCATGGGGCCAAGAGGAACACACACACACACACACACACACCAGTTGTGAAAAGGCAAACACAGATATATAAAAGAGATCAAACAGGGATTCCCTTCTCATCTTGTTCTTTTATTCTTTCTCTCTTCTTTATTCATTTCGAAGGAATGCAAGTACAATGTACAACAAAGACACGGCACCAAGCAATGGAGAGCAGCAGAGCAGAAGAGATGAAGCTGCTGTGGAGGAGGAGGAGGAGGAGGAGGAGGACGCTGTACAGACAGGAGAGGGCCAGGTTTAAGGGTCAGCCAGAGGTCGTCCAATCAGACTACGGCACCAGGTGTCTCAGCCACAGCCAAATGTCTGCAACAATCCACAGTCTGGTTATTAGTTGTCAGACTTCCATGGGCAGGCCTTTTCTGGACAGAGGAGGGTAAGTTTGACCTTAGATGTTGATCCAAGTGTGATTTTGCCCTTCAGTGAACATCAGTGAGAAGGAATACAGCTAGGTATGCTTGATGTTGGCGCAAAGCTCTCTTCTTTTAGGTAACTGGTGCCCCTAGTGTACCTCAAGCCCATGGCCATTAACTACTTTACATCTTCACAATCCACCAAACGGCACCAAATATACAGTACAAAGGTATGCATGGCTGCATTATTTTTTTCCACTGTCCAGTTTGACACCCACATCCATGATTAACCATCACTTTAAGGAGTTTGGAACCAAAATATGAAACACAACGGGAATTACACTACACGTGACCGTTGACAGTCAAGTTTAGTGTCTGAAAGCCAAAGTTGTACCTCGGTAAAACCCTCATAAACCTGACATGACAGCTTTAACATTGTTTGTCTTGAATTGAATGAATTTGCAGCTGCTTGTGTTTCGATTTCTTTAGAAAATGTGACATTTGCAAGGAAACTGAATTTTTGCAGTTAATGTTAAAGACACCATAATTAAAGGGAAACTTTGCCGTGTCAAGTTCATGCATTTTGACTTTCTGGCACTTCTGTAATTAAAAGTAGCTTGTTTATATAAAGTTATTTCATACAAAATCAGAGTTTGTACAATTTTGACCGCTACCATAATTGGCACACTACATGTCTATGGCATCCCGCTAACATTCATGGACCAAATCACACAAAACTACAAGTTCAGAGATGCTGCTCCTACTGTATATTTTATTTATAACACTGTATGTAAGAATATTGGAAGGGATCTGGGGTCGTATTACAGAAACTTCTTATCTTAAGATTTAAGTTAAAAGAGTCTAAAATAGGATTTTTCCCAATTTGGTATTACAGATGCAAATCCTAACAAACTTTAGAAATCATATCTTAATTTATCCTATTTATTTTACGTTTGGAAATCCTAAACACTCAATCCAGCATTGCTTGTCAACTTTTTTCTGTTATGTAGCAACAGCACTACTTTTCTCATTTTGCTGAGCTAGACACCTTTAAATGTTGTTTTTCTCATTGAAACATTCTCATACAAAGATTGAAGCATATATGAAACATAGATTGAAACAACATGGAGCAAAAATAACAATGGGAGACAAAAGACAGTGTGCTAAGACAGTCTCCGCTATGTCCTGCATCAGCCATATGGATAAACAAGTAGCTAACATTGCCATTAGCTACTACAGTAATAGAACACCACTGTTAGCAAATGATACCATTAGCAGCTGTTAGCTAACACTAGCTAGTAAGTAAGTTAGCTACCACTACAGGTGGAAAAGTTTAAGTTGGGACAGTTAACAGTTTTTCTAAAGTAAGGGGAGTTTATTTAAATTTTGGGAAGTTTGGATGCAAGTGTAATATACATTTTTTTTAATCTCAAATTAGGATAGGAACATTCGCTGCGGAATCACATACTACCCACTGTATGGCCTATCCAAAATTTGCACTATTGTTTAACATACTTTTGTGTAAATAAACCAAAGTATGTATCTTTTTGGATGCATTGCTCAGCATCTATCACAGCAATTCCAGAGAGCATCCTTGCTGGTTGGAGTGTCAGACATGTAACTATGGTAACTGGTGCCAACAATGAACCAATTTGTACAATTTTGTATATTACCCCTATCAAAGTGAAACCTTACCTACATTTAAATTGAAGCCATTTTGACATCATGCCAGAGTGATTGTCACTACTGGATTGCATTTTTCCAGTGTAGTGTCCAGTGCTTGCATACTGTAATACAGTTGTCTTTCACTGGAAGTAGTATGCACCTTGCATACTATCATCACATCATAGCTTTTTCCCAAAATTAGGCCCGAATCCTAATTTCCATGGTTACCTAACAGTTAAGATAGGATCTGTAGTTAAGAGGTTTCTGTAATACAGCCCCTGATGCATAATACCATTTCTGCAGGCTAAGTTGAAAGATTAAGATTTGTTGTACAGTGACCAGAAGGGAAAGAATATCAGTCACCACAACTGAATGTAAGCACGACAGTCCTACTTCATATTTCTTTACAGGAAAATTCAATTAAAAACAACCTGACATGTAAGATGTAAGACAGCACCAGTGGCTAAAAACGAGCTGTTAAAGGGTTGTAACTGAAGGCGGAAACTGTAGTCATTGTGCTGAACAAAACCAAGTGAATTATGTGCTTGATATTTCCCACTTTTTCTGATGAATACTCTTCATTTCCTTTTAGGAAGCTTAATTTCCTTTTTTATATTCCAGAGCTCAGATTTGTGAATAATTCGGCCTTTACATCTTTGTGATTTTCCAGTTTCTTTCATAATCCCGGACGTCATGATCCATCCTTCTTATGAGTTAATATCCATATTACTCAATTACAATTCAATAATGCAAGAAATGATCATGCAAACATTATTTCAAATACTAGTTTTACTGATGCAGCAGCCCATTCTGTGACTTGAACAAGAGGGGTGTGAGCCTACTCTATGTATTTACTACACAAAATGGCCAAAGTGGTATTCTATCCAGCTGATTTCTGAAAGCATATCTAATAATAAAGGCTGGGAGAGGAAAGAAACCGGGCTCATTCTGAAACATCAGCATGCTCAGAAAGTATGTTGCCACCATCATTTGAATAAATACAACAGGTACAGCACCTAATGTTCAGACGCATACAGAGAAATTCTCAGAAAAGTCCAATCAAAAGTCCATCGTGATTCAGCAACTCGAGTCATATCCTTTCATTTGTGCCACTCACACATTTTACAGAATCTTCAAGATTGAGACAGAGAGAGGGAAGTATCATGATCAGACCAACTCTGACTTTGGTCCTTTGCGAACACTTGAAAAAAGTCCACCAGAGGACCTGCATGATGCTTTCTGCTCAGTGCATCCTCATCAGTCAGTGTGACAGGGGTGGGACAAAGCTCATTTGTTCATTTGACCAGCTATGCAAGAGTGGAAACTAAAAGTAGGATTCATTCTGCTCTCACTAAACCGGGCTTCACTGGATGCTTTAACAGCACTGCAGCTACCTGCATGTAATGGATTCTACTAACAAAGTGTAATCACACACACACACATACAGCAGGAATCTGATGATTTGTTGTTTTTCAGTACAGCAGGACAGACATGTAGGAGACTATGTGCATGAGCATTTTTTTTTTTTTTTTTTTTTTTTTTGTCTTATTCCTGTTTTCCAAATGAAACTGTCTGCATGGAATGGGTACCAACATGACGAGTGACTTTGAATTATTCCAGTGTGAATGAGTGCACAGATTATCCAAACAAACCCCTTCTGCACTAATTCCCTTTGACCTTTGAGGAATACTTAAGCAAGTGGTTTGAATGTAGAGGCCCTGAGAGGTTTGCAGAGAATTTAGTTGGATTATCTCTTTAATTGCTCCAGATGTTTGGATTTTTGGTGGCATACTGTCGACCAATCGAGGACCATGAAGGATGTTTACTCTTTTTCTTCTTCTTGCTGCATGACACAAATGATTTCAACAGTGAGTGTTTGGATAAAAATAAAACATAAGAATTTAAAAGAGTCTTGTTTCATCTTTGTGTGTGCGTGACTGTGTACAAGAGGCTCCATTTGAGCGCCACTGGCAGTAGTCTATCAGAAGGGATGGTGGGTAGGTACTGGGGCACTGACGCTTCTGGTCCAAAGGGGGGCACTCTCATCTCAGGAAATCAGGACTGCAGGGAAGAAAGAAAAAGAGACAGTCAGCCTTAAATCCCTCAAAGGGGAGGTTGTGTGAGGCTAAATCTTGGCCAGATATTATCTTTTAGAGTCAAGATGGCACCCTGTACCTCTGATGCACCGTGTCGATCCTCAGTGGACGATTCTGTTTCCCTGACAACAACTGCCTTGGTCACCTGCATGTCAGGATGCTGCTGCTTGGCTTCTTGTATTGCAATAGCCAAAGCCTGCAAGGAAAGAGTGAACTGTGGATCTTGTATAAAATGAATCATAGGAACACTTTTTTAACTTCTCGATTTTTGTTGATTTCTGTGTTTTATGGCTCAAGGATCTGAGGTTAAAGCTCCTATTCATGGACTCAGTCAAGATGAAAATGATTTATTCTGACTCCTCTGAATTGCAGCACTGAAGCAAATAAGAAAAGAGTCAAAAAAACAACCCCCCAGATTTAATAAAATGGAAAAATATGATTCAAAAAGTAGAAGTTATTGAGAAAGCTACTCACAAAGCAATAAATATGGAAGGTGCGTTTGAGAAAAGGTGGATTTTAATGATGAGAAGTTATACCTACATCATTAAAATGGCATGTATATAACATTTGTGTGATATATTATGAATGTATTTAATGTGTGTAGTATCCAACCTGTCATATTTCCCCCCTCTTCTTTCTTTCTTATGTTTGCTTGTTTAATTTAATATGAAAATAGTTCATGAAAAAAAATGAAGTATTAGAAAGATAACAAAGTTCCTATTCAATAACAAAAATTAAACACAATATCAATTCAAGACAGACAGATTTTTCTACACATGGAAAGACACTTTTAGTGTTAACAATTAACAATTAGTCCATTGTCTAGTTCAAGCCTCTCAAATGTGTTAATCTGCTGCTTTTCTTTGTCTGTATTATTGTAAACCTTAGGGTTGACTAAGTTGTGAAACTGCACATTTTTTAGATGTCACATTGGACTTTTTTTCACTATTTCTTAATATTTTGTAGTCTAATGATGGATCGAAAATAATCGCCAAAGTAACCAATAATGAAAATAATTGTTAGTTGCAGCCCTGCTCACAAAGAACAGTTGATTTCATTTCATTCGTTCGCTTAATGCATTTGTTCAACATCTGAAATGATTAAAGTAGGCTGATGTTGATATTAATGTTTGCAAAAATGTAAAAACTATGATGTACTGTATGCAGGAAGGTTTAATCAATTACTTTTTAACATGGCAATGTTTAAATTCTAAACGATTTTAAGTGTTTAATAACCTGTTTTAAAATACAGGTTATTAATAGTTCCAAGACCAAAATAATAAATAATTAGAATAGAAGATTAGAAATGTAGAGTTTTTCTTGTCCACAAAGATCCAACAAATCTAATTCAAATACTACGACACCCAAAACCAGCAACCCGTGCACACTTTACTGTGTCATTCACAGTTCATTTGTTCCTGTCAGCTCACCTGTTCTTGGTCGACATCATCGTCTCCTGTGATAATGATCCTCTTCTCGATCCTGGTCTCTGAGTATCCTCCTTTCACCGTCTGCAACACACAATGACTTTTCTTTTAATAGCCTTCAGGAGTCTACATTTAACTCAGAAGAGATGAGCTGCACCCCCGCACGTTGCAAAGTCCACTTAAACATAATTATACATCAACGTAACTTCTACTTCGGCTTTTCTACCTTGGTGACGTGAGTGGTTGCCGAGGTAACATTTTCAGTGACAAGGATGGGCGACCCCGACGCCTCTCTGCCAAGACTGCTCATGTGCACCTGAGAAGAAAAAACAGCTGGCAGCATTAGACAAACTCTGCATTCGTTACATGAACACAGATCATAAGACAAACAGTATTTTTGTTTTTATATAATTTGAGGACATCCAATCAAGGCACACATTTATAACACACTTTATTCATGCCTTGCTCGTGTCTGTAAGTAGGTTTAAACCCTGGGGAGCAGGAGGGACTGTGCTGCAGGTTGAGTTAAATTGGAAAGGTCCTTCTGTTTGTACTCACAGGGGACACACTCTGTCTCGTAGAGTAAGAAACTTCACTCAGGCCGCTGATACCATGATCCTGAAACAGACAAATTCAATTATGTGACTTGTATGTAGTAATACTTAATGTTTTGCAACATAATTAAACTATTTTTTAGTTCTTGTTCCACCAAATTTTTTTTAGCCAAAATATTCTCACTTAAATATCCAACTAACCTGATCTGTGAACTCCACAATGGTGGTGGTGACCTCTGACCCGTTGGGTTGAGTCTCCGTCCTGACGTCCGTCTTCCTCACTGTTGGTGTGGGCATGACATCACTGGCCTCTCTGCTCAGCGGTGTGACGGCAGAGACACGACTGTGCGAATGATCTCTGTCCACTGATGACGACACCGGCACTGACCTCTTTGGTTTTTTGGGCACTACAGGCTGAAGTGAGAGAAAAATAAAACAGTTTTAGTATTTGCTCATCTGACAGATGAGCTTAAAGATGCGTTGCCTTTGACTTGAATTCAGTGTGAAAACAAGCTTCAAAAGGGGCGAGAGTCAATTGATGTAAAGTTGAAAGCACTTTTCTTGCAAAAATGAAGATATTAAAAATGATGAAGTGATTTGCTGGCATCTGAAGTCAGCTGGCCAGTCTGGCAGTTTTTTAGTTTTTAAGTGTATTACATGTGTGCCTTGATAAATAAGGCAGTAAATTCATAATAAAGTAGTTAAATACAACTTTTTTTGTCTCCTGGTGTTTAATTAAAAATAGGCCATTAAAAATTATTAATAATTATAGATATTGATTTAAATAAAACATTTTATTGTGTTACATATTTCAGTAATATCATCCAGCCCTAATTTATATGACAATGTAAGGTAAGATGATATATACAGTTAAAAACTGTACATTTTAAACTGTAAAAGTCTAATCTATAATGTAAGTTTACAGGTATTTTAGGTTACTAATAAGATAAAAGGGGAAAAAACAGGAAGGAGAAGAAATGAAGGATCTTTCCTCATAAAAAACATTAAACTCAGAACACATTGCCTGTCAGTGTTCCTAACAGCCAATTAATGTGTCCTTTACATTGAACAACAGTCAACACAGAAAAACATTAAAATCTGTGACAAACACCTCGGGTGTGATCACACTACACCACACACCTTTTTTTTTTTTTTTTATTTGAACCACAGTGGAAATGTTGTCGCTGTTCTATTTTTATGTTTTTGTATGTTTCAGGATTGACCAACCACTGCACATGACTGCAACTAAGCTTGTAAACAAAACACACATGAACTCGTCAACAGCTCACTTTAGTGGCCTGTCATCACACTTTGAAACTTGGGTGGCACTAAGAAGGAATATGGTGATGGTGGTGGCAGTGGTGGTTGGGGAATCCAGCCTTATTTCCTGTTGTTTGCACTCTTTTCTTTTATTTATTTCCCCTGTGCTTCTAGTTAAAAACACAGAGAGGTATGAAACACTTGTATGTGCATTTTTAGGTGACTAAAAATAGCATCGTTCTTGTTACCTGCCAGAACACATCAAAATAAAGGAGCAGAAGTCTGTAAGTGCTCCACACACACACTCGATATGAAACAGTACCTGCACATCTGGCCGTTTGACCTCTGGTCGGACGTCTTCAGCCTGGATGTGTTTGGCTGGAGGGCTGCTGCTGGCTCCTCTGGACAGAGGGGCCGACACTAATGGAGGAGGTGGTTCAGGCAGGCCCTGCTGCTGCTGCTGGAGCAGGTCAATGCCAAAGCATAGACCTCCATCAGGTGACAGATCCCTGTCTCCCAGTTCTGACATGCCCCTGGAGAACTCCTCCATGCCTGTGTGCAGGTCCGTGAGGACGGTGAAATCGACTTCGGCCTCCAAGCTGGACGTGGAGCTGACCGTGATGCTGGAACATTTGCGCTCGATGCCCAGGTGGGTCTCCTTCAGGTACAGGATCTCGTGGTCCTGGTCGTCCTCAGAGACAGAGCCCAAACGTCTCTCCCATGGTTCCCTCTGCAAAAAGAGTGCAGCACATTTATTACAATGAACACTTGAATCAACCAACACCAGTTTGACTGATATTCCCCTGAGTGAACAATAAAATAAACATTATTTATGAAAACTGAAAACATTAAAATATCCTATCAAAATGACCAATATGCCATGTGGTACACAAAAATACATGAAGTAGGAAAATAAATAAAAATGGATTTATCTGTTTTTGTAAACGAACCCTTCATTTACTGATATAATCAAAGAATGTGAGCCACCGAAAAAAAAAAACTTTTTTGCATTTCTCAATATAAACAAAAATATTATAATTAAGATTTAGTCATTGTGTAATATTAGCAGTTCAAAATCATGTGTTTTGAATTCTGGTGGTGGCGTTTCCCCCGTTCATTAGATGTTAAATTTACTGGCCCTGGTGCTTTTAATGAAAGCAGAATGGCAAACTTCTGCAGATAAACATTAACACACTAATGAAAACATCTTGAAGAAAAAAATGTGGTAAATAACTAAGTGTAGTTTGTTTAGTCTTTTCCAAAGATGTGGTGGCTAAAAATGTGGAAAACCCATTAAGAGAATGGTGGAGCTGAGAGATGACTCACTGAGGCTTCGTTGAGAGGCTCCTCATGAATAGCGGGTGTGGGAGGCGTCTCCTGTAAAAGAAAAACAAACACCCAGCAGACATTAATAAAAAAACAAATACAGCTGCATCGTATCATACAAATTACAACAACCACAAACCATGATACCTATCTTATCTATACTAGCTAATGAGTGTGTAAATTTTATCAGAAAAGCAGAGAGCAGAAATGTTGATAACTGTATTTTTTGTTGACATGATGTTTGATAAAAGTAGTATTTGTCAAATTTAGAGAAAGTATGTTTACAATGTCTCCAACTGACACCGTTTACACTAATTGCTTTCATACCAAGTGGAGCTTCCAGCATCATTATTTGTTAAATGTAAACACCTCATTCATCCACTAAGGTTTATTTTAAAGGGACAGCTTTCGTTTTTTTGAAGTTGGGTTGTATGAGGTACTTATCGATAGTCAGTGTATCACCTATAGCAGATGGCTGTTGGCACACCCCCAGTTTAAAGCAGAGTTAGTACCGGTGTGGGAAGTTAAGCGACGTACTGCTGTGGAAAGGGTCAGAAGAAAAACGTATTTTAGCCACATAAAAAAGGCCCACCTACAATAAAAACTAACTAACTAACTAACTATGCTATATTCAAAATGTTTTCATGGCTTTACCTTCACCATCAGACAGCCTTTTTCAACAGGAAACCACCATTATATAAGACAAATATCACTCTCTCCAAAGCAACCAGACTCCATTGTGAAGTCATTTTACTTCACAGATCACTGAGGTTGCTGAACTACTGCTGCCTCGATCTGTTAGTTTGTTTGGGTTATTACGTGACTTTGATGAATCTGAACTAAGCTTTTAAAACACAGTAACACAAACAAACTAACTGATCAAGGCAGTTGTAGACCAGCAACTTCCATGTTCTGTAAGGTAAAATTACTGATTTCGCTTATGGAGTTTGGTTGATTTGGAGAGATTGATTTTTGGCTTATATAATGACAGTTTCACATCAGAAAAGGTCAGCCTAAAAATCTATATCAGTACACTCTATGTTTAGAATATTTTTTCTGCTTTACTGACAGGAAATCACCAATATACAAGCCAAATATGACTCTCTTCAAAGCAACTACACTGCATGTACACTGCTGCCTTAATTGGTTAGTTGATCTGTGTTATTGTGTGACTTTGGTGTTTTAAAGGGTTATTTCAGATTCACCAAAGTTACACAACAACACAAAGTGTTTTTTGCCAAAGGAGTCTGGTTGCTTTGGAGAGAGCTTTGGTTTGTATGGAAGTGATTTCCTGTAGGAAAAGTGTATTTGCGAGCAAGGTAAATCAGTGAAAATATTCTAAATATAGCGTACACTTAAACTGATATTGATTTTTTTAAGTAGTTTTTTTAGGTAGGTTTTTAGGTGGCTAAAATACATTTTGCTGCTGATCCTGTCCACACAGCGCACTGCTCAGCTTCCTACACCTGTACTCCAGCTGCTTCTTGTGGTGTATCAACCTCCATCTACTGTAGGTAATACACTGACTATGGAGAAGTACCTCATACATTCCCACTTCAAAAAACATCTAACTATCCCTTTAAACTTACACAATAAACACATATGAGAATTCCCAGAGTCTGTAAAGCTTAAGGCTACTGAAGCATGCGCACAGGGTATAATTCACAGGTTGACATCATTAAAAATGACTGCAAGTGCAATGGTAATGCCATGCACTGAGAGGTTAGATTTTTCAAAAATCCCTTGCAGGAAAAAGGTATTCATATTCGTAAATGCAGCATATGAATGCCTAAGCCCTGAAGAGGTTTGGCAGCTCTGCAGCCTGTGATTACATCTAATCGCCTTTTTCATTTTCTGCTAGTGCTACAGAGGTGCCAAGGCAGAACATTTGCTTCAAATGCCCTTCTCAGCCATTTATAAAAAGGATTTAAATTATGTGAAAAAGAGGTTTCAAAGAAAAATGGTGGAAAGGTCTTGCGCTCCTTGCAACAGCAGCCACCTTTATCCTGCGTGTGAGGATGTTGGAAGGAGAGACCAGGCAGGTGTTAACGTGACAAGTTAAGGTGGGATAAAAAAGGGACGCCTAAAGCTTAAGCATTGTGAACTTTTGCTTAAAGGCCCGAAGCGTTCTGAAATGGCCAAGCAGATGTCAAGCTTTGCGGAAGGGGAATAACGGAAAGCAAAAAGCTCTCTGAGGCCAATGATGCGATGCGAAGGAACGTGAACTTTTGCTTTCTTATACACAGCATGAGTTCTGAAGTATGTGTGTGTGATTTTTTTGTTTTTAGATGGTAAAAACAAGATTTGAACGACATCGCCTGAAGCTCATGCAATGTTTTACTTTCCGATGATGGACAAACAGGTTTAGGGGGCAGATGGTTTACCGCTTGCTTCCTCTTGGCTGTTTCTTGGCTGGGCGTCCTGTGGTGGACGTGGCTGTTGTCCATGTTGCTCTGTCTGTCGCGGGACCACTGTGTTTTCAGAGGGAGAGTTCGAGGGGGAGCTGTTGGAAATTTGGCGGCAGAGAAGGGATTCTCTTTAAACTCTGAGCTGTTTTGAAAATGATCTTCCTGTACTCCTCTTGTCCACTGACTCTGTCTACAGTCTCTGAGCTCCTGTTGTCCAGACAACTCCTTCTTAATCTGTTGATGGTATTTCGTGGCTCCTGTATTTTCCTCGACAGCATCTGTGGCAGACTGCCGTACAGTATAATCATCCACCCAGGATTCGTCTCTTGATTTTGTCATCTGTACATCCCCCATCGCACCGAAGACGCCTCTATCAGACTGACTTTGAGGGTTTACAACACTTTTGTTCTCCTTATTCAAAGACTTCTTTGATCTCTGTGGCTTTAGAGGAACTATTTTTGTGACTTCCGAGGGTGAGTTCCCTGTTTTGTTGCAATCTTTCGCTCCCGTGAGGCTCGGGTCTTTTACTTTCCGAGTCTCACAATGCCTCGCGTCACTCTCGATTCTACCCCCGCTGCCCTTTGGGAGAGAATCGACAGCCGGAGTTTCAAAGGTCTTTGGTCTCTCTCGATGAATATTGTGCTGGTGCTGACAATGCCTCATTGCACCTCTCTGTCTGTCAGGTGGAGATCCATATCCATTTTCTTGGACGTCATTTCCCTCTAATACAGAATCATAGTGTCCATTAGTTGCTACTGTTTCGTCCATATCTGTTAGTCCTGCGGCCGTAAAGTCTGTCTCCTGTTTCAGTGATGTTCCATGTCTAGTTTTTAAAGAGTCTTTCTGTGTTTGACAATCGTTTCATATTTGCTTCAGTCCAAGGCATCTTACTCTTTTCCAATTTAGAGTATGTATCCAGCGCTCCTTCACAAGCGTCCTGCTTGTCAATCAATTTGGCATCAGCGGTCGCCTATGTTGACATAGAGTAAACAGTTGCATTAGCCTAGCTACTGTAGATAAACTGCTCTTCCATCTGTGATAGCATTGCTACCCCACTTAATAGACCTTTTTTTTTTTTTTTTTTTTTTAACAACCATTTTGACATGAATAGCAGTGTAAACACAGGTGTTACCAAGGATACTAATGAAGGTTTTATTCCATTCAGGTCAAACAAAGTCAGGCCGGAGTCAGGGGTAGTTCCGATTATTTGATGTGGGGTAGGTATGAGGGTCTGCAACAAAAGTTATTTTAGTCACTTAAAAAAGGTCCACCTAAAAAAAATAAAGCTTAAATGTACAATATATTTAGAATATTTACACCACTTTACCTTGCCATCAGACAGCCTTTTGTGACGGGAAACCAGTGTTATAAAAGCCAAATATCACTCCCTCCAAACCCACTGAACACCACTGGCAAAGTCAGCCATTTTACCTCACACAATATGGGAGTTAATGATCTACCGCTGCATTGATCTGTTATTGTGTGATTCATGTGAATCAGAGCTTTTCTTTTATAACATCAAAATCACACAATAACACAAATAAACTAACAGATCGAGGCAGCACCAGACATGCAACTCCCTTGTTCTGCCTGGTAAAATGACTGATTTCTGCAGTGGAGTTTGGTTAGCTTGGAGAGTAGAATATTTGGCTTATATAATGTTTAGTTCCTGTCAGGAAAGGCTGTCTGACGGCAAAGTAAAGCTGTGAAAATATTCTGAATATAACATACACTTGATATGCTGACATTTATTTTTTTTAGGTAGACTTTTTTAAGTGGCTTTTCTTGCTGACCCTATCGACAGCACTACATGACTTAACTTCCATGCTAGTACCTCTCTCTGCTTCTCCGAACCCCAAACATCTGCTGTAGGTAATACACGGACCATTGGCAAGTACCTCATACAAGCCAACTTCAAATAATCTAGACTATCCCTTTAATTAGTATCCTTAGTGGTACCTGTGTTCACCCTACTACTTCATATCAATATGACCGCCATGAAAAAGGTCTATTACTGTAGTGAAAATAATAGTGATTAACTGGGAGACCTACGACTGCAAACTTTGATGCATTTCAAGGTGCTTTTCTGATTTTTGTGGTTTCGTTCAATGGAATCAACATTTGCATGGAGTAGAAAAGATAGGATAGGAAAGGGTGACCAGTACACTTTTAGAAAATCACAATATATAGGAAATTAAATGTAGTATAGGGAATAGGTTCTTGTTCTTACTGTTTTGCGCTCAGGGGTTCCTCCAGGAGGAGTAGCTGAGGAGAGGCGTTTCTCCCTCTGGGCCATCTTGCTGTTGGGCTGCCTCAAAGCCCTCTTCAGCTCATTGATGCTGGCCTGGTGCTTTTGTATAACATCTTCTGGCTTGTCCAGGTACTGCTGCTTACACAGTGAAGGGCACAGCAGGAACACAAATTAACATAAGTTAAATAGCTAGAGCTGAATGTATTCGACTCTAGTTACAGTCAGTTCTACAGTTCTACAGATATGGGTTTAAGCTGAAAATGAACCTTCAGGTTTTTCATTTTAAAATTCTTCCTCTAGCACTGCTCTAATGAGGGGGTGATACATGATCGTCTCTTTTCTGTTTTGTAACTGTACTGAAGGATGATTTTAATTCTAGTGAGGAAAAAGTCTTCTGGTGATCCATTTTTCCAAGTCTGATCTAAATGGTCTCTGAGTGTGTGTTAATGACTTCAGAATAGGTTTAAAAAAGGTGTGATAATTTTTCCTTAAAAAAGTCATCTGTGCAATTGTCAGGATCAGGGTTTGTTGTTGTAATTCTCATTTGGGCCACAAGAGGCTGAAGTGCTCTACTGTCCCATGTACTAAATAGGACTAAAAGTATTTATGTTTTATTCCAGGTGAGTTTTAATTTCTCCATGTACTCTAAACACAAGGTATGTACAGAGTTACAAAATTATGCATCACTGCTGTCATGTCTTTCCTTGGCTGCCGATTCTTGGCACCAATTAAAATAAATTTCTACATGAATGCTTTTAGTCGTATTTAGAACATGGGGTAGTGGTGCACTTCAGCCTCTTGTGGCCCAAATGAGTATTACAACAACGTACAATTTAAAAAACGATTCTGATAAAGAAAAAAAAAAACAAACTGCCAAAACTGTTTTTAAAGAATATAAGGGTGTTCTGAAAGTGTAACTGCATTCCCTGAGCCTAACTTGAAAAAAAAGTGGACAAAGGGACAGAGGAAGGGGGTGGGGTGGGGAGCACAGGACAGCCACACTCATTTTTTTATATAAATTTCATGAAGCAGAGTATTTCCAAATGGTTGGCTTCGATGTTAGCATTGGCCCTGCAAGTTTCAGGATGATTTAAAAGAGTAGATGGAGATTTGAGCCATTTTTAAACCATGAAATGCCAACAATTATAAATGTATTAAGAAATGTCAATGTTAGGACCAGCGTTGATGTGTTTCATCACAGTACAGTAATATAGTTTAGTTTACATCTCAAGCAACATGTTTAAACATGCAGTACCTCTTTAAGTCACAAACTCAGGAGAGAAAACAATTTAGATCAGACTTCTCGCTTGTCTCACTTGCCTTTTATTTGTGTAAAATACTGCAACCACTGAAGACCAGAACCATAAACCTTATTATAGTATAATCAGATCAAAACTTTTATTTTTGTTTCTTTATGCTGTACCAAAGTTGCCTTCTGCACACAATAAAGCTTGATGAACTGAACTAAACTGAACTTAACTGAACTAAATTGAATTGAATTGAATTAAATTGAATTATCTTGCAGCATTGTAGACACAAAGAGATTGAGTTAAAGGTCTAAAGGTTTACACACGTTATGATAAATAACCATTTGAGAACCAAACAAACTACAAAAAGATGTAGATTAAAGCCTTAAACTCATTGACCTTGTGATTATACGCTGATCAAACTCTAGACATACAACAACAAAGACTTAAACTGGGAGTAGTGTTCAGAAAATATAAAACTGACATGCAAAACTATATTACATCTGAGAAACAAAACACAAAAAATAACCTGAATGTTTCAAAATGAACTCCACTGCAGTTGCCGTTTACTGCGATCTAACAATAAGTGACAGGCACAGTTATGAAGAAGAAAAACACAGCACACCTGATGAGGGTCAAACATAGCACATGCCAAATAGAGAGGACAAGCAGTACCTCCTGTTTGGGCCGAGGGATGGCCACATCCTTGTCCGACACATGAGGGAGCCCGAGGTGGGGCAAGTGAGAGATGAAGTGAAGGGTTTTGAGCAAAGCAGGAGGTTGGGGATTAGGGGGTTGAAGAACAGATGCGTGCAGAGACAAAGAGGTAAAGTGCTGCAGGTGAGTCAAAAAGGCAGGCGGCCACAAGGACAGACAAACAGAAACAGCTGCCACCATCTGGGCTGTAGACTAAGACTTTTATGCCATTTTATGTTCTGCCAAGAAGACAGGGACAATCCATTTCTGTGTCAGCCAAATGGTAATTAATGCAGTCATCTATTGACTGAACATAAGTGCTTGGAGAGGGGGATTATTCCCATTCTTCTTCATCCAAAGATTTGGTGAGAAGGCTTTACAAAACCACAAATGAACAGACTCTTCGGTGACTAATGCAACGCCATTACTTCCTGTTGTACTTAAAGGGACAGTTTGGATTATTTGATGTGGGATTGTATGAGGTACTTATCCATAGTCAGTATATTAGTTACATTACTGTAGATGCCAGTTGGCACATCCCCAGTTAGGAGAAGCAGCGAGGAGTAACAGCACAGAAAATAAACAATGAACTGCTGTGGACAGGGTCAGCAAAAAAAAAACAAACAACATAATTAGGCACTTTAAAAAGACCCATCTAAAATTTACCTAGATTAAGAACAATTTAACTGTTTTATTTTTACACTTAAACTGATATTGAGCTTTTTCTTTTTTCTTTTTTTAGATAGCTAAAATGCTGCTGAACCTGTCCACAGCAGTACATTGCTTAGCTTCCTACACCAGTACTCCTGCTGCTTTGTCAAACTACCACCATCTACTGACGCTAATACACTGACTATCAATAAGTACCTCATACAACCACACTTTAAATAATCCAAACTATCCCTTTAATAACTCTATACCAGCACAGATTTAATATGTGATACACTGGAATCACCTTTACCATAACAATAAAAAGAATTTGTGCATCTATGCAACAAATAAAGATTGTCTATCTAGTAAGTCTGTTTAGTATAAAAATAATCTAAAAATATTATATCATTAATTACAAATAAAATACAGAGATTTTTATGCATCTCAGCAAGAGCACCAGGAGATTTGTCAACTGGGGAACCAGTGATCACTGAATCATCAGCAGTGCTTAAGGGCCATCTGTGCATCCCGCTAAAAACAATCAATCGCAGGGACACTGTTAAAGATGCATAAGCGTGAACATGTGTTGACAATTGAAACAAGCTGGAATTGGTCTGTTTACGTCACTCTGGATAAGAGCTTAACGCATATGAAGAAAATCTAATATGAATTTCCACTGAGACTATTTTCCAGCGGGCAGACATGAAAAAAAGGGAAGAAAGAGAATGAATAAATGTATATTAAACATTTCCCGTCTATTCATCTGAGGATCGATTCATGCAGTTTCCATGGATTCTACTGAGCAGAATCCTGGAAATCATGACATGAAAAGAAATAACATTCCCTCCAGAGACAAACAATCAAAAAAGAATTGGTTGTGTTTACCAAACACAAAGTACGGATGCATGACCTTCGACAACCAAAACCACACAGACAAACACTATGGTCCCAGGCCAAAGTACCTCTGGTTTTGAGTCTACAGGCGAGCCTGCCTCCTCACCCTGCAGGAGAGGAAGGGTGTGGACGACAGAGAGATCAGAGAGAGAAGAACAGAGGTTAGCAAAGTGTGTTAACACTATAGCAGGGAAGAGAGAAGAACTGTTAGAGATAGGAAGCTGGGTTAAAAAAAACAGAACATCTGCAGCACAGAGGTCACGTTAGATTTTCTGAGGCGATTTAAGAAATAGTGAGAAGAGAAGAGTCATACTGAGAAGTCTTATAAGTCTGAGGAGGAGCAGAAGATAGAGGAAATTAGGCCAAACAGAAAAGTAGGGATGGTGATTACAGTCTTAAATCAAAAAGAATGTGAGAGGGAAGGATGAGGAGTGTTAGTCAAAACTTCAGGAGGGATTTTTCTGACTTAGGGCAAAGCAACTGCTGTGCAGTTTTTTAAGTAAGCCAGAGGAAATGCTTTCGTATGTTTCGTTGCACTTTCCTCATAACCATGATTTATTTTTCACACTTGAAAGGAAATATTTCATTTAGCAGGTGAGTGCTCATTTCATTCACATTGTTAATTGACGGTCACTGACAGCTCAATAACAGTAATTCATTCATTCTGTGTGCACTAAATGTACGAGTCCATAGCCTAAACCAAGGCCGCACAAGCTGCACTTAAAACAATGGTTTGAATTGAGTTCGAAGGATTTTTTGAAGTGGGACTGTATGAGGTATTTATCCATGGTCAGTGTATTATGTACAGTAGGCTTGAGAAAGAGCATGAATACTGGCGTAGGAAGCCAAGCAAAGTAAAGAATCAGCAGTAAAACAAATTCTAGCTACGTACAAAAGGCCAAGCTGGGGAAAAAAAAAAGTTTAGGCATATATTATATTTAGGATATTTTCACTGCTTCACCTTGCTGTCAGACAGCCTTTTCTGGTTGGAAACCGCCGTTACATAAGCCAAACATTGTCTCAATCTATTAGCTTGTTTGTGTTATTGTGTGACTTTGGTGTTTTAAAAGATTAGTTTGGATTCACTGAAGTAACACAACGCAAACAAACTAACAGATAACAAGTAACAGGTAATACTGTACACTGACTATGGATGAGTACCTATAAACCCCCACTTCAAATAGTCTAAACTATCCCTTTAACGTCCCTTTTCTGTGCATGAGAACAGTGTTGTATCATCTATTTTGTACCTTGAGCTCCAAAGTCTTGGTGGGCGTTGAGATGTTGGCACCCCGAGGAGGCTTCTGAACTTGATCTTGCTCCTGAAGCTCATGCTGCTCCAGCTCCTGATCTGTGTACTGGTCCTGGTCCTGATCCTGATAGTGGTACTGTTCATGGTCCAGGTCCAGGCTGCCCTCCTGGTCCAGGTCTTCTCTGGACATGAACTGTGTGCGTTCACTGGAGCTTCGCTGGGACAGCTGGTCCATGCTGTCGCCTAGAGCTGAAGCTAGTGAAGTGTAAAAGGAGGGAAACATCAACCACCTGGACTCAAGTGTTAAAGGGACAGTTCACCTCACAATCAAAAATTCATATTTTTCCTCTTACCTGTAGTGCTATTTATCCATCTAGATTGTTTTGGCATGAGTTGCAGAGTTTTGAAGATATCATCTATAGAGTTGTCTACCTTCTTTCCAAGATGATGGAACTATATGGCACTCGGCTTGTGGCGCTGAAAGCACCCCAAAACAAATACAAGAGCAATGTCACTTTAACAGAAATCATGCGAGCAGCTCATGCTTGTGACAGCAAGGGATGTAAGAATTATTGCCTGCCACATCAGAAGAAAGAAAATAGTTCCTACTTGAAACTACTCGTAACAAGGTCTGTGGATTATCTTGATTAACCAGGTCACGACTTCTGGAAACAGACATTGCTATTGAGTTTTCCAAATGTATCTTTGTTGCTTTGAGAACCACAAGCCAAGTGATGTCTAGTTTCATTACATTCGAAAGAAGGCAGACATCTCTTCAGCCACTTACAATCCTAACTGTACAAATACAACTAAAGATAAGAGGAAAAATGTGTGCTTTTGATTTTGGGGTGAACTGTCCCTTTAAAGCTTTCACATGACATAATGTACAGAAGAGTGTTTAATAGGGTCACATATCTCAATAGGCTTTGCTCTACCATGAAATCACAAGTTAAAAACTGCCTTCATTTCTGTTTTTGCCAACAGATTTTAGGCTCTGACAACGTTGGATTTGGGAGGCACTCCTTTCAGAGCCATAACACAAACTCATTAAGCCCTGTTGCTGAAATATTTACCCTGCAAGAGCAAGGAGAATCTTTTTATTTTATGCATGCATTGCTATCCATCCATCGATCTAATCTTCTAAACCTGAGGGGTTGGAGCCAAGATATTGCTTCATAAGATAATCCAAGAAATATATGTGAACATCTGTGTGGACAGTGAAATAGTCGTGGCGGTTCTTACCTCCATCAATGCTTCGGGGCAGCATGTACCTCTTGCTAACGGACCTATCGAACTGTGGGGCAGGCCTGTCAATCAGAGCACTGGCCTGTCTGGTCTGGGCTTGGGTCCGCCCACTGTAGCGGAACTTGGAGCCAATCACCAGGAAACCCTTGGGAGGTGGCTCTGGGGAAACCAACCTGCAGGAAGGTTCAAGTTGTGTAAATCTCCCACAAATACTCCTCAGTGACATCTTTTACTAAATTACACAATGCTTTATTTTACCAGTCCCTAATTTCCTAAGGATTTTCTGTGAAAGTGTGTGATTTGGTACTAATTATAGGGAAAACAGAGACAAAGTTTTAAGAGAGGTATTTCAGTTTAGTTAGTTGTGCTGACTTGTGTTGATAAGCTTATTTGCTTTCTTGCCGAGAGTTAGATGAGAAAAGATTCCACTCTCGTCTGTACAATAAATATGAAACTACCACCAGCTGGTTTGCTTATCTTCGCACAAAGACTGGAAACAGGGGAAAACAGCTAGTCTGTCTCTGTCCACAGATAACAAAATCCCCCAAGCAGCACCTCAAATGCTTCCTCGAGTCTAAGTCATCACTGTGAGGTTGCCAACCGAGACTGCAGGAAGTTACTGTGCCCAGCAAGGCCAACCACAAGGTGTATATTTTACACTTTGGTTTTTGTATGGATTGAAAAGACAAGATAGAAGTCTTATGGTTTTGGGTTTCACATTCTTTACTTTACTTCCTGTCTTGTCTTTTTTCCAGCCATTTTGATGACTGATTAGTTTCACCAGTTCCTGTGAATTTTGTCAGAGTCTTTCTCTCCTTTCTTTGCCAGTTTGTCTTCATCTCAACTCAAGTGTTCTAGCCTTTGTATTTTCCCAGTGTTCACCACTGTTTTGGACTCCTGTCTTTGGATTACCTGTTTGCCCTTTTTGGACTTGTTTGCCTTTGTTTTAGTATTTTAACCTTTGCCTACACAGCCTCCATAAGCCTTTTGTATTTTGTCTTTATATTTTAAGTATTAAATCATTTGAACTGCCCCAGCTTTGCCTCCTGTCTGCATACAGGGTATGTCCTCTTGTTTGTCTGCTATGCTGCTTGACAAACTGTGACAATAAGGTGTTAATTTGTGAGCTTTAGGTCACATTCAGAATCAGTTTTTGCAATAAAAACTCATCTCATGCATTTTTCATACATGTAGTGCATTTAGGCTTACAGTGGTGGGGATGCCACAGAGGATGCTGAGAAAAAACGCAGTGGCAGAAAAAGTTGAAACAAAGTCAACTTTTGCAGAAACACAACCTGAGGTCACACTGGGGTGGCCAATCATGTGCACTGGCTAGCTGACTGCTCCACAGTCAACCTGTAATATAACTGAAACTGAATGCTATCCAGGCATAGTTTATGGACCAAATGATGATACTCTTCCAGTTGTGTCCTTGCTTGGTATAGTTCCTGTCACTAGCTTTGACTTGTATGTCTGGCCTGCAATTTATGCTGCAAAATAGCAAAAGCAAGAAGCTGTGATCATGTAAAGTAGAGACTGAATGGGGAGAGGAACCAATGGTAGTGAGAAATTCCAGAAAAATAAAACGTTATTTTCTGATTATTTCACAGGGGGGTTTTCTAAGCACAAATTAACACCCCTGGACACAATTCTCAACTATTTGCTTCAACACCTGATTTGGTCTGAATATGGCCTTAGAGGTGCTGCTAAGCAAATTTTGTTACCTTCAGACAGAGCCTGGCTAACTGTTTCCCCCTGTCTCTAGCCACAAGCTAAGCTAACTCTCTCCTGACAGTGGCTTCATAGTTACCATATAGATATGAGATTAGTATCAATCTGCTCATCTAAGTTGACTGGAAAAAAGAGAAAAAAATTATTTAAACCCAAGGAAATGATCATTTATTTTGTGGAACGTTATAGTACATACCAGTAAGTGTTATTTGTTTGCTTGCCTGTAGGCCATTTTCACATTTTTGCAAGTTCAGCTGACCTGCTGTGCACTGACTAAAATGCTCTCTAGCTTACAATAGCAGTTCATTAGAATTAATTAATTAGAGGTGTATCAGCTGATTATTGTCTCTATTTTCCTTGTAATTATTAGCAAATTACCATCTTCCAGGAACCAGGAACCTTCCAGTGAATTTACAGTTACATCAGTTCTTTTCAAGGACATTACAGAGCTATGGGACCCATACTGAAGTGTTGTTATGAAACGTTAAGGGATCAACACATTCAGTGTCACCCTTGAAGGATAGCCACAGTGCCAAGTGTCAACACTTCATGCAGCGGCATAGAAAGTGTGTCCATCTGTGTATCTGTGAGTTTTAAGTCCTACCTGAAGAAGGTATGGTGCTCAATGCAGACCTTCCACAATCGCTTTGAGGCCCGATGGTTGGGCAGCTTGAAGCCTATGGTGCTCTCAAACTGTTCATACTGAGCAGTGGGGTGGGGGTGGGGGGGAGTGGAGGAGGAGGAGGGAGGTGAAGAAGAAGAAGAAAAGGAGGGTGAAGGGGAGTGTGGGGAAAGATGGAAGGATGGTGGCAGGGTGAATTGTGTTTACTCCGCAGCAATGGAAAAATCGATGTATGTTTTTTTTGTTTACTGGTAGAAATATATTCTCGTGTCTCCTGCTGCCATGTCAGGCAGATTTTCCATCTCTAACCAACCTACAAATTAGCCACCCATGCACTCACTCCATCAGATGTTCAGTGGTGTGAACAAAGAAGAGGCTCTCAAATCAATACGTTATTAGCAATATAACAGGTCTTTAAACATTAAGGGCAGTCCATTCACAAGAGAAAACCAACTTTTTGTTCTACACAAAAAAATCTGTGGGGACACTTTAAAATAAAATGGCTTTAAAATACAATGATGGCCCTCCAGGCAAATTTGAAGTGACGGCTGACTTAAGAGGATAGATCTGCAGAACAAAGTATATGCACAGAATGGCCTTGCAATTCACTATGAAGATGTCAATGTCAGTTTAACAGTGGATATAAAACACACTGCACATCCCCCTGAAGGCCAAAGAATGAAGGCAAAAACAGCAAATGATAATAATTTCAGGGCATTGGAAACCAGAGCAAGCATAATGTGGCTCTAACATTTGCAAGTAAAATCCTTGATGAAAGTGCAAATCCTCATGACTGGCTAATCACTTTATAGTCACCACAGAGGAAGAGAGGAGGAGGAGAAAGAATAAAAACATGACCTATCAGCCTAATCTTTAAGAACGGTATCTCTGAGGGCTATAAATAAAGTCTCCTCGTCAGCTGTCACATGGTTTGCTGCAGATAAATCACAGAAGTAACACTTTTATCAAACCATGAAATGACTATTTATGCTGCTTGGGACGAGTCAAGAGAGACAATGATGTAATTTTAACAACTGTGAAACCATGAAATAGAAATGTGGATTTGGCTCTTTACCAAATGATCCTTCATTCCACTTGATTCGGCTTTGCCACAGTGACTGTCATGGGCTCTAGTGGGATTGTGCATGCAATAATTGCGTGGTGAACTACTCAGTCAGGCAAGATGCAAAAGACAAGATAATAACAGTTTTTATGTACCTCTCCTGGTCGGATCTTGATGTAGAAGTTGCTTCTCTTGTAGGAGATCTTGAGGATTTTTGGCCAGGCGAATCGATTGATCCGTAGACGGTCTCGGTAGATGAGCAGACCGTTGGCGCTCACACCGAGCATTATGTCAATTCCCTCTGAATCCTGGCGAACACGAGCACAGAGCATCAAAAACCTTGTACAAAACTGTGCTGACAGATAAAAAGTCTGGGAGCACTTCTTTAAAGTTTTTAATTTTTTTCAAGTTTTATCTCTACACTCACTCCCAAAGGGAGCTGAGGTTCTACCCAGAACCATTTGCTTCTAAAGAACCCTTTTTAACAAAGGTTTGTCAAGGGTTCTTTGTAAGACTTTGTAAGACTTCCATTAAGAACCTTTTTTCATCCAAAGAACCTTTTCTGAAAGAAAGTTCTTATCCTTGAAGAATCCTTTTGTCAATGTTTTTTGAATCATAATATGAAACTGTTCTCCATAGAAACCCCTGGGTGTGTTTTAGATAAAACTCTAGAATATAAAAAGGTTCTTTGTAGAACCCCCTCAGTGGGTTCTTATTTGCACCTTACATCATAGGGGTTCTGGAAGAAACCTGTCACAGATGGTTCTAGGTATAACCTTTTTTGTTGGGTTCTAGGTAGAACTCTCTGAAAGGGTTCCAAGTGGAATCTTTATAAAAGGTTCTCCCAGAAACTGAAAAGCATTCTCCTATGAAGACAAACCAAACAAGTCTGATTCTAGTTTGCATCTTTATTTCTAGGAATGTGTACCGTCAAAGAGCAAAAATGTTGCATGCCTGTAAGCAGACAGGTGTGTAGAAGAAACAACAATAAAAACAAAAGACGAGCGCACGCTGTATTTTGCACTTGCAAATTCAAGATTTATTAACAAGGTTTATTGTGAAGGTCATCACAACAAAATGTTGCAAATAAATCTCGAATTTGTAAGTGTAGAAGGCAGAGTGTGGGAGTCTTTTTGCTTTTAAGAATGTATACCTTAGCATGATGCAGGTCCACACCATACATTGAAAGCTTCTTGGCATTTTCTAGAAAGTTCACCTCTGCCTCTGCTGGACTCATTCCCCTACAACACAAATGCCATGTATGACTCATCTCTTCTTTCATATTCATCCCACAAATCAAAAATACCAGCATTTCTCATTATCCTCATGGCATTCAATTTAATTAATGAAGTCATATTTCTCTGACCTATAGTTATGATGCAGCTCCATCACTCTCTCCTCCAGCTCACGTGTCTGGTTGGGCGCAAAGCGGAAGTCACTGACATAGTCAGGGCCATGCTCCTCTGGCTCGTAGTCTCCCAGTTCAGCCTGGACAGTGTAGGAGCCCAGAAGGGCGTGGGTGACAAATGAGCAGGGCAGACGACCAGACAGGATGTCGTCCCTCAGCTGCAGGCACAGGTAGTACCTAAAGAAAAACACAGGCTGAAATGCTGCTGACACTTGTTTTCAAGAGCTAAGTCAAAAAACATCTGGAAGAAAAACTATTGGACTGGTCAGTCATTGTGCGTAAAATTGCGAAATTCATTTATAAAAGAGCAGCATGTTTTTCCAGAATCAATTTCCCAAGTATTTAGGATGTCAACAGTTAATTCTATGTTCAGCATAAAACAATTCTCAATGAAGACTGCAAAATAATATTTCTACATAGAGACACACTTTTGATAGAAAGTAGTCCCAGTGTGAACTCTGCTAGCTTTATGTGAAACACTGGCACCACAAATGGCAAACTTCTTTGGAGTAGCATAAATATGTCACAACCACGGAATAAAACTGAAAGTGCGTGAATTTAAGTGGACAGACCATTTAAGCAGTTATTTAGGGTTAATTTATTTTTTATACATGTGTGGGCTACTTTTAGTCTTGTTCTTTGCTTTGGTTTGGTCATGATTTTGATACTTACAGACATATGCATCTGCATGGGGTACATAAGGTGCACACAGTACACTCTAGACAGCAGTCTCACAACGAAAATAGATATTATAAACACCGACCTATTTTTGTGTAACAGATTGAGCTGTATTGTTTCAAGTCAGTGGAGAGTTCATCTGCATTCGTTTGCAAAACCATATAAAAAACATTTTTAAAATAAATAAATTAACATCAGTTTGATTGATTGCCTGTGCCTTTGACAGTTTAGGAAATTTAAAAAGAAGAGGGAGATATCTTATTGAAACAAGCCAACACTGATTGATTTTCCCTGGAGGGCACAAAAACTTGATTCAGGGAAATAAATCAAAACAGAGATATCTGTTTTTGCAAATGAGCCTTTCAAGTTCTATTGATAGATGGGTTTTTATTTGTCATTTAAGTGTCCTGCACCACATGGTGCCCAGCCCATATGGCCTTAGAAGGCACTAAATAAAAATAACAAAGACAGTCACACAGCATTTCATAAAGCACAGTTCTACAAATTCAAAGACTTTATATGTCCTATAATAAAGGCTTGTTCTGCCACCAGCAGTTGGTTTCAACATTCAGTTGCTAGTAGCAACCAGTGCTGGCACAGTTCTATAGCTGTTACATTTTAACTCACATTGTTACATCAAGCCCCTTGTCAGAAATGTGACCAAGCAAATCTTGACAGGCATCTTTTATCTCCCAGTGCACTTGCTGGAGCATTATCAGTAATATTCTTTTTACAACGGCTGTTTTGTTATTGTTTCATTCCATTTATTAGGATCCATTAGCTGTGGCAACAGCTTTGTGTGGGTTGTTAATTTAGTTTTTTTCTGTAATTAGTAGACTGCTAACCAAGATACCCTTTACATTAACTTAGCTGTCTGAGGCTAATATGCTGCTAATATAACATGCTAGGCTAAGTTTTCACTAACTTACTGCTGTGCTCGTGGTTAACCATGTATTCTACTCTTTCTGCTATTACATCTGCACACTTGTGTATATGTTTAGATAAATTACTGTGCTGTGTGTTACAAGAACAGTTACTTCCTATGTTGATCTGTCACTGGTGATACTGTGTTTCTTCTTGGCATGAGGGACAGTGTAGCTGGTTAGTTAACTAATATCATAACTATTTAGTCACTTTTGTGAATCCAGTTGCCTTCTTACTGCAGTGAGGTAATTCATTCTTATAACATCTTTCTTTTAACCTTAATGCTACAGGATGGGGTTTTGTCATATCTCTCAGGTGCTTTTTTCCAATTATTCCAGCTGATTTGACTGACAAATGTGGTTGTGGTCCTGGGGGACCCCAGTCAAAAGAATCCAATTTTGCTGATGCAGTTTTAATAGATGGAACTTGATTGACTTCATGTTTGCCATAGGTCTTAATTTAAAGTATCATACATTAACAGGGGAGTAGGAGCATGAGGATTTCCTCTTGTACTCATGTCTTGCTATTTTCAATTTAAATAATATGCAAATTAACTTTTTTTTCTTCCGAAGACATTAATTACATAACGTTATATATATAATATATAATAACGTTAAGAAAAAAGTTAGTATTTGCTAGCATTGTTTCTTACAGTGATTTATTCTTGTGTTCCATTGGTACTTGTATATTAAATATGTTAGTAGGATGAGGGTTAACTATTGTTTATAATATTCCATCACTGTCTGATTTTCGTGATCACTATCAGTGAATTTTCTTCCAAAGACTGCTAGAGTCGACCTCGTCTTCAAAATTTATTGGAAGTGTGTTTAGCTCACTGCATAGGGTACTCTGTCTTAGCTGTTCTTTCTATAAATGCTGTCTAACTCTACATATTACCTTCAGTCAACCCTAACTGTGTTTTAAAACTCTGTGTCGTTGTATTGAGACCTACCTGGTGATGTCTTCAATGAGCACAGACGGGTCTGGTGGGTAGAACTTGACAGAAAATCCAAAGATCCAAGAACCAACTGTAGAAAAACCACCAGCAAGGTTGTTTTGTGAAGGACTGGCTGTTCATTAATATGCTGTAAGTGTGTAGATTTGCTGGACTGTGTGTGTGGGGGTGTGTGTGGTTGAGTGTCGGCTGCACTTACCCCGAATTTGCTTCTTAATCTCTTTGGAGGGATCCAGCCAATTCTGATAAAGAAAGAAAGACACAATCCCCTTTGAGAAATTCAACCTCAGCAACATCATCCATATTCACATTTTTAAGAGCCCTTTTAAGTACTGCTCTTCCCTTTTTTATTAAATCTATTCCCTAGTTGAAAGCCAAATATATTCGTGCTATGAGAAAATGGATGAAGGCTTCAATAAACACTGAAAGCATCAATACTGGGGCTATAAATGCCAGTTGAATCCAGCTCCTTCTGCTTAATGTCACTAGAGCGTCCATGGTGCACCGTAGACCCTGTGCACCATTTTAAAAGGCCATACTGTCTAATCACATTTTAAAAGGTTAAAGGCCATGTATGCCACTCTCAGGCTGTAAGTGCTTCAGCTCGGTTAAAAGGGCAATCAGGGACTCACTGCTTTATAACACCTGGTAAACCAGTATGAGTGGTGCTGGTTGCCTGAAAGGGTGACTGACATCTGATTTGATTAAAATCAGCAACAAAATCTGACCAAAAAAGTGGGCAATCTATTCAAGACAAAAACACTCCAAATTCATTGCCAACAGATATATTTGGCCTCGCACTCTCAAAAGCTTTTCACCACAGAGGGACCTCAATTATCTCCACATGTCATAAATAATCATTACTATGATAATGAGTTCTACAAATAAAAATGCACTTCTTCCACAACAAGTAGAGGACCTACAACTGGAGGACTCCTGTATTCAGTTAAATGCTTTATTGGTGTCCTCCAGGGAGCAATATTAGGCCCTTTATTAGTCAACTTTTATAGGCTCCTGCTTGGACAGGTTGGACACGAAGGACAATAAAATTTCTCATCATAACTATGCAGATGATACCCAAAATTATTTAACCCTTTCATCTAACAACTCTTTGTCACTGCACTGACCAGATTAACGGCTGACTGTCTCAATATTTTCTTCATCTGAACAAGGATAAAAATGAAATGAGCTTATTTTGGGATAAAAATAAGGAGAGACGTAGAATTGCTCCTCATCTTGATACAAAACAATAAGATTCCTTATCATAACTATGTAGATGAAACCCAAATTTACTTAGCCCTCTCGCCTAATGATTCTGACCTCCTAGAATCTCTTTGTCGCTGCACTGACCAGATTAACAGTTGGATGTCTCAAAATTTCCTTCAGCTGAACAAAGATAAACCTGAAATAATCTTGTTTAGGAAAAATGAGGAGAGATTTATTATTGCCACTCTCCTCTTTACAAAAGGAAATAAAAGTGAAGGACGTTGTTAAAAACCTGGGTGTTTTGATCGACTGTGATTTCAGGTTTAAATACTATATGAAAGCAGTAACTAATTGAGCCTTTTACCATCTCAACAACATATCAAACATTGAGGTCTTATGTCAAAGCAAAGTTATTCATGCTTTTATTTCCAGCAGGTTTGACTACTGTAAGTGTTTTCACCAGCCTTTCTCAAAAAAAAAAACATCAAACAGCTTCAGCTTTACAAAACACAGCTGCTATAGTTTTTATGAGTACCAAAGCTGACCACATTACTCAATACTTAAAGGGATAGTTCAGATTATTTGGAGTTGTATGAGGTACTCATCGATTATCAGTCTAAAGCTACAGTAGATGGCAGTCGGCACGCCCCCAGTTTGGAGGAGCCAAGAGGAGTCGATGACAAAAGTTAAACAATGTACTGCTGTGAACAGGGTCAGCAACAAAAGGTATTTCAGCTGCTTAAGAAAGGCTCACCTGAAAAATTACTATCAGTTCAGTGCCAGCTCGAGGCAGTGGTAGACCAGTAACTACTGTATTCTGTGAAGAAGAATTACTGATTTTGCTCCTGTAGTTTGGACAGAGTTTGGTTGGTTTCGAGAGAGCTTCTATAATGGTAATTTCCCATCAGAAAATACTGACGGCAAAAGTAAAGAGGCAAAAATAGTCAAACTATAGCATACACTTGAGCTGATATTGATTTTTTTAAGGTGGACCTTTTTTAAGTGGCTAAAATACATTTTGCTGGTGACCCTGTCCACAGCAGTTCATTGCTTAGCTTCTGTGCTGGTGCCCCTCTCTACCTCTACTGACTGGGGGCATGTTGGCTGGCATATACTGAACTTAATACACTGACTAAGGATAAATACTTCATACAACCCTACATCAAATAATCCAGTCCATCCCTTTTAAGTCCTAACACTGGCATCCCATCTGTGACAGAACTGACCTTAAGACACTACTGCTTCTTTATAAATCACTATACAGGGCAGGACCAAAATACCTCTCAGATGTGTTCCAGGAGTGCACACCTGCTAAATCACTCAGATCTCAGGAGAGGAATCTGTTTTAGTAATATCTAGCGCCAGAAGTAAATATGGTGAAGCAGCTTTTAGCTACAGTGCTGCTCAGCTCTGGAACCAATGTCCTCATTGTCTTAAAGATAAAAGTCTAGACTCAAAACCCAATTGTTCTCAGATGTTAAATGAATGTTAACTGACCAAATGTTGTCCACTTCTCTCAAGGAATGTTTTCTTCTTCTTTTCCTCTTATTGTTCTCTCTTTATATTCTTCAGTTTGCTCATTTTTAGTAGTTAGTAGTAGTAGTATTTTGAGTTACCATGGTGTATGAATGTATGAATTGTCCAATACAAATAAACTTGCCCTGCCTCATTACATGTTGTATGAGACTATGAGAATTAATAAAAATATCTGTGTGCGTGTGTTTGTGTTTGTGTTTGTGTTGTGTGTCTGACCTTGGAGTTGTCCGTGTCCTGGAAAGTCAAGCCAAAGTAGTCCCTCTCCAGCAGGTTCAGATGGCCACACACCATGTCCAGCAGGGTCTGGCCCTTGGCAAATTTCTGTTACACACACATACACACATGTATATGAACATACATGTAAGAACACACAGCGAGTGGGCAGGTGACAGAGTGCAAGTTCAGGTTGTCTGAACATCACGTACTGTTAAAGGGAAAAAGAAGTGGACAGCATGCAATAATGCAATTTAATAAAGACGTGGAAGACTGTGGGGCATCTGCTGGCTTAGTGATTAAGACCCGTGCTTTATAACTGCAACATCCCATGTTCAATGTCAGCCTTTGTTACATGTCACACTCTCCTTTCTCTCCCCATACTATCTGTCTATATCTACACTATCAGCTGGCATGAATGCAAGATGCAAAAAATAAAAAAATGCAAAACTATTTTCTATGGTATCATAATGATTATAAAACGACATTGCCTGTATTTTAGAATTGTGTGGTTATCTGGTACATAAAACAATGGCTAGATATTATTTTACTAGGCAATCTTTATTCATATTTCAGAACAAAATAAAAAATATCAGTGACATAAAAATCCACCCGACTGTGGTCTGAGAGACGCTTCCCGTCTGTCCTCTCCCCTGTTGAGGAGGAGGAGCTCCTCTCTGTATGACTATATAAGGGGAGCAATTGCCTCTCGCATCAGTGGCGTTTCAAGAGGCCACACCTATTTTCTATCCAGTCCTTCAGGGCTCAGAACAAGGACTCTGTGGGTTGCACAGACGGCCTTGGCAAAATGCTATTTCCACACACACACACACACATGCCACAGACTCACACGCTGGGACACACACGCCAGATTCATCTCCTAGGGAAACCTGGCTCCTATGGCGACAAAGCAACCAAGCAGCTGTTACCATGGAAACAGAAGTAATAGTCCCTTCTGTATGTGCGTGTGCCCTCTCACTTTCTGTATCTCTGGTTACTATGAGGCCGCCACAAAGCTTTGCTCAGCTCTTGTAGGAAAAGCTGGCAGCACAGTGGCGTCCCTTTTAAAAATTTAAGAAAGGCTAATTAATTAAGCATTATAAAGTGATCTGTCTCTCAATCAAATAAAAAATAATTTACATCCTGCTGCACTGAGGCTGCCACGGGTGAAGTGGTGAGAGAATAATGCTGATTAACAGGCAGCAGAGGCTGCAGTCAGAGATTTTTTGGGGAGTGGCACAGATATTCGATTTTTCCAACAAAATGAAATTGCAACACACATCTCAGGTGGTCCCCCAAGCATGGCAACCAATTCTGGAGCTGCTGATGAGATTTCGTTGTCGCTCCAATTGGCTCCAATCACATTTCTGTAACTAGTTCTGTGGACTGATTGTGTTAGCAGCCATTTGGTGTAATCCTAGAAATCCATTTAGCTGATTGCCTCACCCATGCAAACAAGATGAGGAGAGACAGTGTGTGTGTGAACAGGTTAATGTCTGGCCGAAGAGAAAGTAAATCTATTGAACTTGGTCACTTTAACTAATGCAAGTGGAAGGATGGCATCGCGGGATCAAATAACTGGAGAAAAAGTGTGAAGATATACTGGTGTAGGTTCTACTGTGCAATGTAACAGCAGGGCTTAGTTCTTAGATGAAGTGTTCAATATTTTCTATTTCCTAGTTTATATATATTTATATAATCAGCTTTAACAGAACCATATAACAGTGTACTCCAGTGTATCATTAAACGTTTTACACCATGTACCACCTCAGAAAATATTGAGCTCTCCGAGTACCACCTTAATGTTTTGAGCTGTTTGTTGCTAGCAGGTCTAGTGAATACCCTCACTGGCGGTTCTTAAATAGCCACTAGCACTTGTACTTGCTGCTTGAAATATTCTCCTCCTGATGTGTACTTGTCTTCATAATAGTTTCCGTTTGGAGGTACGATTGCAGTTTGTGTTTGTTAATTATTATTAATTATTAGTTATTAATTTTCATTTTCTTTATTTTACCTCTGCTTACTATACTTGCCATCACAGTTTAAGTAATGTGCAAGTAACAATTAAGTAACTGGATGGATGACATGTGCACATACTACATGCATGATCGTGACTATATAGCAGACTGATATTCAAACATTTACGATCAGAATTTGCGATTATGTCTTTTTTAAATTAACTGAGTTTATTTTTAAAAAATAAAAAGAAATATTTCTGACATTCCTTTGTGTACCATTAGAGGGAGCTTGTGTACCACCAGTGGTACACATACCACTGTTTGAGAATCTAGGGTTTACTCAAATTAAAAATAATTAATGGTATCATTCAGTTTATGTGAAAACAATGCCACCACAGAACAATTTCAGCAGTTAAAAGACCAATGAGAGGGATTTAGTGGCATCTAACTGTGAGATTGGAGATTGCAACCGACTGAATACCAAATACCTCTTCTCTCGCCCTTGTCTTCTAAGGATGCAGGACAGATGTTCTCAAACTGCAGCCTGCAGGGCAAAAGCAGCCCTCAGTAACATTTTGTATGACAACTTATAGAAAGCTACTATTTGATGGCAACTAGTAGGACCTAACAAGTGTTGCAAAAATTACGTTCTGTCATCAGTGCTAATTCTATTAGCTAAAGTTAGTGATTTCAGTGGACAAGTTGGAAGTTTAATGAGGAGGTCAGGGGGAAAAGCCACCACTGACAAAAATGCTGTATGGCGGAGGAGAAAAGGAGGTTTCAGTTATCTGTCTGCTCCGCAAACAGGTGCTCAATGAATTTAATGATTAACTCCATTATGAGAGCAATCACAAATCCTTTAACAAGCTTGTTTGTTTTCCTGTGCGGCCCTCAGTCATATACCAGCTCCCCACGTTGGCACTCATTAAAATTTTAAGAATCCCTGGTGTAGGAAAACCTAAAGTTTCAAAGGGACCTGCACTCTTGGTAGATATAAGCAGATCATTCTAAGGTAACAAAAACACAACGATTCTTATTTTCAAATGATTAATGACTAATGAAAACATACATGAATATTATATTCCATGTTCCATCCTGTCATATTCTGTCAATAGATTCCCCTGAACCTTTACATTAGTACTCAATTGATTTAGAATTACACTTCCACAATTTTGAGGGACTTGCAAGAAACAGATTTTGATCAAAATGGAAGCAGCAGAGACCCCCAAAATAACCTGACTTTTCAGTCCTTATTATGTTTGAAGCTCAAAAAATGCTGGAATCCTGAATCTTGTTTTTCCCTAAATGCAACTTAATATCATCTTTCATTAGACCTGCTCATAAATGCCAATGTCTTTCAAATCCAACACCTCCTGCTCGTAATACAGACTTCCTGTTATAAATCTTAAACCTCAAAACCCATGCCAAGGTAACCCTGATGAAATCACCAAGGTTGTTTTTCCAGACCTCAGAAAGCTCAACTATTTTCTGGCTTTGTGGTACTTTTAGGTGGTTTTATGTGTAAAATAGGTGGAATGCCCCTTTAATAAAACAGCAGCCTAGAGTAAACACTTAAAATCACATTAGGAATCTTTTTTTTTTCTTGATTTCACAGTCATGACACTTTTTAAAGCACATTTCAGATGAACATGTGAATGCAACCATGTTTATTATACATTTTAATACTTAAAGTTGGATTGGATTGGCCAAATCCTCTGTTCCAGAGCATTCTATAAAAAGTTTTATTGACTCATTCTCCAAGTTTGGCTCATGACCACTTGGAATATTAGATATGCTGAAGTTCATAAACAATTTATTAACAAAAATTATTTTGGACTGGAAAAGTCCCTGTAGGTCAAAGCACAGCACAGACAGGCTTGGCTTCTTAGGATATTGAGCAGTGTATAAAACTAAGGCTGCCCTTTAACTAGACAGGTTGTGCTCCCGTGTTGGTGAGTTTATGTTCTGAAGTTCCCTTGAGCAAGAGACTGAACTCATTTGAACTTTAAGAAGCTCAGCTGACTGTGCACTCCGACCTCCTCAGAGCGGAGGAAGTAGAGAGCGATGCTGCAGGGAAACAAGTTCGAAGGGTGCTGTTAAAATGGGAAGAAATTATGCAGAATATACTGTAGATAAACTGATTTTATCGTCCTCTGAGCTTTTTCAAAGGAGGCCGAGCTGGGTCCCAGTGTCATGAATCTTTCATTTGGTTTAACTCGTTAACCACATGATCACATGAACAAAAAATTTATGGAGCTGGTGGTTTTCTCTGCGGAGGCACTTTGAGTGTGAGAATGTTGAGCACACTGGACTGTGAGGCTTCATCCTGTCCTCACACAATGGATACATCCGCTTCTATAAATGCCACCTTTCATTCAGTTTAAAATCATAAACAGATTACACACTTCAAAGAAAAAATACATAAAATATTTCCACAGTCTCTCCTTCATATGAAACTCAGAATAAGGTAATTTACCTCACAGCTATTCTCTTTGTCCCAAAATACAAGGTTATTTGACTGATGTATTCTCTTTTTATCAAAGATACTCAATGTTCAGATAGACCAACATCCAAATTTAATAATTGTGTGGATCTAAAGATATAAGGAAACTAACACAGGCTCAACAACAGCTCCTGGCATGTGTCCTTATCTCTGCAAAAAAAGTGTATCCTATTATTCTGGAAAAAGAAAGAAGTGACAACATTGAAACTATGGCTCCCAGAACTGATGGATGCACTTCACCTCGAGAGAAGGTGATTTATCATTAAAGACAAGTTAAAAGATTTTGAGAAGATCTGGCAGCTTTTAGTCTTTCATCACAGAAGGAACAAGACAGCAGTCTGGGGTTGGGATGGAGATGGAGTACATAAAGGGAGTGCTTGAGGTCAGTTATCGGTTACGAGTTCTTTTCTTTTGTTTATTTACTTAGTTATTTTTGTTAATGACAGGCAGAAACTGTATGCCTAAAATTGTTACGTGTCAGGAAATGAAAAATCCTTGTATTTTTTTTAAATAATTGAAGCAAAACATTTCTGAGGGCCAACTTCTCCAGCACCTCATTTGAGATGAAAGGAGGGTGGAGCTATGAGGTTTTGGCTTTTGGCTTTTGGCTTTTTAATACTTTTCATTCATTAAAGCTTTAATATGAAACATTTCTGCATTAGAATGTCTAAAAACACTAACAGTTATATATTTTGTTGTGCATTATCCAAGATGTTTCCAACAATGTTCAAATGGAGAGAAATCTGTAATTTATTCAAGAAAACAGACTGTTTTCCTACTTGCCCTGCCTAACTAGCATCATTTCTGAGAAAACACGTCTGATATGTCAAAGGGCAGAAGGAAGTCAGCGAGTCGTAACTAAATGCAACTTTACTACTACAATTACTATTACCTCCTCCATGAAAATTACTTCTAAGTCATGTCAGATAGATTGTCATCACATATGGTGGTTGTATAAAAGTGAAGATAAGACCTCCCATGATCTTGTTCATGATGTCATCAAACTGCGTCTTTTGTTATTACTTCAATGTGAGAGAGACACCTACGGCAAAAGTTACATACTGTGCATTTAAATATTTGTAAAACCCACAGACAGATGTAAAGAGTGACCAATAGCTTTGATTCATGAAAAAAAGTAAAACGAAATATGGAGATAGTTTTCCTGCGTTGTGATAGTTTGTTTATAGGGAGAAGAAGCATGATAATACCACATTCTGTCGAAAATGATGCTTCAAAACAAAAAAATATTTGAAATACAGATGTATCCATTATCCCACTGTGCACACTGCACAATTGTTGCTACTGCTTCATCCCTCTTTGAAAGAGAAAGTTACAATGATTTGGTGTGGGGCAGAGATATTATGGTTTTGTATCACAATTCAGGCTACTAATTTGAAAAAGAAACACATTTCAACAGTGCCAGCACAGGATTGACTGCGGATAAATGCATGAAAGCAATTTTATTATTTCTATCATCATGTGAGTGAGACACTCACATGAAATATCAGTGGCACCGAATGCTTTGAATTCAGGCAACGCAGACCCCAAACAGCCCTGCCTCTCTAATAAAATGGAAACTTTGTGGTTGACCAGCAAAAATGAAGGAAGCATGAAATGAACTGAGCATTTGATGGGTTGGACCTGCGGAGGAAATTGCGTTCAGCCAAAGTAGTTAAAAGTACGGGTACAATGGTCTCCTCAGGATTTCATTTAAAAAGCCAGATGTTTCATTCAAGAGGTGTTTTTGAAAAGCTTGGAGACAGTGACGCGCTGCACGCAGGTGGCGGAGTTCTTTCTTTAATAGTGTGGCTTCGGGTTAAGGACTGGACAATGTAAATGCACTGAGCTCAATCAATATCTATAATGTTGTGAGCCAAACATCAATAGGAGGCTGTGGCTGCTTCCCTGCGCTTTTATCATCACGGCCTACGTGGACATCACGAGCGTAATTAAAGTAATGATTTCATTGCATTCATCATTGTGTCCCCGCTTGCCGTTTTTTTTCAATGGCAGACAGTGATATACACACTCTCATACATACTACTGTACACAAGCCGGCACTACCTCCTTCTCCATCTTTCTCTCCTCCTCCTCCCCCACTCTCTTCATCTTTTCCTCCTCCTCTTTTCCTTCAGCCGTTCTATTTTCTCCCCGGTCAAACTTAAGAGCGCTCATCTGTCAGCTGTATGGATTTTCTGTCAAAGCCCAATACCTCTAGTGTCACTGGCCAGGTGACATGGAGAAATGTGGATCTGTGTGTGTGTGTGTGTGTGTGCGCATGTTGCACAGATAGAAGGAAGGATGAAGGGGGAAGAGAAGGAGAATATGTGTGTGTGTGTGAGGACATATTTCTCCACTCGCTGGCTCTGGTAAGTAAAATATGTGGGGTCACGTGGGCGGCAGTAAGCCATAAAAGGAAAATAGTTGACATGAATGAGGTCGAGCAGCCAACAAGCTCATTCCCGTCACACATCACACTCCATCAGCAGCAGCAGCCAATGGGGCTCCAGCGCTAGCTTTAATGTGATTCATGGCAGCCCTGTAAGTCCAGCTCAGGATCTCCCTCTGGTGTGGAACACCCCCTCCAACACTCCTCAGAAGTCCATTCAGTCCAGGAGCAGATTCATTTTCTGCAGTGTTCGATTATGATGAGCGTGTGGGCTGCTGTTAAATCCAAAGTGGGAATTTGTCTGTTTACAAACACAAAAGGCTACACAGTCACGATTCATGGAAGCCTGGGATTGCTCATCTGAGCCTTCCATCCCCCACAAAGTGGAGCTTGTCTTACCTCCCTCCACCCATCACTCCCCCTCTCAGGGAGAATAGCAGCAGGGCTGCATTTCCTGACTCAGTAGCATGTATTACCGAGGGAGACTAAATCCCACTGAGGTGTACCGCGGTGTGCTGTGCTGAGTCAAGGGCTCTGTTCAAGTAGAGGAGATGTACACCGGCTTCTTGAAATGCTGTATTTCTCGTCTCCCTGCACAGCGAGATATGCATTTTAAGCTTGTGTGCATTTCAGCGTGGAGAAACAGCCGCACTGTGTTTTAATAGCACAGCAAAACAACATTTTGAAATCATTTTTTCCAATTATGTTTCTGCATGTTTGCAGAAATCCTTACGGTAATTACCAAAGGATAACTCTGTGTGTATAGCTGTGGAGCTGAAAGCAGCTCTAAAGGATAGGACTTATTTTTGCAGTTTTGGTCATCATTTTTTTCTGTTATGATAACAATGTACCCACAAAAGTAATTACTGAGATCTGGAAACATGGTGAAAACTCCACAACAAATTATTATGAAGAACCAAACAAGCAATCAGACAGGTTTTGAATGATCCTGGTCGAGGAGAATAGAAACTCAGTAGGAAAGAGAAATAGGAAATCGGCTTTACAACCTACAAACTGGGGAATATCAAAAGTAAAGCAACAGAAAACATGATTTGTTCTGACAGAATAGGGTCCCCTCTATTAACGTCGATACTAACCATGTAAAATCATTTAGTTATTTTTCTGTTACTTTATAGTCTCATGATTTTTTTTGCCACATCTTACGGGTTGCTAATAAGATGTCTTAGCTTTCTGTGATGGACATTATTCTTCTAACAAATTTTATGAGCAGATCTGTGACGGAAAAGTTCAGGGAGATGCCATGCAGGTGACAGAATATATTACATACTTATATAAGTATATGGTCCTAGATCAGGACTGGCTGTGAACAAGAGAACAGAGCCAGATTAAAAAAGCGAATGAATGCATGCGTCCATCCTCTACTGTTATTAGAATATTAGGAGTTGGATGCTTCAAAGTAAAACGCTGACATGTATAAAGATTGACAACCTAACAGCTCCCCAAGAGTGGAACCAAAACATCTGGAGGCTGGCTGCAGTTTAGGTCACAAATGTTGCGCCCTCCATATCAGCAGATAGGACATGAGCCAAACTAAAAAAAAAACAAAACAAAAAAGTACATGTCACATAAATTTTTCCCAAAGATGGTTATTGTCATTTTAGGTAGTTCTTATCACACTGGTGATAAGTTTAGTTTTATTTGATTCTGTAAAAAGATATATTTGATATTTTGGCTTCATTTTTGTACAGTGAGAGAAAGTAGAGACATGTTGTCCATCTTTATTTACAGTCAACGAGATTAACAGTTCAAACATCATTAAGCAGAAGAAGAGGGCGCAATGAGACGACATAATTAAAGAGTGGCAGTCAGATCTCCAGTGAGTGAAAATGATGTGATTGAAATATGGCATTTCGATTTGTTTCATGTATTAATTTAAAAAGCGTTACTGTCTCTTCATCGCTCTACATAGAACTGATGTTTGCATCTGCTGCTACTTGTCATTTCTTCGTAAAGCAAAAGCTTAAGCGATGTGTAAGAAAACTGTGTTCAAGCACATACAGCAGGTACTGTAAGTCAAAGTTGGAACCAGGCAGTCTGTGAAAATAAACAGTAGACAGGGGGTTTGTTTTGTTGACCTTTGTTTTCTCTTTGTGACTAAACTGCTGTAGGTTTGTAGTTTCAGAAATACTGAGGTGTGCCTTTAACTGTCCAGTTTTATTTTCTTTACATTTTATGTTTTTGTCTTGTAAATAACACTTTTTTTTCAAATATTAAATTTTCAAAGATTTTCGAAAATTATTTTCAACATCATGATAACGCATCTTCTGATGATTCTGTGGGTTTTTCAACTGTTAATTCAGACAAAGACAGGTGAGTTTTCTCAACCCATAAATAAACACACTGAATACCAATACTGCACATGCGAGGAATACCATTACGATGAGGAACTAATCAATCCTTTATCTGTTTATTTATTGGGCAACACATCACAGATCCCAGCATATAACCCGGTGAGTAAAATGTTATTATCATTGATAGAAATGATGGCCAAAATTATTAAAATAAGACCTACATTATTAAAAAAAATATATAATTTCTTTTACATGGATTTTCAGTCGTTTTCGCCATCCTTGATGAAAAGTGAGTAGCATACCTCAACTGCAGCCTCGTAGTCTGAGCCGTCGAGTAGCGTGACTTTGACAGGGACAGTCTTTGGCCGCTTGGTGGATTTCTGCGGTGATTTAGAGGCTTTGCTGGGGGTCTTCTCAGAGCTATCATCTTCTCCGTGGTCCTCTGGAACCTGGAGGAGACAAAATCCATCCTCTGAGTGTATAGCTTCAAATCACTGTACTTTGTCTTCCATTTTAAATATCTGGATTCTGAGTCTCAGGAGGCATTATGTGCTTGTCTTGCAAAATGATTTAAAACCAGAATCTCTGATCATGTGAGCCAATCATCAAATGCATGATTTGGTGCTGGAGCTGCTGCTCTAAGATGTTAAGTTACTGGCACAAGCTGAGGGGGCTCACCGCCTTGCATATCAAACAGAAAGCCGGAAGGCCCCTGAGTGATTGAAAGGCCCGAGTTAAATGATCTACAGCTGCTGTGAGTTCCACAGCGCTCCCACCTGATTGGTTCTCCTGGCGTCACCCTCCATCGCGCTCTTCATTTCCCCAGCCAAAGCCTTCTCTGTTGTCATCGAAATGGATTGCAGTCCTGCAACCACACATAAACATATTCAGTCAACATCAAATCTTTTCCTGTTCCAGAAACCCGTGTGGAGTGTTTGCTGCTGCTAGAAGTCCAATCCCCCTATACACTCCTGATGGATTTGACTCATGAGATGTTCGCAAAACACTTCCCCATCTGCACACAGCATCGGAAAACCTCACTTAAACTGACATTTTGGTGTAATCAATGGCTGCGGAACAGATACCTCTGGTGACATAACATCCAATTTCCTTTGCAGCAGACATCTACTGCATGGTATTTTTTTAATTATCCTGTACTGCCGTGCAGGTTGAGTCTCTTTGTCACATGCGTGGTCATTGCATTGTGCATTGAGAGCTGCTGAAAGAGGGTAGCTCAGGCAGAGCTGGCTCACTGCCTCCCACAGGAGCACTCTGCATGAAGAGTGTTGGCTTCAGGACGCTCTCTTCTCACACTAGCAAAGGAGATAGCATAAATTACATCAGCCAGAGAGCCCTGCGGCACGGCACAAGACAGCAGACACACCGAGATAGAGAACGAGAGAAAGAGAGGAGAAGGAGGGAGGGAGACGACGAGGAAGGAGAGGGCGACAATGATCAGAGGATGAGACAGGAGGAAGGAAAGAGTAGCACGGAATAAAAGGCAGAGGTTACAAGGATGGAGACACCAGGGAAAGGTAAAGAGAAGGGCCAGAGAGTGAGACATACAACAGTGCTGATACAATATTCGGCTGAGCTGGAGACAGATGAGGCTTGTCATTTGAAGGTGACCACTGCTATACTGGCCCTGGACTCCTGCACAGTGCAGTTACAATACAGTTACAATGGCTGATATTCAGATTAGGTCGCGCAGCTAAGAGGAACGAATTATCCGAGATAAAGCTCAGAGTCAATCAGTAGCTTCAGTATGAAAAGTGAACACGAGGTCACAGGTTTAATATTCCTTATATGTCAGCTGAAATTTTCAAAGATAACATGGGACATTTTCTTCCAAATTACAGGGTGTTTAAACTGTACATTTAAGCCATTTTTTGAGACAGATTGGGATGATAAGATGGTAAAGCAGATTTTTATGCAGATGCTTCTTTTTCCCAGTTTAGAAAAAATATAGGGTGGTAATAGACTTTTTCATGGCAGCCATACTGATAATGATGGAAATGGATGGTTGAAATGGACGACAGCGGCCCACTCTAATTTGACTGGCAGTAAATACAAATCCCGAAGTCTCTTCCAGTTGAAATTCATAAAATAAAAAAAAAGCATACTGCTTTTTAGCTGTAGGAAGCCCAAATCCAATGGCTAGTCAGATAAACAATTATGTTATGTCTTTCTTAGCCTACCCAGCCCTTTGTGCTTAATACAACAGCCATTTACTATGACTGGAGCAAAGTAGAAAACAAATCAGTTTAAGCTCCAATTCCTATGTAACTTTTTACAGTTACTGAAATTCATTATTAGATGGGACATCAGCTCAAATTATGTGAATGATGAAGTTGAAACATCATCTGCTGACCTTTTCGAGTGGACAATCGGGAACCAAACTCCATTCTAAAAGCATGTGTTTTATGGTGGAGCAAAACTTCAGTTACATCATCACGAAGAGTCTTGTCTCGTCCGATCTACACGCACAATCAGCACACACATCATTTACTCAGTAACATCATAAATAACCTGCGATTATGTGTTTTGTCACAGACACTCAAACTGACTGGCCTCTTGTACAGTACTTGTTTGCACCCAAAGAGGAGTGTGGTCGTTCTCAAGACAGGGACATGACGTATGGGTGCTCTCGTCCATGGCAGTGTAAACACAGGTGTTACCAATGATACTAATGAAGGTACAGTTCCATTTATTGTAGCGGAGCCCTTCCAGTATGCCAACACACTCAACAGCAACATCCTGGCTCAAAAACAAAATCTTAATTATTAGAATTGGTAACACCTGTGTGTATCCCACTATTTCATGTCAAAATGGCTGCTGTGAAAAAAAAGTCTATTGCCAAATTTTGAGGTTTTTCTTTTTCTCGAGTATATTGTTTATCTTAGAATACCCCCATTTTTCAGCCTCAAGAGGAAGGCTGCGCACTAGAAACAAACTCTACTGTATAATGCAACAACTTCTTCTTAAGTAACTCCAGGAAATGTGTTGGCCCGAGGCATGTGTGATATTGTTTAAAACCCACAGAGCTCCAACTACTTAATTAATAACTACCTATAAAGTGTAAAACGATAATAAAAGCAGCAAATTGAAGGTGCTTTTCACTTCATAGTAAACCTGACATCAGTTGTTGATTTGAACATGAGAAAACGATTTGTACCTTATCACACTCATTGTGAAGATGTTTGTAATATAAACCTTGAAGTCTGAATGTAAGAAATGTGGGAGGGAAAAAAGCACAAAAGAAGGCAAGAGGGTAATGAGAGGAAGGTATTAGCGAGGCGGGGACATGGGAAGCTCTGATAAAAAAAAAGTACAAAGCTTCCAGGGAAAACTGTCATTAGGGAGGAGCAAAACAGAAGCTTAATTTGGACTAATAACGGCCAGCAAAGTGTTTGTAAACCAGGAAAAGATATGGTAGTATTTTCCCCACAAGAAGAGGCTCTAATTAAATTTTTTTTTTTCCTCAACCAGCTGTCTGACTACGTCTCTGTGTTAACAATTTGGGAGGCTGGAACACAGCACGTCTCAGCTTTCATGATAGGTCAGCCTCCCTCTGCATAATGAAGCCGGATCAAAGAGGAGAGCAGTCTGGCTCCAGGAAGGCTGCAGATGTCAGACTCACACCGTGCAGTGTTCCCTCACAACTTTGAAGGGCCTGTGGGTTGTTTAATTAATCTAATTACTGAATAATAATAGGATAATTGATTTTAAAAGATATTCTCATCATGACTTCATACTATATTCACCTCTGTTACAGGTTAAAGTGGTTAAAATCACTTGAGATTTAATATTTTCCAGAACAGATTTTGTGTAAATTTGTCTGTACGACTCATGTTTATGCAATGAAACAATGTCAAAGTCAGACAGCGGAAGCAGCCAATTTACCTGAACGCATATACAGTATAGAGCACTCTTCAAAGAGGGAGAGTAGCTGGGAAACAAAACACTGCATGGAGCTGACTGATGAATTGATGAAACCAGGTTCACTCAAGTATCTCATTAAAAATATCCTCCTGCTAGTCTAAAAAGATGTCAAACTCATAGAGTAGATTCACAACTTCATAGAACCTTATTTTTATAGCACATTTCATTAGGATCAGGAAATTATTCAATATTACTGTATACTGGGTTTCAGTGGGGTCTTATGTGATATGATCACACCATTAGTCACACATATTAATTGCACATGGTTGATCAGCCAGTCCACCACTTCAGTCTAAATTTCTCAACAACCATGAAAAGGATTTCAATAAATGTAGTGCAAACATTCATGATTCCCAGTGGATGAATACTGACTTTGGTGATCTGATATTTCTGCTCATGCCACATGAAGTTGACACACTGGTTTTGCGCAGAATGTATTACCATTGTAATAACTTTGGTGAACACTTAAAGGCATACTATACAGCATTTCTACTAAAATATTATGTATAGACTCAAAAATAATCCACTTGCAGTGTAGAGGCATCTGCATCTGCAGAGACCCTGACCTCTGCCTGTCTTTTCTTATTTTCTCATATTTTGTTGTAGAGGTTTTTGGGCATCAGCGTTTGGGCAATAATGTGTAGCGCCCAGCCAATAACAGCACGCAAGGTGTGAGGTCCCGACGCTACCTGTCGCTGTCTCTGTCTCACCGCTGCTCCCTGTCTGTGAGAGCTGCAGAAAGAGGTACACACACCTACACACAGACAGAGCAGACTGAGGATCGCTTCAGCTGCATTCACACTACATCCTGCACCGTATGGAGGCGTGGGCGTGTTTATTTGTGCTTTAGAGCATAACTGCTCTGAAACAACCAGAAAAAAACATTGTACTTCCCTGATTCACTGCTTTGGTCTCACTAACGCTTCTCTCTTTCATTCACTCTTTAACTGCTCTCTCTCTTTCTCATTCGTTAAGTCGAGGGTGGGGACAACTTTGAATGGTGCATTTCCAAACAGCAACTTATACATCCTGCATTTTCTAACTTTAATTTCTCATCTTTTGTCCAATACATTAGACTGAATTTTAGACTCATTATACACCAATCAACTCGTTGGAGGGGGCGAAGGACCAAGGCAAGGCCAGATTCATACCTGTGACACCTGTAATTACATAGTATAAAGTTTTGGACCCTTTTTGCCACCATAACACCCTTCAGCGCTACATTTCATAAAAAAGCTCATTTCATCACTGTAGCCTACTGAAGAACAGAGAAAAAGATGACTCAAATTTCATTCTTTTACCTTGACATGTCTAATCTGATCTCATTCCTTTGTTCAGTTCTCCCGAACACTCGCTCATGTGAACCAATCAGATCTGTCCACTGTAATACCCTCACTCCGTGCAAATGTCAACCCCATGAAGCAGCTGTCAGAACAATGAATCAGTGAATCACAAGCAAACTTGAGAAGAATTTTAATAGATCGGTGTCAGAGACTTCAGGGCGCTCATTTCACACACATCATGATCACGAGGCCAATCAATTCTTTCATTTGGGTCACTTTGTGATTCAATCACCCCGACTCCGCATCAGTTCTGGTCTCCGCACAACTAATCATCTGTGTGAGGGAGATGATGGAGACTGAGATGTGTGAGGTGCTGCGGCTGCTTAGACTCAAAATTCCTATAACAGTTATTGTCTTCAAACAGACTCCCATTAACGGTCTTTCTCCACAAAATCGTCTGGGGCCCTTTGGTTCATCAACTTCAAAGAGCAAATGTCAAGGAGAGTCTCTGTGAAGTATGACAGCGTCGGAGTAGGTGAAGCTCTGAAAACAACGTGTGGGACTGAAGGCCTCCAAAAATAGTGAGTTGGCTTTTCTTTACTTAAATAAGACAGAAATACTTTTTTATTTATACTTCAGAAGTTTCAGGACTGAATTAAAACACTGTCAGACTAGATGTTGGGGAAAGTGTTTATATTTGGATGGTTATCTAACTCACGGCTATCATCACACTCAGACACGACTCTGATACTGTACTACAGCTTTTAACATTTGCTTGAGTCATAGTCGACCAAAATAATCCCAGACAGCTTCCTCTCTATTTGCACTCTTGTCCATTAATCATAAAACTGTGTGGGTGTGTGTGTGTGTGTGTCAGGGTGTGTTTTTGTGTTTTTATCCTGATGAAAAGCGATTGCATCTACAACGAACTAAAGGTCACAACAGTCCCAAATCAGTGATCGTGATTGTGTCAGACATCAAGAGACAGAAGTCGATGTGATATTGATAGAACAAAAGCTCATTCTTACTGTTTACCCACACTGTTGAATGAACACTACTCGCTGTTAAAGGCCTTGAAAATCTATTATTTAACTAAACTGCATAGAAATTTGGTTATTTCAGAGATTTTTCATTTATTTGTTAGTCGCAGAAAAAAAAAAACCCTTCAAATTCTATTCTGGAGCTGTGCCATGTCGTTAGGCTGGGGGACTGTTGCAACATGGACCCTTTTTTTCATCACGCTGCTGCTAACTGTGCTGTAGCTGCCATTAGCAAGTTAGCTCAATGGACCAATGGAAGCTGGTTTGACAGGGAAGCACCTGAGGGGATTTAACTTTTCAGCGGCTCTGACCGGACTCTGACTCCGGGGACGATGAAGACACACTGGGCTCGGGCGGGGACAGAAGGCACGAAGCAGCTGAGAAGCAAGTTTGTAACTTAATGACTTAATTTGTAAGCACACATTGTCCATAGTATGATAAGTCAGCAAGTATTTGTTTTGGTGAAGATGGAAGTTATTTATTCCTGTTTTTACATGGTGACAGAAAAAGTGAAAAATACTGAAACTTCCAATATGCATTCTCCTTTAAGCTTTGTTTTGGTCTCTGCCAGCTCAAGAAAATATCTGTCTCTCACAGATTTCACAATTCTTTATTCAATAGAGGTACAGATACTTGTGTAAATAAATACTCCAATAGAAGTAGAAGAACTGATTTAACTTCTTTACACAAGTAAAAGAGGAAAAATACATGTTCTGAAATGTACCCAAAGTACAAAAGTAAAAAGTCACCATCTGACTATTAAATTTAAACCTTTCTAATTTCATATAAAGTCAAATTTAAAAAAACAATATACTGAAAATAATGGGCAATAACTTTGCTCCAACGTGCACATCAATGTCAACAGCAGTACTTGAAACATTAATCTCATGAAAACACGCTCCAAGACTAATTAAGCATTTTTACTTTTGTTCCCTCATCTCTACGAGTCTACTAAAATCTTTTGTCCAGCCACAGCAGAATCTGGTTCTCGAAGTTCTTTGAGTCAAACTGTGCCCTTTTGGGTCTAAATATCAGTCCTGCAGTGCTAAAAAGCCTCTCACAAGCAGCTGACAGCCGAGTGAATACACAAAGGAATCATTATGTGTTATTGTCAAATCCACTTAGGGTGAAATTGGGCTTGATGTTGGGAAGGTGGCGCACAATGACGCAAAATAAATATAATAGATAAATCCTTTCAATGCATTAAAGTAACAATCTTGATTTGAAAATGTAAGGAGCAGAAAGAACAGATGTTTGTGTTAATGTAGGGAATAAAAGTAAAAAGTTGTCAGAAAAATAAGAAATTAACTAAGACAGTAACAAAGTATATGTACTTTGTTAGTTCCCTCTTCTGCTAGCAGCTAAATGCTTCACGATGTTCAACAGCTACAGTTGTTATATGTTTTACTAGACCTGTAATGTACAGTGGGTTTTTGGAGTTCTGTGGTAAAAACAGCTGCCTGGGTGGACAAAAATGGCATTAGAGACCAGACCAGACCAGAAAGTGTTTGTCACAGCGACCCTTTAATATTACACAATCATTTGAACCATTATTGCCTGTAACTGTCCGCAGGTCCTCTTTCCATGAGGCTGCCATCTTGCACTGCCATGTTCCTACAGTAGCCTAGAATGGACAAACCAAACACTGGCTCTAGATACAGCCTTTTGTGTTTTGCACAAGTTTCACAGCCATACCCTGGGCGATATGGCTTATAAATGGCAATTTTTAAGCTATTCCATAATATAAAATATACATCTCAGTATACACATTTTCTTTATAACAACATGCTGTAAACTCTAAAACAGTGCAAACAGATGTTGATCTTGTAGAATATGATGCATTGCTGTTGATTAGGCCTGAACGACCCAACAGACAGGGCTAGGATATGGACATCATAATCATCACTAATGTCGATATAACTATGAAGCGCGTAAAGGCAAATAGCAGAACAACTAGAACAGTCTGGTAAGTTCAGAAAAAGACATCACTTCACTTCACTGTAATGCAGCCTTTAAAACCAGATCACTTATGTCACATCACAATATAACGATACTCAGATTCTAAGACAATATTAAGTCTCATATCACAATTTCGATACCATCTCTATATATTGCGCAGCCTTACGTGAAATGAGGTGTTTGCAATCTCCAAGCTCACCACTAGATGCCACAGAATACTACACACTGGTCCCTCAAATTCTTAAATGTTGCAATCAGCTGCAATAGTCACGCAATAAATATCATTTTTGAAGCTTCTAAGGTTTGATTTAATCTTGACTGAGTCAGGTGTCGATCTTCTACTGCTGTTAAACCGTACTGCACTTGACAAGTCACCACTGAGTTCAATCATCTCTTTGGCAGTCTCAGCAACTTATCAGCCTCACAAATGTAGAGTACATGTTTTCTTTCCTAAACATTCAGCACAGAATGTACCAAATAATTCGTGTTAATGGATTTGTGAGGTCTAATTACAGTCTACATATTAATGTTCAAATTCAAAAGTGTGAGTTCCATCCAAAAACCTTTGTCAGTGTGTCACTGTTGGCTGTTTGTCTCTCCACTGCAAACCCACCCCCTCAAAATTTTGAGCAGACATAAAAAAAAACAGTCTGTAAAAAGCTCTGTGATTATTATTCATTCAGCTAACTGTTAAATACTATTTTCTGCAAATATTATTTCCCTATGAAGGTCTGAATATTTTCTTTTTCAAAGCACCACCAGAAATTAAATAAAGAATTTCTTTATTCCTTCTTGCTTAAGATATTTGCTGTCAAAACTTATTAGCATTAGTTTCACCATGTGTAAGTTTAAAATGCAGAAGGAAACCCTCACTCCCACTGGTTCTTAAAAGCTCTAAATCCCCACTAAAATACTGGAAAAAGGACATGACCTGATCATCTTGGTTGCTGGTGGCACACAGGAACCACCAACACTTGGCATATTTACCTGCATAAACTGTAATTCATTCAGGATGGGAGGGAGCCATGAGTCATTTACACCTCCTAGGCTGACTGTCACAACAGAGGAGAGTGTACAGATGGTCTGACACTTTGCTCAAACATGAGACATCAGGAAACTTTCATTATTATAGTATTTTTCTGCAGCAAAGTACGAGCCTCTGCATTTCAAATATTTGTCATCACATTGCACTTTGCTTTTAATAATTACTGTCTTTTTGGGTGAAAAGTAAAGATAATACATTTAATGTCTAAGATCTCCAACTGTCAAAAAGAGAGATGGTATCTTCAAATCAAATGAATGTGCTTTGTGTCTATAAGAAGTGCAGCTTTTTCAAGTGTGTTAGAAAACACTGCAGGCATCAATAAGATAAGCTATGGAAAATCTTTTAAGATAAGACACAGATAAGCAAGATTCAGCCGAGTGTCTTCATTGTATCAAACACGCAGACTTTCCTATCATCAGTGAGTCTTCTCATTCAGGACTCTATCAGCCTTTCCATGTCAGTCAGTCTATCTCTGGAGATGACCTCCGCTGCGCTCTATATTTCAGAGTCAGTCCAGATACACAGTAATCATTACCGAGCAGCGCAGTGGTCCTGATGTAAGCTCGGATCAGCTGCAAGTCTTTGAAACTGCACTCACTGAAGAGGAAAGAAATCTCAAACTGCACAACGTCAATTCCTCTCTGATAAAAGCAAGCGAAACACAGACAATGTGACGTCCCAAAACACTCATCGTCTGCAGCCGGGCAGCTCTCGTAAATTGCCATATAGTAACAGACATGATGGCTGATCATCTAGGGCAGAATGATGTCCACGATGCACCATTCACCGCAGCTTGCCCGTGACCATTTGTCTTCATGCCATCCCTCAAACAAAGACTCTGTCAATTTAGAGGCCCTAAAATTGATGCGTCTTCAGGCAAGCGCCAGTTGCCCACAGGCCCATCATTCATCAGCAGGTGGGCAGGAGAAATCTGTCAAATATAGCATCTCAAAAATATGTCACAGCAGAGCAGGGGAAATACACGGATGACAGCTTGTGGATTCCTCTCACTCCTCAAACACAGTATGCTGTCAGTAAACGGTGCATGTGCTAACAGCGTCAAGTGTTTGCCTCTCTCCAGTGCATATTGAAAAAAAAAAAAGAAAGTCTGGTATACAGTGACGAAAGCAGGAGTCACAATGTCATCAGCACCTCCTCTTGTCATGATATCAAAGCTCTGAAAGAAAAGTTTTGGAAGATTTTCACAAAAAAAAAAAAAGAGGAGAAATATGCTGTGAGGAAAAGAAAGTTGAGACAACTCAAACTTTAAAGGCAAGGAGCCCAATTCAAAACCTCATTAGTTTTAAAATATACAAAAAAGACCTATAATCTTTACTTGAAATAATTTACTTCTACTTTACTTCTTTGTTGGATAAACTTGAATCTCTGAGTTTTAGAAATTCAAAAAAAAATTGTATTTCAATTTCATCATTATTTGGGTGCCTGAAAATTAAATGGTTTTAAATATTAACTATCAATAATCAAGCAATATTTTTTGAAATGCATTTTGGGGGGTTTCTAAAACTCTAAGATCCAAGTTTTTTCTAAAGTAAATGATCTAAACAAAAGATAAGTCGCTGGTAAAACCTTTTTAAAACTTAAGCGTTTAGTTGCAAGTAAGTTGCCTTGAAATTTAGATTTTTCTAAACTTTTTTGTTTTTACAGTGTATTTTATAAATGAACAATGCTAAATCATAAAGTGATCGTGATACATCATCAGAGATTAAGGAAATATGTTAATTAAAAGACTGCCTTCTCTGACAACAACGCTGTAGCCAGCAATTTCCACTCCTGGCTTCAACCCGGGCTGCATCACTGAATGATTAAGTGTTTGTTTATGAGACATGAGAAATTAATTATATAATCTTTTAGAAGGGGCAAATGTTTATGACAGTGGCAGTGAGCAATATGTTAATGGAGTCTGGCAGATAGTAAAGCAGGCAGTCACTCAACTCCAACTCCAGAGTGTGTATTTTCAGAGCAGGGGCTTTGTCAATATAAAGTTAAGCCCATTGCCCTGAAAGCACTTATGCAGCTGATCAACTTACAGCATAGGACCGTGGTTACTTGTTATTGTCATAATATAATACTGCACTTGTCTTGGGTTCCTATTCAGTCTGAGCTTCAAGAGGAGCGGGTGGAGTGAAACAACTTGCTTCAACCAAAGAGTGTCTATGAAACAGAGATTCGACATATTTAATATACCATCTATGGCTCCAGTCGATGACATACTTCTCCTTTAAACGGATTGTGAACAGGTTTAAACAACATATCAAAGGAAATCCCAATAAATTTAGGTAGAAAAGCTATATTATTTCTAAATAACAACCTGCTCAGATTTAAAAAACACATCTGTCAACATTTTGTGTCAGGTTTCAGACCTCTCATCCGCACAAAAGAGCTGCCTCCCCCTCACTGTAGATGCCACTGATTGCTCTATTTTAAAGCTTTTAGATCAAAGTGCAGCATTTAACTCTGCAGATCGGGCTTGCAAATTTGCACTCTTCTTTTTTTGACAGCTGCTTTGCTGTTGTTGCAAGAAAAGCATCAGCCTTTCTCACAACATCCCGCTAGGAGTTTTAGACCCCATACTGCATTTTATTATTACTCGTTTCCGCTTGGTCCATTATTTTCAAAATGCAATATGTGTCTCCATACAAACCAGTTATTCCAGCAGCTTCCCATGCTGTTAAAGTCTTTTTACTATAAGAATAAAAAATTTAAAAAAAATTAAAAAAAACACACACAAGGATCAGTTCATCTAAATTACATACAAGGTCAGTGGTGCAGTGTCTGCTTATATACAGAAACTAGATGTGAGCAGAATTTAATTTGTGATGCTCAAGAACATTTAAAAATTCTGACAAACTCAACCAACACAGACCCTCCAGAAACTGTGTCCCAGTTACTTAGGATCATGAGATTGTAACTGTAATGAGTAGCAGAAATCCTTAAGTGAGAAAAGTGGAAGAAGAGTTTAATTTGTTTTTTTTGTTGTTGTTTTTTGTTATTATTATGGTTAAAGACTATGTAGGATTTTCCTAAAAAACAATGCATAAACTGTGACAAAAATAATCCCTCTCAATTATCACCCATGAGCCACTAGAAATGTGCGGCACTGACTGCATCCACACTGACCCACACTGACCCACCCTGCCCCTTCCAACCTTCTAGTTTCTCATTATTTCATTGTGCTCAGGACGATCTGCCAACCCAAAATGTTGGCATTTGACGTCCTGGGAATGAAACTCATTTACCTATCTATCTGGTGCATTTACAAACAGCAACTGGAAATCATACTGAATTTTACCCTTAAATTACCCTTAAATGAAAACACTGATTTTGTTTGGCTTAATAACATATTTCAGTTATCTCATCCCACGATGGCCCGTTTAACCACTCTGATGATCTGACTACATAAGGGCTTTTTACATAAGGGTGCATCAGCTTATGAAGCGACTCACTTACAAGATTAGGATTTGAGTTATAGGTGATGACATTTAAAGGTTCAGAAGGCAACTTATAAAAATGGCTTTTGTCATATTTGCTGAAACTGTCACTATATCCCGACAGTAGTAGAAAAATAAACAGGTTCCTCTGGCTGTTCATACCTGGTATTAACATGCATCTTGGGTAAGGCAAGGCAAGGCAAGGCATCTTTATTTATATAGCGCATTTCATACCAATAGGCAACTCAATGTGCTTTACATAAAGACAGAACATTTAACAGTAAGAGCAGAAAATGTAAAAAGAAAACATTTAAAAAAATTTAAAAATTAGAAATTTAAAATATTAAAAATACAGTTAAAAGAAAGAAAGAGAAAAGAATATAGGAAGTACAAGAAAGAGTGCAAATCCAAAAAATTATAACTCTTAAGAGCTCAGCCATACGCACATGAAAAGAGAAATGTTTTTAACCTGGATTTAAAAGTGCTTACAGTTGGGGCTGATTTCAGTTCTGCTGGTAGTTTATTCCAGTTGTGTGCAGCATAACAGCTAAATGCTGCTTCACCATGTCTAGTTTGTACTCTGTGCTCCACTATCTGACCTGAGTCAGTAGATCTCAGAGCTCTACTGGGTTTATACTCTACTAACATGTCCTTCATGTATTCTGGACCTAAACCATTCAGTGATTTGTAGACCAGTAGCAGAACTTTAAAATCTATTCTGTAGCTGACTGGGAGCCAGTGTAAAGACTTAAGAACAGGGGTGATGTGCTCTGATCTCTTTGTTCTGGTTAAAACTCGAGCTGCTGCGTTCTGAATGAGCTGCAGTTGTTTAATACTTTTTTGGGGGAGTCCAGTCAGAAGACCATTACAGTAGTCAAGTCTGTTGAGATGAAAGCATGAATCAGCTTCTCCTGATCTTTTTTGGACATGAAACCCCTAATTCTTGCTATATTCTTCAGTTGGTAAAAGGCTGTTTTGGTGACTGATTTGATATGACTGTTAAAGGTTAGGTCTGAGTCTATCAACACGCCAAGGTTCCAGACCTGGTCTTTAGTTTCTAGTGACAGTGACTCAAGGTGTTTACTGACAGCAACCCTCTTCTCTTTATTGCAAAAACAATTACCTCTGTTTTTTCTTGATTTAACTGAATTGGGTAATCCAATCATAAGTGGACAGCTCTAAGTACAGATGTGAATGCATCAGGTACATGCATGATCGGACCACATTCTAAGGTGGTCTGGCCCACTTGCGACCACATTCTTTCAGCAGTGTTTATGCAACGTGTCCTGGGCCACACATAAGGACCGCCGACTCAACTGTCATTATCTGATTACATCACTTGGTTCACTGCAGCACAAATTAATGTGCTTACCATCGAGCATAAGCAGCAAGTGTTTATGAACACACTGGTAACTATTCAGCAAATGTTGTTACATTACATTAAGTTTGACGTTTTGATTTTTCTATTGGGACACTGGTTAAAAATAATAATGCATTTTGCAAACATGTTTTTTCACATACAAACCATGGAAGTGAAACAGCTACGGCAAATTCTTAGTCCTTCGTGCTGTTTTATAAATAACATTAAGTTGTTTCTTTCCTTGTAATGAACATTGTGTTGCTGAGCAGACAGGAGAGATGCTCCGTGGTGTGCTGGGATGCACACTTTTGTTTTCACGTTGCAGATGAAAGGCATTAATGACAGCGTCAGCGAAAGTAAATTTCCACACAGAAAAAGTAAATGTGCATCGTTCTGCGTATAGTTCAAGGATAAAATCTCAGCACACCACCATATTTAGTGTAGCACTGAATTAAAAAAAAAAGATTGAATAGTCAAATCTTCATATTGAACAGCCAATGAACAGTAATGAACATTAAACTGACAAAACAGGCCAAGCGTTTATTTGCATACAGAGCAGGGAAGTGAGATCTAATCACGAGTGATCAGTCGAGATGCATCTGGAGATGCGTGTTAATGGATTGTGTGAAATTGTGGTCAAATCATCCAGGGCGCATGTTAATACCAGGTATGAACAGCCACCTTTAGTGCTCCTTGTGGCATTTGCAAGAATCCACCATGCCTGAACAAAAACAACCAATCACAGCCAGGAGTCTAACACGGGTCATTCAGAGAGACCTTCTAACCTACAATTTCGGCATTTGACAACCTGGGAATGAGACTAAATCTCTCTCCAGAATTGACTACCCCAGCTTTAATGCTCATTTTTAAAGAGCAGCTTTTATAAAACATTTTTTATCACCACTTTTTGCTCATCCTGATGAAAGCCATTTGATCTTTCAGTTTTAATACTGCTAAATAATTAATCTTGTAACAAAATGTTACAAAAATAAAGGATAGTAGTGGTAGTCGTAGTAACAGAAGTAGCCATGTGTAATGTGCTGCAGAGAGGCTCATGCAGATAATGTGCTCACTGTGATCTCCAGGCGGTGTTCTTCTTCCTTTTCCTTTTGTGACTACATCATTTACAAAAATGAACAAAGCATGCCCCAAACTGTACTCCTGTTAATTAGGCTATTCATTAATTTGGAGATTTAAAGCGATATTACTCCCTCTCAGACACAAAGCCAGTTTGCTCCAACCCAACCATCTGTCTGCTTTCAGGACGTTTTGAGAGATAATTCTAATCGACTGTAAATATGGATATGGGTCTCTTCTTGTTCTGCCAAGTGTAAAAGTATCCTTGTTGTTTTCCAGGGAGTTAATTGGACAGGTTGGCCACTCTAATAGATTCCTGGCACTTTGTAGAGGTTAATTCCATCTCAGAGTTTGTCATGAGGCGTGTTCAGTGCAGAGGGACTGATAATCTGCCATGGCAACACACCAGTATTCAATAAATATTCAACTGAAAAAATATCTATATTTGTGGGTTTCAGGGCCTCCTTTTTAAATTATGTCACATTAGTGGTCTGACAATGAGAAAAACAGAAGCACAGACATCTGGAGACTTTTTCATTCATATCTTAAAACTGTCACTCATCCACGGTATGACAAGCATGAAGCAAGTTTCTGCTTTCTTGCTGAAATAAATAAGAAAACAGGCAGGCTCAAGCATAGCTAAATGTGATATAAGACATTCAGTTCCAGATGTATGTGAATAGTCACTTGGTTTTCATCTACCCAGTATCTCTGCACCTCCTGGAGAGAAACAAAAAGGTGAAAATATTGAAGTGTTTCCCTGAAATAGCTCGATAGCTTCTCAGAAGGAAGTTCAAATCCCTACGTCTAATTTTAACACAGCTGGGATGTTGATGTCAGAAAAGTAAGTTGTTTTTTTATCATTTCAGGTGTAAATAATCTAAATCTAATGTGAGCTTGCAAGAAACTGATTTTAAAAGCAGAGAATTCTCATTTAGAGGAGTTATTTGGTTTGTTTCAAAATCATAATTATATTGGCTTTTTTTTTTTTGGATTATTGCCAGGAAATGTTGGACAGACATCCATGTTCTTGCAGCGGATGAGTCCTACTGATTTAGATGGTCCCTTGACATTTCCTCTAGCATCACTATGAGCTTGACATTTTTGGTTTTCATTGAAAGGTTTTAACTGTTGGATTGGATTGCCATGAAATATCCACGGTGCCCAGAGGATGTGTTCAAATATCTTTGGTGATCCCCAGACTTTTTATCTAACACTGCCACCAGGTCAGAATTTGAATTTGCCTACTTCAGCCTCAATTGTACTTTGTGTTTAGAGCTGATGCTGCTAACACAACCGTTTTCAACATGGAAAAACTGCTAAATATTCATTATGGATTTATTTTAGGACTTCTCCAAAAACACACTGCAGATAGCTTAACGCATTTCACCTTTCCACCAGTTGGTAAAGGTTAGGGATGAGACTTGAGACTTGGTCTTGAGAAGCTACAGCTTTTATAATCTGACACACTTTAATATAAACTGTACATTTACTGCTAGAATGACAACTTACTGCTAAGTTTAATTTTCTGCTCCGCTATGAGCAGCACTGTCGCTCTCAGTCTGCTGCCCACTCTCCCTCACTTGCACGCTGCACACACATTACGTACTGCTCTATTACTTGAAGAAGCTATGCTACACTTACAGCAGTATCTTTCAGTCAAGTCCAATAAAATGTAATAATTTGGGAAGTCACGTTATAGCCGCCATCCTGCGGCTGAATACGTTGCTTTTTTACTATGGTCAGAAAAAAAATCCATACCATCGCAGCCCATACCTGCTAAACATCAGTATGTTAGCATGATCACTGACAGCATGTTAGCACGCTGATGTTAGCAATTAGTAGAACATACAGCCACACAGAGCAATGGCATGGCTGTTAATAATATAGCCTAATTTTCTTATTTTACTTATTGTACACTATTCTAATTGTTCTTTCTGATTGTTAGCATTTTGGATCCAACACTCTACATGTAAAATATAATGAACACAGTGTACCAAATGATTAACAACTTACAACTACTAGCATGAATAGCAATTGATTCTTACTTCATTTATGTGTATGCAGACATGTCTAAAGCAGCTGCAATTGCTAAAAGGCATCCACATGGACATCCACAGAGGCCACCCACTGTATTAGCCAATCACTGAACAGTCCTCAATGAGCCTTGCCATTTTATCATGCAGCTCCCTCCACATCTCTGCTTTATAATCAGTGCTTCCCTTCTAATGGCACACACAGCCAGTCGATCAATCCTCGCTGGGCAGAGGCTGCCTCTGGGAAACCAGGTATGGGACGGTGGGGGTTGGGGAAGTGGGAGTGGCGAGATGTCCTTGTTCAGGGGAAATCACATACACACATTCTCCAAACCTTTGGCACTCAGCAGTCCTGGGAGCAGATTGCATAGCACGACTGTTAAGTCTGCTGCAAATCATGTCACACCACAACAGAGATAAATGATGCAACTTACAAACCAATGAGGCTGCAAGTTCATCCTCCCAAAGAGAAAGCAAGCGCAGAGGGAGTGGTGCTACCTGCATTGATAGTACAAGCACTCTCTTAGGGGAAGGGTCTGTTCTACAGCGGGGGAAGTGATGGGTTAGTAAAGTTTCTACACCTCAACATTTGAAGTGCTACGTTCCCCTTGCTGAGCTGATATGAAAAGACAGATTGTGTGATAGCAAACTTATCTAACTCTGCTTCATAATCGCTTTGAGTCAAAGAAGGTGGCAAATGTGCGTATCAAAATTATAAGAGCATGGGATGGGGGTGGGGGGTGTCATTGTAAAGTTAATCCTCACTGATTAAAACAAATCAGCCAGCGAAATCTCCTAAAATGAGCTGTCAAAATGCATCATTTGATTTATGAGATGAATATCTTAAATATTAATCAGTTTACATGAGTGGAAGAGCCAACCTCTTCCATTCTATGCCACAAAGTAATCCTACAACCATTTAGTGAAGGAGGTCATGTCAGGATATGTAACAAGGCATGGGACTATTACATGAAAGGTCAAAAGTAATTTGAATTCCTCTGACATGATTGGAGTGCAGGCTGCTAACCTTATTCAGATTGCTTTATCAAAAAAAAAAATCCTGATTATTTTAAGAACCATCGCTGTGCAGACACTTGTGTGGGTGACACTGATTGTGGGACGTGTTGACACACTGTTGATACACTCACTGACAAACACAGTCCCGACTGACAAACATGCGGCAGCATTTCACATATACAGTGAGACAGAGCAAGGCAGACTGCAGACTGTAGACGACAGAAATCACTCTTTTTTTATACAACCGTCTCAGCATTTCCCAAACTTAGGACTGGGACCCAAAATGGCTCATGGACATGTTTTTATTGGGTCACAAATTGGCAAAGTCAAATGTACATAGTCCCAGGAAATTGCAATGTGGATGCAAAAGTTAACGCAAATTCAACCAATCCCTGTTAATTCTGCACGACCTTGTAATTTTGTCCAATCACTCCAACCTTCCTACAAATTTGATCATCATAGCTTTCCACAAGCTCCGGCAATCACAGCAGTCCCCCGCATAAACGTCATCCATGTACCTTTTCAATTTGTCATTGTTATTGACATTTATGAACGCCCTCTGCAGTTTTTTTTTTAATTCATAATTTTGTGCTTGCTGTTTTGACTGAGCTTGAGCTATAAACAGATTTTGTCTCTTTGTGGAATACCCCCGCGGTACACTTCTTCATTTATAAATAAAGCATAGTTTGATAGAATTTTGTAATCCTGAGCCTTTTTGGTAAGGTTACTTGAAACATACACAAATACAACAAAAAGGAAATTTTCTTTTGCAATTTTCACTTGCTCCCACAATTCAAATGCAAAGCATTGCAACAATTTTTTAGAAAAGCTGTCATTTTAAGCCACAACAATCCCAAAAAGCCTGAAAAATCCAAGAGGGACTGATACAGAATTAACAGTCACCTCACTAACAAATAAAACTATAAACCAGCACAGAAATGCAATATTGTACAAAGACTAACAAAAGTCAAATTTGCATTTTGGAACATAATACAGCAAACTTAACAAACAGTCCAGGCATGAACAGTAATGCAGTCTGTCACTGCAATGTTTTAGTATGAAGCCTCCTTTTGATACACTTCCATTTGGCTCATGATAGTTACTGTATTATGCTGTAAACACTTCCTGTATCAGTTTCAAATTAAAAGCCTGTGTGTTTCAGTGGACAGAGCAAGTTCATTATGAGGTTGTGAGAATCTTAACATTACTCACTCAGGAAATTTTAAATAAATTTTAAATTAGGCACTAAATTAATTAATTTAAGGCACTAAATTTCTCTCTTGGGTCTGAAAACATTTAGGATCTCCTAGTCTAAAGTCTGAGTACAGTGTGTAAAATACAGCAATTTAATACAACATCTGAAATGACACCCTCAAAACTGTTCACAGAATCAAATTGGCACCTCCTTGACACGGCCTCAGCAGAAACTGTGTCACAAAGTTAATATTTCTTGCCATGCTATTTCACTCGTTGCTATTATTGCTGTTATTGTGTCCACAGCCTTTGTAAGCAGCTCAGTGATCATCATAATTTCAGACAGACAGAATAAAATGAATACGCAATAAGTGAATTAATAAAAAGTTATCAACTAAACATATACTCTCACCCACAATGTTTCTGTGTATAGGACATCAACAGACAACAACAACTTAGCAAGTCATGCAACCAAATTTCGCCAGATTTTCCGAGTAGCTATTGGTATGACTGGAAGGGGAATTCCAGTCGGGAACAAATTTTTCCTACTATTCAAATAACAAGTGAATGCAGGATTAGTGACATCTAGCAGTGAACTGGCAGACAACATGAAAGGTCATATCTAGAGCCAGTGTTTGGTTTGTCTGTTCTGCACTACTGCAGAAACATGGTGGTGCAAATGGCAACAGACCGTGCCCTCTGTTGATACGATCCTTTTTTTCAGGTGATTATGCACTCATGAAAACATACTTATGAATATTATAGTCCATTTCTGTCACATTCTGCCAATAAACCCCTATAAATCTTTGTGGCATCTAGCGGTGAGATTTTACATTTGAGCCAACTGACTACCACTTGCCTCACCCTCCCCTTCCAAATGTGTAGGAGAACCTACGGTGGCCACAAGACTTGGAAAAATTGAGAAAGACCCTATCTGGGTCCAGTGTTTAGTTTGTCCATTCTGAGCTACTGAAAAACAGATCAGTTCAACATGGCAGACTCCATCGAAATTAACCACATCCTTTATAGATATAAACAGCTCATTCTAAGGTGATCAACACTATGAAAACGTATGAAATTTTATTCTGTTTCTGCCTTATTCTGCCCAATAAACCCCAGTAAATCTTACACACTGGACCTTTCCATCAAGCACAGTAAACCCTAAAACTCCCAGATTATATCGCACTTTATCACAACAGTCACACTCAATTAAACTGAACACAACCATCTTTCTCCCATTCCTTCAGTAAAAGCATCTCCTGCATTCTCATAGTGTTCACGCTGATGAGTCCTCACTTCCCTCGATGCATTCTTAAGGCCGTTTACTTGCAGAGTCGAACAGAAAAAACAAAACATATCTTCAGTCGTCATCACAATGACAGGATAACGACAGGCTTCGTGCTGCGCCTGCAGCGCGGCTCAATTTTTTTCTATCTGACCAAAGAGGAGGGTGTCGCTACTAACGATGGTTAACACAGAGACATCAGGCGTGCCTGTTTAAAATGCAGTTACCATGGGAACCCTAGCCTAACATCGTCTGTCAAGCATATCAAAATAAGATAAAGAAAGAGAAGAAAAAGGAGACAGAGCAGCCCAGAGGCATTATTTTGCTAGTTGACACGCACACACTCGTAAGAGAGAGAAGAAGAGGTGAACAAGCACACAGTGCTGTACTGAAGAATGTGACAGTGCATGTAGAGGTGGGTACGTTGAGGTGACACAATGGAGACAGTGGTGGTGGGTGGAAGAGCACAACCGTGTCATGTACAGTGGGATGTCAGCTTCTAGTCTGCATTTAAATGGTTTGCCATAAACACAAAAGGTCAGTGAGACAAGATGTAGATCTATGGTATGTGTGTCACTGTGGGGAGCGAGATTATGTAAGATTATTATTTAAGCATGTTAGTTGTACACCCTGAGTGGGGGGATAATCTGTTGCTCACAAATCTGGTAAGGCTATTCAAATCAAATATGCAACACATGATGTACAATAAAGCTGTTAAAGTAAATAAGAAAAGGTGGGGAGGATTCTCTTTTATGGGAGAGATCATTCTTATTACGTTCACTGCACTGACATGAAGTTATGCCAAAAGTCTTTAAATGTTGGGCTTGTAAATGAAAAGAAGCTATTCACCAGTCTCTGGCCATAACTTAAAATAAGAGCCTTTCTGTACCGGTGTTATGAAAATCAATCAGGAGGATGCAAAGTTTTACAAGATCCACATAAAGCACTGAACACAGCTGCCAAGTAATTAGCATAAAATATTAAGATTTATTTTAGTCATTTACAATGGAGTCTATGGGGGTTTAAATGTTTAAAGAAGCTATATATAAGAATTTTAGTTTTTTAGATGTCTGTGTATTCTGCTGCAGAGATATCTACTGAAGCTAGTATGCTAACCAGCTAGCTTGCCTGTCTTGTGTTGCTAGGTTTGTTCCAATACCAGTACCATTATCAGAAAATCCCTCCAATACTGCCTAAAATGCGTATCAGATCAGTTCTATCAAACAAACATGCAACAACAAACAAATATATGCAAATGAAGTTTGAGTTAACTTGACTTTCTCTGTATTGGCCGACAGCTCTTGGTGAGTAATGGTATGTTCAACTACCAGCAACAGCATCAGGCTACAAGTCTTGTAATGGAAGCTGACGACTTGTTGCCGACTTGACACTTGTTGCCGTGTGTTGGGCATGACGTGTTGCTAATCAAAGTTGATCTGGCCTCTCAGCACAATGTAGGTGGCCACTTTTGGTGGTTTTGTTGCTGTGCCACCAGTCATATGAACATCATTATTACTGATGATTGTTGTTGTTATTTTGGAGCAATCTGGCACAAGAATTTCCTTCAGAATTAATAAAGTTCTATCTTACATGCTGAAAATGGCAAATTAGCATCTACAAATGTAAACAAGCTAGCAGCTGTTACCTTTTCATTTGAGGTGATTTAGACATTTTAAAGCAATGTTCCTCCAAAACAACATCAACACTATTTTGCAGGGGCACCGTTGCTGCATCCTGGGCTTTGCACAGGCTAAGATGATTGTGATTGGTTTAGAGAAACAGAAACATACAAGAGCCAGACCTTTCTCCAGCACTGAGTGTGGTGGAGTTAGGTCTTGCTACACAAGAACGTTTGCTAAGTTAGCTGGTTGCTGAAAGAAAGACTTATGGGAAGGACTGGGCATTTCCTTGTTTCTTATGATGGGTGGATACACCAACTTTCTAGTGATGCTGGATTCCATTTTGTTTGGAATATGAATTCGACAGGGGGCCAATACTTACATTCTCACTCATCCTTGAGCTTCAAGAACCTTGACATACTTTCATTTATTTCATACAGTCATTCAAACTAAACAGGTCACCACAACTGAGCTTTCAGCATCTGGTATTTCTCACATCACCTTCAATTTTGTTTTCAGTCTAAGGAAAACTTAATACCTTTATATGTTCTCAAATAATAACTTTAGGCTCTCAGCAATCATACCAATTTTCTCCAGAAAATGCACTTACTGTACTTTGAAACTGAAAAGTGTCATTTGATTTGGAGTTTAGCATTTAATGATGGCAACACAATATACCTTTCTCTAACACAATTTTAATGTGATGTTATAGGTGAGATCGACAGAAAATCTGATGCCTCACTGAGTCGGGCTTTGTATTCTACAACACATCATTTGTGATGATAATGCAAAAAGTGACAGTTTATTACGTGTGGTTATCTTTAATACGCCTTTGAAAGCTCCTCTCACTTCTAAGCGACGTGAATTTATCTTGTGTAGAATTCCAATTTGGCTGTGAACAGACCACTGGCCCCGCTTCAATGAGCTATTACAAATCGATCACAGGATGACTTGAAATAGGACTCGAGGGAGAATTGTGTCGAAGTGTGCTACCTTAAACAAGCATGCACGTTGAATTTACATGCGCAGAAACGCACACAGTGGAGTGCATCCTGCAGATGTACAACACATGACCTAACCTTTACCCTTATGGCATGTGCATTGGTGACAGATTGCACCGAGGTTACACATTGACCGGAAAGTAATGGAGTCGCCGCCTGTGAGCGCTGTAAATACACCCGCCATATAACCTTGCTAGTCCCTCCCTGTTTTAACTGAAGAGTTTGCCTGAATGTCTGTTACATCTTTGCTGTCACAGATAAGAGCAAATTGCTCTGTGGGAAATGTAGCATGTAATTCCATTACTGTATTACCTGCAGTGAAACTCCTTGAACCACCTTGACAACAGCCTAGAAAACAGGCATTCAATAATTTTTCCTGTAGCTGTTTAACACAACATGCATCTACAACACAAAGAGGCTCTGCCCTTTAATGTGAACAGGCAAAGTGATGTGACAGAGAGCAGAGGAGCACACAGCTCGCTGCTTATAGCTGCACCATTGTAATGTACACCAGGGAGGCTGAAAGTGGAGCAGGTGAGAGAAAGCAAAATGAGACTGGAGGATGCATCAAGGGGCAGAGGCATGGATGGACAGATGGATGAATATTAGGTCTAATTTGCCCCCTCCCTGACTCTGCCCCTATAAATTCAGAACCTGGGATTTAGCCTGTGGCTCCAAAGGAGCCAGATACACAAGGACTGACAGTCTGTGTGAGAAGGACAAGGGCGAACAGAAGGATGCATTTGCTGATAATGCTAACTTTTACAGTCCGTCTGGAGGTGTTCAAATAAAATTTGCTGAATAGTGCAATTATGTAGACTTTTCTTTGTTGACTCTCTTTGCTGTTTCATTATTTTATTTCTAGTGTGCTATTTGTTTCTGTCCCCAAAATGAAGAAGAAGTTTCCTTTATGGTTTTTATGTTTCTTACAGATTGCAGTATGTGCTATAACTGTCAAAGTCTAATCTGATCTTCATTTTTGATTACAGTTTATGCAGCACAATATTTAATTTTAATTCAGTTTGTGTGCCATCCTAGGAATACACTGTCTAATATAAAAGACAGAGGATCAAGATGCGTTTTGAGAATAGAAGTCAGAGAGAGAAATATTTCCTAGGGCTGCAACTAACGATTATTTTCATCGTCAACTAATTTTTGATGATTTTATCATTAATTGATTAGTTGTTTGCTCTGTACAGTGTCAAAAATTGTTGATCAGTGTTTCACAAAGCCTAAGATGTCTTGTTTTGTCCACAAATCAAAGATATTCAGTTTACTGTCACAGAGGAGGTAAAAAAAATCAGGTATTTATGTATTAAACATCATTCCTTATGCAGAATATGGAATATATACAGAAAAACACACATTTTTGCAGAAACCCTTCAAAAGTATTTAACACTTGTGACAAAGATATGTAATGGTAGCAGGATATTTTACAGTTTAGCAATACATGTTATTGTCTAAAATGATATCAGGGCTCTGAGGCAGTACGCTTTCACCAATATTTCCAATAGTTCTAAATAACTCTAAATAAAAAGAACACACAAAGAGAGAAAAATATGTGTATATGTAAACTTGAATTATGAAACAGGATCAAATATACATAAAATTCTGCCTACAAAGCAAACAAATAAAACCAAGATAAGAATAAGAACAATTAGCATTAGTGTTCATTTTGGCACATAAAGGACTACAACTATGCCACCAATATAGACCAATATAGCTTTAAAAGGCTGATATCAAGCTGATAACATTGGTCAACCAATATATTGGTCAGGCTCTAGAAGTAGTAGATTAAAATCTACAACTAACAGATTACTCATTCATTAATAATTATTAATCATTGCAGCTCTAGATACATCCTAAAATGACTCATTATTTTGTGACTGTGGTTTACACCTGGAGCAGCTTTGAATATTAAGGAAATTTCAAACCCATTGCCAAGACTTCAAAGTAACGTTTTACACCTATTTTGCGGTTAACAGATTTATTTTATAGTATTTTCCAACGAAATCCATCTGATGAATTGGAGGCCTGGTTGCTCCTGTTTTATTTTATCTATTGATATAAATATTAAGTTTCAAATGTGGATAAAATCCTCTAGTTTTAGTTTTCAGGTGATTTCCAGTTTAAAATTCCACTTTCTCACAGTGCAATTCACACATCAAGGAGACCCACCGACTGCAGGAGGCGCCCACGCCTGCCCCCTCTGCCACACCCGCGACAATACACTCCTCCGTCTTCAATTAGCTCATTATCTTGAGCATCAGCTGTTAGCCCACAGCTCCACACAGAGAAACCACAGTCCGTATGCACACTGGCATGTCCAAGAATAGGTCTGAACAATTGTAGGTGGGTTGGTTGCGTACAGTGGAGCTGATCAGGCGCTAAGTCGATGAGAAAGGTGCACCTGCTGACTCTTTCTGCCTACAGGGCCTCGATATGCATGAAATAAAGGATGCCCTGATTCCAGCAGCTCATTAAAGCAGCCCGCCGACCATATTGGTCGGATTAAAGCTCTGTGGCAACACCCTCTCCATCCGTCCATGACACTTGAAGCACAAAGCGGCGTCTTTGCAGAGAGCATGCAGCGGTTTTGTGCAAAGCTTGTCACCGGTTATGAAGATGCTCCCTCCCTACAATGTCATCTCACAACAACCGGCGTATGCAGCATGCACCTGTCCCCGCTGTCATCCAAACGAACAAATAAAACGCATACCTGTCCTGTCCTGTCAGGTCCGGTGTCAAGCTTCAGTCCAGATTCTGATCATTGAGATTGCAGGAAACTGGAAGACGGACGCCGCCACCGCCCCTCGGCGCCTTTTCCTCTCCTCTGCCGCGGGAGATGAAGCCCTGCAGCCTGGGACAGCAGACGGGCACAAGCCGGCAAGGATGTCTTGCGGTCGGGGAAGGGCTGAGGAGGAGAGTAGAGGGGCGTTTTCACCACGGTGTAAGCGAGGGAACTCCTAACGTCGTGCGTGATATGTGTGAGGACCGCTCCGCTTATGACACGCAGCGTCTGTTACAACTGGCTTCACTGGTTTTCAGGTCATCTTTTCCCACCGTAACGCACCGTGCGGAGGGCTGGAGGATTTTAGACTCATAACAAAATGCTCCAGCGCACATGGAGTGCTACAGACTTAGTTCACTGTCAGCTAAACGCATTTAAACACACTAATTAAGCCCATTGTTAAGGAAGCGCATTTATGCCAGTGAAAGAAAAAAAAAAAGTCCCCATGGTAAGTCTCATGATTATGAGATTTTAAAAAAGTCTAAATAATGAGATAAAAAGTCATAATTATGGATGATAAATCGAAATTATGACAAAAAAGTAAAATGACATAGAATAAAAGTCGAAAAAAGTTTAAAGTTTTTGAGTTTAAAATTCAAAATTATGAGTTGAAAAGTCATAATTATAAGACAAAGTCAAAATTCTTAGATGAAATCAAAGTTGAAATTATAAGTTAAAAATTAGGAGATAAAAAGTCAGAACAATGAGAAGTTGAAAAATGATAAAATGCTATAATTACAGTAGTAATAATTACAATAATAATAATAATAAAAGATTAAAAAATCTCACCAAGATTTTTTTTTTCTGACTGGCAGAAATTGTCTTCCATATCTCATAACTGTATTTCTCTTCAGACATAATTTGACATGCTTTGAATAAATTTAATAGTTTCATCTTCTGATTGATTTTTCTGCATTACTAAGAAAGATTTAATCTCTAAACATGTATTCCTTATTTATTTATTTATTTTGGTTTATTTACCAGGGGCAGAGCACATTAATAAACACAGCTGTAAAAGACTTAGCCTGTTTTTCATCTGTGGTCCCTGGACAGATATAAAATGAAGAGTGCAGGACACCTGCTGAGCTGCTGCTTCAGAGCTTTTAGCGGTGCTACAATACTGCAGCCTATCAGTGTCAGAGCGCCCTCAAATGTCTTTTATGCACCTGTCAGTTACTTAAAGTCCAATGCAATGTGCATTTGGCATAATTAATTGCAAATCAATACTCTTGGCTTTGAATAAGACTAATGGAGAGTAAGTGTTGCTGATAGTTGTTGACATTTAGGCCCAAAGAGGCAAGAAGATGCAGTGTAGAATTGAACTTTTATCTGGTTTTGATCTTAATAGAGAAAAGGTCATATTGTTAAAGGGATTAGGCATTAGGTTAAAGGCATTATACGCCGACAAAAAATATTAAAGCAACATTTTTGTTTTTGCTCCCATTTCTCTTGAGTTGAAGTAAAAGGTCTAAGACTTCCCCTGTGCACATAAGGTTTATTTTTCTCAAATTTCATTTAAAAAATTGTTAAAAATCAGTGTTATCCACCAAACTCCACCTGACAGGTGTGGCATATGCTGATCACACAGCATGATTATTGCACAGATGTGCACTGGCCTGATCACAGTCAATGGCCACTCTAAAATGTGCAGTTTTATTTTGAAAAAAAAAGGACATTTGTTAGCTACTGATCTATGGCTGATCTATGGCTATTTTATTATATTTAGGGCTGCAGATATCAGTGTCTCTGTATGCAAAACCTGTCAGATGAATAGCTGATCCTGGCAAAAGACAAGTGCCCACCAACATCGATTTTAACAAATGTGTGAACAAAATTTGAGAGTAATGAACCTTTTGTGTGCAGAGATTACATATATTTTATAATAAATATCCACTTTCTGTTACATTGTGCTAGAATAAAGCTCATTTAGCTCATCGCCCCTGACATACTTTACATTCAGAGGTGTGTAAAAGCCCACCTTCAAGTTGCAGCATTAAGTAAGAATTGTCATACTGTTCCCTGCATAGTGAGCAGTGCGTTGAATGTATGAAGGCTAAGTGGGTGATGTATTGCATTGGTGACTCATAGGAACCTTCTGTGCTGAACGCCCTCTTCAGCTTTCATGCACAAGTGTTCTGTTCAAATGCAAATATGCATACAGGAAAATCAATTCCCGTCACGCTCCAGTGGGTCTCCTTCAGTTGCTTACAGGATATGCCAAAATGAGCAACGGAATGACTTCATTGCCATATGGGGAAGATTTCTGGATGTAAGCCAATGCTATATAGGTCTTAATTTATTATCTTGTCATGAATTAGGTAAAATATTGAATAAACTTAATATATGATCAGATACCCATATTAAATCATTTAGGATATCAATATCGCATTTCACTTGTGAACGTAAGAGGCCAAAATCATTCCAAGAAGTGGTGTTGAGATTTCTCCACATGGTGGCGGTCATATACCATCATCACATTCACACGAGGACAGTGTTCAATGAACTATAGTGTTTGTAGTATGTAACATATAGCTTTCCCCCTTAAATCACTCACATACCTGTTTCCAGTCACCCCCCCTGAGACCATATAATTTGCTTTGGTTCTTACCTATGTAATTGCACATATTTGCTTCTAGTTCAGCACATAAGAAGAAACCACAGACATCCATAAAGGAGTTATGTTGCTCCGAGCTCTGTCTCACATGTTAAGGTGCATAATTTGTACAGTTATTACTCTGCACACAGAGACTGAGCAAGGTCATAAATCTCTTTATTACTGTGCTAACCTTACATTATTTACACTACATGCCATATGGTTGTATTTCCTTGAGGCAGAGACATAAATTAAAGATTTCTCTAAGAATGGGACCAAAAGATGAAGTCACGTCACGACCATGTCCCCTTACATGTGATTTATACATGCTAAATTCTTAAAGAGAATTCAACACTCCGCTTTGTTGCCAGGAGGCAAAAAAGAGAAAGATGACTTCTTTTTGAAATATATACAGAGTTAGAGCTCCGAAATTTTCCTTTCAAGACAACGGGAAGAGGTATCCAACTATTAGCGACGTCTCAGTTGTAGCACTGTCAAACATCATACTGGGATTTAGTGGTGTCTTTAATCATTAACTTAATTTTAATATATCATAGCTGTCTTTCAAATAATTTAATGTTCATTAAACTCAAAATTTAAATGTTTTTACATGAAATTCTGATTTGAATGAATGTTCTTCTGACAGTTTATTTAACTTATGAAATTACAGTTCTTCCTCAATCATTTTGGCTCATTTTTCGAAACAGTCTTAACTTCCTCTAAACTCTAAGTACAGTTGTCACAACTGTTTCCTGGGACATCACAAGTCTATTGCATGTTTGCAAAAGGTCATAACTCACCAAAAATATTTCATTCATGTTTCAAAATCAAGTCATTGTGTCAGTAAATTGGCCACTGATACCAAAATGAAAAGCTGTTTCGCCCCTTTGTCAGCCGTACAGCTCAAAATGTATAGATGTTTTTTCACTATGCCATTCAACCCTGCAAATGCTTATCTACAAACTCCTCTTTGTTCTACTTGTTGCTGACACACAGACTGCTGACTGTTCTATACAAGAATTTTTTGTCTTGCTGAATGCTGTTGTGTATCCCACTGTGTTTTTAGGATTCAAATTTCACTTTGTAGTACACAGCAAATCCCCACACACATTTGTATCGTGAATTTATTTGTGTGAAATTTCTTACATGCAGGGTATAGTGCTAAATACAGAGGTGAACAGTAGTCTACTCACCTTTTTTCTCTTCATTTTTTGTTGTTCGAGTTGTTTCCCCCCTGTCCTCTCCTCCCCACACTTGAAGCTCCAGCAGGTTGCTGCAGGCTGCAGGGACAGTTAACACAAGCACATTATTATACTTTGAGAATGACAAGTGACAACAACTCCTACACTGTAATTTGATCAGCTGTTTGTGACTGTCAGTTGTCTATGTTAAGTTAAGCCTGTTATCCTGAAAACAAAAGCCCACTGCTCTGAAAATACACACTCTGATGTTGGAGTTCTGCCTGCCAGACTAACATTTTGCTCACTTTAACTGTTATTAGCACAAACTTTCTAAAATAATATTCAAGACTTTGTCTTACTCATTTGGTGAACATTTGGCATTAATTTGAACTATAATAAAGATGAAATGAGTAAACAAAAACAATTATTCTGGCCCAGAAAACATGTTCAAACATGCTAGCTGGTGATGATTATGGTAGCTTATGATTTAGGACAGTAAATATATTATGTATTCCTTTAAGTTTTTAAATAAACATGATTAGCATCTTTGCAGACCTCCTGGCATGCATTGTTTTAGAGCAAACATTCTCCAGAGAACCCTCTTTTTGTAGATTGAAGATGAGAAATATGATAGAAACTTGCTGTATTACTTCACATCACGTCCACAGACTGTAAAAAACATGGACGTAGTCTCCATGACATCATCCATAGGTTTCTCAAGTGCCATTTGTGAAAAGCTCTCAGTGTGGTGGCTCAGGCTGTTGCCACCTTGGCAGTGATTGAGTCCTGCCAATCCAAAAATGGGCAAAGAGTGGCGTGTGAGTGGACCTGAGATGGCCAAATGAAGCCGGTATCTAGCCAGCCCCCTGTGATGGCACCCACCTGTCACTGAAAGCAAATGTGTAACTTCTGAATCTTAACATGATTAAAATAGACGAGTTATATATATATTTATTAGTTAGCTATGGAGACTAAAACCATTTTTTGTGCCAGGTTGTAAACGTCTTTATTTTTGCTGTTAAGTTGGGCATTTTACAGTAATTTGTGGGTCTGTGGTTTTCTGATATCAGATTGAACTGTAAACTCATTACAGCTCATTTCCATATTCAGAGAATCAATCAACTCAGTGGAGTGGACAGATTTGAAGGTGTGGACTCCTGCAAATGGGGACTGACTTGCTTTTGGAGCAAACCTCAAGTGACCATTTGAGAAACTATTTTTTCAACACGTGTTACTGTTGAGGTTGTTGCTTGGTCAGGTCATGATTATTTCTCTTGATATTAAAATAATGCAAAACAGACTTAAATCAAATTTACGATGCCCTGTAGTAACTTTAGACCCTCACTTAGGGTTCTACATCTAAGTTTCTCAGTCAAAAGCCAGAAGGAAATGCACAGATCTTGAACCCCAGTTGTCTGAATGAGAGACCTCTTTGCTAAATTCCTCCACAAACTCCTGTTAAATTCATCGTCCTTGTGAAAACAACATAAATTATGAGAATAAAGTCTTAAATTTCAGAGAAAACTTGTAATAATATGAAAAAAAGAAAAAAACATTATAAATTGTCGCAGATAAGAGCAGTCTCTTTTATGCGTCCAGTGAGTGATTTTGATGACCTGAAATTACAGGTTTCACAAAAAGCACCTTGTCTTCTCTCAGACAAAATGAAAGCACTATCAACAACCAGATGTGTTTTGAGGCAGCAGCTGGAGTCCAGCAGGGACCTGGTATTCAGCAGGCAGCTGAAGAGTTCAGTCATGGCATCAGAATGTGATTAGAGCTGAGAGTTTTATGTAAATGATATGACAGGCAGCCAGAACCTGTCTTATAGTCTGCTGTGTGTTATGTTACTGCTCTGCACTCTGCTGATATGGTAATATCCCATTCAGAGCACCTGACAGACATATAACCCTGTTTGGGACGGTCTCTGGATGAGACAAAGTTCAGGGAAACCGTTTGAAATCAATTCTGATCAGGCAGAAATTTCGCCCCTGTGTAGCTTATTGACCACACAAATATTAACTTCACCAAGTGCTTAAACATGCACATGTAGTCCAATAATCCTCAGCAAAACATATGAACAGGAGTTCAAAATAACTAATTACAAATACTCAAATTACTGCCTTTCATCTGCATTTTAGTGGCCATGAGGCTATCCGATCACAAATGGACCAGTGGAAACCATGGAAACCATGACATACGGACAAAAAAAAAATAAACGCAGCAGCAGGCACTGGTTTGGAGAACTGAATGTGACCACTGAGCAGAAGCTGGGAATAATTTAGAGTCAAAATTTGGAGAGACTGAAATTCCTTTATATTGAATGCCCTCTGTTGATAATAAATTCAACATCAATGGTTAAAAGTAACTAATACTCTGAGTACTATTTGAGAATACAGATTTTCAGTACTCTGTCCATGTCTGCATATGACATTTCAAACGCAAAGCAACCTGACTTTTTCTTAAAATACAACTTTATTGTTGTAAAATTCTAAGTTAATTCTCAAAAATGCAGTCTCATTTGTTTGGCCCTAGTACTCCATCATACAGATTCAGTCCTCCAGTACAGTAATTTATTTAAAAAAGTTGGGTAATGCAATACGATACAATACAGGACAAGATACCATACAAGTATACAAGAGATAAAATATTGACATATTATAATATAAAATGATATGATAAGATATAATATAAGGTAAACATAATATTTAGTATAGTACAGCAATTTAAGATGGAATATCTATGTACTATAGCATAGCTAGTATAGCGTGAGTAGTAAAGTACCCATAGCAGTTTCAAATTAACAGGACCTAGCTGCTTTTTCTAATGATTTATATTTTATTCTTCTGCATATGTGCTCTAAAGGAATTAAAATTACTGACAATTAAGTTTTGTTCCTGTTTTTCCTCACACTACACTACTTCCCAAGCTGTTTTCAAGTCAGTCCAAAAGTGTCAAGTCTTCATTTGCAAGACAAAAAACAAGACTTCCAGGTCCATTTATGCTGAACTAATGCCAATGGCCCAAATCCCACCAATTGTGCTTTGAACATCCAGTTGCAAGTGGTGAATCAAAGCATTTCTCTGTGTCCAATAATTCAACGAGAACACTAAAAAAAACAAGAGGGTTATAAATGTCTACTTGTGGAAAAAACTCTGTGGTGGGTTCTTGTCTGTTTGGATTCCTGTTGTGTTTCGACATCCATGCTGTTCTGTTTAGGCGTCTGTCTACTCCTTATTTATGAGATAAGGTGCAGATGGAGTTCCCTGACTGATGTTCAAGCCTCTGACTTTTGCTTTCATCAGCCTGTTCTTACCATTACAACAGACTACAACAGACTAAACAATGAAACCCATGACAGAATCTCTCAACCACACACTTTTCATTTTTGACTGACAGCTCGAGAACACTAAAGAGACTCAAACAGGCTTATTACCTGAAGGGTCAAGGATCCCATTCAAATGAGACAGTTACTGATAATGATGGCGTCAAAGGCCAGGAGGATCAGGTGAAGATAGTCGGGACTTACATGGTAAACAAACACATTACTGTGGGTGATTTTTTAAAAACTGATAGCGAGTCAATTGAATTCAGGGGGCTGAAAGAGCACAGATGCTCAGAGGGGGCCCATGCAAACAAAGGTCAGTAGTTGATGCTTAAATGGCATCCTACAATATAATTTATATTCACATGGTAAATAAATGTATTGTTATTATTAAAATAACAAGTTATGTATAACTGTTATGATGAAAACGGTGCAGTCAAAACACTTGACTAGTCGGATGTGTGGACCACTAAGCAAACTGACAAGCTAAGGACCCGGTTATACAAACTCCAATTAAGGGCAGAGGCCATCACCTGCCGAGCTGAACAACACGAAGAACTTTAAGTTCACCAAAATTGAACTGGATGCAAAGAGAGGATACAAAGGCACGCATGTGTGGACTGGGCCTTAAGTCAAAATGTCTCACCAAAAATCAGGGACTCAAAACAGAACAGGAAAATGAAAGGAGAAGAGAGAGAATGGCCAAATAAAAACAAGAAAATTAAACATCACTGTTGCACTGCCCTTATTAGGCTCTCTACTTGACATCTCTCTATAGTAATATTACCCTTGCCCTGACAACATGCTTTTTTACCCTTAAGTTAGTTACTCAGTTAGTTACTTCTTGTAGTTAGCTTGGTACACATTAGTAGAATTTACTGTTTATTTTGTATAGTGTTCGTGAGCAATTTGATGATCAAAAAAAAAAAAAACATTTGAAAAACCATGTCGAAAACCATTAGTTAGCATGATAGCATCATCATTTTCATTCAAAGTAAACCGAAACAAAATAAAACTCACCAAAAACATCTTGGCTCCTCTCTCCACTGTTCCAATACACACCAAGTCTGTTTATTTCAAGTTTGATTGAAATAAACCCTTAATTAACAATGTTAGATGTAAATATATTGGAATAGGAACAAGAAACATTACCTAACTAGCATGCATCATCATCTTCATTCATGTGCGACAAACAAAATCAAACTCACCTAAAATGTCTTGGTTCATCCGTCCACTGCTCCAACCGTTGACTGTAGAAAGAAAAAGAAATGAATGACATTACAGCTCCACAAAACTGAAGCCAAAACATCTGGATGGCCCCCTGGCAGCTGGCTGCAGTAGAGATCATAAACCCCATCCCCTCCATGTTGGCAGATAGGACATGGGCCAAACATCAAAGTACATGACAAATAAATGTTTCCCAAAGATGTTTTCTGTCATTTTAGGCAGTTCTTATCACTCCGATTTTTATTCCCTGGTTTGTTCAACTGTTAATTTTTCAATTTTTAAATTATTTAATGCTATAAAAAGTGGTTTTTCACATCCTGACTGACAGCTGAGGTCTGCTCACTACTGAGTCAGATGGCTGTACAGGCTGGACCCCGATCACTGCTGCACAGACTCTGACTCCAAATCACATGACCAGCACAAGATGGCAGCGCTCGTATCCGGGATATTCTGGCTTCAGTTTTGTACAGTAGGTGGAAGTGGAACCAAGGCATCATCTTTATTTATGTCAATGGCTCCAACAATCACCAGCTCTGGTTTGGTCGAAATAAACCTGCAATTAAGCACATTAGGTATGAAAACATTCTGGCTCTACATGCAGTTTTTCCCTCCTGCTGAGGGTTTATTTCAACCAAACCAGACTTATTGGCGGTTGTTGTAACAGTGAACAGATAAGCCAAGACACTTTTAGTGAGTTTAATTTTGTTTCTGTCAAGCCTGAATGAACATGGCAATGCCAGCAAGATAGCAAACATTGCTAAAGGTTATTTAAATGCTCAAAAACACTACACAAACAAATGTTTAACACTGTTAACAATATCTACCAAACTAACCGTAAAAAGTGAATTAACTAAAGGATGAGTCAAGTTTGTAGTGAAAGGCAATGTTACTATTGCACTGACAAGAAGGAAACAGACGGGCAGCTCGTAAAACGGATACGTCACACTACATTTTCCAAGTAGATTCGATTGCAACCTCATTGATCGGGAAGGGGTGTAGATGAGGGGCTCAATTTGGAAAATTTTGTCCCCAATTTTGTCTATATTTCCTATGACCTGGGACATGTCATCAGCTTGTGTGAAAATGCAGAACAGTGAAAATGTTGACCTTATCCCAACCTTACACCTGTGTAAACAAACATGTGCACACACTGTACACACACTTGTTTTTCCTCTCCCAAATGTGCTCCTCGTCATGATCCCATCTGACAGGCTGTGTATTATGCGACGCTGCGGTGTGTCTTCATTTCAAGACCACCAACCTGCTAACTTCATCTGACTGCTGCCATCTCCTCTCCTCTGAGGCTCTGCTCAATTTAGGCCGAGCCAAAAACAATGAGAGCATCATGGCTGCTTCCCATGACCCTATGTTACAAATGCATCGCAAATGGATTTCACATCTGGATGTCAGCGTAATGTTGTGCTACTTATAAATGACATATGTGCTAAAGAACATCACATTGTGGCTTCCTAGAACATGTGGCCTGAAAACTGGAAGACTTAAACTCTCAGGAATTTCATCCATTCACCATAAACTGAGATTTAATGGATGAAAACAGTATTTGTCTTGATGACCCAGCCTGATCAAATTATGCTACAAGTCTTAGATGCCCTATTGTGCTCCTTCTACACTGTAAAAATAATTTATTTGTTTTAAACACAGTAAGTTAGCGTAAACAAATTAACACAACAAACACAATAAGCAACAGATCTTGGCACTCAACAATCAAAGTAATAATAATAATAATAATAATAATAATAATAATAATAATAATTCCCTGCTTCCTTTCAACACCTCCAGCACTAATTATCCTCCATAAATCCCATTCTATGAAGTTTAACTGGGCTATAATAGCACCTGTGTTATGATTTTGTAGTGTCTGAATTTGCCAAGAGCATCAACTGTCCACCCTGCATCAGCTACTATAGTTTCCCATATGTCCTCTTCTACATTTGAGCTAAGATCTCTTTCCCAGATTTTTCTCTAATTTTCAGTTATCATAGAGTGTTTGCCACTATTTTGTAAAAAAATGAGGCTGATCGTGAACTCTTTGTCAAATTCAAATATGATACCAGTCTGTTGGCGGCTTTGCTTAAAACACCTAAACTCCCAATACAGCTCCTAATTTGTAGTTAGTGCCCAATTTCCCTTTTGTCTGTTTGACCAAAATAATCTTTAAGCTCCTGAAACGATCATAAAATGTCTTTCCCAATATTTTTATCCAACTGTGACTCCCATAGGATAGTTTTTTCCCCTATTCAGATTGATGGATTGATCAAAATCTAAGAATATCCTTGTTTATACTGAGAGAGATGTAAAATCTTATGAGCTTTTATCCACATCTCTTTAGAATGCTCCAGGATTGGATTGGTATCTGCGCCTGGCGCGCTTTTTGTGTGACAATGCCTTTACTGGCCCAAAGGGGGCAGCAAGCTCATCTTCTATCTATATTCATGCCAGCTGATTATCATTTCTATTAACCCAGTATTTAGTCAACTTTGCATTTTCAAATGACATTCCATACAGTTCTACATTTGGAAGTGCAAACCTCTCTAAGTCCGAGGTGTGTATAATTTATGTACGTTTATTTAGGCTTCCTCCCATTCCACACACACTCTCTAATTAGCTAATTAAACTGTTTATATAAACTGTTGACTGGCACCATGACACATAAATAAACTGAGGTTCAATTACCATTTTAACTATCCTAATCTTTCCCTATAAACTCAAATTTAAACATTTCCATCCATCTAAATTTGTGCTAAGGCCAATATATTAATTTGCATTATGCTGGTGAGATCTGCACTAGCATTCCTGTATCTGTCCATCTAAACTGTAGTGAACTAATTACTCCCCAATGACAAGTTCTTGACACTGGCATTATCTCAAACCAATTAATTTTATAACTTCTTTTTTTTTTTTTTTTTTTTTTCAAATAACTCCAATAATATCTGGGCTGAAGAGGCAGGGTCTGTGGACAGCTGCAAAATGTCATCCGCATAAAGGAACAACTTGTGTTCTCTACTTCCAGCAATAACCACACAAATCCTGGCGTCAGATCACCACTGAAGCAGCTCAGGATATAATGGAAACAATAGTGGGGAGAGTGGGTCTCCTTGTTTTGAGTCCTGTCACAGCTTAAAGAAGGGTGAAATAGCCCATTTGTAAGGACTGATGCCTGCGGTTCTGCATATATCACTCTGATCCAATTCAAGACCCTGTTGCCAAACCCAAAAGACTCCGATGTATGTAACAAAAACCCCCACTCCACCCAGTCAGAAGCCATCTAGGGAGAAGGCAGCTATCGGAGTGTTGTCCTCCCTACTTAGGTACATCAAATGTACCAATCTTAAGGTTATGAGAGGATTACCTTACACTTATTCCACAATATTTTAGTTAATATCTTGTAGTTCACACTTGCCAAGCTAACAGGTCTATATCTGGTTGGGTCAAATGGATCAAAGGATCCATTTGACCCAATTTTTTTTTCAGGATCACTGAAATCACTGCTTGTTTGAACGAATTAGGTAGCTTACCTAGTTACAATGCTTCAGAATAAACCTGTCAAAATAGGTGCCAGTATATCAATATAGCTCTTATAATAATCCTCAGGAAAACCATCCAATCCAACAGACTTTCCTGACTTCATTAATCTGATGGCTTGACTAACTTAATCCTCTGTAATCAGGACATCCAAAATTTCAACTTGGTTAGTGGAGAGCCTGGTGTGATCAATTGCCGAGAACCATGCATTCATTTCTTCCATATTAACAAGAGTATCTGAGGTATATAAATGCGAGTAGAATTTTTAAAGACTTAATTTGTAGTCACCGCTTGTCCCGTTCCAGTTGATTTGATTTATTTATGTTGAACATTTAAAAAAAGTTTAATAGCCAATATAACATACGTATCTTCCTTTTGCTTTAACTGTCTTGCCACCAATTTCCTGACTTTTCTACACTTTCATAGATGCTTGCTTTGAGCCGAAATATGGAAAATTCAGCCTTCTTGTTACACATCTTATTCAATTCATATTTAATATTACATATTTTGCTTTAATAAGGACTTTCTTGTTGATTTCTTTTTTCTACTTTAAATGTATGGGCAATAATTTTATCGATAACAAGCCCAGCTTTTTCTCCCATGTTTATGTTTAAGTCATTCATCTTCACCTGCACGTCACATAGGTGAGCCTTGAGTAAAGATTATTTTGTGAAACTATTTCTAAGGCTAAGAATGAAGCTTCAGTCTAATATTATGACTTGTGTAGGACTGGCAACTCAAGTCTTCTAAAATTCTCAAAGACTTTGTGACTTGCAGAACAACTAAGTGTTCTCCTCCCACATTATGTTCTCCAGAGCAGAGGCAGTTCAGACATTACTGAGAATATTGTTATATTCAGTACATAAACACTGACTGTTTACGTTAATGACATCTTATATAAGGTTGTAATAGGCTGGAGTTTGTTATCGCAGGATATTTGCCATGGTAAAATAAGTTATTTTCATGTTATACCAAGATACTTTCACATTATTATGACATACAAACCTACCTAAAAAATAATTTCTAATAAATTTCTTGTTATAAGAATTATTTTAATTAAGTATTTTAATATATCTCATTATAACACAAAATGTTTCACATTATGAAATGATAACTTATATCTTATTGTAACTTATATCTTATCTTATTACTTAAGACAAGTTACAACAAGATAAACATATTGTGATAAGAAGAAAACTTTAAGGTTATAATGTTATGAGTATGCATGTTGTAATAACATGAAAATATCTTATCTTCACAGTACAATGTCATGCTAATCTGTTATGCATTTTCTGGTGTGGCAGCAATTAGAGCTGCAACAATTAATCAATTATTAAATGATTATTAAATTAAATGCCAGTCATTTTGATCATCTATTAAATGTTTTCAGTTTTTTTCTCAGTGGCCAAATTCTCTGATTTGTGCCTCTCAAAGTGAATATTTTCTGGTTTCTTTACTCCTCTTATGACAGTAAACTGAATCACTGTAACAAGAGTGCTGTAAAACTTTCAGTAACTTACTGGCAGCAAGTAGCTGGTAAGTTGCTGTAAATACATTTCACAGTTCAATTACTGTAAATCTAATCACAGTACCACAGTATTGTAATTGTTATTACAATACTAATCACAGTACTGTAACTGTTATTACAGTAATAATCAGCATGCTGTTTTTTATCACAACACTAATTCAACTACTCTAAAAAGCATGAGTGAATTAATTTTAATACTATAAATCAATAACTGTAGAATAATTACATACTGTAAAATCAATTCATTGAAAATTTAAATGCTTAAATACATTTTTAAAAATATTTGAGTGTTTTAGTTTGGCCATTTCACATTAATCAGGGTTCAAATTAATGCTGAATGTTCTCTGACTGATAAATTGTCTATTGTCATACAGCTGTGTATACTCTGATTATGGGTGTTTTTTCTGTCATAATAGTGTTTTTTAATTTCTTTGTCTTATATAATAGTATTCAACATGTTTTGCAAAATAAGAATAAAACTGATTTTCCTTTATGCAAATCACACCACCATTTACTTATAATGTATTCTGCAACATATCATAAGACAAACGGGATGCAAGGGCTGCTTTGTTGAAATTTTGTAGGGGGCACTGTGGAGCCAGTTTGCAACATTGACTGAACATTGGCCTGAAGATGTGTTCAGGCCTGAACTGTTAGTGAACATGTGAAGTTTCAAGCAGATTGGACAATATACACTGAAGTTAAAGCAACTTCCTGTGTCATAGCGAAACATCCAGGTTCGCTGTGCCATCATGGCAGCGCCATGTGATGATCTTCACAATATGGCATTGCAATTGTCATTAGGCCTTTCTGACCAGATTTGAGTTGGACACAGTCAACCTGCATGGAGGAGGACATCAAAGTCTAAAACATGTCATTTCCTGTTGCCTGTAGGTGGCGCTATGACTATAACAATATATTGTCAGGCCAGGACTCTTTGAGAAACATGTGAGGTTTGGTGCAGATTGGACCATTTATACTGAAGTTACAGCAATTTCGTGTTTCATGGCGAGACATCGAAATTGTATACTATGCCATGGCCACGCCCTTCAATGAGCACTAAATCTTTAATAACTTAACTTAATAACTTTTGATCACAAAATAGTCTAGATGGCACACACCAATTTTGAAGTCAATCTGATTAATTCTATAGAAGGAGTCTGTACAAGTACAACACTTGGAAATTGCCAGAATTGACCACGAAATTCAAAATGGCCGACTTTGTTGGGCTGGGTCCAATAAACTTTTTTGTGCGTGTGGGCTGACTCAACATTGGCCTGTGTTCAAGCCTGGATGGTTTTCAAACGGGTGCTATTTCAGGCAGATTCGACGACATACACGGAACTTAAAGCAATTTCCTGTGTCAGGGCAAAATATCAAAGTTCGTCGTGCCGTCATGGAAGTGCTGTTTGACGATTTGTTAAAATCTTCACCATACAGCATTACCAATGTCTCAAAGCCTTTCTGACCAGACTTTAGTTGAATATGGCCAACCTACGAGGAAGAGCACGACAAAGTCTAAAAGATGTCATGTTATGTTGCCAGCAGGTGGTACTATGATGATAACTGAATATTGTCATGGAGATGTGTTGAGGACGGGACTATTACCAAACATGTGAAGTTTGGCGCAGATCGGATCATTCATACTAAAGTTATAGCAATTTCATGTTTCTAGGCGAGACATTAAAATTCAACGTTACGGCCACGCCCTTCAATGATGTCTAAATCTTTTAATAACTTTTGATCACTAACTACTCTAGATGGCACACGCCGATTTTGTTGTCAATAAGATTAATCCTGTAAGAGGAGTTCATTAAAATACAATGCCTAGAAATCACCAAAATTGACCACAAATTTAAAAATGGCCCACTTCCTGTTTGGTTTAGCGATGAGTCCAAGAGACTTTTTTGTGTGACTGGGGATGATACATGTGTGTACCAATTTTTGTACATTTAACTGAAACAGGGCACAGGGGCTGCTTTATTGAAATCTTTTAGGGGGCGCTATGGAGCCAATTTGTGACAATGACTTATCATTGGTTAGTAGATGTGTTCAAGCCTGGACTGTGATCGAACATATGAGGTTTCAGGCAGATTCGACAATATACACTGAAGTTAAAGCAACTTCCTGTGTCATGGCGAAGCATCAAATTTCGTTGTGCTGTCATGGCAGTGCCTTTTGACAATACATCAAAATCTTCACCATACAGCATGACCAACATGTCACAGCCTTTCTGAATATGTTTGAGTTGGATATGTTCAACCTGCTAGGAGGAGTGTGTCAAAGTCAAAAAAAGTAATTTCCTGTTGCCAGGAGGTGGCGCTACTATGACTCAATATAATCATGTAGATATGTACAGGCCGGGACTATTATCAAACTTGGGAAGTTTGGTGCAGATCGGATCATTTATACTAAATTTATAGCAATTTCATGATTCATGACAAAACATCAAAATTCAATGCCACGTCATGGCCACACCCCCCCAGAAATCCATCGCGGCGGAGGTCGGGGGGCCGTCAGATGCCAGCCGGACAGAAGGAGGCGCCGGCCGAGCCGCGACCGTCGCGGCAGAGGTCGGGCGCCGTCTCGTCTTGTCTCGTCTTGTCTTGTCTTGTCTTGTCTTGTCAGGAGCTTCACATATTATTCTTGCTGTAACTAACAGTCACAAATATCCAAGACAACATATCGCCCTACTTACCTGCAACACTTACCTGGTTTTACCAACAAGTCTAACATCCAAAATATGTAGCTCACACAGGAGCATCATGTGTTTTTTACTCATTTTATACCCACTTTTTGTTTTATACTAATTTTTAATGTCAAATAATTATTTTACCTATGTATAATCTGATTTAATCATGTTTAATTAGATTATGTAATATTTTCCTATTTGTATAGTTTACACACATCTGTAGCTATTCTTGTTCTAACATTAGTCACAATTATCAAGGACAAAATACCAGTCTGTATATAATCAATACAACACATATTCTATTGAAAGATAAGCAATGTAAGTTGTGTGATTTGATTAATTTACAATATACAAGGTGTGTTTCAAAAATAGAATAAGTTTTATAATCAGTTTGTTTCTCTCAATGTTTTGTTTGCCTGCTTACCTGACTCACTTGCACCAGGTGAGTATTCACCAAAAATGGCAGCACTGTAACAAGCAACAACAACCCCATATAAATCTTTTTTAATGAAAGTAGAATTGCCATTATGAAGACAATGACATGTGACTCTTTAATTCTTTATTTGTCAGAGAGGTAACAAACAATGCAGAAGAGAGCGATCATGGACAGACACCCAATAATACAAAGCAGGTACAAGGAAGTATTTAAGGATATGAAAAAAATATATATTAAATTAATACTATTCAATGATATTAAATTTCATGATTAAATTTGATCACATAAATTAAGAATTTTAAATGGAAACATTAATTTAATAAATAGATGAGATTTCAGAAGAAATTATACATAGCTGAGGGTATTTGCTGCATTGTGAATGCCAAATGAACCACAACTGATGACCTTGAATAAAGGACAACAGAAAGTTTGATCTTTTTCTCAGTTTGTGGTCGTTTTTGTCATTGAAACACTGTATTATTCACTTTGATTAGCTGCAACATGAAGAACTGAGAACAAAGTTAGTGTATATTAAGAGGAAATGTTCAGTCAAAGGATAGTTCACTGAAAACTGACAGTTCAGTCATTATCTACTCCCACTCATGCTGATTGAGGATTGGGTTTATTTTGTTAGTCCACAAAACACTGCTCAACACATTTTCAAATGGAAAAAAACAACTGGAAAATAAAAAACAGATAAAATGCCTCCATACTGCTCATCCAGCGTAATCAACAAGTCCCACACACACACACACACAGTTCAGAAAGTGTACACGTGCACATAAACGCAGCTCCAAGCTAAGGAGCCACAGTGAGGATTTAGGCTAAAAACATGGTGTAAATAACATTAAGTCAACTTGGCATGTTGGGGCTTTAGGAAACTTGGATTGCACTAGACAAGCAGTATGGAGACATTTTCTTGTTTTATTCTGTTGTTTTTTTACATTTGAAAATGGTCACCATTAACTTCAACTGTTTGGGAGATTCTGCAACACCATTTGCCTGTGAAACTCCAGCAGTGTTTTGTGGCTAAAAAAAACTAAACTTGGCCTTCAATCAGCACGAGGCGAGTAGATAATGATTTCATTTTTTGGGTGAACTATCCCTTTAGGACAAATAACAGAGGTTAGAACCAAACATGACATCAAATGGCGGTTAAGAATTAAAAAATGAAAATTATTAGGGAGCTAAAGTTAATAAATATATCAAGTAATTTTCAAGTCAGCATATATAAATAAACAAGATTAGATCTAGAAAGTGTTATAATCTTTCAAAAAATTACTATTTTAACATTTATTCTGCATCCCATAATGATATCGGTTCAAAACATGAAATATATCATAGTATTCTTTGAACAGTATATATAATTTATTAAAAATTTTTGAATGCCTCAAAAGTGGTTCACATCTGTGAAAGTAATGAATATATTTACTTTATATCCAAATGATATCAGGCAATGAACTAAAACTTAACTTTAGTATTTTTAATCATTATAATAATCTGCATTCAAACATGCAATGAACAAACACTTTATATAATAAACCTGATTTATAAAAAAAGCTTACACTGAATGACAGTTGCTAAAAAGAATAACCAACAATAACAGTAATTATTTTCAGAAATGTTCATAACCTGTGTTTCATACTATTAAAAAAGCCTACCTGTGACAGCTGCTGAAAAAGAAAGAGGCCTGAAAGATTCTGGATGATGAACTGAGCGGGCGTTTAAGTCAGTGAGGACAGTCTGCAGCACAGATCATCTGAAAGAATAGAAATGTACGTCAGCAGACTGGAAGAATATAAGAAAACACGTCTAAAAAGATGACTGTGAAACTACATTTCACATTGTGGGAAAAACTCTGTTGAATGAGGCCCAGTCAATGAAAACATGTTTAGATCATGGTAGATTGAGGAGCTGTCATTCATTACTTCCACCTCTACTCAACATTTTGCAAAATCACTATGATGCACTGATTGACACAATATTCATCATTTTTTTAATGTGCCATAGTCATTACTTTACATTTCAATTTTAAGTCATTCCCCCACATGGATGCATGAATACACTCTGTCATAAACCCACTTTTCATAAAAATGAACCACCAGACCAACAGCACACAAATAATCACAGCAAATAATCAGGGGCAATGCACACAAGTCAGTTCAGTGTAAACAGTTATGAGTCAGTTCAGGTTAGGTACTTTATTAATCCGAGTGTATTTGTCTGCAGTGAAATGAAAGATGCCGTCCATTCAAGAAAAAAAAACACATTTAACCAGAGGGAAAGTTTTTTGTTTTTTTTAGGAAAGACCAAAATAAATATTTCTGAAACTCTTCAGAGTTCAACAGAAAACACCACTTTTCAGGGCTTCAGCAATGAAACAGCAAAAAGAACTAAGTTTGTTCAATATCTGAAAATTTGGCCCGAATAAACCCTCTTCAACCAAACAAATTAAATTAAGATCTGTGAGAAAGTCTTAGTGGTTTAATTTTTACCCCAAACAGTAAATCACCACTACAACACACAACCACACAACACACACACAGTAAAATCTAAAACATCTCAAATAAATTACTAATCTCTCTCTCAAAGAAAAATCTCAGACATTGTCACAGTCAACTCCAGGTATCAGTTTGTCTTCGAGTTCACAGGACAAATGGGCCTAATCAGAATCAAACCCCACAAAGGACAGACAGGTTTAACACACAACACCTCTGGGTAATTTTTCACAACAAACAATTTCACAAATTATTTGCGAGGCAAGAATTAAGCCCTCTTTAAACAAACTCACACCGTCAGTTTAAACGTTCAAACATTATATTGAAGAACACAAACTAGGTCAGTCCAGTTCCATGTAATTCAGTTCAGTCAAACAATAAAAACTCCACTTCGGGATTTCCACAACCCCCAACCGAGTGTTTTCTGTCCTTAAACCTACCATATTTATTTACCCTTAGCGTTCTCACATATCAAACGAAACTGGGTTCTACAAGGTGCACGATGAAGAAACAAACGCACAAATCCCGCGAGTGTTCCACAAATAAAGGGTTCCCTTCTAGATTTGACAATAGTTAGTTCAGTTCACTCTCAACCAGAAAATCAAACCTCAAAAGTTTGTGAAGGAAGAAAATAAATGGCAAAAATGGAAGAAGGAAGACTGGATTGCGACCACCGTGCATGGAAGGAGATTATTGATCAGCTGGTTCCGGACTTTTTAGCTTCTTTTCACCCGCCGGCGTCCAGACATGCTCATGTGACTTTTACCTCTCAATATAAAGGAAGTGACGTGGGCCGACTACTCGAAAACCGGTAAGTGATTGGATGTCAGCACTGATGGGCGTTAGAAGTAACGCGTTACTGTAATCCGATTATTTTTTTCAAGTAACGAGTAAAGTAAGGGATTACAATTGCAAAAACAGTAATTAGATTACTGTACTTTTCCGCAAGCAGGCTGCGTTACTGCGTGTTTTTGTTTTGTGAGACTGTCTCGTGACAATGACGTATGAGCGGCGCAACGTCAGTGGTAAACAACACAGGTGTAGTGATCAACAAGAGACAACGTGGAGTGCGGCAGAGAGCAGGACCCTGCAGCGTTTAATGCTTGGAAGTAGTGACATTACTTTGAGTTTGACTTTGAGTTGGCCCCTCACCTGCTAAACAGGTGAAAATAGACTTAAGAGCGGTGTTGGTCAAGTTACTTGGAAATAGTATTTAGTGACTGATTACTGATTACTTCTCCAAGAAAGTTATATGCTGGAATATGCAGAAATATAAGTTAACAGACTTGCTTTATTTTATTAAAATATGGTGGAATGTGCAGAAAATAGGTTTAAAATGTTCAACAATTTTCTTCAAGTCAGAGACTGTTGCGTTTAATTTAATTTTTGCTTGATGCAATGTGCATAAAGTTAAAAGATTGAAACTAATAAAACAAGTTTTAAAAAAGACACTGTTTCATTTGATTCAATTTTATGATGGAATATGCAGAAAGAATAGAATTAGGCTGAAAGGTCTGTTGCTTTATAGCGTATTCAGGTTGTGCATCATGTTTTTCAAAAGTAAGTAAAGTAATTATTAAAGTAACTAATTACTTTTGAAAATAAGTAATCAGTAAAGTAACTGGATTACTTTCTTGGAGAAGTAATCAGTAATGAATAAACACTAAAAGTCCCATAACTAGTCCCAAACTAAAACACCTTTTTAAACCATCTTAATTCAGAATGACTTGCACAGTTTTATCTTACAATAGTCATATTTACCCTGTTCTGGATTGCAAGATGGAGGATTAGAGCTGCTTCTGGACCTCAAAGAGGCTGGCAGCTGGATCTGTTTGTTTGTTTTCATATCATATTAATATATTATATGAAAACTTAACAGATTGCTGACATGTCCTGTTAATTTTGCTCAACTTATCAGGTTTTGCTGGTTGTTGATCCTGTTTATCCTCCTTATTTGTTCAAATCAGGAGCACTGTTGTAACATTAGTGTCAATAAGTTCATTAACTCAAAGTAAAAATATTTATGACAAGGCTGCTTTACAGCCACATTCGACAGAAATTTGACAGCTACTGTAAACATCCTGTACAAAGCATCAGACACGTGTGACAGGCAGCTCGGTCTGGGACACTGATGAATGCTGCAGACATTGTGAGACAAGTTGAGCTGTCAGGTAGCAGAATTTTCAGTTCAGCAGATAAATAACATTAGGGATGCACAATATGGATTTGTTTTTCAGCCGATACCGATAACTGATAATTACCTGCTTCTCATGGCCAATATTGATAAGATAACCAATAATTTCACATTTTTGTATTTGAAGTTCTTATTATAAGGGATGCACAATAAACATCAGCAGTGATAAATTATTGACTGATATTGGCCTGTCACCGCATATCAACCTATATCGATATTGACAAATATTAGCCGATAAGTATTGACTCTGTATATGTCTGATCTGACAGATGATGTCAAAGCATTTCATTTGAATTCTTCAACAAAATGTTCTATAAAAGTAAAAGCATGTTTAAAGTTTTTTCATGAAAAAATAACATTGAACATTTGAAGAGTCAGAGTTGTTCTTTATTTTTGTTGTAATAGTGATGTCAGTCAGATTTGATTTGATCAGAGCTGTGGAGTATTAAATTTGAGTTTTTGAATTAAAGTAAAAACTACAGGTTATATGGACTTCTTTTAAAAATACAAACATATGAAATCATCAGTTATCTTATTAGTATGAGAAGCAGATAATTATCGCATCAGCTTAAAAAAAATCATATTGTTCATCCCTACATACAGTATAACCTGTAGTTTATGGACAGCTGAGGGAAATAAGAGCCAAGATGTAGTGAGTTCTGACTGAACCAAATCAAACTGACATCACAATATGACAACAAAAACAAACAGCAGTTCTGACTCTTCAAATGTTTATTTTTTCTAGTAAAATTCATCATTAAAACTTCAAAAACATACTTTAGCTGTAATAGAACATTTTCCCAAAGACTCAAATGAAATGCTTTGGCTGATACATTGATACCATAGACATGCAGTGGAAGTTTAATCTGTGTGTTAATCATCCAGCTTTTGGAGAAATTCACTATATTAGTTCAAACTATTTAAATATTTCTGAGATCAAACAAAGTATTTAGATTTCCACATTTATTTTCATATTGTTTTGAAGGTTTATATTTTTTATGTCACTCCTATGACTCCATATATAAACAGATCAGGAGAGAGAGTGAGAGAGGAGCTCAAACGGTTTACATATTTTTTTATGAATGTCTCGATCTGGAGAGAAAAGCTCACTCACACTTGAGAGGATCCAACCCACAGAAAGTTTCAAAGTGAGAGCGTCACTGTAACCATAGAAACTCACTACAACTGACCTCCCTCTGCTGCAGCGAGCCTGTCCTCCTGATCATGTCCAGAAGCTGCCGCTAGCCACCCCGATACCCCCAGATGGTACTTGGGTTCACACCAGAGCCAAGCCTAAGACCCCGCTTCACAGCTCCACACCAAATCGAGCTGATCCATGGTCCCGGCTGTCCTGGACGGAGGTGGTGCGCCGCGGCCGCAAGAGGGCTTCAGGTGGGATTTCTCCACACCCACCCTTAGGTCTCTCTAACCGCTACACAATCCTGCGGGATGCGGCTCCGGTCCATCCCGACGATGCCCCTCCAGCCCTGATTCCATCCGGCTCGGACCTTACTACGACGGTGGCCCCTCTCGGCGCTGCCGCGAGTCTTCTCCATCTGTGGCTCCCCCACCAGTGGCCACGGGGCCTTCTCCGCCCTCCCCACCTGTGGCCAGCGCTCCATAACCAAGACCATCCGCTTCATAAATGCTATCACACACTGTCGTCCTGGATAAACTCCTGTCTCTTCTGCCCTCATTGCCGATTTCTACTAAAAGAGTTGTGGTGCATGTGGGGACAAGCGACACAACCCGCCGGGAGTCAGAGTGCACAAAATAACAATTTTAACCTCTTCTTTCGTTGTCTTAAAGACTGTGGAAAGACTGTTTTTATTTCAGGGCCAATACCGTACTCTCGGCCGCGGAGCCGGTCGTTTTAACCGACTCCTTAGCCTTCACACTCCAGGCCGCCAGCAGGAAGCACAATATGGGTTTTATGAACAATGTTAATTTGTTCTGGGACCGCTCCTCACTTTTTAACAGAAGTGAGATCCATCCCAACAGACGAGGTAGCTGAATGCTGTCAGCTAGCCATGTGACTTACTGTTTACACCGGAAACCTCCTCCCTTCTTCTTCAGCTGACTCAACACTCTTATCCCCCCCCCCGGTCCCTCCCATTATCACATTCTCACTAAATAGAAAACGTTGAGTCAACACCAACATCATCCCTCACTTCTGCACCACACTCAGCTCCCACAAACACGACATTAATTCCAACCTTTATACCCACCAACATTTCATATCAAAGACGAACCACACGTCCACCATCACATCCTTCTGCTGCTAATACAAACACACCTTCCACCCTTAGTGTTAATCCTGTACACTTTGGCCTTTTAAACATTAGATCTTTAAACAGTAAATCCTTCTTATGTCGTGATTTTGTTATTTTTAATGACTGCAGTCCTCCCTGATTTTATGCACCTTCATCAACCCTGGCTGACAGGCAGGGGAGGGGGGGGGTTGCTGTTATCTACAGAAAGGTTTTTAAATGCACTCCCATTTCCCAGAGCAGTTTTACTTGATTCGAACATCTTGGTTTTACAATATATTCTAAACAAGCAGTGCTAATTTTAATAATCTACGGACTGCCCAGGCCAAACATTGTTTTTATCCAAGTTTGACAAGTTACTATTGGTTTTATATCAAAGTTTGACAAAATTCTTATTTTAGGTCATTTTAACATACATGTATGCTGCCCTTCTCAGTCACTTGTCACTGTTTTTTATGGGCCCTCTGGAATCTTTTAATCTTACTCAGACTGTACAAGAGCCCATACACTCAAAAGGTCACACGCTCCATTTAGTTATTCATCACGGTCTCAGTACTGACAAACTTGAGGTTAAGGATATCTGTGTGTTCGACCATAAAGCCATTTTATTAATTTAATTTTATCCCAACTACCTTTTAATCACAATTTACCCGTCCACCATTGTGTTTTTAACTCTGTCTGCCAGTCAGTTTTCTGAGCTTTTTAATGCTGCTTCTTTATCTGCTTTTAAACCAAAATTTAACACAGAGGAGCTGGTCTCCCCTCTTAACCAAACCTGCCCGACTGTTCTGGACTCTGTTGCTCCTTACAAAGATAAAAAGTCCAAGAGTTCACCACAGTCCTGGCTTAATAAATCCAACCTTACATTGAAAAGAGACCGTAGGAAAAAAGAAAGAAAATGGAAGAAAACAGCTTTACATGCATTTTATGAAACCTGGAAAGATGCAATGAAGAATAATCAAAAAGCAATCAAAGAAGCAAGAGCATCCTTTTTCTCAAACCTAATTTTAGCAAATCAATGTAATCACAGAATTTTATTTAAGTTTATAGACTCAATCACCACACCCTCTCCTGTCATTTTACTGATGCCTCACAAGACATGTGTAAACAGTTTTTAAATTTCTTTACTAACAGAATCAAGGATATAAGGCAACAAATCATCCCCCAGACCGCATTTTACATAGCAGTAGAGAAATTTCTGGTTATTTTCAATTTTGAACCGGTTTTGCTGTCGTTTTTAACTGAAACATTTTAACGGAGACGTGGGGCCCTTGCTTACCTCACAAGGGCCCTACGCAACTTTCGTAGTGTGCATTTAGGGCCGACTGGCTCTGCGGCATATCAGCAACTGGTAGGCTACCCGATTACATATTCTGATACTTCTTACAGCTTTTTTTGTTGTGTGCTTCTTTCTTTCAAAAAGACTACTGATATTTCCCCTCAGGAAACAAGGGTGAAAAGGGTGAAGTGTTAAGAAGGCCCCTCGCTCCATCAGGTCCATGAGTCACTTCCAGCAGTTGCCCGAGACTCCTCACAAATCCCCAATTAATCCAAAATTAAATACTCCAGTCTCAGAGAAAATATAATCATATGTACAGGAGGCCAGAGCCGTCCATGAGATAAGGAAAGTTATACCACTACAGTACATTGTTCAGTGTTCACCACACCATCAAAATAAGTCTTTATGTCACATTAATATTATTTCACTCTTGCCACAGAGCGGATGTGCTCACCCCACTCTGTATGTGTCGGCTCTTTAGTAAGGAATTCCAGAGCTTTACAGTGGTTGTCAAAACTCATCCTGTTCCCTTTCCACAAAAACCGTAATACTGCCAGGAAGGCCAGTCTGAAGCGAATATCAATCCCCTGTAGCTTCCTCTGTACCCCGGTGAACTTCCTGCTCCTGTCAACCACATCCTTCATCTCATCTGGGAAAAAGCATATCATCCTTCTTTGCCACCTTATTTTTGCTTTGTGTTTTTTTTTTAATCTCTCCTTGAAGGCTGTCATCACCTGTTAGCATTCCAGAAACGTTTGAAATCTCATGATGATAGGTCTTGGAGGACGGTCCTCATCTGCCATGGGTGTCAGAAACCAGTGCACTTGTTGAAGTTCATTTTCAACCAGTTCCAGTCCAAGCACTTCTGCAACCAGCTCCCTGACATACTCCAGCAACTCTTTAACTTCAACCAGACATGGGTTAAGTTGTCTATCCTGGTTCGCTGCATCTTGTACATCTCTCTCTAGCTTGCCACACTGTTTTGATCTCGTTAGGAGCTCAGCACTTAAACAGCCGTTCTCCATCTCAAGCGCCATCATCCATCTGTCTGCCTGCTCCGATCTTTCAAATATAGCAGCAATATCGAAGCTAGCTTTAGCCTGTGATGTTTTCACTGAGGAAACATCCTCTTGCAGCTGAATTGCAACATCTCCTTCATTGTTTGTTCCAGAGTCGCCTGAAGTTCTGTGAGAACATTTGTTGCAATAGCTGGTACATTCGGGTTTTTGGTCAGACAGTCCGGCATGTCTGGGCATCCACTAAGCATGTTAGTATAGCTAATCCCCTGCTTAGCTGGTCGAGACTTTGAGGTTGAGGCAGCTATACGTAAAAACAACGGTATCCACAAATGATGGCAACATATTTTACATAAGCAAAATAACTTCTAACTATTTAGTCGCCCTAATTAACAGTACAAACAAATTTGACTTCCTTTGACATTTTCTCAGTTTAAAGTCAGTTTTTGATTTTACATAAAGAACTTACAGCTGCTCCCATTGGAGCTATTTTCAATAGTAACCATCATTTTCAACAATGTTTTCATTATTGTGAAACCAAACAATCACGATTTATCCTAAAGTGAATTGGAGACACAGTAAGTTTTTATCATATATATTTTATACAACAGATGGATGTCAGGAGAGTTTTAGCTCTAAAACAATGCATGCTGGGGAGTTGTGATGATCATGTTCATTTAGAAACTTCATTTGATGAGTTGATTTAACTCTGTACAAAACATTCATTCAACTCATTATTTCAAGTTAAAAAGAGTTCATAAAGTTAGAAGAACTCATGTATATAAGTTCTGAAGTGTTCTGAAAATAAATGCTAAAAAATTAAATATAATTCAGTGAAGCCACTTTAATGACAAGGATTACTGGTGATGGAGTTGAAGGTTCTGCTGAACAAACTGTGCACAAATTGAGTTGTGATAGAAAGGTGGAAAATTAGGAATTCATGCAGAGAGACATATTTGGGCAATGTGCACTGATGCAGTAAAAGTAACTGTGGTAGGGGAACAGGCCTGGCAGTTACATTAAAAACAATGAAAGATGTTCAAAAAGTTTCACAGCTCTTCTTTTTCTTCACCTGAAGTGTGTTTGATCCCTTTCCCGTGTGCTCCTACAAACAAGGGTTCAGCTCAGTTTCCAAGTTATGCATCCATGTGTACTCTTTCCTCCAGACGATGATCTAGACATTGAGGGCGTTCTTCATTTGCTCCTCAAATGAGAAATGGGGTGACAGGTGAGGAGCCCCCCAGAGATGCCTGACAGTAAACCCATGAAATAAAATTAAGAAAAGTAAAACGGGGATCAAATGAATTTCAAGTTCAAAGGCAGTCAAGTTCATGAAGACAGTGAGGTGGGTGGCATTGGGGACATACATGCATTCAAATAAAATAAAATAAAATAAAAAGAAATAAAAAGTAAATCCAGGGAATTGCCACAACTTCATGTAACCCCAGGACGGTCTTCAAACTCAGAAGCAATGGGCTCGGTCACACAAATGCAGGGAAGTGGCCATCATATGCCAAGGCAAACATCTTTGCTATTGGTTAAGGCTGTGACTCCGCCCCCTCAAAGTTCACCAAAGTTGAACTTGATGCAAATATTGGACCCAAATTGGCAGCCACGTTCCTTAATTTGTGTGTGGCCAGGTCTTAAAAGCAGCAAAGCAGAGAACGAGTGATGGGTTGACTGAAGTTGTGACACTCTCGACCTTCAGTTCTCTTTGGAACCGCAACAAAGAAGATTTTATCAATTTTACACATGCATGCAAAAGACTGTATATATTTTCTTCCAGTATACGCTCATGTTATTGCCAAGAAACATATCTTTGATTCCTCCATAAACCACGCCATTAGGGATGGAAATCTGTATCTGTCACTTTAATGTCGGGCCATGAATGTTTGATCAATTAGCTAAAAGGTATCAAATAGACTAAAATGTGTTTACTAAGTAGAGGCTGCAGCTGATCTGTTAAGACTACAAGGTCATATAAGGCCATCAAAGGTCACTGACATCTTTAACATGGGTGTGCGAGTCCATTTATGAATGGCTACAATATAGTGCGATAAGTTACAACCATTGGGGATTATAAAATACACTTTAATGTCACATAGTCTTTAATAAATTTTAAACATCTCTCAGAACACTGAATCTGATGAGGTGCCTTCATGACACACACATGCCTTCACAAAATTTTATGCTAAGCTAAATGCTGATAAGACAGAGATACAGATCATAGGTCAAGATAGCACAAATTCAAATTTCAAATATCAGTCTAGATTGTCTGTTCCATTCAATAACCCAGCATTTCAGAAATCTTGGTGTCATATTCAATCAAAACCTCAGTTTAAACAAGCATGTCAAATCAATTCAATCCTGTTTTCCTTGCCTCAGAAACATTTCAAGGGTCAGACCTTTCTTTCTGCAAAAAATCTGGAAATTGACATTCATGACTCATAACTAGTTGGTTAGATTCTGTTCTCTGGCAGAAGCAAAGAATGCATCTTTCTGCTCAAGCTCATCCAAAACTGTACTGACAGAATATTGACTCACACCAAGAACTATGGCCACATTTCACCGATCATGGCTTCACTACACCTGTTACCTGTTGTTTTAGAACTGAAAGCCCTGAAAGGTCTATCTCCAAGTTAGTCAAATCAAATAAAATCAAATTAAATTTAGCTCATGTTTTGCACTGTTCCCCCTCCCTGAGATCCTCAGATCTGTCATTGCTAGTTGTTCCTGGACCAAATTTGTACTTAAAGGGGATGATGTCTTTGCAGTTAGGGTTCTGAGACTGTGGAACCTGCCTGAGGAGATCAGGGCTGCAAACTCTGTCTTTTCTCATAAATCAGTTCCAAAACTCCACTTTAAAAATGGCTGTTCATTAATTTAGTAGTTTTACTCTCCTTGGGCCCTGTCTTGAAATCATTTAAAGCACAAGTGGAAAGCGCGAGGCGCAGTGGATTTAATTTGTTCAAAGTGTGCCTAAATCCACCTTTGCCATCTTGCACCAGGGATGCAGGGGTATCCTGCCCTGTCCCCCACCTTTGCGCCAGCAGTGCACAGCGGGACACACCTATCAACTGTGCCCTAGCGCTTTCATTAATTGATGTGCGAGTTTAGGCTGAGCAATAAACCAATCAGAAAGTCAGCTCTCATCACGTTTAGGAGGCAGGTGCGCCGGGAGCATAAGTGATGGAAGCATGATGGTGAAAACAAAGAGAGGAGATTCTCAAGCAAGGAGACAGATCTCCTGGTTGAAGAAATGAAAGCACAAGAGCGCGTGATATATGGAGACGGCAGGATGTCGCCAAAGCAGCTCCATGTGTAAATAGTTTTGTTTATACTGACACCTGCAAAAAGTTATATAATATATGAACCGTAAAAGTTATGCAGACATGTAACTGGTTGTTTTACACTAAAGCACCTTGAAATTATGTTGTATTTTATGATTCATTATCAGTATCATCATTATTATGCAGTTGGGGACGGGAGTGAGGGTGAGTGAAACACAATCTGAAAGTGTTTCTAAAGTTTGATAACCAGTGCAGAATTACACACAGGTTATCCTACAGGTATATCCGACCTCTGACAGAGGCACACATACCTTTTTCTCCCCACGTTGGGCCGGTGTCATGTTCAGATATAACATCTGGTTCATAGTGTATGTTACAGATCATTACTGTTTAATCCTTGTTTTTCTCAATCCCAATAAACACACAGACACAAACACCACAGCTGCTCCAGCTACCATGCTGACGGATCTGTTAAAGACAATCTGACAGCTGTGATCCCGTTCCATGTGAACTTTGCAGGTCCATTGAGATTTATTAGGCTCTATAATTGTAATGATACTTGTTATTAGTGAGATAAATTTTAAAGACTCACGCACATGCTGTTTAACTTAAATGAAAGGTGTTTTGTGATTGTGCAGATGAGTGTGCAAGCCTCAGTCAAGAAGACACACACACCTGTACACTTTTAACTTAAAGATTTATGCTTTATTTCTGATAGAAAATATGTTCAAAGGGCACTTTACTAATCCAAACTCCTGGAGAAGACATAAATGAAGGTGTTATGTGATGTTGTGGAGACGTGTGTGTGTGTGCTCTGGCCAAACACACCAGGCGCTATCTTGTGCAGTCAGACCGACTGCGCCTCTGACTTTGTGCTTCGACCAGGTTTTAGCCAGTCTGAGGTGCAAGTGGTTTTTATTCCGATGTGCTGAGCACAAGATAGCAAATGCACCTGGCCACGCCTTTGTTTTTCCTTCATTTTTAGACCTCCCACCCATGGCCACACAGATCAGGCGCAAGTTCATTTGCTATCTTGCAGACGTGATAAAAATGTCAACTGCACTGGTGTAAACTAGTGAAGCCACCTGCACTGGGCGTAAGATAGGGCCCCCTTGTGTTTTCAATTGTGTTTAGTTTTTATGGCTTTTAGTTTGTTTTATTTTTGTTTTCAGTGTGCTTTGCTTCTATTGTAAAGAACTTTGCAACTCTGTTTTGAAATTTACAAATACGAATATGAATACGAAATACTTTATTGATCCCCAAGGGGAAATTCATTTGTCTGTAGTCTCATCTATTTGTATAAGAATTATAGAGTCTGATGGCAGTTGGTATGAAAGATCTTCTGTATCTCTCTGTCCTACAACGAAGAGAGAGAAGCCTTCCACCACCATTATTTCTTTGGTCCATCAAGGTGTTATGCAGTGGATGATCCATGTTGTTTAGGATGGCCTCCACCGTCCTCATTGTGTCTCTCTCCACAACTTCCTCCAGAGAGTCCATCCTTACTCCGATCACAGAGCCAGCCTTTTTCACAAGCTTATCCAGCCTCCTTGCTTGCTTTTTTCCCAAACTTCCTCCCCAGCAGACTGCAGCATAAAATAAAACACTTGCCACAATAGACTGATAAAACATCTGCAGCATCTTACTGCAGATGTTTAGAGATCTGAGCTTCCTTAAAAGAGGCCCTTTTTGTAGAGTGCATCTGTGTTAAGGGACCAGTCCAGCTTGTTATCCAGGTGTACACCAAGATATTTATAGTTTGTTACCACCTCGATGTCCACTCCACAAGTGTTCACAGGCTGAAGAGGGGGCTTGGATCTACGGAAATCAATGACCATTTCCTTTGTCTTTGAGGTGTTTAGTATGAGGCAGTTTTCATGACTCCAGTCACTGAAGGATTTTATCAAATCCCTATATTCAGATTCCTGTCCATTCCTTATACAAGCTACAATAGCAGTGTCATCTGAGTATTTCTGGATGTGGCAGGACTCAGAGTTATATTTAAAGTCTGCTGTATACAATGTGAACAGGAATGGAGCCAGGACAGTCCCTTGTGGAGCCCCTGTGCTGTTCATTAATGTCCCAGAAAAACAGTTCCCCAACCTGACAAACTGTGGCCTTTCTGTCAGGTAATCCGTGATCCAGGAGACAAAGGAAGAAACCACTCCCATCTCTATGAGCTTGTTTTTGAGTATGTTGGGTTGGATGGTATTAAATGCGCTTGAAAAGTCAAAAAACATAATTCTTACATAAGCACCAGATTCTTCCAAATGAGAGAGGGAACGGTGGAGCATGTAGAGTACTGCATCATTCACTCCAATGTGTTCTTTGTAGGCAAACTGCAGGGGATCAAGTTGGTCTTTGACCTCAGGCCTCAGAAGACGTAGAATCAGCCACTCCAGGGTTTTCATGATGTGTGAAGTAAGGGCCACCGTCTGTAGTCATTTAGTTCAGCTGGACATTTTCTTTTTGGTACCGGGACAATACAAGATGTTTTCCACAGAGCCGGCACCTGCCCCAGCTGTAGACTCAGGTTGAAGATTTTCTGAAGAGGTTGGCACAGTTGGGCAGCACAGTCTTTAAGCAGCCTTGGACACACACCATCTGGGCCAGCTGCCTTCCCAGAGCAAAGTCTCCCGAGCTCCAACCTCACCCCTGTCTCAGTGACAAACAAGGGTGGAGGAACAGGTGTGTGAAGAGGAGTAGCTGCAGTCGCGGAAATGTACCCATGTGGAGGAGGAGGAGGAGGAGGAGCCATGGTGGAGATGCCCAGATGTTGTTGAAGAGGAGCCATGGTGGAGGAACACACTTGTGGTGGAGGAGGGGGAGGAGCCATGATGGAGATGCCCGGATGTTGTTGAAGAGGAGGCATTTGCTTGACAAATTAAGTTTATTGATCATGTAATCACTTGCATGTATGAGTGTGCGTGTGCATGTGTCCGTAATCAATGAACCAACAGTTTGTCTGCAGCTAATCTCAAATACTACTGGACCGATCAGACTAACTTTTTTGTGCATATTCATGGCTGTATGCTGAAGGACCTCTGTGATTCAAGATTTTTGAAAAACCTTTAAAAACGGCATTGCATTTTCAGGTCACCCTGTTCTTGTGAAGGCAGTATCTCAGGAATACTTGGAGGGAACCCAGAGGAAAATTTTGTTTCTCACAATCGCCTTTTCTTTGACTTATGCAAAATAAATGAGATTCTTATTTTGTGCTTACTGAAGTCTCATCTGTTTCTCCTAATCCCCCCCAGAGGAGAAAAAATGAGCAAAACAAAAGAAAAGCAGGAGATCTACTGCTGAGCTCATACATGCCTGAGAGGTTTCTCCTTGATGGGTGTATGGAGCAACAAGACTTAAGTTTGACCACTGAGACAAATTTAAAATCTCATTTAAGACTACAGTGTTTCCTTTTAGATCTCACTGTTATCTCAAGAGCTGATTATTTAAGACAAATTTAAGATCACTGCAGTGAGACATAAAAGGAACATTTTAAAATCTTCAACTGGGTTCAAATTTGCCTCAGGTTGAGAAATAACAAAGGTTATTAAGTTGTTTAAATTTAAGAAGTAAGAAAATGGTCAACATCTTAGATTGAGCTCATTTATGTCTAGGAGACACAGGCTAGATCTTATTTTGAACTTCCTCCTTTCCTCTGGGAATTTCTTTGAACTTGGTACAAGTGTCCACTTGGACTCGAGGATAAATTGATTAGATTTTGGTGGTTAGGGGTCAAAGGTTATGATGGCATCACTGAACACGTTTTTGCCTATAACTCAAGAATTCATTCACTAATTGTGATAAAACTATACACAGATATCAAACAGGATAAAACGACGAGGTGATGACATCAAAAGGTCAAAGGTCAACATTACTATGACATCATAACGTTCAGTTCCCCATCCATCCACTGCAGTGTTGGACAAGTTACTCAGGAAGTGTAATAAGTTACCTTTTACTTATTATTCCTTTAAAAAGTAATGATATTACTTATTGCTTGGTATCAAAAGTCATTAGTTACATTACTCATTGTATTACTATATTACTTTTGTACCTTATTGGTAACCTTGTGCTCTCAAGTTGAACTGCAAGGCAGTAATTAAGTTTTTACTGCTCTGTTTTACACAAACACTGACAGCTGACTTCTCACTCTTCTTAAGTGGTCACTAGGGGCCGCAAGTGATCGACAACTGCTTCAGTTTGAAATCTTGTTTCAGCTAGAGACAGCATATGTGGCGGTCATGTTAATGTTGGGTAAACTTTGCAAATCTCCGCTGGTTGCATCTGGCAGTTGTGGTGACATAGCAGTAGGTGCTTCCTCATCTTTTGCCTGGTTGAAATCTGCACTCTAGTGACTGTACTCTTCCATTCGCAGTAACTGGAATCAAACCATTCAAATTTAAGGAAAAATACATAGAATTTCATATCTTATTACTGTGCACCATAGAAAGGAATCCAAATCATAAGAAACCAAAGCAGTACAAAGCAAGCTGTGCTGCAGCCTAATGTAAACACACTCAAAGAGAAAATGCTTTACACAGTCAGAAAAGAAACTGAAACAATAAGACAGGCAGCCATGTTTCTTCCCTAGGTTTAATTAAGTGTTGAGCTGTTAGCATCTGAGTCACTGCACCTTTCACAGTCCACTGTGGGGAACATCATCTCACTGTGGCCTCCAGACACAGTATGTTCTTTGTGTGAAGTCATGCCAGATGTCTCTACTGGTAGCAGCCTCAAACAAAAACCGATATGCCTTACACAGTAATATGCTTGTTCTTTACATAGGTTTTCAGACACTGTCTGGAGTGGAGTGTCTTTTGTATTCCTTGCTGCTCTCTGTGACCCAGAATAGAAATAACTGGGCTTAAAACAATAAAGAAATCACCAGCACTCCAGTGCAGGTGCAGAGAGCGTTGGTATTCCCAGAGAAACATGTTGGTATGAGAAGAATGAGACTTTCATCTTTTTTTTTGTGCGGATGAACCATGTTAAACTTTATAATCTGGTTCATAGTGGTTTCACATGTCCAGTAAAGCAAAGGTTACACTCACTCCTGCACTCGTGTGTTTTTTAGACATCAGCCTTGACTTCAGGTATTGTACCCTGGGAATACTTGACACCGAATGTTTTTTTTACCCAAAGCACCAGGTTCACAGACTGGTCAGAGGAAATGATTTTTTCTCCACATGGGCACATGTGGAGTGTCATTATGTTACAAAAGGTGTACTATACACTGAGAGATGATTCTGTGACAAAAAAAAATGTTACAAGCCTCACATCTTTCACTTTTTTTGGTCAAGCTAGTGTTTCCATAGTGAACTTTTACACCCAAGATGCATACTTTAAATTTATTCACAAGGTTAGATGAACTTATTGTGTCAGACTCTTGTGTAGAAAGAGAACGCTGTGTCATAAATGTTTTATGGTTTTGTACTTCTTGTTTCTTGCACAGGTAGCTAGTTTGGAAAAAAACATGTTCAACACATGACATCAACGATCTTGACTTCAACAAGTGTGAATTGATTTATGGTTCTCTGTGCTGTTACATCTAATAATTTCATCAATCTGACAGTAAAATGTGTCCTCGAGGCTTGTTAAATCACGCCCATAAATTCTGACAAAAATCCAGACAATGAGATAAGATAAACCATGCCAGAATATTTTTGTATTATACATTATATTTTCCTGTGTTTTATAGAAGTAAAGTTCATAGATTCATATTACAGAATGAAGCAAACACACGGTCCAAATATTGCTCCCAAGGTGTATTTGCACATAACCACATAATTGGTACATCCCACCCAACCTCAGGCCAGCAAACATCTCACCACTTTTGGCTTCAATTCCAGGGAATAAGAGGGGGGAAAAAAAGCCTTTCTCTCCCATAATAGCTGTTAACATTCCTCCACAAAATTGTGAGATCTTTTAAGAAACTTAACCACAGTGGAATGAAAATGTGGATCATGTATATTTCTGCAAAATTGTAAATAATCCTGCTGAAGTGAAATGGAACAGGAGACACTTAAGGTCAAGCCTATTCAACCGACCAAATCGGGCCCCTTAAACAACCTCAAACCGACTCCATGACAATACATAAATATTTTAAAATGTATATCGATTTGATCGTTTATTAGAGGATCATCAGTTTATTATTTGGCTAATTTGCCCATTTATTTGTTATGTCTGTTGTTAAGCACAGAGAGACAGACACACAATTTTCTCTTTTAATCGGTTTTTGTTTGCTTTTTTATGTTGAAACATTCATCACTTATGACAGAAATACATTCATAGGAATTGGAAAAGGAGGTGTGGGGTTTGGATTAAAGAGTAGCAGATCTTGAGATGATCAACAATGCAGTCACGTATTTCAACATGTAGGCAGATCAGCTAGACGCACCGCTGTGGACACCCCAGGAGGGAAGGAGCAGAGTGGGTACAAGAGCCATACCAACCCAGCCTGGATTTAAGACTGCTCCACTGCGCTCGACAGGGGGATTGTTCTCTGGCAAGACGAGGGAAGGTTAAAGTTGATGGTACAATGTTTCCCAGATGTCAGACCTTTTATTGAAGATGCAAACCTATTATAATTTTTTTTAATCTTCAGGGATTGTAACACCAAGTCCTGTTAATGAATCTGTTCAACCTGAGAAAAAATGTAAAAAAAAAAAAAAAAAAAAAAAAAAAAAAAAATGCACTACAGCATTAATGCTTAGGCATATACATGTATGTATAAATGTAAATAACTGTATATTTTGCTTGGTTTTATTTTGGCTTACTTTTGGTTTGGTTTTGGTTTAGTTTGGTTTTTATTTTTAACCTATTTTATTCTTAATTTAACTAATTAGCTGTACTGCATGTGTGTGTAGCATATATAATAATAATAAGTGACCTTGATACCTTGACACTTTGATATTTTCAAAGGTTTTAACTAAGGCTGTTTGAGGGAATTTAGGAGATTAATTTAAAAAGATGTAAATGCAACATTATATTTAATTAAAAAAAAGTTTTTCTAATCTAGGATTACAAAGGTGCATTGTTTTGTCAGGCATAGGAAATGTAAATGTCTGGCCCCTTGGCACTTTATTTTCTTCGAATCAGGGCCTTCAAAAGAGATAAATGAACAGGCCCGGTGCAGGTGTTGCAACACAAGGTATTGTGTTGCAGAAATAGAGCTGTTGGTGGGAAACATTAATCAAGCCCAAAGGCCAGCAATTCGTTAATTCACGCTATTAAATTCTTTTAGGAACCTTCGCACATAATTACATGTACTTGCAGCAGGTGTGGTGCTACAACATGCACTGATATACTATACTTCTCAGTTCCCCGCGGGCATGTCATCGGAATAAGGATCTGACAGACAAGCCCATTCAGGTAAATGAGAATGTAATAATCATCCAAAGCAGCTTGATTTGTACAAGTACAAACATTAGCCATTTTACTGCAGCTAATAAAGACATTTCACTTTGAGGTGTTACTTACAGTAAATGATGTTCTTATATTATGTTAATTTTACTACTTGTGTTTTTGTGTAAACTGCTATTTTTGGTTCATAGTAGTGTTGAGGTTTTGAAGCATGCATGAATTAATTTGCTTCATCCGTGAGCAATCAATCAGATGAGAAAGAGACAGAACATGGATAAGGAAAACGTTCAATTGAAGGGGTTGGTCTGTCAGAGTCATTACTGGTGGACCTCAGAGGACACATTGCTGTGAATGTCATTAACTCATGTTTTCCTTTCCCTCAGTCAATATATCTACACTGTTTTTGGCTTTGTCAGATATGTTTTTTTCTCCTTTTTTGTATGTAATTTTCAAAATACGATAAATCAACCCGTTTGTCCGAGCTCCGTGTAACGTAAAAATGTTTTAATTCTTTGTGTCACTTTGGAAATGTACTTTGTGACTTAACAGACAGGGTTAAATGAACTTTAAAAACCTGGAAAGAGATTATTATGACTCCTGCTGCTTCCGATGGGGCTCATTTATCCCTTTCAGTTTATTTCTCCATCGGAAGCCGCCATCTTCCACATGACTGGAAAAACCAACAAACAAGCTTTTTAAAAAGCCCTTGAAAACTTGGCTTGAAGAGAAGTGGTGTTTTTTTTAAGTATTTATCTATAGCATTAAATATTTATACCTAAATGAGCAAAAACTCAATGTGAATCCGTTAACCAAAGTATTTTATCTAATAGTGTACTATTTATTATTAAAGATTGGACAGTGAGAAGAGAGAGTGTTAGTCAAAGTTTAGCATCATTCAACATGGTAGTGTAAACTATGATTTTCTGTTTTGTTTTGTTTTTTTTTTTTTTTTTTAAGTTACTAGAATTGCCCCTCTTTTTCAATTCACATAGACACAATCCTGATGTTTTATTCATAGATTGACCGCCAAACTGGAAATTCAGGACTGGATTTCATTTCAGAAATCTGGTCACCTTTAGCCAACAGTAATCTGTGACGCTCAGCCCCCAGAAACACTTCGCTCCAGTGAGCCTCTGGCACGTACTTTGACAGAGATGCTTCTTGCACACGGGCTTGCAGAGGTGTCTGCAGCCAGGTACTTACTATTGCTATTGATGGGAAAGTGCAAGGAATGTCAGCTGTGGTCTTGGTAGAGAAGCATGGTAAAATAGAAATAAAAACAAATCTTTCCTTCGATTACCTGAAATTGTTTGTAGTTTCAGTAGTTAACACACAAAAATTGCTTAAGAGTAGTTTAAATACTTTGAATCACTATAAATAAGAAAGGAATGAGAAATATGAATGTAGCTGCCAGTTTATTGCATGTAGTTCACTATTCCAACTGCTGCTGACCAACGTGACTGGATGAATGGACGTGGTTTAATCAGATCTGAATGACAGTGACAGTAACAACTTACCAACTGTGAAAAAGACTGGTGCATGGAAGAGTGACATAACCTTTTCCTAATCAAATAAACCAGGAAGAAAGGCAAAGAGAAAGAAGAAATACAGAAATCTGTCATGAAGTAACCCAAACTGTTCAAAATTTAGCAGAAAACAGTGTGTTCATGTCAGATTTAATCACTCTCAGTAAGAACCTAATAGAGAAAATACTTATTCTTTAAAGCTCCATATTAAAGCTCTATTTTCTAATACAATTGGCTCAAAGAACATAAGAACTGAATGGTGAATATGCTGCATAACACTTAAATTTAAAAAAACAAAATGATTCTTAATTAAGAGCTTGTTTATAATCATTTTGATAAAGCAACAGTTGAGGTCACTGAATGTGAACGACAGTTTAAATGGGAACACGCCTCACATTCCGCACTTGATTGAGCCAGTATTTGCATGTTACTACTTTCCTTGAGGTGAGATTTAACACTTGCTGCTTAAGAACTCAAATGTTATGAAAGACTTGTATGATTTACCTTCGTGGTGAAGAATTCTATGAATTCATGCCTTGGGGCAGCAATACATTTATCTTGATCAATCTGGAACAAACCTCCTTGTTCTTAGAGGCCAGGTAGTTTGTGCTTGAGCACGTACCCCACAGGTGCAATACACTATAAGTAGATTGCACATGCACAGTTTACTGGCCTTTAATAACCTGTACTCAATCAATGCCTAGATCTGCACCACAACTCGCAATCCTTTGTGCTAAGATGAGAATGAGTTTTGGGGCGACAAAGTCTACACTCAGGTAGTTTTGTTGCCTAATGTTAACCAAGGTCCAGTGCAGCAAATGTCCAGGATGACAAAAGGTCCAATACACCAGTCAGTGGTACTGTCCAACAGTCATATACGTTGTTTTGGGAACAGTCATATATATGTTTTGTTGTTTTGGGAGTCAATGGCAAACAACCTGTTCTTTTGTTTAAGTATGAGGACATGCTGAGCTGGTAATAATGCCACCTCAGTGTTGGGAAAAGATGCAAATACCGGGGAGCCATGAGGAGAGAAGAACATTTGTGCTGCTGCTCTTGAGCCGAAGAGGCCCGAGCTGAAGTGAACTGAAGTCAGCACCTGTACTGCAGTTGTCAAGTCATGCCTGAGTTTCAGACTCAAGAACAGCTCTGAAGGATAATGGTGGGGTCAAGTTCTTTAAATGCCTTTTCAGAGCAAAGGTGAAGACATTTTTTCCTCAGACAGTCAGGTGGGAAAGACACGACATGGTATGTATTTACTCAGAGGCAGCATGATGCAGCAGATTTATTTAGCATTATAAATAACATGTTCTCCTCAATTAACCCAGTGGTGTCCACAATAGTCTCACCTATCCTAAAATGCATGAAACAGAGAGAAAGGCAGACTGACAGAAGCAAAGAGAGACTCCATTGTCCACAGTTCGTGTTGCATTCATTCACACAGATGACTTAAAAGCTGTAATTATACCAATATTTTTGGAAATAGACTGTGAATGCAACACTGACATATTATCACCTTTGTGAGTTGATATGGCTAACTTGTTAGCAAACAGCTGCTATTTACACATCCAGCAGATACAGAGCAACATTTACATTTATTTGGAGTCATGTCTCCGTATCAGCAAATGCAAGTCCAATATTTACTCTCCTCATTGCTCTGTTTTTGTTTTTCTCCACCAACTTCTGAGGGGAGTATCTATTCTCTTTAGCTGCATTAAGCCCCACTACTGTACGTCTGATGGTCTTTTTTGAAAATATTTGCTTTTATAATGAAATGAAAGTACACCAAAAAAGTTAAGTTGTGAGTCAAATCATATATCCAAGCAACCAACATTAATGGCACAACATGTAATTTTTATGTGATTTCAGCAAGCATAAGTTTTTGCTTCTAAAAGAATTTTACATTCCTGGTGGAAATAAGACTTGTAATTGTGTGTTTTATGTTAAGTAGGAATGTTTAGAAATCCCATCTGGGGAGACAGGGAAGTCTTGATGTGTCTGACTGACGGTCAAAGCAGACAGGCCTTCATGTTAGATATAAACATATGCCAGACACATGTCAGTTTCTGACCCTTATTTTATCCTAACATTCCTGCATCATGGAACAATGGTTCAACACCATCTACACACTTCCACAGAGTGAAAATTGTATTTGTGGAATAACGTGCAGTTTAATGTCTTTGTTTGCACTGAGCTATAACTGTTTTCCTGATTGCAAAGAATTGAGTTCCATATGTGTCAGTGTGAGACAGCAAATAAATAAAAAATGTCAGGTTTTAAAAATGTAGTATAGTATACTGTAGCTAGGTTACATGTTAAGAGATTACTACTACTACTACTCCTTTGCTCTATAAAATTTCATGATACTTAAAACAAGGAAATTCTATTTTTTCTAGTTTTTCTAGTTATTAGTCTCTGAATGCCAATTATAGTATGCTAAATACAATTAGTTTTTTAGTATATATCATACCTATAACTATCTCACCACATTGCTTTTGAAATAGCTTTTTCTTTAGATAATTGGCTAGTAGTACTAATGAATTAATTTGTCACAACAGTGTGTTTCTTTTGAGTAACTAGAAAGTGCCCGGTACACAAAGGTACTGTAATAAAATTTGGATTAACCCTTTAAACTTGCTTTCTTATATTACCTCATTGTACTCTTAATCTTGATCTTGTTTGTGTGTAACTATTTGTATGTATTGTATTTTTAAGTGAGCATTATTTAATATACAATATATTATATAGTAAAATTTATTTACAAAACAGTTTGAATCAAGACATTGTTTCTAATTCCAACAGCATAGGTTAAAATGATAAAATCACTGACAGAAGGGACTGAATAGCTTTTTGTCCCTTGTGCAGGTTATCAAAAGAGATGGAGAAATAGTAATTCCATAAAAGATAAAATCACTCTGACTGGCATCAAGACATAGAGGTCATAATTCGTAGGATGAGAGAAAATAATGTAAATATTTCATGAAACAGGACTTAAGGGCAGTTCCGGTATTTTTAAACCTGGGCCCCTTTTTTACATATTTTGGGGTCTAAATGACTGATAGGTACAAGAGGTTTTGGAATTGATCCAGTGGATAATATCAGCCAGCAGCCGCAAAACAGGCTCCAAAAGCTGCAAAGTAATCCTGAGGGGAAAATGTGCCCATCAAAGTGCATCCACTAAAAGTGCTTGTTTTTGCAGATGACAGGCTCAGATTGTCACTCGAAGTGTCTGACAACATTAAGGATCCCTACAGAGAGAGACATTTTCAGCCGCTTCTGATGCAGAAATGAAGTTGTTACATCTCTCTCTTCAAAAGCCACCAGACTCCTTTGACAATGTTGGTACTGCCTTGATAGTTAGTTTGTGTTATTGCTTGTCTTTGGTGTTTTAAAGTTTCAATGAAATGGCCTGTAGTCTTCTTATTGCATAGGAGTTTCCTGTAAAAGGCAGCTGGGGAGGCACAAGTCGGATGTTGGTGTTTACAGTGGCCAGTAGCGGTGAGGGTTATACACCTCACCATGCAGCTAAAGCAGTCCATGGATGTAATACTAGGAGGGATATATTAGTGGTTATATTAGCTTACTCTTCCCAGGTTTTTTAGCTCCCAGTGAACACGGTCAGACTGGGACTAAAAAGGCCTCTGAGACCAGCTGAAGCTGGTTTGATGTCAGGGAACAGGCCACAGGACTGAGGTGGTTTTCCCTGCTGGTCTCAGAGGCGTTGTTACAGCTGACAGCAGCTAAGGCAGCTAACAGCAAACAGTTACAGTTAGCCACTTCAGCAACAAGTGAGCAAAAGCCACATGTCCATCAGGAAACTCCAGAGGACATCAGAGAGGAACCAGAAAATATTTTCTCAATAAAATGCAACCCAGTTTTGTTAAAATCAGTTAATAAACGTATAAATTTATGTTTCTGTGCAGTGAGTGACACAGAAACTCTCCTGTGTGCTCCCATGAAAGGATGTTCCATTTTAAAATACCCCAAAGTACCTGCAAAACAACTTTTTTGACATTGTTGGGTCAGATACTGGCATACAGGTGACATGCAGTGCAATACATTAAGAAAAAAAAAACAAAATACAAAAACACTTAAACATTGATTCTGACTTCATGGGAACTTTAACACCATAGTTCCTATCAGAAGTAACCCTCGGGCGATATGGACCAAACCTTTTTGTACCTATAGAGAGGCGAAGTCTCTCCCTCTCTGGTGTACCAGTGTTCCAGGCCTTACTTTGGAAAAAATATGTACTGTAGTGGCGAGAGACAAATCATTTTTTTGAATTGTGCCATAAATTACATATGCTGTTAGTCACTTTAAAAGATTATTTTACAAGACATGAAATGTTGCAATTTGGGGTAGGTTTGTTGTAGTTTAGTTTAGTTTTGAGTGAAACCACTCAGTGAAACACATCTTTTGTCTTGCACAATATACATCATCAACACCAACATTGCCATCCCTTGTAATGTTATCTTTCCTGACATGTTTTATCCAGAGACTCTATCCAGAGGTCTTTTTATCAGGTGGGAAGCCAGAAGAGCAAGCAACACCTGTTGCTTGTGTGACTACATCCCAGTACCAAAACACACAGGCACTTTAGCTTCAGTGACTAATGTTAGCTGTTGGAGGGAGAAAGTCATGACAACACTTACGCGACTTACTTGATGTGTAAAATTGTCTTTTAAATTGATAAACATCATAGATGTAATTCGTTACACAATTCAAACAAGATAAAAAAAATATTCCTCACTCGCCTTTGACAACTGCACATTTTTCTGAAGTAAGGTCCTATAGTAGTCCACTGAACAGGGGGATTTCAGCTCTGTATTAGTCATTTATACCCCAGATATGTAAAAATAGGATCCAGTTTTAAAAATACTGGAAGCACCCTGTAAATAAAACACTCTAGTGCAGGGGTGTCAAACTCAATCAGAGAAGGGGCCAAAATTTAAAACACAGTCTAAGTCGCGGGCCAAACAGGATTAAGATTTATTGAACAGCCTAAAACTGACTGTTTTATTCAGAAATATGAATTTGAAAAGCTAGACTGCAGCAACCTTTTCCTCAATAAAATAAATAAGATTTTTTTTTTTCTTCAACAATAACAAAGGAAAAGAGAATATTTCAGCTCAGAATATTTAAGCTCACATATCCAGGTGGGGGTTATATTTGGAAATGCTTGCTTTTTGTCTGGACACACGTTATCGCACACTTTAATCATGCAAACCCTCAATGGCACTGCATTTGGCATAAAATATATGCTCATTTAATAATATTACAAACCCGTCAGTCCATCAGGTACAGATGAGCATACTGACCTGCTCAATTTAACATTAAGGCCAAAACGCACTGAACCTCAATAGAAAAGTCAACTGTAGCTTCTATGGTTCACTCAGATTTAAAATTTAACACCACAGAACCAGCAGTATTTTGGGAAAATGTTAAACTTCACACTGACACACACTGAGGAGATGAAGAGGACAGAGTCTGGACTCTTCATCATGACTTACAATAATGCAGCAATTAAGTATTTGAAAGTACACAAATCAGACTTGAAGTAAAAAAAATCGCGCACCACAGAAGCGTACATTATTCATGATCATAAAAAGTTTTTTATATCAAGTTGACACATCTGTCCATATTCACATGCTTCCTCCCTCTCTCTCTCTCTCTCTCTCTGCTGTGGATCAGACTTATTTTTACTTTTACCTGGTTTCAGGTGGAGCTGCAGCTCCATCAGCACTCGCTCATCTCTCTCCTCATATACTTGTTTCTTTGCACTGAGTCAGTTGCCTAAACAGACAAACCTGTTTACATTGTCGTTTGACAGAAACTGGCGTCTTCGCGACTGCAAGCGGATTTATTTCTCGAATTGCGCGGCAGCTGTCGCAGTGCATTGTGGGACTTGTAGTGTGAGTGGTGGGAGTGCTATTTACCGACGGGCCATTCATAATAGACACATGAAATTATCTCGCGGGCCGTATATAATTGAATCGCGGGCCGGATGTGGCCCGCGGGCCTTGAGTTTGACACATATGCTCTAGTGCTAAGAAGGTGGGTCATTACCTTCCACGCTTATTGCCATTTGTATGTATTGTTTGGTCTTCTGATTTTTGACTTTTTCAACTGACCCACCTTTTCAAATAGTTGATGTGCAGATTTGAAAATTGTCACTTCCACCAAACACTTCCACATTAAAGTGATAATTGTGTTACTTTTTCATATCTAAAAATAGTGCGTGATGGTTTTCAATGTAATATGCCTCAATGTGGCAGCAGTTTACTGTGGTGATTTACTGCACTCGACTGTTTCAGATATTTGGTCAACACCCTGTGGAGTGATAAATGGCAAGTATGACTCAAAACACATTTGAAAATGTGGCAGCCACCACTCAGTAGACCACTTTGTCATAAATCACAGTGTTGACATAGTTAATTGCCACTGGGCTACATTTTGGCTGAAAACTCGTGGTCTGTTTTAGTTTGGCTTAAATTTTGTCCAGAATCTTTATATTTACTAACATCAGGCTGGAGTTTTTGTTGAGTAAGCAGTTGATCACAAAATGAGAAAAATAAAAATAAAAATGATGGGGATTTATAGGAAAAGACGGAGATCTAACTGAAGAAGCAAATGTAAATAAGACGCCAAGATGGATCACTACATTATACAATATGTAAAATACATATTAATAATAATAATTGACCCTTATCAAGTCCTGTCCTTTTTAGCTCTGTGCTCCAATAACAGATGAGCAAGACCTGGCAGAGAGTCTACTGTTTCATTTTCTGTTTTGTGCATTTATGCTATGTGCTAGGCTCATCTGTGTTGAAAACAAACCAAATTTTGAAGGTGGTTATGAAAGATGTTTCTGGGGCACCTGTAAAAGTAACATACTGTTATAGAGCCAGGTTAGCAAAGCGCTACACTTATCTTAACACGATCTGATGAAGATTAGACAGATAGTTAGCAAGTGTTTTGCTGACATTAGCTATCAGATGTAGCTAGCTAGCTAATGACTGACGTATATTAGTTGGCTAGCATTTTGCAAAAAGTAGCTATCAAATGTAACCAGCTAGCTAACAACTGATACAGATTAGCTAGCTAGTTCGTTTGCATTTGCTGAAATGAGCTAACTTAAGATGTGACTAGAGCCTATGTTGCAGGTGTACAGGTTCCCAACAACAAACTTTACCATCTTCAGAATATGGATCTTTTCAACATTCTAAGTACAGGAAATAGGAAAGGAAGAAGAGAAGAAGAAATGACCAAAGGTACAAAGCTTGCTCAACTGTAATTGGAGCACAGACTGAGAAGGGGTGGGACTCAGGTGATTCTCATGCACATAATATTTAAAAAAAACACAGATGCTGGTTATGTTCTAACAAAAAGATAAAGACTTTAATGCATATTTCACATCCTAATTACATTTATCTTTGTGTACATAGGTAACAAATCATTACTGCAACATTTTACAAATATTATGATGTAAAATGAATCAGTAAAGACACACCCCATCATAGACAGTTATCAGGTATTTGAGAACATAATATTATATTTAGATGTGATGTGATACAATGCACTTAGAATGTATTATGGTAAATGTAAAAGTTTTACCCAACTCAAAAACAGGATACACACTATGCAAAAATATCAACATGATATGTCTGGAAATGAGTAGTCGTTATTATCTTTCTGTAACCAGCAAACATTCACTGTCCGGAACAAAAGGTCTATCCATTTAATGAACCAGAACCCAAACAACAAACTGTAAGCCGTGGTAGGGGCCTTGAACCTGCCGTCGCATGGTCAGGATGTCTGCACAGAAATATTTCCCAGGGTGTACTGTGGGAATAAGGCCTTCCTCTCTGAGTTATATTACTGGCGCTCAGTGCAGAAGGTTTATACTGAGGCTCCAGGGTAGGCTTATTGAGGGTGGACTTAGCGCGACATTCCAGGATGATAGGTGGTATTAGGGTTTCAGGAGGTCCAGTTGGTCTAATGTTCTGTCTTATGTGGGGAAAGGTGTTTATATGGTAGAAATGCAGATCTGTGTCTTGAAATATATTTTCTGATTGACAAAAATGTATAATTTACATCAATAAACACAAAAAAGTTAATTATGGTTGCAATTATTTTCTTTCCGTTAACTCAAGGTAGATTATTTGGCAATCTCGAGATAACAAGCTGTTTTCTTGTAATAACAGGATCATTTTCTCCTTCTCTTGAGAAAACAAAAAGGAATTTTCTCCATTTAACAAGAAAATGGTGTTTTGTTTTGGCCAGATAAGAGGAAAATGATGCTGTTATCATGCACGAAACAACTTTGTTATCTTGCAATAACAAGATCTTGCAATAACAGGAAAGTCATCACAACCGATAGCTGTTCCTTATAAACATACTTACTACATTTTCTATAGTTTCTGGTAACTGCTTTTTGTATTCCTCAACTATAGCACAGTAATTAAAAAAAAAACATCTGATCATCATGCTAATTATTTAGCCACAGCAGAATGTGCAGGTACTGTTGCTCATTTTATTTTGTCAAAAAGTGTTATATACTGTTCAGTGGACTGGCCCAGAGACAAAATATAGAATAAAACAAGAGGTAGCCTTGAGAATTGAAAGCAAGCTTATATCTGGATTTGGTGCGGGTTCATAGCTCAGTGGGGAACATGGGGTGAGGTCTGTAGTGTTGACAGTCATAAATCAGCACACATGAACGCTACTCAGATGGCCATGAGCTAGCAATTGAGGGAAAACGAGGGTTCAAGCACTGCAGTTGACCTTGTGCACACCCGACACACAATGAAACCCCAGGCTACCCAGCTGTGCACCTCCCCACATTAAACTACTGGTTATTTCCTCCTCAGACTAGAGAAGCTCAAATATTCCCATGAAAATAATGTCACTTGCACTGGGTTTGGATTTTTTTTTTGCTAGAGTCTGGCTTACTTTACACATTACAGAGGGCTATAAATTGTAAGACAAATATGTTCCACACAAAAGGAAAATATAAACATTTTGTCAAAGAGCATAGTACACATACAACCAGTGACAATTAACATTGAAAAGTAGTATTTATAGTTAGTAGTGAAAGACAGAAAAGTAACCACATTAGTGACTATGTTTGTGACCATTTTTGTTTAAAGCCACAGCGCCACTTCTTCCACTCACATGTACTAAAAATTATGTAAAGGACAAGAAATGATCTGTATTCACATATAAACAATGAGGACTGGTTGATGCTCCCAAGCAAAATAGTAAATCAATATAATGAAAACCTTTTTAGATACAAGTACGAAGTAAGTGAGAATTAAATTAGTCACTGATAACAACAGGTTCTAGTAGTAAACATTAACTTATGAGAAAATTAATATCTCTTAAAATTATCAATCATGGTGCATACCAACAGTGAAACCACTATTATGTACTAACTGGCAGGACAGCAAAAACAACAACATATAAATATAGTGGTCAGCTCTGAAAAATTAAAGTTTCTGACATCTTCTGCCATATGTTAAAAAAACTGAACCCTCCAATTCCATAACTATTCCATTTATATTGTCCTGTTTTATGTACTGATGTATTAAAAAATAGAAATATGAGATTTATAATGTATAATGTACATACAGTCATTCATACATACATACTATACATAATGTACAAAGTGAGGAGGCAATTATTTGTTGAAAGGGTATATGTAAATTGCAACCATACTTTTTCCCCCCTTTTTTTTGTAGACCAGACCGACATCCCATCATCAAGCGCCAAGCAGCCAAAGCCACGCCCACTTTGGTGGTGCAGTCTGAGCCTACACCCATTACTGATGAAGAGTTTATAGACCTCAAGAGAGGCGTCATTCTTCATTGTGGTTACAGTGTAAATAATTAATGAAACAGTGTACATAATTTCTATCCAGTTATTTTTATGTGAATTATGAAGTATCAAAATTGAAAACAAAGTTAATTTAAATCATTTCATTTCAAAGGATTTTGAGAGGCTGCTTTGATTGATAGTTGGGCGCCACCACAGGTGACTAACCGCTACGTAGCAGCTTCATTCGGCCCGCCTCAGCTCCACCCATTCTCCGCTCTTAGCCCATTTTTTGATTGACTATAATTAATCAGAGTCAGAGCCTGCCAAGATGGTGATGGTAAGAACCACTACAGTAAGTGTCACAGTGGCACCTCAGAAACCTATGGGTAACATCATGGGGACTACGTCTATGCTTTATACAGTCTATCAGGAAAGAGCTAAATGATGCTGATGACAGTTATTAAGAATGGTTAGATAACTGCAGTGAGAGGCTGCTGTATAGATGCATCAGTAAATGTTAACAGGTTTTCACACTCGATACTCTCAGCCCAAGGCTAAGCTTAACTAAGAGTTGACCCTGGCATAACTTAGGTCCTTTTATGCACACATTGTTAACCCGGGGTTAACCTCTGAGCCCAGGGCTATATGATTCACACTGATGGTAACACACAACTACACTAGACCTGTTTTGTATGTAAAAATATTCTGCTATGATTAATGTTTTGTTTTATGTGATTTGCCCACATAAAAAGTATTTTTTTAACTGGCTGGAAGAACATATATTCTTTCTCCCTCGTTGAGAATCTGGCCTTGTGCCCCGCCCACCACCACTGTGTGCGCTAAGTTGACTGGTGAAAGATCGGTGCACATCAAGATGGCCTATTGTTAGAGGAAACATCAAGAATCGGCTAGAAGACCCATCAGAATGGGGAGTGTAGTTAGCATATATGATTGGTTGTTGTTTGTTAGCTTGTAATTGCTTGGGGCTGACACAGCCAATGCTAACTCATCTCCCCCTTCAGTAGAGGAATGTGACACACTTTGCACAGATATAGGTCAGTATAGTCAAGGTCAGGTTTTGAGTTGAGGGGAACCTACATTTATCAATCACAAATGTTCAGGTTCAGCCAAGGCCATAAAATAATTATTAGACATGTCTACAAAACAACCATTTCTTTAATATGAAATGAATGCATACTTGCTTGTCAAAACTGTGATCTCAGCACATGTCAGATTACATTGCTTATCTCACAAAAAGAGGCAGCGTGGCAGGAACATTTTGCAAAGTACTTGTGGGTCTATGTGCCGATCTGGTCTACATGTCAGATCATGGTTATGATCATCGTCATTCTCTTGAAGAAAACTTCACCACTGTATGCTTTGACAAAACTATGAATACTTTAGTTATTCACTGAATACAAAACTCTCCTATATTTGTCATATAAAATAGTTTTAAAAATATGCAATACGTATTCTAATGTTCGATTCATCATCAACATGGTTTATAAAGTTATATGTTGTTTAATGTTCACACTCTTTCCATTTTTCTCACACACACCCTCACACATGCCAATCATGTCAACTGTATAAACACCAAGAACTACACCATTATGATTCTGTACTGGTAGTTTATAATACTTCATAAAGTATTCTCTTCATGTTATATAAAGTAATAATTCTTATAAACAAAAATCATTAAACTAATCTTGTATACAATGGGACCCATTATACATTTTTTTGTAAATGATTTATTTAAAGATGGAGCCACATAATGACACTGAAATTGTCAGAATATTAGAGGTCTACTTTTTAATCCAATCCACAGCATGCACTACAAAGGCAACAATAGCCAGCTATTCTTTTTGTGGTACTTTTATTAAACCGCATAGCAACATTCAGTGCTTTTACACAACAAGTGGTGATGCTTTCTTGGCAAGAAATTGGGCACAGTAATACAAATATAGTCATGAAACCTGTAGTGCCAGTACAAGCTTCAGGGCACATGGAGAGGCTGTGCCAAACTTAGTGTGTTTTCTTGAAATGCCTCCTCACATAAACTCCATTTTTATGGAAACGCTCTCAGTATACTAAACCACAAACCAACTAGTACTTGTCCACTTAGTGATTTCATTGTCCGTTTTTGTTTCTTAGTGTGGACCACATAATTTGGTGAATGGTTTGGTGTGGTAAGACACAATGCTGCCTGACAAAAAAAAAGAGACATTTTAAAAAATGTTAATTGTACTGTTATTGTGACAGGAGCACTATTTCTGCAAATTTTACAAGGTGCAAACACTTTAATAGGATAAATACAGTATATAGGATAAATAAGTAAATATAGATCTACTGACAATCTGGACAGGGAGACAGAAAAGTGTGGGTGCACGAGACAGACACTGGAAGGATTTAATTATTGGTCAGTGGGAGAGCACATGTAGCCCCAGAAGCAAGGAACACAACCACTCAACTATGGTGGAAAACTGCATGTCATTTTTTATAATTTTTAACTCTATTAGCTTTATGAAATTCGACACACTTGAACCACAGCCTGTTTAGACCTTGGGCAACATGGTGCTTCAATTCTTTCTTCACCCCAAAGATTCACTGAATAAAAGCAAAACAATAAAAAAACAATAAAGAAGTCCATATTGACAGGGGAGTTGTGATTTCCTAAAATGTGGCTCCCTGTCAAAACCATTGAACCTTTGAGGATAAAGCTGTCATTATTCAGTGTTTTTCTCATAGTGAGCAAATCCCATTTCAAGAACTAAACCGCCACTGCGTCTGTCTCAGTACTTTCCATCTTCTCCACCTTGTCTGTAATGCCTCACATTCATTTCTGATTAAGTTGTAAATCTGTGAATGAGTCACAGTCACAATATAAAGTTCCATCTTTTAAAAAGCGAAGTATTTTCCTGAAACAGCAGGACACTGTAGTTTTAGCAAATGGTATTCAAACAGGAGTAAATTAGTGCATTTGTCGGATACTATTTACAGGTGTGGATTAATGTACATTTGGTGCGCAAGTATTTGTGGCAGCAGGACCGTGTATTTGGGATTGATTTACAATAAACTACAATGCCCATGTCTATTGTGATAGGGGAACATGTCACCCATTGTAACACTGTGGTTCATTAATGTGTTTTTTAACAGTTTCCAGATGACAACAGAGGTCTGTAGCACAGAAGAATAATATCAGACTTTGATAACACAGATGGTTCTTTTTAGTTCAAAATGGTTCCATGTTCGAGTGCAGAGAACAACAAAACAGGGAGGCATCATATCTGTTAGCTGTTGTGTTTTTTTGTCACTGATCCCAATTGCCAAACTTCAGCCGTATCAGCCAATAAACATTTGAAACCGATCATTTTTTTGATTTGTCTAACAACTAGTTTTGCAGTATTCAGTTTGATATGAATGTAATGCTGAATTTTACCACTAGGTGTCACAGGTTCCTCAGCAGGAACGGCTGAGGAACGAATGATTTTAGTTGGAAGTCAGCAAGTTTTCACATTCCCGGAAATGTTTCACAATAAAAATCTATCTCGCTAACAGAATGAGTGGCATGATAGTTATCAGGGACAGGGTTAGATTAGAGTTATATTTGAAACATAAAATGATGGGCTGATTATTTATTAACTTTCCAGTAACACAAACTAGTTAGCAACTAGCATGAAGACACCACTGACTCTTCTACTGCACACCTCCATACACACACACATACATACACACACACACACACACACACACTCAAGGCAACACAGGGTGAGTAATTGATATACATGTTGGGGGTGAGGTGCTCCTTTTGTTTAACTATTTCGGATGCAACAACAACATCGAGTCAGCTGACAACTGACTCAAGTTTTTTGCATTATCATTTTTTGGGATTTTGTGACTGGAAAGCATTAAGCTAATTGATCTGGGAATTCCCAGCTGTCATTAATTGGTTTGAGCTGTGGATTCCTTACATATTAAAGAGTAAGACTGGTGATATTCTATATTTTTCTCACTGTCAACAAATCCCTCGAAAAGATCAAGGCAACAATGTATTTGTTCTTTTAATCTTGGCTTCATGCAACCATGGATGGTTCAATAAGTTCACTGCAGCTAAAGCTGTCACACAATTTCTACAGAGTCAGTGTTAGCCAGGGGCAGTGAGGTAAAATACAGCAAATACGGCGGATAGTATGGTGATGGATTGATAGATAGCTGAGAGAAGTGATATGAACAAAATATGCAAAGTATCAAGGAGTGATGCTCTCCAGACAGTCTCATAAATCAAAGCTCAAAAGTGTGACTACAGGCGGTCCAAAGCGTCCCCCTTTTCTTGTTCGCATGTTTAAATATTTTTAAAGGTGTGATATCACAATGTTGTGCCTTGCTCCAACTTTCCATGGCTCCTCATGGCCCTTTGTTGTCCCTGAAAGATAGCTGACGTCACTGTTTTGAAAAAGAAAGTCATAAGTGGTCCACAACACTCTGTTACTAGGTGTAAAATACAAATCAGACTTGACAGAAGCAAGGCCACTGGCTATTATATGATGGTGAAAATAATCCTCCTGCTGCTCTCCTGCTGGGGGAACAAAAAAAAAGGGATAGCCTCCAGGGGATCTGTATCAAATTTGCTGAAGAGTTCTTGAACCACTCGGCCTGATGGAACTTGCTCCAAGAGTTATGATGCTGAGGAATGTCGGCAGTGTCAAACTCCAAAGCGCTTTTCTTGAATGTGAGTGTACCTGTGGAGGCAACGGTGCCAAATGGAGAGCGAAGGGGCCGAAGAGGAGGGAAGGGGCTATTCCCCCCAGGAGAGGAGCAGGAGATGAAGAGGCGTCAAGCTGTCATCCAGGACCAGGGACTCTGTGAAGACTCCTGATTGGCACGCCCTGCTGGGAACTTTAAAGAGAACATTTCACATTAAACCTTTGTACTTCCAAAAAGATACTGGAATCACATTAGGCATATTAAAAGTCTGGTCAAAATTAAAGAACCAGAGGCCAAGATATCCTGGCTTTTTTGTCAGTAGTCTTAGTCAAGCTTCATAAACACTGAATCCTACATTTCCCATAATGCAGACCCTCCCTGCCTGATAAATACTTTTATTTAATTTCAAACTCCACACGCATACTTTGTAACAGAGGCTTTCTTACAAATTTGTAGTTGCCAAACCGAAATAACCCTGATGACATCACTATAATAAATTTTTTTCTTTATAGGGCGCTGCAGGGAGGACATTCTTTAAGGCCAACCAGGATTTTTTTTTCTTTCCTTTTTTTTTTTTTTTTTTTTTTTTTTTTTTTTTTTTGGTTTTGCATGTGAGTGCAGAGACAAAACATTCTGGCACATTTTGTTCTGCCAGGTAATCTTCACAAACACCACTTTTATTATATTTTTAAAGCGTAAATGCAATCGCCAGAAGTAAAACAGGGTGTTTTAGTAGGGTTTCTAGCTTATTTTTCATATGAAAAAGTATAAAAATTGAAATACTGAAAAGTCTGAATTCTCAGGATTTAAATATATTCAGGTGGCTTTACATTGGTTGGCAACACATTAATTTTTTTGATGCAACATCAGCGACTGTCATCTTATTTTCCGAGAGGCAGATTGCTGTCAACAAGTTGAATATTAAGCGATAAATTGGTATGTTCCGAATTTTCCTTTGCACTTACTGTGATATCATGGGACACAGTAGAATAATGTTGACTCATTTGTTAATTAATTAAAATAACAAATATTATAAATTACTATAAATATTATAAATAAAAGCAAAATATTTAACCCTTAACTTTTCTGTTTAGCTGCTGAATGTTTTCTAATGTTATTCCTATACCGTATCGCATTTCAAGTAGATAAAACTGCACAAAGCATGAGTAATAGCATGCACACATTTGATTCAGACCTCAAAACACATCACAAGTCTTTTGTCTTTTACATACATACATGATACATCTATGTTTGGTTTCTGTTTACTATCAGAAGCATTTTTTCAGCTCCAGTCAAGACATTCAGGACATTCATTAGCTTGATGTGTTGATGTAAAGATATGCAATGAGAATGTCATTATTAGAAAAAAGACTCAGACTGACCTTGACAGACAAAAATCATGGCACTCATGGTCTGACTCTGTGTCAGGCACGTGACAAACACAGCGCTGTGTCTTTGCCTCCTCATGTTCAGGTGCTTGTCCACCAGCAGCACGTTTGACTCGCTGAGGTCCTCTGTAGCTCGACATTCCATAGGGCACAGTGCGTCTGAGGAGTTAAAACAAACAGAGGATGCTAAACATGCGAGATAAATCACATTCTTGGAGGAACAGACCCTATCATTAAATGCTGTTAGTTTTAGAGACTGCTTGAACCTTCTAGTAGCCCTCAAGCCAGAAGTTACATAAATTCCTTCTTTACAGTGGAGGAGGAAGTATTTTAAGTTTAGCCATATTTGTACAGGAGTAGTATTACCTGGGGGCCTCTATTGATTTGTAAAAAATGCAGATCCGTGATCTTAATCCTGTGTGAATCTGTCTTTGATCATCACTCATCAGTATAGATCAGTATAGAATCACTCAGTCAATCTCAAACATCATTCTTATTCAGTTGTCTGAAAACAGGTGTTTAAAAAAACACACAACCCCAAATCACAGGGATGCCGATGTTCTGATATTATCACGTGACCTCTGGGTTTGGAAAGATATGCTAGGTAATTTGCAGTGGAATTTATATTTTAAAAATCACAGACATAAAGAGGGTTAACTGCAAATATGTAGTGACGTCTGGCAGCCAGTTCTGGCAATCAACTCGTGCTGCACTGCTGCACACACGTGACACGTGACATGCTTCACTCTCCATAATACACCAAGAACACCCTCACACAGCACTGATGCTGCATTTGTAAAAGCTTTAAATGACATTCAAGTGATACATCAAAAATGTCTAATTTTGGACACAGCTGACTGTAAGGTCGTTTTCACACCTGACCAAGCGGACTCGGTTCGATTGTGGAGCTGAAAGTCGCAACATTGTTGCATTTATCACTTGTTTCGGTTCTGCTTTCACACTGTGATTTCTGAAGTGCACCGAACTTCCTGAGCAGCATCACGTGGTTGAAAGGGGCGCTCGTTGATTGGACAAAGTAGGAGGGGCAATCCCTCATGCTTCGTCACATTATTTTAGGGAATGCTACAACGTTAGTGAACGCAATTGTTCCTATAATGCTGTCGTAGCTTGTCAGGGATTGATTCTGTTATTTTTCTAACTTTGACGATCTAACATGTGACAACATGTGAGCTCAGAGTTTAAGGACTGTGACTGTTGGTAGTTGTGATTTGATTTTGTTTAAATATGCCAAATTGTGAATTTATGGGTTATTGTTGTTCAGACAATTGAGCTAAGCTAGCTAGCAACTGCTAATGTCAGTGGTCACTTGTTGCCATAGCAACAGTAAACATTCACGTAAGGACTAATGAGCTGTAAATAGAGATGCAGAATCAAGCTATATTATAAATACAGATGAGATACATTGTATTTTAGCACAGAATACATGATTTTAGTAAACCTATAGAAAATAATTTGTTTAATTCCCATAATTTACCATTGAATTTATTCGTACGCACTGCGTATAGCGTCACTACGTATATTTGGTCCTGTGTTTGGTCCGGTGAGCTTAACACTGCATACGAACCGAACCAGGGTTCACTTGCAAGCGAACTGAGACCCACGTTTTCAGGCGGACCAGAGTTCGCTTGTTTGGTCCGCACCAGAGTTCGGATGAGCTTTCACACCTGCCCAAACGAAGCGGACTATCCGAGGAAACAAACTCTGGTCCGTTTAAAGTGGACCAAACAGCTCTGGTGTGAAAGCGACCTAAGATACTGCTGGACAGACTAGAAAAGAGGGTGGGACTTTCTGGTGTTGTGATAAATTAGTTAAAAACATACAAGATATTATCATTATTATTATGATTATTGTTCTGAGCGAGCAAAAATCACATGTGGAGCTCCTCAATGGTCTAGTCTCATGTCTCTTCTATTCAACATGTACATGCTCGCCCTAATATCATAACATCCTCTACCATACTTATGTAGATGAGACACAATGCTACATAACAGTGTCACCACATTGACCACAGTCCCCTACATTTGTTGAATAAGTGCACTGTACAAAACAATAAGTGGATGTGCCAGATTTTTTTTTACAATGGAACATAGAAAAAACTGAGATAACGTCTTTGGACCCAAAGAAGAAAGATAAGAAGTTAGTGTTCACCTTGAATCTGTGATGCTAAAACCTATAAATCACACCAGAAATCTAGTTGTAGTTACTTGGACTTAAATTTCAACAGCTACATAAAGACAATTACAAAATCAGCCTACTACCACTTTTAAAGTGTTTCTGTCTAAAACAAAGAGAAAAACACTGATGCTTCTATTTCAGCAGTCTGGACTATTGTAACGGTGTCTTCACAGGCTGTAGTAAAAAATCAATCAGACAGCTACAGCTCATCAGAATGTGAGAGTCCTCACTAACACCAAGAAAGCGGAGTACATTGCACCTGTCTTTAAATCACTGCAGTGGCTCCCTGGGTGTCAAAGGATAGATTTCAAAATTCTATCACTAGTTTATAAAGCACTAAATGGTCTCAGGCATAAATAAATCTCTGATTTACTTGTTTATTATGAAGCAGCCTGTCCCTGCAATCCAATCTGGAGCACGTTTACTCTGTGTTCTCACGATCAAGCAAGATGAAGTCACTTTAAGCTTCTGTGCTCCCCACTGGTGGAACAAACTTCTTGAATACCTGAGATCTACTGAAACATTTAAATCAGGGCTTTAAACAATATTGCTTTAAGCCCTATTGTGTTCTACTTGTTAAACATATTTTACTTGTATTATACTTCCATCTCTCTTTTTTAAGGATATTATTCAGCCATAGTCATACTAATCTAATTTGGTATGGTACTGGCCTTGTTGATTCCTGTTCGCAGTAGTGAGTAACCTCAGAGTTTAATAGGCTGTGCTTTAAAATGTGCATGTTATGCATCATTTAGATCAGGGGTGCCCAATAAGTCGATCGCAATCGCCCAGTCGATCACAAAGGTAGTGTAGGTAGATTGCATGGCATTCAAAAAAAAAAAAAAATTAGATGTTGGCCTATCATCCATCCCCACTATGGTATTTGCCACTTGATTGACGGACAGGGCAGCCAGTCAGAGATCTCATCTTTTCTAACACCCGGTTCACCACGCTTGCACAGTCAACCACACGAACTACTGCAAAACTCCAGCGAGCTAATTACCTAGTTAGCCTTCCAATTAATTTCTACTAAAGAAAGGGTATAAAAATGAGTGGGGGAACTGGACCAAGTAAGAAACCAAAAACTTACCACTTCCATACGGAATAAGAGGAGGACTTTTTTTTCACAATGTCATATTCAAAGTGCGTTTGTCTGATCTGCCAATCTACCATTGCTATTCCGATAAAGGGAAATGTGAAGCGGTACTTTCGGACTGTTCATAAAAACTACGACACTGACTTCCCTCCAAAAAGCGAGCTGAGAAAGAGAAAGGTGAAGGAACTGAAATCACAGTTGTCTGGACAGCAGTCATTTTTCTCACAGCTGACCTCAAAAGCGAAGGCAGCCACCGAAAGCATCGTTCCGGGTGAGTCACTCCATCATTAAGCACAAGAAGTCCTTCCAAGATGGAGAGATGATGAAAGAGGCATTCGTTGAAGCAGCTGACTCGTTGTTTCGAACTTTAAAAACAAACTGGAAATATTATCTTCAATCAAAGCTCTCCAGCTATCAAGAAGTACAGTTACACGGTGCTGTGAAATCATGGCCGAGGATTTGACACAGCGGCTTTGGAAGGACATCGCGGACTGCGAGTGTTTCTCATTGCAATTGGACGAGTCTACAGACGTAAGTGATACAGCCCAGTTGTGTATTTTTATTCGGATGGTGTTTAAAGATATGACTGCAAAAGAGGAGCTGTTAACAATATTGCCAATGAAAGAACACACGCAGGGAGAGAACATTTTTCAGTCTTTCAAAAACTTCGAGAAAACACATCCCCCAGTGTGCAAATTGGTGTCAGTCACCACGGATGGTGCGCCTGCAATGGTTGGCTGCTCAAATGGATTTATTCCAAGTGCAGAGAGGACGATTCTTTCCCCAACTTCCTTAATTACTACTGCATAATACACCAAAAATCTGGAGAAGGCTGACTGCGACCACTCTGAGTTGTTGCTGCACACTGACGTGAGATGGTTTAGTGGGAGGAAATTCCTGCAGAGATTTCGAGAGCTCTGACTGGAGATAAAGGAGTTTCTCCTTGTCGCTAAACATGTAGAATACAACAACTAAATGACAATCAGTGGCTGCTAGACTTGGCATTTTTAATCGATCTGACCAACATGTTGAATGGGCTTAATTTAGAGCTGCAAGGAAAAGACAAAACCATGGTCAATATGACCAGCTCAGTTATGCTTTCAAACGAAAAATGCAACATCTGTCCTCAAAGCTGCAGCACCATTGATTTTGGGAACTTCCAAAGACACAACGGAGGGCGTGTGCGCAACTTGACAGTGTGTGCTACACAGAGCAGATTGACAACTGTCTGTCAGAGTTTGACAAACGCTTTCAAGACTTTGCTTTACTCGAGCCAGTCACTACATTTATGTGCTACCCATTTCGGAAGATGTTGAGGTTGATTCACTCGCATCAAAAATCGCAACGCTGTTTCACCTGAACTCGTCTGGAGTGGAGGATGAGATTTTGACACTACAAGCTGACATTCAGCTGAAGTCCAGAGCTCATGGACAGTTCTGGAAACTGAGGAGAGGAAAAGTACCCAAACATGAGGATATGTGCTACCTCCTTGACTAAGTCCAAATACTGTTCAGCCATGACTGATGATCATTTGGAGGTCTGCTTGAGGCTGGCTACCAGCAGCTACTGTCCAGGCTATGCAGCCCTGGCTGATTCCATTCAGTGCAAGTCATCAAAGTAAGGTAATGACCAAAAATGTACAGAGTTATATTATGCCATACGGGTTCATGCATGTCCATACTTGGTCATTTTAAAAGTAGCTCACAGGCCGAAAAAGTGTGGGCACCCCTGATTTAGATAATTGTGTTCATAAAAATAAGTAATAACCAAAGTTTTTTCAGTGAGTTATTCATCGATTTTCAGTGCCCTTGGAAATTTCTAAATTAGCCCACTGGGAGTTGAAATATGGCCATGTTTGGTTTAACAGCCATTTTGAATTTTAAAAATAAAATGTCATTTGCTGTCATTTACACTGAGTTAAAGTTATTTCAGTTATTTCAGTTTTCTGTGCTATCTAAATGGCGCAGTGTCTTCTGGTACTTCTAAATTGACTAGAATGTCATCAAAATGACCAGGATCATCTGTCAGTTTTTTGCTGGGAACCCACACTTTACATTTGTAACATAAAACTTTGAGATACTCAACATTTCCCAGTTCACAATGCGACTTTATTAGCTGGCAAATAGACTACAGTGTTTGTGCCCAAGGATTATGTTGCAGCCATTGCAGCCTGTTTTGCAGCTGCTGGCTGAAGTGACCTACTGGACCACTTCCAAGGCTTTCTGTGCCTATTAGTCATTTAGACCCCAAAATGTGTAAACATAAGGCCTGGGTTTAAAAATACAACAACTGCCCTTTAAGGCTTGCATAATAGTTGAGTTTTCTCGGTATATGACTCAAATTTTACATTCTGTTATAGATTAAATGTTTTGGGAATTGGTAATGGAAAAACAAAAGAAGGGCCAAGAACTTCTATAAAAGTGAATAATAAACTTGAAATATAACTACCATAGATCAAATTAACATAGTCAGAGAAACATCACTGTATAGCTGAGAGTTCTAACCCTAATCCTCCCATCTGGATAACACTGTTTATGTTTAGAGCATCAGGTTGGCATCTCTTCTCCATTCTCTCCCTGTTTCAACTCATCTGTTTTTGACCACCTGTGATGGAAAAAGTGCAGAAGTTGACCCTCCCCAAGGGGCTAACGAGGGGGCGGTAAGAACAAAAACAGCACCATGAACCATCAGTCAAGTCTGTTTTCATGAGACATTTGAAATAAGCTATTCGTCTTTGCCCTGCAGATTGTGTCAGACTGTCTGCTGCATGTACCTTACTGAGTAGCGCTGCTGATGTCCTGCGTGCTGCTTCCACTGTGTTGGCCTGATCCTGCAGTCTTTCTGCTTACAACTTTAAACCTGCATGACCTCAGGGTAAAAGGCCTTTTAAACTGAAGTGTCTGCTGTGGGTCAGAGTTCTGTCTTAATGCATCACAAAATGGTCTGTAAATGCTGACATCAGCTGGGGGTAACTGTCTGAAGATGGAAGAAAAGCCTTGAGGAAACCTGCCTTTTACACAATATGGTAACCTGAGTAAAAGCAATTTCATTTAAACTGTAGCATTGGCAAGAAATCCTGCATACACACACTGACACTTGGAAACTGCCTACTGTATAACCACAATGTTGCGAGCCAACACTGAGAAGGTATGGGAGCAAGGTGACACCCTCTGTTTACTTTCTATGTTATGAGATTTTATGAAACTTTAGCTTGGAAGAGCCACATTATTTCTTTGTGATTTATCTTCTAGTATAGCACAGTACTCCCCAGAGTGTTAGCACACACTTGCACCACTTACTGGAGTACCTGCAGACCCCAGAGCTATACTTTTTGCTTTCTTCTAGCATTACAATTTTTCATGACTTAATAATAAATTGTTTGCACTGACTTCATATCATTGTTTTCTGTTTCAGTTTTAATCAAGGGTGGATATTTGTGTCAAATTTGGTAGGGACAATAAACATGTCCCAGCCTGAGCTATGATGTGCCCATGAGTCTGTTCGCTCTAGGCGAGTGAACAAAATGAACCATGTTTCTCATCACTACAAAGTCTGCTGCATGTTCTCTTCCATCCTACCCTTTTCTCCTTATGTGCTGTCTGTCTGTTCTTTGTTGCCTGTTGTCACAAAGTTTCACAGCGAAAGTATGACAGTGACACAGACATAGTGTTATCATAAGCACAGTAAAAGCTGTCAGTCACCTGTCTATGGTGCACAGCCAAGGGAAGATGGGCGTGCTGCTCCAAGGTGCTGACTAAGATTACAGAATTTATGGGAATACATTTAACAATAAGATTTCTATATTTCCACTTCCCCTGATGGTCTGAATAACTTGCTAAATCTGCTATCAGCTTAATTCATACATTAAATGTTTTGGCAATAAAAAGTGACCTGTGGCTGTAGGTGTGTAGTGGACCGAACCATACAAGGCATTTGACTTAAAAAATGTATTGTTTTGTATCTGTAATTAGGACAGGTACTGTGTCACAATACTAAATTTCACTAACTAACACTGACTCAACGCTGATGACTGTAGTTATATTTTAATTTTGATCAAAATTATTGCTGAGGATAATTCAGTAGTCCCTAGATCTTCCTACCCAAACCTTGGCCTTGGTTTTAGTGGAAGTTAAATATTTAATAGATGGAAGTATTTATTGAGTTCATGTTTGCAATGTCTCTTAATTTAAAGTAGGGAAAGTCATTTTGAAGGAGGCTGGCACAGATTTCCTCATGTACTCTGTTTTCATTTTATACAAAATAGGTGTAACTTTCCTAAATTTTAACGACCCTTTGTTCTTCATGACATTAATTACACAATTAATAATGTCCTAAGAAAGAAATAACTCACATTTTGCTACGATTGTTGTTTCGTACAGTAGTTAATTCTATAAAAATGCGTGTTAAACCCACAATACTGTATGTAAGTTTTGCCACTAGGGGTCTCTCTCACATTAAAACAATAACCAAAGACATAGTGTGATGATGTTGTGTGATGATGTTCTGAAGTGGTGCAGGATCGTGGGAGTTGTTATCCTCACTTTTAAACAACCACCATAGCTGATGAAAATCTATCTGACAGGACTCAAGCAGTAATCATGTTCATAGAGAAGGTAACGTACTAAAGTTTTATTTGCGTTACGTTTTGTCACATACATGACTTCTTTCCTCACTCTCTGACTAGCCAACATATCCGGTGTTTACACGGATATTATAGCAATTAACAACTTGCTAGCAACGGCTAGCAGGAAAGACACCATTACCTTGAATATATTACATATTTCTCTGCATTTGAACATTGTTGGAAATACTTGGAATAGTTTAATCTAATCACAACTCAACAAAATACAGTATATAACATATGTCTCATCTTTTTATACATGTTAATGAGGATTTTTTGAACATATTATACCCTAAAAAGGGATGGTAATGATTAATCACTATTAGAATTTAATTAAAAATATATTAATCGATAATTAATTGATATTCTAGAAATAGCAGTAGTTACACCTCATCTGACATTGTTATTTCTGGTGGAAATATTTGTTGAAACTAAAACTTAAACATGAAAAAAATAAAAATGAGGAAAAAAACGTGCATTATGTATCTTATTAATGATTAATGATTAATCAATTAATCAATTGTTAGTGTTTTCAACTATCAGTCAAGGAAAATGCATGAAACTTGCAACACTAGCTTTAAATATGTTGGTAGGATGAGGGTTAATGTTGCAGTATGTGTCAATATCTCAATCAGTCTAAACTATGTCAATTTGTCTCAACTTGCTAAGGCAGTAATAAAGTGAGCTGTTTACCTGAAACAGCCCACAGCAGTATTGGCACTAGAACACAGCGAAAGAAAGAATGCTTTCCTACTGTCTTGCCAAGGATTTTAATATGCGGTTAGGAGGTGGCAAAACAAAGACGTGGAAACAAGAAGGTGTTGGAAATACATTTTGAGGTATTGCTACTAATATGTGGTATGCTAGGCCACATGTTTATCACACTTTGTGGAAGCGCAACTTGTGGAAATCTACTATGTAATAATGCCAGATTGTAATGTTCTCTTTTTATGGTTCCTCATCACGTGCAGAGTCAACATAACTCCTGAGGAGCAGTTAGCATACCTCTGGCCAAGACAGGCCGCTGAACTTCAGCGATAAGAACATGACTGCGTTGGTGGTCTCAGGACCAATCCACCAAATTACAGTACTAGCACATTATCAGCAAGAACCCCTTCATTGTGTTGCCTCAGAGTTTGTCCATGTTGACAGCATCATACGCCATAGGCAAGTTCAAGTTCTGCCTCTATCTAAAGAAGAAGTTAGTTAAACTTAATTGTGAGGAAGTTTAGGTTACTTTTAATGAATTCATTTAGTTTTGTCTGAAAGCAGACTAAAAAGAAATTACACCACAATACCACAGTAACTGTTGTCGTACAATTTTGGTAACAATAAAACACCCTTTAAACAAAGCCAGCTCTAGTGTTTGATGACTAGACTATTTTAATTTGGCAAAATTCACCACGAAAGGAAATGAAGATCGGTGCCTGTTCCTCACCAATGACCATTAGCTTTGCATGACAGAAATTTTCTCTGATCTCTGTCCATTCAGCCTCACCAACTCACACTGCAGATTAAATGTAGGCTATTTCAGCAGCTTGGGATCCCTGAGACTGTGTCCGCTCACGACAGGGGAGTTAAACAGACGCTGCATTATTATCACACCTTCACAGATAAGTCCCAGGATTAATGAGGCTTGACCAGTGATTTCTGCTCGTCTGTTGAGAGACAGTTTGAGTGTTTCTGATTACAGCATTCATTCAGTATGTATTTGGATTGACTTTGGTGATTCTGGTGCCTTTGGTGCATTATTAAAATATGCAGCCTAATTAATAATCTTCTGATTATGGTGCAAGGAACTGTTTTGATAAAACATGAAGCTGTACTCACATACATAAGTCCTGCTGTTTGATTTAATTTCTTCAAGAACACAAAAAGTTGTAGAGTATAATCTAGTTAACTGTATTCTTTTTCTTCTTATCTTTAGAAGATAGTAGATTTGTTAGAATAATTTAACCGAACTGTGAAATACATACACAATTACTGCTGTGAAAGTAGTACAATGACAATATACACTTTAGGCTGGTCAGCTTTCCACGAACAATTCAAATAGCTTATCAATAACTGGTGTGGGAAGCTACGCAATTTACTGCTGTGCACAGGGTCAGCAGCAAGACAGTATCACCACTTTACCTTGCTGTCAGCCTTTTCCAACAGGAAACAACTACCAAATATCGCTCTCATCAAATCAACCAAACTCCACAGGTAACACAGTTATTTTACCTCAAGAACACGTGAGTTGCTGATACATATCACTGGTTCAATCAGTCGGTTTTTTGTATGATTGTGTGACTTTGTAGAATCCAAAGTAACCTTTTAAAACACAAAAGTCACACAACAGCAGACACAAACGAACCATCTGAGGCAGCTGTTCACCAGTGACTCCTGTGTTCTGTGAGTTAAAGTTTAGAGAGTGATATTTGGCTTATATAACAGTGATACCCTGATGGGAAAAGGCTGTCTGGTGACAAGGTAAAGCAAAGAAAAAATGTGGCTAAAATTAGCCAATGGGATTTTTGGGATTGATGCCGATAAGGATATTAGGGAGTCCTGATATATTTTGGTATGGTTATCTACCTATCTATCATACCTGTGACACAGATATGCAATTGAGGAGGGATATTTTGCTTTTTAAAAATAAACTATTTACTACATTTTACCACCAAAAAGGATCAAATATGCTGCCTATAAAACTATAAATAAATAAATTGGGTTCTGTTAAAAAAGTTTTCATATCAGAGCATATCTGACATCATATACTCCAGTACCAATACAGACTGACATAGCTGTGATAGACCAATACTGGACTATAATATAGGCCATCTGATATATCTGTCTGGCTCTAGCTTTAAAATACGTTTTGCTGCTGACCCTGTCTGTCCACAACAGTCATTGCTTAGCTCGGGGCATGCCGACCACCTTTTATTGTAGGTAATACACTGACTATGGATACAAGTCCGCTTAAAAAAAAACTGAACTATCCCTTTAACATCAGTAAAACGGTAATTATTAATTAGATGGTATGGGTGTAATAATCCTGCAGATTTTGGCTCATATGTCGAGCCAATGTGAAGCTGAGCAGGTGAAAAGGCACATGAAGTTGTGCAGTAACAACCTTCACCTCTCTGATGACAAACTTTGACCTTGCAGGGCGCGTTAGTTGGTTTCTCTCGGGCTTGCCATCACTTGAACCGTGACTGCGTCTGTCGCCTCAGGGAAACACTTACCGGGCGTGTCTGCTACATTGTATTGGCTTCGAAATCTGTGCGCGACTCCAATTTGAGTTGCACAAACCAGCCACAATCTGTTTTTAAAATAGGTTTAATTACCCACTCTCGGTCCGCTCTGACAAAAGCGGAGATATTGTGAAAGTCCGGAGATGATTGCACAACAAAAGCAGCCCCAAGTGCACTATTGGATAATTAGGCCTATATGTGTATTTTATAGTGTTTCACAAAGCATGTCTTACTCGGGAGTGTTGATCCAGATGATATCCAAGTGGCAGTAGTAGACGCACTCTTTATCCTTGTAGGAATAACAAGTGCAGCGCTTGGTTCTGGACTTTGCCTCAGACAGCGGTGAACCCGCGGGTCCCCAGGAGCCAGACACCCTGTTGGAGCCTGGAGGACCTCCGGGGTTGACCTCGGATATGACCAAGGCATCGAAGACACCTTGCATTGTACAAGAAACACGTTAAAAATAAGTTTAGTAGTCCAATAAACAAATATGACTATATTGGCTAAATCAAATAACTTTGTTGTTAAAGTTTGGTGCAGCTCGTACCTTGTAAGAGAATCAGTGCCAGTATTTTGAAAAGCATGATTTTCCCGAGCACGGATAGTATCCTTGCCATGTTAAATAATCCCAAAATGAACCATAGTCTGATGAGGATGCAGCGAACTGGTCAAATTAATCTCCCACCAGCAGCATCGAGTGAAAATCCATCAACTTCGGTGCAGATGTCCATGTGCAGCTCATCTCATACGGTCCAGATGTTAGAAGAGGAATCAGAGGATGTTTGTCGCTCAGTTGCTTTCATATTTAAAGCTCCGTGTCATAAATCCTACCTGTTAGACGCGCACTGAAGTGGGAGGAAACTGCGGTTTCCTTTTCAGCCCCATACAAACTGCTCTCCTGCAGAGGAGTGCGCTTTGTGAAGGTGAGCTGTGGAGCAAAAAAGCGCAGCGATGCTCCTCAAAGTCACTTCTGCTTCTAAAAGCCCAAATAAAAGATGAAGAGCTTTGGCGAGGTTTGGGTACACGCCCACACCTTCTTTAACACCCCCTCTATGATGTGCAGCAGCACTACAGTGTGTGTGTTCACTGAAGTACTCCACTTTTGTTCCTGTTGATGCATGACATGTATAATATGATACAAGGATAGAAAAAGACATCATTCAGCAGCTCTTAACTGCGTGGGCCCCTGGGCCAATAATTATTGTCCCACATTAATCCAACTGTAAAATGAGGGTATTTCCCTTTTTTTGTTGCTGTAATTTACTGAACGAAACAGAACCACTTTATTGAAAGTACCCAAAGTGATAAACACACCTCACAATGTAATAAATCTGGTGCAAATCTTAATGTAACATTAAAAGACCTCTTTGTTATATAAACATGTGCAGAAACGATCACAGCCTGCCCTCAGGTGAAAATGAGTTCAACGGAGATGAGACCAAGTCCTTGTTTTGCAAGTCAAGAGTAAGTCTCAAGTCTTTGCACTCAAGTCCAAGTCCCAAGTCAAGACTGACGAGTCACAAGTGCGATATACCGCCCTACAAACAACGTATGCTGCTGAAACATAGTGATACATAGTGAAACATAGTGATTGTGACATTTGTTTGTTTATGATGTAGACGTTCCTGCAACATTACACTTAAAAAGTTATGTTGCAACAATCTTACTGTAACATCACACTGAAAACATTATGTTGCAGCAACACTCTGGCAATGGCCCTGTCTTGTGACAGCTTTAACGATACAAAGTGACATTGTCACAACATCTCCAAAAATTGGCGGAAACACTGGGGCAACATTTAAAATGATGTGCCGATGACGACACTCTGGAATTTCACTGGGTTGGGTGCTACAATGTTATAAGGTTTACATGTGAGCTTCCAGCCACATAAAATGGATCTGACCCCCTCCTCCCCCAACCCTCCCACCACCACCAAACAGATTGGTTTGTACAACATGAATATGCATTATCGTGTATTTATGGAGTAAAGAAAAAGAAAAAAAAAAAGACAAAAGAGGGTGTTGAGCTTTTAGTTCACCAGCAGATTCAGGGTTTTAAGAAAGGGGGACCAGGTATCATGAAATGTATCTGTTTGTTTATTGTTAAATGCTGTGATTTGTTCGTTGAGAGATTTTCAGCCAACAAGTCCAACCATTGTGGCATTGTTATTTACTGTCTGTGTTTCCAGTTGAGCAGTATCGTCTTTTTTGTAGAGGTCATGGCGATCAGTATGTTGCTGTGGTATTTGTGTTGTTGTCTGACAGGTGTGAGGTCTTCTAAGAGGCAGTGGGAGAGAGAAAGTGGAATGTTGTGGTCCAGCGTTTGAGATATAATGTTCTTACTTTGTGCCAAAAGTTTTGATTTGGTGTACATAACTATGCTGAGTGAAAGTAGTTGTCTGTGGTGTTCAGAGTGAATGTGGAGCATATGTCGGGTTCTGTGAAGCCCATTAAGTGCATTCTGTGTTGAGTTATGTGTGTTCTGAGTATGGTCTTATACTGAATGAGCTGTAATCTGGGGTTGCTTGTCATTAAGATGTTTTTGCAAATTTGTTTCCAGCGGGTTTTATCTTTATCAACTGATAAATGATTTTCCCAGTCTGTGGTGGGGATGGTTATGGAGTTTATGGTGGATTTTGACAGTGGTTTCCTGGATGCTGACATTTCAAAAAGGCCTTTTATTAATGGTGGTGGTTGTAAATTATTATGTGTGATATCTGTTTTTGTACTGGGTGCGTGTTTGAGGTGTGGATATTGTAGAAAATGTTCTTGGGCACATTCAAACTGCTGGATTAATTCATGGAGTGTTAGCATGGTATCATTTTCAGAACAGGTGCTCTACGTATATTGTATTTTGAGTGTAATTCATTTGCCAAAAAAGAGACCAAACACTCAGTCAACAAAGTCAAAGATGAATTTGTGTTTTTGACTAAGCTTTCTCAGCAACTTTATGATGACTACTAGACTGTACTTAAACTTAAATATGTGTGTGCATGTGTGTAGTTGGAGTCTCTGCAAGTCTACATCTGCATTTTGAAGCATTTTGGGTGCGGGTCAGATAGGGGCACAGACTCCAGGCAGTGTTTTTACTTCTGTCTTTTTCTTTTTACTCACAGGAATCCCAAATGTAATGGAATGATTGACTGCTTAAGTGCCCCGCAGTCTGGTCTGAACTTGATTCTGCACGAGTGCTTCACTTGTTGTCTCTCAGCATGAGGACTAAAGGAGTGTCAGTGCTGGTAAAGCTGTCCACTGTGAGGTTGAAAAATCAGAATGAATCAGACAGGTGGTAACCAGGTCTTTGCACCTGCGTAGTTTTGAATCTTATTGTTATGGACAACTGAGGCAAAGATAAATTGGTTCCAGTGCTGGAGAGTGGAAAATATGGGGGGAGGAGAAGATTGATGGCATACCACCTCAACTGTCAGACGTGGACGAGGAGGAGGTCACAAAACAGGACGATGACCATCAACATGCAGCTAAAAGAACCAAGGTGTTTCATTATATAGAACTCAGTATGTCCTAACAGTGGAATGTTGTTGCCTGATTAAGTCAACGCTTGACTTCAGTCAAATTTAGCGTGCATTTATTTTAACGACGACCAGACTGAGGCTAATGATGGCAGCCCTTCAAGCCTGGCAGACCAGAAGAAGTGTTACAGGATGATTGATTTGCAACGAAACATAAAATAGCGGTAAAATTTTGGCGAGGACCACACCCTGTTCCTGGCACTGAAGTCACTGAAAGTTACATTTTCAAAAGGGCATTTAATCGAGGAGGGGCATCAATCTTCAAAGTCTTGATACTACCGATACAAAGTCTTGTTTTGAGTAACGATACTAGTGTAAAATACTAACAAAAAAATGCACATAATCATTCTGCAATATTTACATCTATGCTGATGTTGTGTGCTTGTGCGCAGTGATCATTCACATAATGCACATTTCTTCATTTACCATCAAAAAATGTGTTTAAGCATGTCATTGACTGTGCAAAAAAAACCCAGAATCCACAAACAGTTTTGCCTGGATATTTCAAACTATGACCCCATATGTGATGAAATCTATGTTTAATACTCTCCAATCACTGTGTTGTAAGACTGGAGCATATTTTATCACCTGATTGGGACCGCTTCGACTCTACCAGATATGTTTTCGATATGTCTAATGTCATATTTTGAACGCCATGCTGCGCACATCACATTTCTGGTGATTTAGTCATGTTCTAGCCAAATCCTGAGTCCACATATTTTATATATGGCGTGAGGGCATATTCAGATATTTAACTTAATGTGTACGCAACATTAGATGTATCTGTATCCAGTATGCTACATGAGGCAAATGCCAGTCCCTCCAGGGAAGCTGTAATGTTGCAAACTAACACAAATTTGACCAATGCAAATGTCACACATGTATGTCTCAATGAACTGCTGTTCATATTCAATTATAAATTATTGTACAGGGTTTGTGATTGGTGTTGACATTTATCAGTACTCTGCACTTCTATATTTTATAATTTTGTCCTCTGACTTAGTTTGAGCTCCAAAAAGCTTCTTTGTGGAATACCCCCCATGTGCACTTCTTTATTTACAAATAAAGCATGTTTTGTCAGAATTTTTTGTAATCCTGAGCCTTTTTGGTAAGGTTATTTAGAACATTCAGGACAGAGTGTAGCTTTATTCTCTCTGGAGCAAGTTGCTTTGTGATTTTCACTTGATCCTTCCATGAAATTAGACACTAACAATCCAAGAACAAAGCCTGCAAAATCCTGGAAAGACTGAAATGCTTGTCTAGTATTTAACCCGATATGATCCATATCAAAAAATCTCTACAGGTGCTTGTTATCTGATCCAGAAAAGAATTTTTAAAAAGTATCTCTGGGTTCTGGTGAATTTTGTGCAGTAATGAACTGAGGATAGTAAAAAGAAATGCATCATGTTTCGCAAATTATTTGGTGGTAACATTTTTAGAAGAATGGCAGTGATTAATTATGACATCCCTTACATGATAGCTGATTAGCTGCTTTTAATGTTAAAAATAATCAGTATCAGTATTGATAACAGTGTTCCTGGCTCTAATATTATTTGGTATCTGATCAAAACCAAATTTGTGGCACCACCCACCCTTAACGTTTATTATGTTATTAAAGCTAAGAGAAGAAGCAATCAAATGTTGGTAAAATTCATTCTCAATCTGGCTAAAACTTCAGTGTCATTAAATGCAACTCCATTTAATTGATCCATTATGTTAATAAAACCACTGTGGGGTGTGAGTGTGCATGCATGAAGTAACGATGGGAGGTACTTGGGAATACCTTTGGGAATTTGATGGGGCTGTTGTGTGTACACAAAGGAAACTGATGAGAAGTCTAGCGGGAGCTTTTATGAGGGTGCACCTACATTCTGCTCAGATCACTATTATGAAAACAAACATACCTAGCAGAGCCTCCAACTCCAATTTCCTTTCACTTTGTGTTGCCTCCTGGGGCGATCATTACTATCAAACACCAGACTGCCATAAACAACTGGAGCAGAGAGAAAACCTGTTAATCTGTTTATATTCTCTATAATGTTCTCATCTGACTACTGTTTTCCCATCCCTTCTGGAAAAAATGAAAATCCACCTAAATTGTACATTTTTGAAATAAAAGATTGAGTCTTCCCTGCTGAGTTTAATGTATGCACACAGAAAACACAAACACACTTCCATGCAACAAATGCATACCTTTATGGGAACATTAGGGCTTTTATGTAAATGCATTTTGGCATGATAATCCAAACTCTCTAATACTGTATACCCTCACTCCCTGTGTGTTATATCCAGTAAGTGTCCTGGATTTGTACTTGCTACAGAGGCATCCAGTAAACTTTGATGCATCTGACTCATGACTGCCCTCTGGTTCCTTCCCAAATTCCCTAAGGCTAGGGGTTTGTGCCATACCCCAGTTCTCTGGCACACTCCCCACGCTGGGAAACAGAGAGAAATTCCAGATAAATGAAGACCATATTCTGTTTTCTTGCTCCTGACCAGAGCTATGGAGACAGAATGCTATCAGAAAGTTGACTGCATGTGGTTTTAGTGGCCACACATGCATGCATGCTCTCAAGGTATCGCTTGGGGTTATTCTATGGAGGACCTGGTGTGGTGAATCTGATGCTGCAGTGTGAGTTCACATGATCACGGGTGTTTATTTAGATTAAACAGGCCATGAAAATATAAGTGCATGGTATAAAATTTCCATGTATACGTTGGTTTGGCTGATCAAGGCAATAAAATGTTGCGAGGTGGGAAATCTAATAATGGGCCTCATTTAAGTAGATTGTTTTTGCTTTATTCTCTTTGCATTATGTAACATGTTTTACTGCTTAAATCGTTGGCATTGTGTTCATTAGGAAAGGCATTATAAAAAATCCATCCCGGACCTAACAAGTTTTCTGGTATTCCCCATAATTTTACAGAATCTTTTTTCCTTCTGTTTTTCTCTCTGCTTTACCTCAAGCAAGCAGACATATGGTTTCATACCATAACACACCTTCTGTATGTTCACTTTCTGCCTGCCAACATCTGCTTGTGTAATGATGAATGTAGCTGTCCTTGATCTACAGTAGCCAGCACAGAAAAGCTCATTGGTGGACTCGAGGCTTAACTGGGAGACAACTGGGAAAGTAATACACGTCAGGGGGATCCCAGCTGCCACTTTGTCCTGTTTTTCTTGGCCTCCTCGAATGTTTTGTTAGAAAACATTTTGGGTGTGTAAAGCCTGGGGATTTGAAGACTCATTTACCCCTGGAGTGCTGCGGAACAACTGAGGTAGAGAGTGGAGAAACAATAAACAGGTGGCATTAACATCTCAGAGGCTGCAGATATGTAAGCCTGCTGAAATGAACATGATGAGCTGTTATCTACAGTGGCTCTACATGTGCGATAAGGGTTGGAAAATTAAGCACAGAGACTGGATTTCAACAGAGAGGCACTGTTACATGGAAAGTTTTTTCAGTATAGACAAGAGCCACACTACCTGCTCTTTATTCCTGTCTTACCCTCTTAAAGACCAAGTTAAATTTATTAAGACAATATTAGATGTGGCAATAAAGACATTTAGAAGCCCACCACGAAGGCAATCCTTTCACGACAGTTTGTCAGTTACATTCAAACATAATCTGTTTGGTTAAAGGACCAGATTTACTGGCAGAGTCTGTCAAAAATGGAACATAATATTCCTACACTGAAAGCCCAACTAAGCAGTGGTTAGCAGGGTTGCCTCACAGCAAGAGGGTTCTGAGTTTGACTCTCTGGGGGGGAGGCTGGGGAATTTGTGGCTGGGGCAGGGCATTTCTGTATTGTGCTTGCATGTTATTTGCGCAGGTTCTCTCTGGGTGCTCAAGCTTCCTCCTACAGTCCAAAGATATGCAGGTGAATAGATTAATTGGCTCTAAATTGCCCATAGGTGTGAATGAGTGGAGTGGGTGTTTGGCCTTTAAGCATGAAGAACTGTGATGAACTGCCGACCTGTCCAAGGTGTATCCCGCCTCTCATCCAATGTCAGCTGGGATGGGCTCCAGCTCCCCTGCAACCCTTCAGAGATAAGTGGTTATGGATAATGAATAAATATTTGTTTTTTAAAAAGTTAGTGCCTGGGCTGTCTTAAAATTTGACTTTGAATAGACAGTTGAAAGGCAAGTTGAGGTAATTTCTAATTATTAAAAACAAATAAACTAAAAAAAATAAATATTAATTTGGTTATAATTGGAAAAAACATTTTCAATAAGCTTAAGATATTAAAGGGATAGTTCACCAAAAAAAAAAAAAAAAAAAAAAAAGAAAATTCAGACATCATCTACCAATTATATTATCAGATAATGATGTTTTCATTTTGGGGTGAACTATCCCTTTAAGTTGTACCATAAAATCAAAACATTCACACTGACATTACAAACCAGTTTAGTTTCCTTTTACATTTTCTCAGTTTGAAAAGTCAGTTCTTCATTTCAAAAGAACTTAAGCAGCATCTGCTCCTGCTGAAGCTAGTTTCTTCCAGAATTGGCACAAAGACAACTTGTGAAACTGCTCCTGGTGATTTATTAAATTTGAAGTGTAAGGGAGACAGGAATTGATATTAACCCTCGATATTGTGCATGATATTTTCATTATTGTTTAAAACAAACAAACAAACAGAACAAAACATAACTTAGCAACATGGTAAGTTGTCATTATATTCTTCAAACTATTAAAAAGATTGACCTCAGGAGAATTTTAACTCTAAAACAATGCATGGTGGGAAGTCTGCTAGTATGCTGATCATGTTTCTTTAGAAACTTAATTTTGTGAGTTGATTTAAGCCTGTGCATTCATTTCAAGTTATAGGAAGTCAAGTTATAGGAACTAATGTGTATAAGTTATGAAGTATTAATAAATAAAAACTTGTTAATGCATGTTAATGAATAGTAATATTTATTCAATAAATACCTGAAATTTTAAACTCAAACTCAACAATTAAAATGTGTATATTTACGTTAAGTTAATGAGGAAAGACTAAATTCTTATAGGTTTTTTTTTTTACAGCATATATATGTTTTCATTGGTGTATAATCACCTTAAAATAAGAGTCACTCAGTTATAGCTACCATAGAATGTTTATGTCTATAGGATGAACCAGTCCTCTTTCACAAAGGTAACCATGTTGCACAGGCCGTTTTGAAAAAACACTGGCTCAAGATACGCACAAATTGTACAAATTTCATAGCTGTCATATGTTCTCCAACACGCTTGGGAGGTGAAGGTGAGACGAAGAGCTAGATGCCACCAAATCCCACAAATTTGTCCTTTAAACGTATAGAGCAATGATATGCTAGACAGAGACATCTGTCATTTCACAATGGCAGGTTTAACTTTAAACAGTGACACTTCCTGGCTTACTACAGTGTTTCAGATGACATGTATCGAGTCCCACTACCTTGTCATGCAGTGTCGGACCAGAGGTGTTTGAACAGTGTACTAAGACGCTGCAAAAAAGTTCTGAGCTGAACTTCCCACCAAATACAACATGATTTCAAGGTGAGGATTATCGTACCTAAGTCAGCAAGATGCCTCCTTTATGAGTAACAGCTGATGCCCCTGGATCCCACAGATTCCACACTCTGTGGTCGCCGTTGAGGAGCATTTGGTTTGCCAGAACTGATTATTATCAGCCACTGGAAATTGTATGACCTGCAGGATGCTTCACGGTGAGTGGTGGTTTTGAGATTTATGCAAAAACCCACAATGTGATAAAATCAGCATTGTCAAAGCCAGTCAACAAGGGGCTTTCATAGAAGAATCTGGAAAAATTCTAGATTCATAATGACAATCGATCAAGTTGGAAGTTAACTCCAGAGCCATAACATGTGCTACGTATTCGAAAGAGACAAACCTATGGGTTTGTCCTCAAAAACAATTTCCATTCCAAAATACTATTGATGATGGAGTTGTTTTTTCCATGCTGCACAAGGACAAAAATATAAGTGGTTAGCCAGAATGATGAGGATAATAGGTACAGTTACTAGTAGAGACTGATAGAAATTCTCTGGAGGGACAGCTGCCAAACCAAAAACTGCACAGACACAAATGCAGGAAATTTGCCTCAAAATAAAAACTTGCTGAGAGGTTGACCCCCGATTGGCTCTTATGGTTTAACAGATTATAGGGGTTAAGACATTTTGTGGAGACTGGATTTTGAAAGACATGAGTGAAAAATATGGTCCAAGGACTTACAGTAAGTGTTGTCTCCCACGAGACATGAAGCACTCCATTTGAAAATGTGATTTGTAATGCTGCGGTCTTGATGTGAATGGAAACTCCTGGCAAAAGAATTAATTTTGATTTTGGAAGACACAGCGATTGATAATGCAGTAGTTTGACTGTATTGTGTTGTGATTGGCTCAAATGATTTTACTATAAAGCTAGAAAAACCTGAGTAGCTGTGAGCAGCTGAGAAATTAAAACTCTGGGCTCAGATGGTCTTTAAAAACAGGCCTTACAGTCAGTAGGATCTGTCCAAGCTGTTCCTAAAGGCACCAGGATGTCAAATATCAGTGTTTTGGCCACAGCAAAACAATGAGAGCAAACATGATATCACATCTATATATGATGTCAGCTATCAAACAAAATACACTTCACAGTTTTCTATTAAAGTACTTCAAAGTTACAAGCCAATATAGTGATAAGTTCCATATTAAATTCCTTCAAAGTCTTCAGTGCAAACATGATATTAAATGAAATAACAAATGATATTGTTGGAGCTATTTTATTAGTTTATTTAGTGTGAAATATTTTGGGGATTTTGGGTTTTAGTTGTATTTTTTGTTGTTATCACTAGGGGCACTAAGCACCACAGGTAGCAGGCATATAGGTAGGTAGGTGGGAAAGGTCAGGGCATGTACCAGGAAGGGATACGGTTTTTTACCAGAGCAAGAGAGAGGCAGCATGGAGAACATGTATGTTTGCTTTTGACTTGGAAATAAACCCTGTTAAACGTGCATCTCCTGGACATGGACTTCTTAATTGCCTGCGTACAGCCAAAACTGATGGTACATCAGTGGCCTTTGTTGTAAGTTTGATTTTTTGTGAAGAGACTTATTTTGCAACAAATAGCCACTATAGATATTGATAAATTTGAAAGAAGACTGATGGCATCTCATTACAGCCAGCTGAATTGGATATGATAAGAGTACTGATAGATTTCACTGGATTTTAAAGTCTGTTCTTCGCTAATATGCCAAATACCAAAAATCCTATGTGACAGCAGTTCCAACCATTTCTTGTAACCATTATCTTGGTGATATGTAACAGCTGTAATTTCCATGAAATTAAATACAAATAGAGCACTTGATTCTATAACATATCTGCACTGTAAGGTTTTGAGACTGGGTTTGGCTCAGCTAGCAGAACAATCCTGTTACATACATGCTGAGAGGTCTGATCTGTGTTCTTGTGGACACTTTGCTGGCGAGCCAAACCATACATCCAATTCATTTAAAGCCCTCGTAATTCTGGCCTGCTCTGATTATTTATGTCAGCGTCTAAGTATGGTTGATTGTTTGATTAGTGGTGGGTGGCTAAGAAAGCAAAAAGGGCAGCAATCAGCACAGGAGATGGTAATCTACACATTTATTTAGCTTTGCGCAGGAATCTGCTTCAGGTACACAATACTGGTGCTTAAAACAATAAATGTAAATTATTTCCGGAACTGAGCATAGATTGAGCTGTTAGTATGTTTTATCAATCAGAAAATAGTGAATTCTATACCCTGTACTCCAACCCACCATGATTTTATCACATAAACAACAACCAAAGGATCAATGAGACATGTACCAGCTAATTTCTGCACACTGAAACAAGACAGGCTTCTGTCACCAAGAAACATAAACAGATTAGATAAAATCCAATTACTGTCATCTGATCATCCTGCCATGGTAAATCACCGGGCCATTTGTCCCTCAGGTTTTGTCTTCTTAAATCATAAACTACAAAAAAACTTTGCAATATGAATCCATCAATATTGCAGTTGTCTTTAGAAATATCCTAACAATGCACATTATTTATCTGTGTACGACATTTGGCTTTAAACATTTAAAAAAAACTTTCAAGGACAAATAGTTTATGAAACAGTATCAATATTTGTCTGATTTCATGTACCATAATACCTTTGGTTACATCAGAATATTACATATGTCAGTAGGAATAAATCATTTATAGACTGCAGATAAATTTCCTTGTTAGACAAATCCAAGAAGGGATGGAGTTAATGGAGTAATCAGCTTTATTATGCATTTGCATGCTGAAACAAGGTGGCCTAATTATGACCTCAAGCCTATTTAGCTTCCATTCACACATCAAAAACACTGATAACAGTGTTTAGTGATTAACAGATAACATAGCCTATAGGTAAATTGATATGTTAGTTGCTTTGATTCATATGAGAGGCTTCATTCTACTCAGTTAGATGGGGTTTTGGTGCCACCAAGTGGTGATTTCATAATTAAGTCCCAGGTTGATGATGAGTGTGATGTTTTTGCTGTTTTAAGATGTAATACATTAAGGTACTAGCATTTATCCAGTTTAATAAAACTATAAACTCAACACTGTAAACTCAAACCTCTGGTAATTGTAATGTCTGATGAATTAAGACTAATTGCTTTATCTTAAAGTGTGATAACTCTGTTTGACTTTTGAATAAAATGCCATCCCTTATAAATCAGAGTGAGTAAACTGACCATATCAGTAAAGACAATTTGGCCCCAAAACTTGAGATGCAGGGTGCCCACACTTTTGCTATAATTTATATTTGTATGATATGTTATTGATAGCATTGAGATATTATATGCTGAATGTTTTATTTTGTACTATTATTTATTATTGAATTTGTGTAATGTTTCTATAACTTATCTTAAGATTTCTCTATTCTCCTTTAAAATAAAAAAATACAGTAAAAAACAAACAAAACAAACAAACAAAACAAAACTCATGACTGCAAACTTAACTTCTACTCTTTTTTGTTTTCAAATATACGCTTATACCGAGAACATTAAACTATTTGGTTCATCTGTACTTTTAAGGGGTTGAATTTGGCTTTAGGGTGAATCTAAAAGTTATCCTTTGCTTTTAAATTCTACGGAAGCGCCAGACATTTCCCCTTTGTCGCTCGGTGATGTCCGTTACCATGACAACCGTCGTCCAACACCGCTGGGACTAGCTAACCGCTAACGAGCTAAATGTTTCTTATTACTTTTCTATATTTTGAATAGAGCTAACTATCCTAGTTTTCTAATTTCACAGTGAGCGCCTCCATGTCAAAGTATAAGGTAAACTGCAAACACCGCGTGTACATTTTGTTGTCTTGTATGTTTATTCTGACAAGATAATAGAAGTCTTATAGCTGCATCTGTGTTTTATGAGATGGCGTTAGTTTGGCTCGCGTTAGCAACATTCCAAGTAGCTACTACGTAGGAATGATTTAATAAAGAGGAGCTTCATAGCTGTACTAAATACTAACTAATACCTGTTTAGGCTCTCGGTAGTGGAGAAGGTAGTAATTAACTGCTATTATAAAACGGAAAGGTGAAATCCGGCAATCTGATTGGCTGTTAACTGTGATATAATGAGCGTATACCACAGCTACTATTCTAAAAAAGCCCTATCACAGCATATCACTCCGCTTCAGGGAAGCAACAATGTTTCCATGACAACAACTGTTACAGTAGGTAGCAAAAAAAGTTGCTGCGGTGTTTTGACAGCGTTAACAAACCGACTAAATTAGTTGAATTCACATGTTTAAGGTTGCCTTTCACCTCCAGATAGGGTTATCAATGGTAGAGCTGATTGAGCAGTGACTTTCTCCCGAAAAAAAAAAAGGCGAGGAATAGACGACATGCAGAGCTAACGTACGGAGAGGTGGGACTATTTTTTTCCACAGCGGGGCTATTTTATTAGATAATATGTATTTCTGTTTAATTAAAAACTACATGAAAATTATTGTGTATTCCTCTTTCATATTGCCATTATTGGTAACCGTTTTATAAAAGCAATACATCACTCCAGTCCGTGATATACGCTCATTATACCACAGCTAAGGGGCGTTCTTCGGCCCGACGCGTCGGGCCGAAGAACGCCCCTTAGCGTGGTATAATGAGCGTATATCACGGCCTGTCGTGATGTATTGCTTAAATAGACCATTTCCGCAGCAGCCAAATTGATATGAAGTCGTAGAGTAAACACACGCGTTACCAATCATACTAATTTAGGTCCCGTTCCATATAGTGTAGCACAGCCTTTCAAGTGAACCAACATGCGCAATATCCTGACTCTGTTTGATCTGAATGGAATGGAACCTTCATTTGTACGATTGTCACACCCGTGTTTGTTTACTGCTCTGTTTCATGTGAAAAAGGTCTATTGATGTGTAGTTTGCAGCTGTTTGTAACTTGTAACTCTGTACTCTAGAGCATTGGAAATTAAACTAAACCTTGGCTTGCTTTCTTTGCCTTTGCAGACATCTGGACACAAAGGTTCGTGTGACTATACCAAAACTGAGGAGCGGTGAGTGTTGTTTTTTAAGTTTAATTGTAAATGAACAGTTGTTCACAAGCAGTGGTGACAGTGACAATGTTACACTTTCTCCTCAGGGAGGGAAGAAGTTGTGTGCGTTACAAATGTGGCCTACTCAACACCATACAAGATGTCCTGCGCCAAAGATCTGGTTGGATTGAAGTCAAAGAGTGAGTACAGTTGTCTGTTTATCATCACATCAGTTTCTCTGTCATCATATTTGTGGCTTGAACCTGGTATCTACTCTTGTTTTCTCATAGTGATGGAGAATGGGACTTCAACTGGTGTGATGTGGGCTGGCTCAGGGAGAATTTTGATCATTCCTACATGGAGGAACATGTAAGGATAAACCACTTTCGCAATCATTATGAGGTGAGGCAGCATGAGTTTGGCATGGTTTCAGACAATAAAATAAAGATTTGAGCAGGAAGTCATGTATTTTTTTCTGCGCTTCTATGTTTTGTGTTTCAGCTGACTCGCAAAAACCTCATGGTGAAAAACCTGAAAAGATACCGGAAAAATCTCGAAAGGGATGTTGGCCGCATGGAGGCATCCAAATGTGATTTCTTTCCCTGCACCTTTGCACTGCCCAGCGAATATCATCTCTTTGTAGAGGAGTTCAAAAGAAGCCCTGGCAGCACCTGGATCATGAAGCCGGTTAGCTATAAACTAATGGAATAAAATTATGCATTTTCCCAAAAACTAAAATTAAGTTAAATTAAATTGTATTTAAGTCATGAAAATTCACTGGTATGTTGATTTAGGTAGCAAAGTCTCAAGGGAAAGGCATTTTCCTGTTCAGGAAACTGAAAGACATCATGGATTGGAAGAAGGTAATGTGTATTTATGTAATCAAGTAAGTGGGTGTAAATTTAACGACTAAAAACAGATATTTAATGGACACACCCACATATTCTGATTGATCATACTGTGCTCTCACAGGATGGCACCCGCTCAGAGGAACAGAAGGATGCAGCTCAAGTGGAAAGCTATGTAGCACAATGGTACATAGAGAACCCCTACCTTATTAATGGTAATAAACTGAAAAATACACTTATGTTGTTAATCCAGTTCAGAAAAATCATCAAATGTGCTAACAAATAAATTAATAACAGAAACTAATCATGGACAAATTATGAACAGGAGGATTAGTGAGCAGATAAAAGCTTAATACCCATGCTCAAGTACTTTTTATGCTTTTTGTCCCCACAGGCAGGAAATTTGATCTGAGGGTCTATGTGCTTGTCACATCAGTACGTACTAAACCCTGTAAATCACAATCTTATACACAATGTAAATTTTGCTGCCTGTCTGAATCTGTGTGTGTGTTTTCAGTATGTTCCCTTGAAGGCCTGGCTGTATCGAGATGGCTTTGCTCGCTTCTCAAGCACCCGCTTCTCCCTGAGCACCATTGATGACAAGTGTATCCTTTTTTTGCAGTCATAACATTTTGTCTCCATTCATCTGAATGTTGACACACTTACATGATAGTCTGACTTTTAAGTACCAATGTGCCAGTCATCCCTTACCAAGTTGGGGCTTTGTCTAATGAAATATTCAGGCAAAGTCAGTTTTAAATAGGCTGGTTTGACCCAATTTCTGAGACTGTTGTTCCTAATTTTGTCGCTTTCATCCACATCCCTGTGGTGATTACGTCATTCACGCTCCCAGATTCTACTTAGTGTCTCTTTTCAGATATGCACCTCACTAATGTGGCTGTTCAGAAAACAGCACCAGACTATGATCCTGAAAAGGTGAGCAATTCAAGAACCTCAGACAGACGTTAACAGATCATGTTACTGCAGATTTGTGTCAAATTTTCTGAAATGTATCATCTTCATCAAATTCAATCTCCTCTTTTTTCTTGCATTTTTAAAATCTATCTCTAAGTAGGGATGTAAGTGGCAGATGCAGCACCTTCGAAGATACCTGACTGCAAAACATGGGAGAGAGACGGTGGAAACCCTGTTTAAAGAGATGGATAACATTTTTGTCCGCAGCCTGCAGAGTGTACAAAAGGTCATTATAAATGACAAACACTGCTTTGAGCTTTATGGGTACGACATTCTCCTGGATCAGAACCTTAAACCGTAAGTGCTCGTACAGTCTACATGAACACATTCACTTGCAGACATGCACAAAGGCTTGCATGCTCATAGATAAACCCAGAAGAGCACATGCACAGACAAGCAAACATTGCACACATTTGACTTGCCTTCCTGATACTTGAAAACAAAGCAGTAAATCTCCTAGTCTGATGCTCCGGAAATTATGATGTGTGAAAATCTCATAAATCTGCACACCATAGTTTATCTGAAAATCCTGACAGGTATGCAGAAATCTGGCTGTAAATAATAACACACGCACTAAAAATGAGGCCTCTCTCACATGCAAATTTTGTAACATTCATCCACGTGCTTACATGCCCACCTAACAGTCTTTCTTGAACTGTTTGCTCTTCCTTGTGGATTGGCCTAATGCCGGCTCAAAAGGCTAAGTAAATGTTTGCCGAATGTCATCACCCTCCGTCTCTTTGCAGGTGGCTAATTGAGGTGAACGCTTCTCCGTCACACACACCCAGTAGTCAAGAGGATTACGAAATGAAGTGCCGGCTGCTAGAAGACACTTTGAATGTTGTTGATATGGAGGGAAGGTAAAGGCCCCACTCTCAGCATGTATTTGCCTTTTTGTCATTTTGTCTGTTTATTATAGACATCACATTCTTTATTGATACTTTTTGAAGTACAATCTTTTGAGCAAGGGGTATGGCATGTTGGAGGAAAGAATCACCTTTGTAACAGACGATGAGTTCCTTTGTTTCTTTCTGTCATGCTGGTGTTGTGTTCTAATTAACAGTTTTTTCTCATTAGGCTGACTGGCAAGGAGAAAAGGGTGGGTGGCTATGATCTCATGTGGAACGATGGGCCTGTCTACAGAGAGGATGTCAACCTAGAAACATTTGGCAGTCCATGTTTCACTGCTAACACACACCTAGGTAACCTGACTATGATTCTAATGCAATTTTTGGGGGCAATAAAAGTCCATATTTCTTTATGCATTTTGATAAATGTGTAAATGTATACGTGCTGTTCAGATATTTGAGCAAGTGGACAAGCTTTCATCATTCTCTTATCACTATAATTACTGCAAATATATACATTTTCTTTGCTGCAGGGTGTGTGAATGACAGAGAGAAGCAGCTTCGCCGGCTTCTAAAACCATTTCCTGGCCAGAAGAGGATGTAACACACTCATCATTTTTATGTCCTACCATTAGAGTGGTACCTGGTATGTGTCTGGGTGAAGACAGACTACAGTGTGCTGAAATAGCTCAAAAACATTAGTAATATTTCATACAGAATGAGCTCTCTGTGATGATCTGATCAGATTCCAAGCACAGAGGTAGAAGTCTGAATAGATTTCAGTTAGAGTTCAAAGACATGTATACATGTTTTTTAAAGGCATAATATGCAACATTTTCCTAAAAAATAATGTATAGACTCATTAACATTTCAATCATCACTTATGACCCACTAGAAGTGTATGGTGGTGCCTTTATCTGCAAAGTCCCTGCCCTCTGCCTGTATTTCCTTATTTTCTCACATTTTGCTGTCTTCAAATGCTCAGGACCAAACCAAAATGTTGGTATTGAACATCCTGCCATATTTCTGGTGTTTTTGCAGACAGCTAGTACAAATCCTGCTGATTCTACCGTTAAGAATGCAGTCATTAATGATTAATAACCACATGTATTGGTTGAGTGTCTGATTTTAGCAGTGTCTCAGTAATAAAGAAACTCATCATGTGTCCAAAAGAATGGCCAATGGCTCAGTGTCCCTTGAGTGCAAAACATTTATTTCTATGCCTTACAAATACTTGCATTCAACATTGAGAAAATACATACCACGATCTTTCTGCGTGCGTGTCAACATAATGTACACATTTATAATAACATCGCCCTCCTGGCCCCTTATCTATGGCTTTGATACTTTACATGAATATTAAGTAAGGAGGTGCAATCTGAATACATATCACATTATTTACATGAATGCAATGTTCCCATGAATCAAGCGCACATGGTAAATCACAACAAACAGATAAGACACTCTAATGTAAACACAGTGTTCTACAGACTTCAAGTATGCAGTGGAACATGATGATGATGATATGTATAACATTACCATGTTACAGCCTAACAGCTATGATGTGTGTTGAAATCCCATTGAATGAGCAATGGTACAGCACAATAGACATTAAGTTACATTCAGCTCTTTTGCTAAATATTTTCTTTTGTGCATGACAATGTAAACATAAGAATGACAATGATGATACAAGTCAACCACAACACTTTACATAAATATAACTATGGTATATAAAATTTGGAAAAATATGCATTTACATTCGTAGCAAACATTACACTGTCTTCAATGATATAAAGAGCTCAGCTCTATGCAAAATACAATATATTATCATAGACTACAATTCAAGCTGTTCAAACATGAAAAGCCCTTGTAACCAAAAATGTAATACCATTGCACAAATATATCTGAAACAAATCACATTACCGCTGTAACACCATCACTTATCGCGCCTCCTTTTTCAGCCAAAGATGCTTCAGCTGAACACACATCTTGAAACATGAGGCACCAAAGAAAAGACAAAAAGCAAACATCAAGTAAAGTAAGAGCAATGAAAACAAATACATTCCAACATCAAAAACTCCACTAATAACGGCTATGGTTGTATTTGATGACTAAATGTAATGACCTGTGTTGAACTTCACTATGAATTACTTATGCTGAAAGCTGGCCAGTAGTACAGTAGATGCTTATTTTATGCCTATTTTAACATTAGGAGCACACTGACAGATGACTGTGCAGTGCAAGAGTTCAATTCACACTGAAGCTGTTTTTATAGTTCTACTAGTGTTAAAGGTCATAATGAGCCATCTGTCAAAACACAGTCCAACATTATGACTGTATATTTACTGTACATTTTGAATGAAATACAATATGTATATATAGTTCTGCTCTATTTAAGTGAAATCATTGCTGTTTTACTTCTATTCTAGCTGCTCAACCTCTTGTTAGTTTTGACCTTTTGAAGGCTGTACACCACTAACTGATTTAGGCTGTTGTACAACAGTTACAACATGTTAGTATTACACAGATTACACAGAAAGCAAGCATGGGTTCAAGCTCCTGTACCAAGTAACCACTAAGTAAAGCACTATACTGTATGTCTATAGGGGTTACTTTGCAACAAAGTGCACATTTTTTGTTTTGCCATTCTGCTTACTACTAAGCGGTGCTTTGGAGAGAGACTGTGGCTCTTTAGCAGCTCTTTTCATGGCAGTTTTATTAGAGGCCTGACCTCCTGCCTCTGTCCTCTGCCAGTCCTTCTCTACTACTCTCTTGGAGGTGACCTCTCTCTTGCTTGCAGCAAAAACACGTTTCTCTGCACCAGCTGCTTTACTGCCACCAGGCTCCTTTTTAACATCTGTCTCGGAGTTAGCTCTGACACGGCTTTTCCTCACCTGACCTCTGCCGTTGGGGTTAGTTGCAGATTCCTGGGGTTGCTTGCGGGCATTGCCTGCAGCCTGCATGTGCTTGAGGTGACTCCTTCCAGCTGAGGGGCTAACTGGGGTCTGAGCTCCTCCTCCTCCGCCTTGAGCTCCTGGGCTCCTACCTTCTGTAGAGGTTGCTCGGGTCTCACTGCTGCTCCTCTTCGCCGGTGCCCCAGGTCTGGCTCTGCGTTCAAGCAGTGGGCTGAGACGAGAGTGCCGCTGGTAGGCATAAGTAGAGCAGCTTCCGTTGCACAGCGGGTAGCGGATGTGACAGTGAGGGCAAACTGGGAAGCGGGAGTGCTGGTGCTGGGCTGAGGCAGGTGATGGGGGATTGTTGACGGGCGTGAACGGGAAGGTTCGCTGGCTATGCCGCAGGCCTTTTGGGGAGTTGAGTCGTGACGGTGGAGCTGTGTGAGGCCTGGGTGGGTGAGCAGTGGTAGCAGAGGGGAATCCCTGTGGCCTCGAACGGCTTCCAGGTGGACGGCTGCTCTCTGCTTGCACTGTTTGGATCTGGAGCCACTCCAGTTGCAGCAGCCTCTCCAGGTACTTCTCTAACGGCCCTACAGGCTTGGGCCGGGGGGCACCGCGGCCCTCCGTGTGAAGAAACACGGCCAACTGCCTCAGGCTCCAGCTGTTGAAGGGAGGAGGCAGAAAGTCTGGGTAACTGTAGCTGGGTTTCTCACTCTCATCTTCATCACATCCCACAGTACCCACGAGGTCCTGGGAAGTCCGGGGGAAAGTCATTACTGTTGATGACCTCAGCCCGGAGGTTGAGGTGAGGTGGAGTGCAGGGGGTGCAGGGAGAGGGCAACACGGGCAGCCTCTCGGAGTCTGACAGATCACTGGCACTATCGGTGTCAACATCCTTCTGGTTGTAGTGCTGCTGTAGTGCCTCAGGAGTGGGGGCTGGGGAGTGCGTTAGGGGCTGTGCTGGCATGTGTCGTAGCCCCGATATCGGGGAGAGAGGCAGGGAGAGGTCTCGCCGATTCTTCCCCATCCCCCCACGATTCGGCTGAAGCTCGTTGCTGCATTGTGACAGACGCTGATTTTGGCGTTTCTCTTCTTTCCTGTGCACGGATAAGTGTTTGCGGAGTTGAGGTCTCAAATCTCCTTCTTCTTCAGGGCTGTAAAGAGACAGATGAGTGTGAGGAAAAGCTGCTGGGGATTTGGGGGATTTACTGTACCTGAAGCAAAGCATTCATAACACTGCAAACCCCTCTGCACACATACCTGGAAAGTTTGCTTGTGTTCCGTGTGGTGCCAGATTTGACCCTGCACCCTTTAGACTGTGCACCCTGGAAAAACAATCATGATGGAAATGGTATGATTATTTCTGACTTAAATATGGACTTCTTTCACAGCAGCCATACTGGCATGAAACGTTAGGGTAAACACAGATGTTAAAGTCCTGTTTTATTTTACGTTGCAGAACATTTCCACTGAGCCAACATGCTCAATAGCAGCACCTTGACTCTGTTTAACCTGAATGGAACAGAACATCAATTAGTATCATTAGTAACACCTGTGTCTATCCTACCATTTCATCTAAAAATGGCTGCTGTGAAAAAGGTCCATTATGAGGAACATACCCCACAACACAAGCTGCAGCACTGTCTTCCCTTCCGTCTGTCATGTCAGAGGACATTAATGCTGAAACATTACCTCTGATGCCATTCACTCACCCTCTGCACTGCTGTCACTGTGTCCTTATCCTGACCTGGTCCTGGGAGGCCGTTTTTCATTTGGCCCACTGCTTTCTTCATCTTGTTACCTTTCTTTGAACTGCAGAAACAAGATAGTGACATGTCAGGCTCGATCTAAGCCATGTCAGAGACAAAACACGACAACTTTAATTCTATCTTACTGTAAAATTAGGCCCACCTGGCTACTGGTCCGCTATTTTCAGTGTTTTTTACCCGAATCTTCTCTTTGGAGACGACGCGTTTCAGTGTCGTGGATGCCGTGCGTTCCTGCATGATGGGCCCCATGTTGCAGGTCGCCAGAGGGGATGATGTTGTGAATCCAGCGCTGTCAAATGATACGGTAGCTAAAGAACCCAGCCGACGTCTCGGATCAGATACTCTATTCTGAGAATGAGGCTAAAAACACCCATTTTCTCAAAAGTGCTGCAATGCATCATGCGCAGAGATGTCGACAGTCGTGTCTCCGCTGCAGGTTTTAAACTCGTCGTCCTCTTTGCCGTCGACTCGCCTCTCTGTGTTATTAAAACAATTAACAATTCAGTGGGTTTTTTTTTAAAGAATTATTGACAGCAGAGGCATCTTTGTTTCGACTGTCATATTCACCGCCATTAAAAATGTAAGACGGGCAAGCAGCGCATACGCTTTGTTTGGCTCGCTGTCCCAGTCAGATAGGTTTGTTTACCTGCTGCTGACTGGCTCGCCGCTTGTGTCGAAGTAGGCGTGCGCGGTGCATCATGGGACTTGAAGTAAAGACACACAACTGGCTCTTTCAAACATCATATACAGACAGCCTTTGACGAGTCTATTACTATTCATAAACGATGTAGAATACAAATGGTAAAAATAAAACACGGCATTTAAAGAAAGAAATGAAATAGAATTAAAATAAATGCAGCTGCTGATCATAATTTACTCAATCTCCCACGCGCCGTCACTACGCTCTGGTGCGTTTGCGCTTCCTGTTAACTGCGCGCACGTTAGCAGATCTCCATACTTCAGACACGTATGTCTGTTGGACGAAATCTGTCGGTGGTTCTTAAGTACAGATCAGATTCTGTGATTGCGGCCAGTAGTGAAGACTCCGCGACGCACGGAAACGCGCAGATTCAGTAAATCCTACATTAAATGGAGGATCGAGCCTTGCAGCTTAGGTGTAACTAACGCTTCATGTCTTTATATGGTGAGGAGATGTCAACGTTGTGTTTTGCTGAGGTACATTAAAGACAGTCAAAGTAATGTCACACTGTTTAGAGAGTGGATAGTGGGCTATATGTATTCAGGCCCGTACTGTCCCACAGCACACGCCCACTCTGTTCCTGCTCTGACGGGGTCTGTTTGTATAGATTTACACCAACAGGATAGTTTGTGTCAAATCTGCAGCACATCAGCATTTCTATGTAAACAGAGTGTGTTAATATTACCGCTGGGCCCTTATGCTTTTTATATTTGGTACATTTTGGTGGGGCTAGGGAATGTATTGATATTATACTGATATTGTGATATGAGACTAGATATCATCTTAGATTTTGGATCACTATATCGTGATATGGCATAAATGTTGTCTTTTACTGTTAATTTTGACAGCAAAGTGTGATTTAGTTTTGTCACTGACTTTTGACTAATATATCATTTACTTTTAATCATATTTTAGTCTACTGAATTGTTTTAGTTTTAGTCGGGGCTCCACAATATTATCAAAATATATTGATATATATTGATAATAATATTGACAGAGTCGGGCTCAAGGCAGTCCAAAAAGAACTCAACCAATAGCTGAGGATAGCCAGAAGACACCAGAGAGACATTACTGAACGCCACTTCACTACTATGAACTCAGAACAACTCTGGGACTCAGTGAAAGCCATCACTAATGTGGCACCAAGCAAAAGACAGGTGTCCACCGGCGCTGATGATTTTCAGAAAGCGAATGTACTAAATGACTTTTATCTTAGGTTTCAGACTCAGGATTTTTCAAACGAGTGCAGCACTGTCTTGAAGTCTCTTACTGATGACAGAGGCTCAAAACCTGTGGTGGACACTTTTAAGGTACAGACACTGTTTAGCCAGGTGTGCACTAAGAAATCCAGTGGTCCAGATGGGATTTCTGCCCATCTCTTAAAAACCTGCGCTATAGAACTGACCCCAGCTTGGTGTCCTCTCTTTCAGCGTTCATTGGACTCTCACTATGTCCCAGCACTATGGAAAAAAACTGTTATCACTCCAGTTCCAAAGAAGTCTAACCCGAGCGAGAATAACGACTATAGACCAGTAGCATTGACTTCTATTGTGATGAAATGTTTTGAGAAGTATGTTGTGTCATTACTGCGAGCTGAGATAGATTCAAAATTAGACCCTTGGCAGTTTGCTTACAAACAAGGTAGAAGCACTGATGATGCCATTGGCTGCATCACACATCTGGTTCTTAAACACCTAGAGGATACAAAAGCATATGCAAGGTTACTTTTTATAGATTTTAGTTCAGCGTTTAATACGCTTCAGCTTTACTTATTGTTGGACAAACTACGACAGATGAATGTTAACTCTTTTATTATTAAATGGTACTTTTCCTTTTTAACTAACAGAATCCAACATGTTAAGGTAAACAAAGCTATATCCGACCCCAGACGTATTAGTACAGGAGCCCCCCAAGGGTGTGTGAGTTCCCCAGTCCTTTTCACACTATACACCAATGGGTGTGTGAGCAAAACCCTTCACAACTACATTGTAAAATTCTCAGATGACACAGCTATCCTCAGCTTGTTACACAGAGACCAAGACATATCAGCTTACCACTCGGAGATTAAACAATTCACCGATTGGTGCAATGCTCACCACCTCATTGTAAATGTGAGGAAGACGGAGGAAATTATATTTGACCCGAGGTGCATAGGTGACCACAGTCCTGTGCTCAGGGAGGCCCTGAAAATTCTGAGTGATCCTACACACATCCTGAACTCAGAGTTTGAGAGCCTGCCTTCAGGCCGCCGGCTCAGGATGCCCAGCTGTAGGTTAAATAGATATAAGAACTCATTTATCCCTGTTGCGATTAAAATACTTAACAAAAACTAATAGCGGCACTTTGCGACTCAGTCGCCATGGGTTCTCCCTAGGTTTTAATTGTAAATGTGAATTGTGAATTGTGATGGATCTTAGCAGTATTAATTGTGATGTATGTGTGCATCGATTTTTAACTATTTTGTGTGGTATGTGTGCTATGCAGCGCCCAAGACGAATTTCCCTTTAAGGGACAATAAAGTATACCTTTACCTTTACCTTTAAAATGGCAATTGGCTAAGTTCAATATCCAAATTGCATAATCTGCTGTTTTTTGATAAAGGAAAAATGTGTGACAAGACATAATTATAAATAAGCACTGTAGTCCTGCAGAGATGAATGGGCCTACAAATCTTTTTCTCCAGGCAGTACAGACCCCAACAAATGTAACAACATCATAATTTTAATTATTTATTAAAATTATTTTAATTATTATTTTAATTTATTTTATTTTATTTTATTTTTGGGGTCAAAATGAAAATGATCATTCCCAGTAGTCATGAATCGCAACATAATTGCAATATAATTTTCCCCCCATATTGTGCAGCCCTAGTTTTAGTCTAGATTTAGTTTATTAAATATCAAGATTTAGTCGACTCAATTGTAATGTAATGCACTATTTAAATGTTTCTCTAGGATTTCCAAACTCTACTCTGGAAGAAACCCATATTAACCTGTTATTAACATTAAGTATACTGCATTTCTGCTCCTTTTTCCCAATGTATGTTTAACATTAAGTATACAACATTTCTTGAAATGTGGATTATTTTTGTTACATATTTGTTTCACACCTAGAGGGGTAATTGCTAATCTGTGGTCAGGCCTATATTTATTGGGTAACATGTTCATATATTATGTATTATAGACGTGCCCTTCACAGTGTCCATGTACTCTTCTAAGAATAATTCCAAAACTACAAACTATGATTTTATCAATACGCCATTTCCAAACACATTACTTCAGCAACTCAGTCACTTTTTTGCCTGGGGCAGTATGTTCACTATGGGCACTGTTACTGTATGTTCTGTAAATTTACAGTGGGAGTGTGACTTTTTTACTGGGCGTTCTGACTACAGAGCCATTGCGGTTGTGTTTTTCGCAAATATTGCACTTTTTTTTTTTACTAAACAATTAATAGTTGCTACCCTGCTATTGGGTAGTTTAAGCTATAGCAATGCATCATCCTCTAGAGTCTAGAGTATCACATGTTTGCTATTTGAGAATTTATTGTATGTTATTTTAGTGAAAATGTGTAAATCAAGATATATATTGTATATTGCAGCATAGTCTAAAAATATTGAGCCATATTGCCCAGCCCTGCATTTAAGAAATGAATGTGACATTTATTTAATACGTTAAACTTTATTTACAGGTGAGCAGGACACCAGCTTTCGCACAACATGGATAGAGGGTGGTTTATTGGATATGAGAAAATTCCCAGAACAAAATCTGAAGAGCAGATGTCCAGCTCTTGCAGCGGTGTCTCCAGGCCCTGCAGGACTATCAAGCTGACTGAAATGCTTCAAGCTGACCAACCCGATGCAGTAAAGAAGCCAGTCCCAATCCGCCCCCCAAGCCCCAGAGCCCCTCAGCTGCAGGGACAAGAGCTCCACCGTGGTCTCTCCTGTGAACCCACCCATAAAGCCATATCGCACAGTATGGATAGAAGGTGGTTTATTGGACATGAGAGGATTCTCCCATCAAAATCTGAAGAGCAGATGTCCAGCTCTTGCAACAGCAGCTCACGGCCCTGTATGACTATCAAGCTGACTGAAATGCTTCGAGCTGACCAACCCAACGCAGTAAAGAAGCCAGTTCCAATCCGCCCTCCAAGCCCCAGAGCCCCTCTGCCACGGGGACAAGAGCTCCACCGCAGTCTGTCCTGTGAACCCTACCCCTAAGCCCATCATCCGACAACGGTCACACTCTCTGCCCTCCCCGACAGAGAAGAAGAAGCATTGCAGAAATGTTGGTGTACGGTTTGTTGACTCTTTGGGCGTTGACCTGGAAGACATCAGGCTTTTCAGATCAGGAGAGGATCCATTTGTACCACATCATGTTACCTTTAGGTTGTTGATGGGTGCAGAGTTGGCAGATGGAAGGCATCAGGAGATATCTTTGCCATACCTGAAGCCGGTTTTTGCTCAACAACCTGGCGACCAGCCAGGATTCCTGCATCGTCTCCGTGAGCAGAAAGTGTGTCTGGAGAGAGTCTTGTGTTTTGAGCTAGGTGTCATTGGAATCACCCAGGTTCTCAATTTGGGCTTTGAGAAAGATGTCACAGCTCGATATTCGTTTACAGAGTGGAAGAGCTGCACAGAAACAAAGGCCTCGTGGGTGTCCACTGTCACCAAGACCTGGGAAGGAGGAGGGGCCAACTCAGTTGTGATACATTTCGTTTTCACCTGCCTGTTCCTCCGGTCCTGCAACCAGGAGCGGTTTTACAGTTTGCCATCCAGTACAAAGTGTGTGGGGCTGAATACTGGGACAATAATGATGGAGAGAATTATAAGTTAGTTTGCCATAACTACAAGCTCACTGTGCCAAAAGAATGCGAGGATAGTATGTTGCACTTCATTTAGGATGCTGACTAAGTGTAGAAGAAATCTATTTAGAGCACTTTATGACTGTTATCAGGCAAGACCTATTAAAATGTATAACTGCATTGTAACATAAAATGTTCATTTTGTTACACTAGTGCTAACACAGGGTGTCTTTGAATCAAGTTAGGTTCAAGATAAACTGTCAGCTCTGAACAGACCTAGCCAGAGTGACATTAACACTAGTGCATATATATCTGATGCCAGCTTTGTTCAAATGTTTACCTTTGTGTTTCTTTGCAAAAATTGCACTGTAATATTGGATTTTCTTGGCTATTTCAAAAATTGCACTTTAATGTTGTAGGAACACCGGATGAAGTGATACCCACTGAGTGTTTCGTAAATATTCGGTGAAAATTGAAATGAATGCACCTTTTCTTCCAGCTGTGTATTTGACATAGAAAATAGTTTTGTATAATGCAGAAATTTGAGCTACTGAAATATTTTGCTCTGTATTCAAAGTTTATTTTTGAGTCAAATGTTGTCAAACCAAATATCTAGGCCATGCAGTAGTTACAATTTGAATATCTTTAAATGAATCAGAAATTAATGCTTATTTTGTTTAACAATAAAACACAATTGCACCTAATATTCAGATTGTATTCTTATCAATATTTGTGATTGTCTAATTTATAAACTTACTTAAAGTTGAAGTCCTACCTCCTCTCCTTCTTTTCTTCTACAGGGATTCCCAAAGTTTTTCATGCCAAGGACCTACACAAGAGATGTTCATGAGACCCCAGTTTGGGAGAATTTGTCTTTAGGAATCCCTTCTGAGTAGTTTTATTTTCAGGTTTGAAGATAATTATGTGTCATGTTATTTAGTGATCAAAGTAGGATCGCTATACATTACAATCAGTCAAAATGGCCAGCACTCTTTCTCCCCTTGTTGTTCCAGCTTCAAAAAAATGTGACAAAAGCTAAAATGCTCTGTTCTGTTCTCATCTCATCTGTTCTGTTTTCATCTTTGCACACTAAATGTGCAGACTTTTTCTAAATGCACTATACATTACAGAGTAAATGTCTGTTTAGGACAAATTATGGACAGAAGAAAAGATGAAAGAAGAGGCCAGTGGATATTATTTGAGTCTTGTCTAGATGGGAACTCCAGACTGAAATATCTCGCGAGAATGTTAATAGTCCAAATCATCATCTTTCCCTGAAGATTCTACGCAAAATATTCTATTCAATAAATATCGTTTTTGTTGTCCCTCATTCTGTTCTATATAGATCTTATTCTTACATCTTATTCTTTGACCGACAGATGGAGCAAACTGGGGACGGAGGACTGTAGTGGAAGCACTGGGATGTGACTGTGTGGAAAATGGTTTACATCGCTCTCTGGTCAGATAGGAGGGCCCCTGAGTAGAATTTTGCTTAGGGCCCCATGGAGGTCAGGACCAGCTCTGGATAAAAGTTAAATCAGAATCGTGTGTGTGTGCTTTGCCTATATGTGTGTATGTTGGTGCGCTAGCTTGCTCCATTTAGTGGTGTGTGTGACTAATTTTTTCTCTTGCTAGCAACTGTGAAGCCTGAAGACCAAGTGCTGGAGCGGGTCAGGTCGCCACAGACCCCCAAAAGGTAAGGCAGTACAAGCTTTCACGCACATATAGTGTAGATGTCAGTTCAGTTTGGTTCGTCAGAACTTTGGAATATTAAATCACTGATCTTTGCTCTCTACATCTTGGATCTTTTTTCCCTCAGCTGTCCGTAAACTACAGGTTATACTGTATGTAGGGATGAACGATATGTTTTTTTTTCAGCTGATGCGATAATTACCTGCCTCTCATACCAATAAGATAACTGATGATTTCAGGTGTTTGTATTTTAAAGAGAAGTCCATATAACCTGTAGTTTTTACTGAATTTAAAAACTAAAATTTAATACTCCACAGCTCTGATCAAACCAAATCTGACTGACATCACTATTACAACAAAAATAAATAACAACTCTGACTCTTAATGTTGATTTAATTTTCCATGAAAAAAAACTTTAAACATACTTTTACTTTTACTATTACTATTAGAGCCAGTATTGATCAGCTAATATTTGCCAAAACCCAGTACAGACTGATATCCTGTGATAGGCGATATCAGTCAATAATTTATCAGTACTGATATTTTTGTGTGTCCCTTATTATAATAACTTTTAAAATACAAAAATGTGAAATTATTGCTTATCTTCAATATTCAATATAAAATCCATATTGTGCATCCCTAATGTTATTTATCTGCTGAACTGAAAATTCTGCTACCTGACAGCTCAACTTGTCTCACAATGTCTGCAGCATTCATCAGTGTCCCAGACCTGAGCTGCCTGTCACACGTGTCTGATGCTTTGTACAGAGTTAAGTGCTTCAACTTTCAAATGTGGCTGTAAAGCAGCCTTGTCATAAATATTTTTACTTTGTGTTAATGAACTTATTGACACTAATGTTACAACAGTGCTCCTGATATGAACAAATAAGGAGGATAAACAGGAAATAACCAACAAAACCTGATAAGTTGAGCAAAATTAACAGGACATGTCAGCAACCCATTACGTTTTTATATAATATATTAATATGATATGAAAACAAACAAACAGACAGACTGTCCTCACTGACTTAAACGGCCCGGCTCAGTTCATCACTCCAGAATCTTTCGGGCCTCTTCTCTTTTTCAGCAGCTGTCACAGGTAGGCTGTTTTTAATAGTATGAAACACAGGGTTATGAGACTATTTCTGACATAATTACTATTATTTTGGTCGGCATTATTTTGAAACCCTTATGTGCGTTCTGTATGTAGTCAATCCTTTTTCTTAAATCAGGTTTATTATATAATTAATTACATAATTATATTGTTCTGTTTGCATTTTTTAATGCATTATAATTATTAGAAATACTTTTTCTGTTGAACTTTCAGGAATGATTTATTTTGGACTTTCCTAAAAAAAACTTTCCCTCTGGTTAAATGTGTTTTTTTCATGGTCCCATCAATACACTGATTTATGCTGAACTGACTTGTGCTGCATTGTCACCCTGATTATTTGCTGTGATTATTTGTGTGCTGTTGGGCTGGTGGTTCATTTTTATGTAAAATGGGTTCATGACAGAGTGTATTCATGCATCCGTGTGGGGGAATGACCTTTAAAATCTGGAATGGTAAACTGTCATTTGCTGTCAATCAGTGCATCATAGTGATTTTGCAAAATGTTGAGCAGCGGTGGAAGTAAGGCTCCTCAAACTACCATGATCTAATCATGTTTTCATTGACTGGGCCTCATTCAACAGAGTTTTTCCCACAATTTGAAATGTAGTTACACACGTCTATCTTTTTAGACGTGTTTTCTTATATTCTTCCAGTCTGCTGACATACATTTTCTATTTTTTCAGATGATCTGTGCTGCAGACTGTCCTCACTGACTTAAACGGCCCGGCTCAGTTCATCACTCCAGAATCTTTCAGGCCTCTTCTCTTTTTCAGCAGCTGTCACAGGTAGGCTGTTTTTAATAGTATGAAACACAGGGTTATGAGACTTTTCTGAAAATAATTACTGTTATTGTGTTTGGGATTATTTGAAACCTTCTGTGTATAGTCAATCCTTATTTCTTAAATCAGGTTTATTATATAAATGTGTTTTGTGCCATTAGCATTTTTGAATGCAGAGTTATTTATAATGATTAAAAATACTAAAGTTAAAGTTTCTGGTTTCATTGCCCTGATATCATCTGGGACGATAAAGTAAAATATAATGCCTCCATTACTTGTCACAGATGTGAACCACTTTTGAGGGATCAAAAAATGTGTTTATGTATATATGCTGTTCAAAGAATATCAGCTGATATATTTCATGTAATTATAGAAAACACAGATGAAGTATTGATGTGGATGGCAGGAATAATTTGTTCAAACCATAGTAATTTTTTGAAAATTATATATATTTGCTGCAAGTTTACTCACTATCATTTAACTTTTAGACTGTACTGCACTATTGGCTTGAATTTATTTATAATGCTTGACTTTTGAATTTTACTTGTGTTAACACTTTAGCTTCCCTTATATAATTTTATTTTTAATTCTTAACCACCATGATGTCATGTTTGGTTCTAACTCTCTGTTATTTGTCCTAAAGGGATAGTTCACCCAAAAATGAAATCATTATCTACTCGCCCTCGTGCTGATTGAAGGCCAAGTTTAGTTTTTTTTAGTCCACAAAACACTGCTGGAGTTTCACAGGCAAATGGTGTTGCAGAATCTCCCAAACAGTTGAAGTTAATGGTGACCATTTTCAAATGTAAAAAACAACAGAATAAAACACAGAAAATGTCTCCATACTGCTTGTCTAGTGCAATCCAAGTTTCCTAAAGCCCAACATGCCAAGTTGACTTAATGTTATTTACACCATGTTTTTAGCCTAAATCCTCACTGTGGTTCTTAGCTTGGAGCTGCGTTTATGTGCACGTGTACACTTTCTGAACTGTGTGTGTGTGTGTGTGGGACTGTGGAGACTTGATTACACTGGATGAGCAGTATGGAGGCATTTATCTTGGTTTTTTTTTTCCTGTTGTTTTTTTCCATTTGAAAATGTGTGGAGCGGTGTTTTGTGGACTAACAAAATAAACCCAATCCTCAATCAGCATGAGTGGGAGTAGATAATGACTGAACTGTCAGTTTTCAGTGAACTATCCTTTGTCGCTGAACATTTGCCCTTGGGGCAGTGGGGGTCAATTAAAAGTTCCTCTTAATATACACTAACTTTGTTCTCAGTTCTTCATGTTGCAGCTAATCAAAGTGAATAATACAGTGTTTCAATGACAAAAACGACCACAAACTGAAAAAAGATCAAACTTTCTATTGTCCTTTATTCAGCAAAGGTCATCAGTTGTGGTTCATTTGGCATTCACAATGCAGCAAATACCCTCAGCTATGTATAATTTCTTCTGAAATCTCATCTATTTATTAAATTAATGTTTCCATTTAAAATTCTTAATTCATGTGATCACATTTAATCATGAAATTTAATTTTTTTGAATAGTATTAATTTGATATATATTTTTTTCATATCCTTAAATACTTCCTTGTACCTGCTCTGTATTATTGGGTGTCTGTCCATGATCGCTCTCTTGTTAATGCATTGTTTGTTACCTTTCTGACAAATAAAGAATTAAAAAGAAAGTCACATGTCATTGTCTTCATATGGAAATTCTACTTTCATTAAACATTTATATGGGGTTGTTGCTTGTTACAGTGCTGCCATTTTTGGTGAATACTCACCTGGTGGGGGGCGTGCCATGACGTGGCATTGAATTTTAACAAACACCTCCTACAGAATTCAATCAGATTGACTTCAAAATCGGGTGTGCCGTCTAGACTATTTTGTGATCAAAAGTTATTAAATTAAGTTATTAAAGATTTAGTGCTCATTGAAGGCCGTGGCCTGGCATGGCGTACAATTTTGATGTCTCGCCATGAAACAGGAAATTGCTATAACTTTAGTATAATTGATCCGATCTGCCCCAAGCTTTATATGTTTGATAACAGTCCCGCCCTGAACACATCTACATCACAATATTCTGCAATAATCGTAGCGCCACCTACTGGCAAAAGAAAATATCATGCTATAGACTTTGACATGCTCCTCCAAGCAGGTTGGCCATATTCAACTCAAATCTGGTTGCAAAGGCCCTACGAACCTTGGTGATGCTATATTGTGAAGATCTTGACGTTTCATCAAATGACATTGCCATAACAGCATGTCAATGGTCGATGTTTTGCCAAAACACAGGAAGTTGCATTAACTTACGTTTACTTGGTCGAATGTGCCTGAAACTTATGTTCAATAGTAGTCCAGGCCTGAACATATGATATTAGATTGTTGATGGGCGTGGCCAAATGGCTTAGTCACGCCCTTAAAGTGCAGCCCTAGTGGCATGTTTCACTGACATGAGCGAAAATCAGTATGTCACATGTATCGTGTCCAGACACGCTAAAAAGTGTCTTGGACACAAGCTTAACCCAACAGGAAGTTGGCCATTTTGAATTTCATGGTCAATTTTGGCATTTTATTCGCACCATATTTTAATTTACTCCTCTTACAATAATAATCCCATTGACTTCAAAATCAGTTTGTGCCATCTGGACTACATTGTGATCAAAATTATTAAAAGATTTTGGTCAGCTGTCAAGTTTTGATGTTTTGCCATGAAACACGACATTGCTATAACTTTGGAATAAATAATGCAGTTTGCACCAAATTTATACGTTTGATAAGAGTCCCACCCTGAATACATCTACATGACAATGAGAACATAGTCATAGCACCACCTAGTGGAAACAGGCTGTGACATTGAATTCCTTCCTGCGGTGTCTGAAGTGTGTGAAAATTCAGCACCTTGTAGACCAGTTGTAGGCCCCTACAACGCTGCCTGCAGCTTTAATTGTTTTTTTTTTTTGAATTTTTTATTAGAAAAAATAAGAACAATCAATGGAATAACTAACACCTCGGTGGGCGGTGCAAACCTAGGTGGGGGTGCCTCCTTGATGGGAGCTTCCTATCTTGGTGGGGCCTGCCTACCTCAGTGGGGGCTGCTCATCTTGGTAGTGGGGGTGGGTGATGAACTTGATGGGGTGTTGATAAGTTAGACAAAAGAGTTATTTGTTTTTAATAAATTGTAGAATACCTTATAAATAATGTTGGTGTTATTTGCATAAAGGAAAATCATTTCTATTCTCTTTTGGCAAAATACACAGAATACATTTTGTATTATTTCAGCAACAAATAAATTGTAACTTTAAGGGTGATTCAAAACTTTTTTAAGACTTTTTTTTCAAACTGACTATTTGAAAAATACTATTTTGACAGAAAAAAGTGGACATAATCAGAGTATGCATAGCTGTATGACATACAAACAGACACTTACTCATTCAGAGAACATTCAGCATTAATTTGAACTCCAATTAATGTGAAACGGCCAAACTAAAACACTTTAAAATATTGTTTAAAATATATTTGAGTATTTAAAAGCTCAATGAATTGATGAAATAATTATTTTTTTGTGATTAAAAAAATGCTTTCATTTTACAATGTGTAATTATTCTAGTTATTAATTTATAGTATAAAATTAATACAGTGGTGTCTTTTACAGATTATTACTGTAATAACAATTAGTCTTGTGATTACTACAGTACTGTGGTACACGGATTAGATCTAAATTAGATTAGATTTGAAATGTATTTACAGCAACTCTATTGCTGCCAGCTAGTTACTGTAAATTTTACAGTGTTCCTGTTAGTGTAATATTGCCTATTTAAGGAGATGTCAGTTACCAGAAATTATTAGATGAAAGAAATGCAAGACGTAATAAATGTCTCTGATATGTTTTGTTTGCAAAAGAAATTCAAATACTTTGTTAAAATGGCTCACATAGCTCTGCACCTTGCCTTCATTTAGTATTCAAAGTTTCATGAATATGCAAATAGTACCTGCCCTCCCCACACACCCCCACCCCTACCACTACATAGCAGCATCCTTTTTCCACCTCCTTTTTGAATGTAAGTTTGTAATCCTTTTGCTCAGCAATGCATCATGGTTTACAAGATCATCAAATGTCTGCAGCATCACTGTCCTGTGAGAACCGTATATCCCTAAAAATCAGAAAACTGCCCTTTTTCAGCTTTGTGGATTAAAAAAGTTCAGTATTTGCCTCTGGGATATAGTGTAGAAGCATGAAGTTGGATAAAATAAGTAAATTATAAAATAAGTATGGTACTTTATGTGCTTAGTTAAAGTCCACTGATTACTCTGAACTAATGCAAGATGGAAATTAGTGGATTGACAGTGACTGATTAAATCAATTAACTGCCTAATTACCAGACAGCAGACATAAAGCTCAGTTTTCTACAGTTTCTACATTTCATATATTCTAAATTTTCTTATGTATTCTAATGTCGCATATCTTCAGATTCCACACAAAAATATTCTATTCAATAAATATTGTTTTTTGTACCCCATTCTGTTCCACATAGATCTATTTATTCTTTGACTGACAGATGGAGCAAACTGTTTGAAAGGAGGAGGGATTGTAGTGGACGCACTGTGGTGTGACTGTGTAGCAAATGTTTATGTGGCTCTCTGGTCAGTTTGGAGGGCCCCTTAGCAGAATTTTGATTAGGGCCCCTTAGAGGCCAGGACTGGCTCTGACAGCTGGTATACAGTGTTGTGACATTATAAAGCATAATTACTTCTTCTTGAGCGCTGGTTAGTCCAACGTCAAAACAACAACAACAACAAAAGAAAAAGCAAATGCAAAAAAGACGCATACAAATCTCGCGAGAGTTTCGGCAATCAAGGGTTACCATCAAGACCAACCCTTCCCGCGCCTGCGTGTTGAAAGAAAAAAGCTTCGCGCGGTTTGCGCGACATCCAGCTTGTCAAAGCTCTCGAATAACGGCATCGTGCCATGTTTTCGATATTCGACATCACAGTAAGTAATGTTAATGTCACAAGTATGAAAAAAAATCCGATATCGTGTCCTGAGTGATCTTAGCTACTGCAAGACCGACTGCTGAACAATAACTGCGGAAATTAGCGTCAGTCGGTAGAGGTAACTGTTAACGTTAGCTAACATTAGCAGCAGATATTTTAAACAAACATTAATGTGACCGTAAATGTGGCCAAGCTAACCTAGATGTGGAATATAAGTAAGGTAGAAAATGTTTAACGTTAGCTTGTGTCAAACTCAATGTGCAACGGCAATTACATAAAGATTTAAAGTAGGTTTACATTCATAGTGTTGACAGATGTGATAGGGTTCAAGCGTCAACGGCTAACGTGCAAATCATCTTATGAACGTTCATAAGAACACTTCAGCTGAGCAGGTGTTACGTCACTAACAGTGACACTGGAAATCTGTCCTGAAGCAGAAGTATTGTTAAATTAATGAAATATTATTCATCTTAAAGTAAGAAGTATTAACTTGTTACTTTATAACAGCTGACTTTTAATGCATCGTTATAGCAGGGTTCAATCTGAACAGGTCTCTGTTTCTCCCAATCTAAGTCCCGAGGCTCTCAGTTTTTTTTCCCTGCCAAGAACCCCTTACAAAATAGAATATATACAGGGGACCCTCTCATGTATGTCTCTTGGAATACTCTTATATAACCTATTTTTTACACTTCTACACAGATATATGGAAGAACAATACTATATGTATTAGAAAAAGATGTTAGATACTGGTCTTGTGTTAAACTTTTTTTGCACCAGGTCAATGCAGAATACCCATGTGAAGAGACCTGGTTTCCATCATTAATGATATGTGCTTGACTGGTATGAGCAATATATACATATATGTGTATTAAATTCTTAACTTAAGTATGAAGCCTTTTGTAAAAATAAAAAAATGTTTTTATATCATGTTAATTAAAATGAATACATCTGAAGAGTTTTCATGCCCCCCCCCCCCCTGGCAGAAAGCCATGGATCCCTATTTGAGAACCACTATTCTAAATGACTTCCAGCTCCTGTGCTGCTCTGCTCAGTGGTCACAGTCATCTCTGTAACATTACAGAAAAACTACTCATAACAGTACAAGTACCCAAAAAATTACTTAATTAAAGTGATTTGGGTAGTTGTAATTAGAAGACAGTTCATGTTCAAGTGATGGTGGCGTTAAGATTGACTGGTTGATGTTTATAACATCTTTACAGTCATTTTGAAGACAGCAGAGGCCACGTGGCAGTAAAGCTGTTCCCCGCAAGGAAGAATGGCACCAAGTCAGGACACTCAGGTGGGGATGCAAACCTTACAAACATTACTGTCATTATTGTATTTGAAGTAATGGTGAAAAGTAAGCTTTGATGAACCCTTTTTATGTGCAGCTGGAGAAGGTCATTGATGACATGTTAAAGAGTGGGAATGTCCAAACACTGGAAGCATTCTTGCAGTCAGACAAATGTGAAGGAACCACCACAAAATGTTCCCAACAGTTTCTCACCAAACTGGACAAACTTGTCAGCAGGGTAAGATGCAGCCCAGTGTAATCAGTGAAATGCTGTGATGCTCTGCTGCTTGTAGATTTCATGAAACCTTATCTGTGTTGATGATGTAGAGTTTAGATGAAAAAAATTCCAAATCAGCCAGTTTGGGCTTTGCTATCCTCTACAAGTGTGGGAAAAACATGAAACTACCTGATGGTTGTCGAGGACTGCCGGGACTAATAGCTCAAGGCCTGCTCAAAAAGATAAGTATACATCTAATACACATAGGCACATAGCGTTTGAGTAAATATAATCTGTAATGTTTAAAAGTACATGTAGTTAGTCTGTTGTTAATTAACCTGGTTTTGTGCACATGGTGCAGTGGTTTGAGAAATGCAGGCAGCTGTGGATCAAGTGTGGCCCGCAGTGGAGTGAGACCTTGTTCAACCTCTGTGAGGACTTCTTTGATGCATTAATGGTGAGCCAATGTCTAACTGTTAAAGGTGCTTTGTGTAATGAAACTACTGTAACATGTACTACTCAGGTCAGTGCCCATGATGTTAAACAATTGTCTTTCCTCTCTTTTACAGGTGGTTCACGAGTCATGCAAAGAGGGTACAGTTGTACATTTTTTATTTGCATTCAATTGTCAGTATGTATTGTTCATCACATCTTATGCTCTTAACATAGTTTTGAGGTAATTCTATTCCTGATAGACTGAAAGATTGCAGGAACAGATTCAGGTGGAAAATAATGAGAATTCACCATTAGGGCGACAACTAAGAATTATAGCTGCTGCGCAGCAATGGTCGGGGCCGGGCAATTTTAGGCAAAATTAGGCAATTCTGAGCAACAAGCAGAGTGTAGGAAGATGAAAAAAAAGGTGGCATTCTAATGTGCATTTTACATCAGTTGAGGCTTGAACTCACAATTTCTGGCACAAGAGACTCTGCATATTGACTGATAGCTAAGCCAAATAAACAGGGAAAAGAGACAAGGGATAACAGGGAAAACTGTTGATAAAGAGTATTTGTCTCTTCCCAAAACTCCCTGAATCATAATTATTTAAATCTTAGCAGTCTCTAATCCACATAGCATGATACCTGAACATAAGGCTTTCGCATTTGAAAGTCCATCCTGACTTAGCTGAGGCTCGAACTCACGACTTCTGACACTGAAGTCCATCGCTTATCTCACTGAGCTAATTGGCAAGTGACAGTTCATGTGTGGTTTCACAAATTGACTAAGCCAAGGATCAGGGTGCCAGGCAGCAGCCATCCATGCCATGGAAAAGCACATTTCAAAGTGAAAGTTCCAAATCTGTAGCACATGTGGTTGATTTGTTGTGAATTTTCAAAGTTTTGAAATTTAGAGGTTTGCTGTAGCGCCACCATCAGGACTATTGTCTTGTGTTTCCAGTTGAGGACATCTGGCATGGGACTGGACCTTTGTGAAAAGTTTGGGTAGATTTCTCATATGGAAATGTTGTACAAGCTGAGGCTTGAACTCACAACCTTCAACACCAAGAACCATCCTCTATCTCACTGAGCTAATTGGCAAATGGAAACACCACTTGTAGCTTCACAAATTGACTAAGTCAGTCACCTGTGTGCAAGACAGCAGCTGTTAGCATGTAAAGGCAGATTTCAAATGGCTGTCAAAAATTCAGTTATTGAGACAAAAATCCCCAAATACACAAATTGCATCTAGACAGCATGGAGATGTTGGTCATTAGTTTTTAACAATGATTTATTTGTTGAAAAAACTGATGTTTAAAAATGCCATTTTTGCATTGACTTCAATTGTTCGCATGAGAGTGAAATTCAAAATGCTGTAAAAAATTCAGTTTTTGAGATAAAATTCTGATATTTTCCAAACATCATCTACCATGACTCCAAAATTTTGTCCTTTTTTTTCATGAACATTGAAAATGTATTTAGCAAGAATTTGCAAGTATATGTTTATAATACCGTTTACAGTCAAACATTTTGATGCACTGTAGGCTCAATTTTTGATAAATCAAAAATCTGTGTGGATCGTTTGTGTAGGACAGTCTGAAGATGCTCTGTAGCAAGTTTGGTGCCAATTGAGCAAAAATTGTGGGAGGAGATATGTTTAATAAGTTTTACAGTTTTTGAAAAAAACAGAGTGATGGACTTCATAATTTGCAATAGGTTTAAATGTACAAAAGTTTCTTCAGTATCGGGGCTACATTGTGGTGAAAGTTGTAAATCTGTAGCACATATGGTTGATTTATTATGAATTTTCAAAATTTTGAACTTTAGAGGCTTGCTGTAGCGCCACCATCAGGACTATTGGCCTGTTTTTGCAGCTGAGGCAATCTGACATGGGACTGGACCTTTGTGCAAAGTTTGGTCATTTTTCGTGCATGGGAAGTAGGATTTCGTCGGAAGAAGAAAGAAAGAAAGAAAGAAGAAAGAAGAAAGAAGAACATGCAGGATTACAATAGGGTCCTGGCAGCTTAGGCTGCCCGGCCCCTAATTATTTTCATTATCAAATAATCTGCAGATTATTCTGATGTTAAGAAGCTGGACAGTTTTGCTTGAAAAATGAAATGATTCATCGATGATCAAAATAGTTGGCAACTAATTTTCTCTTGATCGATTAATTGACTAATCACTGCAGCTCTACTCTTCAAGACGAGTATAAAAATAAAGCTTAAATTTAAACACTTTGAAGAATCAAGAATCTCTGCAAGAAAAAGTTGTGCCTCTATTCACAGTATTGCTGCAAACCCGTTTTTTATTTGTTTGCAGGAACATACAAAATCACAGAGTCCTTCCTGTATCCTATTGGTCAGTTGGCAGTCGACCCCAGAATCTACATCCTGATCCAAAAAGAGGTTTGAAATAAATGTATTATTTTTTGGAGTAGCATTTAAATCATTGAGTTGCGTGTCAGCTAAATCAACTTGCTAATAATGTTCTAACAGGCTATTCGTAAATTTAACTTAATTCTGGACAAAATCCCAACGGAGCTCAAGAAAAAGAAGAAAATCCTAACATCACAGGAGGCCTCAGATCTCATGTATGTCACGGTAGTTTCCTCACAGTAAGGATCATTATTACTCATCCTTTACAGTAGCCACACTGTTGAACCTTTTGTTGCTCATCATATGTCTGCAGGGTCAAGCTGGCTGGTCATATGTTGGAGGGTGGTGGTAAGTTTTTTTTTTTTTTCCATGAATAGTTCCATCTCTCTTCACCCAGAACTGTACATAGACAGAAATTGTCCAACATGGTCTCTTTGTGTCAGATTATGACCTGCAGACAGCCCTGATGGAAGCGTTGTGCAGAATGGCCACTCCTGCCCAGAGGAGAGAAATGGCAGACCGATGGTTCAGCATGGAACATGTAGCCACTGCCTTTGTCAAGATCTGTGATTCTGAGTTTGAGACGGTAAAAAGGTGTAATTTATCCAAGTGCATGTGATGTAACATAATGCGTTACAGTATAATAACATTACAACAGGCGCTCAGCTACATAGAATTGAATGTAAATGTGTGTGATTTCAGGATTGTCGGAAGTTTCTGAACTTGGTGAATGGGATGCAGGGAGACAGGAGAAGGTACACAAATACCATAACTCAGTGCATCTTAAGACACAATGTAGGGAACTGGAGGGTCATTGGGGCTCCAGTTCCCTTATTATATCACGCCCTTGACTCAAGCACAGTGAGAGAATGAATATGAGTGACTATCCTTCCTCTCTTCCCAGTGATATCACACACCTATAGAATAAACAGTTGTGTAATTCTGTGCCAGTTTATGTCTAACATTATCTTTTTTATAAAATTAATTAAATGTATATGGTATTTGGACTTTCATAGGACAGAGGAAGAGAACACTAAAGATGGGAAAAAAACGCACATAACTGAAACTGAATAACAATGTCCTCTCTGTACTATAGAGTGTATTCCTACCCTTGTTTGGAGGTTTATCTGGACAAGTATGAGGTGAGTATCAACAAGATTTCTATAGTTCAAAGAAATGTAAAAAAAAAAACAAACAAAAAAAAAAAAACCCACAAACACAAACAGAATGTGAAATTACAACATTAGTGAATGTCCAAAGACAGATCTTGTCTGTCTCACTCTATTTACACCTGTGATAAAAATGGAATCTGTATCTTGAAAAATACGTTATCTAGATAATAAATGATCCGATCTTGCCTTTGTGTTTACACCTGGTATTTTTAATGCAGACTTAATGTCCTCATTGAGATCAGATCTCTGTCCTCCAGACCAAAACCTGTGACCGAGTAATTTGAGGTGGTAGAAAGTTTACAAAAGCCCACACATCCAAACACTTTAAATACTAGGCGGTGACAGAAGTACATGTCAAAAAAGGAACTGGACAATGCTCCCATAAACATTTATTAATATACCACGATGTGTAGAGTTCTGTAGGTTGTTGAGATATGGGAAGTTTTTATAACCTTTGTGAAACACTGCCTATGACATATTCTTTGCCCCATCTTTTAAATTGGCAAATGTAAGACATGAAGTTAATCCTTTCTTTGTAGGAGAAACAATGTGTCGGTTTGTCCAGGTGTGTTGCACTACTGTGTGACTATATAAATTACATGCCTTGGTAACAGCAGATCAGCTGCAGATGAGAGCAACACACATTCATTTCCCATCCGCATTGCTTTCAGTTTTCAGGCAGTTGTGTTGAATAATGCATCTTTTGGTGCTTTCAAGGCACAGAATTGATGTATAATTAGCAGGGCTGTCAAACAATTAAAAAAATTAACTCGATTAATCACAATACTACTCTGTGATTAATCACGATTAATCGCAGTTAAAATACTACATATTACATATACTAATATTACTTGTATTTTCTTCTGTTCTTTCTTATATAGTATTGAAGGATGTAATACAGTTAATCCATTACAATTTAAGGATGCAATGTTACAGGTTGATGAAAAATAACAACACACAGTTGTTTATTTTGTCACATCAGCACTACATTTTGATTAGTGTATTAAATAAATGCCTTTGTATCCATCTGCACACCTCAACTTTCATAAACAAGTCACATCCATACAGTCTATGGTCACATCGTTGTGAACAGGCCACCGTCCGTCATAGGAAACACTCGTGGAGTTAAAACTAGTCTGATTGTCACTGTCACTGACACTGTCAAACCAAGAGTTTAACAGTGTTTTCCACTCTCGTGTGTGATTAAAACCACTGATTGCAGCGATCACGGGCAGAGTTGGACGGCTATTCACCGGGCAGTGGGTGGGATGAAGCTGCATTCAAGACGGAAATACGAGACACACCCCGTCTCGCACTAATTCGAAACGGGATGCGCAATTTAATCCTCAAATACGGGACGATTCTGTATTTCAGAGGACAGGTGACAACTCCAGTGGTGACACAGACCACAGAGTGTATACACAGACAGACTCTACCTAAGTCACGTGACGCAATTAATCGTGTGTTAATTTTTTTTAACGCGTTATTGTTTCCAGATTAATCTCATGCATTAACAGGTTAACTTTGACAGCCCTAATAATTAGTAATTAGAGGTGTGTTGTTTAGGAATGCCAGCACTTTGTATGGATTGCATTTACACCTACCGTAATATCCTTGCATTAAGATATGTTTTTCCTTATTTGGATAGCGTGTACAGACACAGATCACTATTTGATACCGTCCTTTTCAAGTGTTGATGTACTGCATGTAAGATGGAACTTCACAATCCATAATTTACTCCTAAAAGTGTATCAGTAGATGTGTTGAAAGGATTGTGTTTATGTTGTCAGCTGCTGATGCCCATTGATGAGAAGCTGGAAGAATTTTGGATAGACTTCAACCTTGGCAGCCGCAGCATCTCCTTTTACTTCTCTCTAGCTGATGAAGAAGCACAGGTACTTTGGTATCATTAGTGAAAGTGAAAGGTGCAACATTTGCATAATCAAACACTGATATACAGTATATCATGGAGTTGTTTCCCCTTCATGTAGGAGGGCCAATGGGAAACGATATGTATAAGTGAGAATGAAGTGCAAAGCTACACTGTCACACTGTCAGGTAATTAAATCACAAATGCATTTATATTTACTGCAAATTTCACAAACACAATTATATGTAGTTTGTTATAGTATTCAATGCATCCGTCCATACATGGATAGGTAGAAAAATAGCACTTATCAAAGCACAAAAGCATATGCATTTTAATAGATTTTTGTGTTTTTAAATGCCTTTGCTTTAGTCAAAAAATGAGCGCAACTTATTTAAAACAGCGCTAATCTCAATGAAGGCAATATCCCCTTTTGATTTGCATGTGACTGGCCAAGTATTGTTTGTGTCTAACAACAATACAGAGTGTTCTTTATCTCCAGAGGAGGGAAGGAGGCACGTCTTACACTTAACGCTGTCAGAGGTGGTGGTTGTGGTGCGGTGGAAGGATCAAGTCTTACCATCCACTTCAGCTCCTTACTGGACATCCTGCAGGCTGCTCATAGCGTCTATGGACACGGCAAACACAAAGTAAGACGGCTTATTCACTTCATTCTTATTGGCCACAATATTAATATTTATTAATATTTATTATTATTTGGCAGTTTGCATTAACAGGTGCCTCTTTCTGTTAGGGCTTTGTGGGAAAAACAAGCACATCTGTAGTGAAGACTACAGTTAAAATCATAATGGAAGAGAACAGCTCCCAGGTAAACAGTTGTCTCTTAACATAACATAAAATCATTACAAAATGCCAAAATGTATTAAACTGGAGGTAGGTGAGACGCATGCCTATTATGGATGGAATAGGCTCTTTTTTGAGATTGGCTAAGATCAAATTGTCAAGATATAAGTTGTGTTCAGTAAGTGGGATATATCTACAGGCAAAACAAATCTAATGGCTGGTGTTTTGCCTTAGAAATAAGGTTTACGTTAATGTGATATTATTGTATCAGTGGTGCATTTTGAAACAAACAAAAAAAAAAAAATTTAAGGGCAAACCAGCTGTGAAGAATTTGTGTGTATTGTATGTACTGCATGTCATTCTCCAGCAGGTTGTTCCAGAGAGTCAGGTCTCCCTTGGTGAAAGTGAGAAAAATACTGTCCCCTACCTTTTACCTGCCCCATCTGCACCTGTTCAGGTGAGAGAGTTTTGCACTGTTTTTTGAACACTTGTTTTGTCAATTTTTTGCAATCTTTTGTATAAAAGGATTTCATGTAATAATAAAGTACATGACACAAACATGCTTTATGCCAATGAAAGATGACCAGTGGATTGTTTGAGAGAAGATAAAGGATAATTAAGATGACTTAAATCAAAGTGTCAAAACTGTTATGACTTTAATGGACATCAAATGAGATTGTTAACAAATACAATACGAAGCATAATCAATTAATAAATATAATTTGTTACTGCTGTACTAGCCTGTGTTATGGGTGCACTGAAAAACAAAGCAGTTGTTGGTTGCAGCTCTGCTGTGAAAACCTTACATCACTAGCTGAAATGCCTTAATAACTATCTGTCAAGGCCATGGGGGGTCAGGGGCACCAACCACATCAGGTTCAAGTATACCAAGGAGTTATTCTGTAGGTGGTCCTATGCCATTAACGCCACGTGGAAGGGATTAAATAAAAAAAAAAGTGATGATTTGACTGCCACATTTAACTCAGATTTTCAATCCAGATGTTGACTCCAGCCAAGGTGAGGATTTCAGAGTCTACCAGCATCATCTGCAGCAGTGCAAGAGGAAGTGTGCATGGTTCCAGTTCCCTCTCTGCTGTTATGCCATCAAGTAGGTGACTCTAGAAATTATCAGGAATTGCTGTCACATCAGTTCCAGTGTTACTGTATTAACTTGAATAAACACACGGTTAATAATATGCAAACATTTATTTTGCATTAAATCAGCTTTACTAAACTCTTTATATTACATTATTCTCATTATAGGGCCTCCTGAATTTTTTTGATGTGAAGGAAAGATTAGCAGTGTACTACTGATCTTTAATAAGATGACATAAATATAAAAAGTATATTATACCTTTTTTAAGACGCAGCTGTGTCCTGTAGTTGGGGAGTAAGGAGTTAGGATAAATGCGTCTTTGTCAGATCAAGTTAGAGAAAGAACCCGAAGCCGAAATGTGTCATGACCATGTCGTGACAATAAAGGCCTTTCAATTGTTTTAAAAGAGAATGTGTCAGAGTTTTTTGTGATTTTAGAAAAAACAAACTCATATGATTATAATTAACCAAATTAAGATGTCTTCAAAACTATTTTTACTTGACTAGTGACTTTTGTTGGCCTATGTTTTTGTTGGCTTTAGTTGACAGTGCATAGTCTCCATTTGACAAATTCATTCATAACAGCATGTTCGTACTTTCCACCTCATCACGCTCAACTGTGCCATTGTTTTGTCTCCATTTTAGACACTCCAGCCAAGGGTAAAGGAAAGCCGTCTCTGGAGATGGTTCATTCATGTGATAGGAAAGGTGAATGTTACCTGGGAGAGTTAAGGATGACTGCTAAGACCTGCAGTCATGGCACAACACCTAACAGCACTGTAGCAGTTGGCATGATAGAGCAGGTATGGCATTGAATATACTGCATGCAAAATGTGATACTGTTTTTGCCTTTGGTCTCTTACCTTAATTGCATGTGTCTGTCTCAGAGTGATATGTCTCTACAGGGCACGGCTTCCAAACAGGCCAATAAGAATAAACTTGACAAACGCAAAAAGGTATAATGACCAAATTATTATGTGTGCAAATACAGTTTGCACATTTTTTGAACTGTTCTCAGTGTATGAGGATACAATAGGACTGAACTATGAACACATTGAGATTTCTTTTAATACTTGACTATTAAGATGAAAAGCGATTGCCCCAGGCCCAGATAATATTTGAGACTATATTTGGACTGACAATCCTGCATGTATTTTACATGTTATTCCAGCACATTTGTTGTCTCTGCTTGTCCTACAGAACATACCACTGGCAAAAGCAGCCAATATGGTTCCGGCTGGACAGGAAGAAGAGCAGTCTCTGGGTATTGCATTGTTATAAGTGACCTTTTACTTTTTACTTCAGAAAGACAGCTACACTGTTACTCTTCAGAGGCTCTTAAACCCACAAATGATTTTTTTTACTTACAGAGCCTAGTTTTGTGCCTGACACCCAACCCAGAAGTGGGAGAAACATGTAAGCACGATGAAGAACCTCTATACTGTCATCTGCTGCCATCAGAGCTCAGATTGGTAATGTTATGTGTATTTCTGTTTACATGTGTATGTAGACTGTATATCTAAACATGTTTATTTGTTTCAATTGCAGATCTAACTTCAGCAAACTGTCAGTTTCTGAAATGCTAATGATGCCCACACAGAAAATAAATTCTCTGCCAAGACCTGGTAAGCAATAAAGTCATCAAATGTCTTCATTATCTCTAAGATGTCACTAAATATTTTGCATATCAAAAGCTAATAACACACACGAAACATAACTAGATGGAAAATGTGTGTCATCTGACTTTTATTTTTATTTTTAATTATTTTTTCCCTTGTAGAGCCTTGTTCAAGTTTGTCACAACAGCAGGAGCACCGATCCTCAGCACAGAGATTATCAGTTCCAGTTCATGGCCCAATCAGCCAAAAGCAACTCCATGCTGAACTCACCCAGCGTCTGCAGCACGTCCTCAATGAAAGGAACCAAGATCCTGCACCAGAGGAGCCAGCAGCACCCCAGAAAAAAATGTCTGATATCAGAGAGGACTGTAAAGACAGAAGTTCTGTGGGACACTGTGCTTCCACAGTGTGTGCTCCCAAAGAGCAGCGGGCCCAGAAAAATGGCCTGGCCAAAAAGAGGAGAAAAGGCCTGAAGTCAGTGGAGGCAGATGCTGCTATAATCAAAGCTTCAGACAAGGCCTCCACAACCAAAGTTCTGCAGGAGAAAATGCCACCCAATGTTGTGGTTAAAACTAACAGGGCCCTTTCGAGCAAAGAGAAGGTATGAATTCTGTAAGCATTAAGCATTCTGTAAGGAGCCTAATATCCCTTATAATGTTGTTAATAGTTGTATATTCGAATTCTCACACTTTCTGCTGTCACTACACAGAGAGATGGAGAGGTTACAGGCAGCATGGTGAAGCTCATCTCAAGCCGATATGAGTCCAGAGCAGAAGATCATGCAGAAAATACCTTTCAGCGTAGGAGTCCTCCTTTTGTCAGCAGGTAGACACATTGATTATTGTAGGGCTACATAGTGTGCTGCAGGAATGAGTCCCAAAACCAAAAAATGAGTTACCATACTCGCACTTCAGTTCCGTTGTCTTGAAGTCAATGAGTTCTTTGAATGGGTTTTGATTAGACCCTTGAAATAAGGTCTGTGGTTAACACAAGCTTGAGAGATTTTCACATTTTGTTCTGTGACATGAAATACATCAGTTAATACCCACCTGTGAATTTTCAAGGTTTTATGTGTCTTTAAAAAATGGTGGTTGCTAACAAGTGGCTAAATGAGACTACAGGTGTAGTTAGTTTGTAGCCAGATTTTAGCTTTTTATTTCTGGCAATTGCATTTACACAGAAATCATAAAAGGGGTGTGCATTTGCTGAACAAAACAAATTGGTATCCAAATTTTCCTTACTTTCTGCACTAATCCAAAATCCAATGGAAAAATCCCATTGGCTTTTTGCGGAGTGAACCACTGTGATGCTGACTTCCAGGTTGGCCTACAAAGCACTTTATTATGTTGTATTATTGTAAATAAAAGATGTAACTGGCACCATAACTGTGCCACTTCTTGGCTGTTTGTTTGTCTTTGTAATAGGCCGATCTTCAATATGAACTGGTTACCAACGGCTAAAGTAAGTATTCATTACTTGATTTATGGTGAGGAGTAACTTTAAGTTACTTTCCTCTTATTTGATTTACAAAAAATGATCTTTATCTGCTATAGAAAGAAGCATCTGGAGTTGTCAGCCTCATGAAATCCCACAGCAAAACTGTAACAAGCTATACAAGGCAGAGGTAATACAATTCAGATAAACTGACTGGCTATTTCAGTGGCTTTCAGTGTATTTAAGGATGTGTTTAATGCTCTTTTTTTGTTGTACAGAAAAGATATTTTTGCATTCAACATTGAATCACCGTTGAGTATTGGGGTAAATATTACTAATGTTGGTTCTTTTAAATGTTTGGATACATTATATCTAAGTACTTGGTACGCCAGTGTAGTGTTAAAAGCCTGTTTTATTGCTCTTTAGGGAAAAGACAAAACGTTCAACACCTCTTCTGTATCAAGCAGGTAGGTCAGACAGTTGAGAATGGTGTGTAGGTTTATTTGTCAAGAAATACAACCTTTGAAACAGTGACATTTTGTCAATAATTGTTATCAAGACTATATCATTTCATATTTCTCATATTGTTTGACAGTGGCATCCATGACTCCTCAGTACCCCTCAGCACAACCAAGAAAGGACAACCTGTGGCAAAGGTATGCTTTCATCATACAGTTGCGTTTATTATTGTCATGTGCATATGCTTGCTGCATGTGTGCTCATGTTCACTCTTGTCAGAATTAGAAAATGTTTAGCTTTTAAAAAGCTATTGTTTAAATCTAAATTGATCAAGAATTGGGTGCAATCACACAGGAAAATTTAAGTGCACCATGTGTTAGCCAACAAAATATTTTGCTGTCTTTCTATCCACCCATCACCCTGTTCTCCACTACCTTGTGTGTTGTAGGAGAAGCATTATGTAAAGAAGCATCTGTTCAGTGACACAGACACAGACCATGCCATGACAGAGGTCAGCTGGCTGAGGGAGTCAGGCAGGAAACCCAAACCCAAAGTTAACAAATACTCCAGGCAGGCACCCATCAAGCCTAGAGCTGCATCACCTCATGCTTCATGTAGGCCATTAGAGCTACACATTCATGTAGCTCACCATCTGAAATTCAACACATTAACATTTACAATTATTTAAATGTATTAGTATTTCCATAAACAGAGTGGGCTTTCTTTCATTGCAGCTGAATTCCCAGCTTTCTCCCCACCCTCTAAAAAGCCTGTTACGGGCAATAGCAGGCCCAGTAAGGTAAGGTATTGTATTGTAAGTAATTTTCCTGTCATGCACTATCCCAGTTTGCCACTGTGTGTCATTGTTGTTTAATCAGAAGAAGCCTGTTGTGAAGGAGAGAGTTGAGCAGCCAGCAGCAGCACCAGTCAGACCACATGCAGCCAGCAGGAGGCCCCAGAGAGCTGCAGCCACCTGTACCAAGAGCTACAAGGAGCTGGACACTGAAGACAGCCAGTCAGACTCAGAGAAGCCACCTGTTTCCAAGGCAGGAGACTTCCTCTCTCCCTATATTGTATGCCACTTTCTCTTTTGTTTATCTACTTTTTAAACACTGCTGAACAAATAACATAGTTGTCGTTATTATGACTGTATATGCCAGTGAGACTAGGTTTGCCCTGATCAGAATATTTTACCTACAATGTCTATTTGAGTTACTAATTATTGTGGATCTGCCCATACCAATTACCATTTTGGAATTATAGAAGCTGCATTTTTTAATAATGAAAAATGTGTGACGAAACTGCATTATTATGACGTACTGTAGTGCTACAGAGATGCGCTGGCCTACAAATCATATTCTCCAGATGGCAGATGTTTGTCTGGTACAGACCCCAACAAATGTGACATTATTGTGATTTTAATATGCAGCATTTTTTAGTGAAAATGAAAACTGTGATGCAGAAATGATCGTTCCTACTAAACGTGAATCATATCGCAATTGCAATATCTGTCAAAATAATTGCAATATGATATTTTTTTTACAATATTGTGCAGCCCTATAGACCAGTTCGATCAAAGTCATCATCACAGTGGAACAGACATCTGAACTCCAAGTAATGCAACAAATAATGGTACTATCTTTCATGCAGTCTGTAGAGCAGTACAGTTAGTACTGTACAAACGGTACACCAGAACAAATGAATGGTAGATATTACTTTGAAAGCCAAATACCCTAAAATGCTTAGTGTCGAGCACAGTTATATAATCAAGTATGATACATAAGAATTTTGGTTGGTCAGATCCCACATCCCTAGTACAATGCACATGAGCAAAAACACAGGTGGAATTCACCCAATGCCATTGGGCGAACACAGTTGACTATGGCTTGTGCAAAATTTCTATATAATATTAGAGAGATGGCAGATAATTATAGGGCTGTTGCAAATAAACTAAAATTATACTGTCTTTGTCAACTAACAATAGCACTCCTCCACTGATCATCTGGAGAGTGCTGAGAGAACTCATGAGGCTGCTCAAGTGACGAAGAAAAAGACTGTCAGTAAACAACCAACCAGAAGCTATGTGAAGCTAGGGAGCAATCCACATAGCAACCAGACAGAGTCAGTGTCAGAGGAGCCATCCATTTCCAAGGTAGAGGTCACTGAGTTTATATCACATGTTATCCTGATCAAGTGATTATCTACTCTGCATGCCATAAAGCATCTGTATGTCTTAATATATCAGGAAACATATCCTTATCACCACATGCTCATGTTATTAGCAACATCTGCAGCTTGCACTATTCTGACTGATCTGAGGCTGTGTTTGCATGTGTGTTGTTGCATGTGAAATGTTCCAAACAGGCACGTCATTTATTTAATTTGACTTTGGCTGAATTTCATAATGTTACATCCTTTTAATGAGGTTACAAATCTAGCTAGCGAGCATTTATCAGGTAGCATCCATCAAAAATTGACAAAAATGTTAATACAGCTACATCAGAGTTCACTGTGAACACCACAGATGGATGGAGTTCTCCAAGCATCATATACTGTTTTGAGAGCTAATGTTTTTGACACAGAATCACAAGGGCAGGAACACAATGGGTAGAAAATGGCAATGGCTGAGAAAGGTTCAGCCGTGGGCAACTTTTCTCAGTTGTAGAGCTCGTTGACAGACCACACATCATCTTAAGCAACTTACAAGAAGTTTTGTATATTGTACAGAGTTCAGTAAGGTAGACTATTATGTTGTTTGCAGTGTGAATGGATAGTAATATATGTTTTTAATGTGGTCACTGTGGGGATCATAATTGTATTAATAGTTGCAGAAACATGCCATTTCCTTTTTCTGCCAACAGAAATATTTTGTAGGACAGCAGGGGGGAAATGAGAAGACCTGTGCAGAGGTTCCAGAAGTAAAGAAGAGAAAAAGAACCTCCTCTGAGCAATCTGCAGATACATGCAGGAGACAGGACAGCAACAACCAGTCAGCTCTGAAAAAGCTATCTGGTCTGAAGGTGGGAGCCCAGCACTCTATTTAGGTCACTCCAGCTTATCTTTTGAAAAATATTAGGCTATGTGAATTAATTACATCTCATGATACTAGATTTATTGTGATGATTGACTGTTAATGATCCCATTAGAAAATCCTAGATGCAGCATATTGTGTATGATTTAACATGAAAAGATGAAATAATATATATAAAGATGGTATTTTTTGCTGTATTAATCTGGGAATGTGAACATTTGCCTTGTGATCCAGAATAGGTCTCATGGTTGTCGATCATCATATATAACAGAAACATTTTTTTTTTCAGCAGCAGAGGCCTGAGAATGTTGTTCCAGAAACTTCAAAGTTAAATAAGAGAAATGCATTGAAGGATTCCTGGGCAGCCTGCCAGACCTCTTTTTGTCCATGCCCTCCTTCCATCGAGAGGATGAGATGTAAGACTGTGGAAAGCCACTCACTAACATCAGAGTTAGATAACAGTCATTTGACTCCTTTGACATCAGCTAATGTCTGTTAGATCTTTCATGGTAGATGAAATGGTTTGTTAATCACATCATCATCATCATCTCAGTGGCCACATACAATATATTGATTAATAGCCCTATTGACACTACAGTTCCTAAACTTGTTTCCCATCCTCTTCAGACAAACAATGGACCTCATGCATGAATGTTTTCTTATTTTTCTCTCATATTTGTTCTTAAACAAAGCAGTAAGAGGAAAATACGTAAACTCCTACGCAGGATTCATGAAATGTGCACTGACAGCCAACTTTACTCTTACCCACCTGAGCAATTTTGATGAGTTGTGTGCCATGAAGCTTGCAAAAGCATATAGACACACCCCAATAAATCCATATAAGAACAGCAGACTGAAGTGCCGTGTGCAAACCACAAAGCAACAAGCTGCTGACATTTCACAGGTGATTTTAAAGTCAGAAAAAAAGAAGAAAGAAATGGAGAGAAAATGGTGCCGAAGGATAGCAAAAAAAAAAAAAAGAAAGAAAGAAACTTTTTAACAGATATGGAGGAACAGATTGGAGCAACTTTTTGTCATCATTTATAATATTTCACAGCACAAAATACAAGTTGGCTTTCTTGTGTACTGGCTTAAGCAGGGTCCGGGTTCATTTTGCTCATACCTTAGAACAAACGGGAAGTGCGAAAGTATTGATGAATGCCACAGAAGTTCTTAAATTGTTAGCATGAACCATTTAAGATAAAATCTGTTTGTATGAACAATTAATGCGTGAGGCCCATTGCTTCTGCTTGGATCCCATTTAAGTATTAAGGTTATCAAAAAGTATCAAAGTATCAATAGTTTTGCAATACAACATGTTTAAAACAATACAGTCTCTGTTAATTATAGAATCAAAAATACCAGAGCTACTAAAAAATGATCTAAGAGTTCATTCAGGACCTTAGTTCAGTCTTTGTTTTGCTGTAAGCCAAATTTCAGGCAGTGCTCTGTAACTTTTTCTGTACAAGCACTGTGTGCAGGTTGTTAATTTTGTGCGCCCAGGACTTTTTTCTATTTTTGCTTTGGTATCAAAAGAGGTATTGAAAATTGTTTTTATATAATAGTGTTGTATTGAAGTTTAAAATTCTGGTATGGAGGCAACTCTATTCTACTCTAAAGTATAGCAGATTGTATGGGAAGATAATGTTTGGTTTTCACATAGTATAGTGCTGCTGCATGTTTATTCAGTTAGGTCAAGAGTGAATGAAGCTACTTGCCTTTGGAGATTATTCAGACTGAGGCCTGACTTCATTTTAGTCAAGTCCTCATTATTAGTTTTATTTTCGAAGGCCAGAATGAGAATTTGAATTTATTCAATCTGGGATGGATACATATGCAAAAGAAAATTCTTCACTTAAAACACAAATTGTATTTTTTTAAACTTTACCTGCTCATTTTCAGTCATGAGATATTTTGTAAAAGTGTAAAACATGCAAATTAATCTACACTTGCACTAGATGTATTTTCTCATCACCTTTATGCAGAAAGTTTTAAACTCTTACATAAACGACCCTATTGCTCTCCAACCTCTTAGCTGTAAATTGATATTTAGAAAAGCATGTATATATTGACCTTGTACTCTCTGTCCAACTTCTGAGGCCAGCTGTTGAACATCTGTGCTTATTTTGGACCCTCGCAGCTGCTGAGAGGTCAGCCCCAATCGTGCGTCTGACCTGCTCCCCTCTCCTCACCCCGCGGGGATCCCCACTCCCTGCCTCCCCTGACCCTCCCTGCCAGGCCACCCCCTCGCCAATCCTGCTGCTACCCAAACCTCACTCTACAGTCAGCAGTAAAGGAAAATCCAAGCCCTTGTCCTCCTACAGTGCAGAGAAGAAGCGCAGCTCATCTAGGACTCAGTCCATCCATTCTGTCTCCACTCTGCCTTCATTGATCCCCATAGGTCAAAACCACACTGGACCTACTGCAGCAGAGGTAAAACAGCACCTCTCTGACACCTGATGTAGGCCCCATGGTCATATGCAGAGTCTGTGTTAAAGGTTAGAATCACATTCAGAGATTTTAAGTGTAGCATAATACCACATGCTTCTGTTTGTCCCAGTGGTAGATATCTGGGCTGAGAGTATGTTATCGATTTGAATTATCTTCTAGACTTTTAACAGTCTTCCTCCTCTCTACTGACTGGTGGGGAGTTCCCTGGTATTTAACATCTTTGAGTGATTCACACACCTTTACACTACATGGAAGTCATTGACGTCACCCAACAGTCATGTGAGAATGACATGAATGGAGGTGTGAATTATGACTAAAGGCCTTCATAAACAGTAACCTAGAATTTCAGGAAGTAGGTCCGTGACCTAAACATTGTTGGTTGAAATTCCCAGGCCAACTGAGAAAATGCAGGTAGAGACCGTAAAAAAAGTAACACTCCTCTCTGTCAACAACTATTTTGGAGTTTTGATGTTTTCTCTTTAAAGGAATAGTTTGAATTATATGAAGTGGGGTTGTATGAGGTACTTATCCCTAGTGAGTGTATTGCCTGCGGTAGATGCCAGTTGAATAGCCCCCAGTTTGGAGAAGCAGAGAGGAGTACCTGCATAGAAGGGGAGCTATACACTGATGTGAACAGCGTCAGTAGAAAAAATATTTTAGCCACTTGAGAAAACACACATTTAAAAAAATCTATCAGTATAAGTGCACACTATATTTTCACCATCAGACAGCTGCTTCTGACAGGAATTCACTGTTGTATAAGCCAAAAATCACTCTTTTCCACTTAACCAGACTCCATCTGCAAAATCAGCAAATTTCCCTTGCTGAACACAGGAGCTGCTGGTCTACCACTGCTTCAGTTTGTTAATTTGGTTGTGTTATTGTGTGAGTTTGGTGTTATAAAGGGTTAGTTTGAATTCACCAAAGTCACACAATAACCCAAACAAACTAACAGATGTAGGCAGTGATAGACTAGAAACTTCTGTTCTGCTAGGTAAAATTACTGATTTTGCCAGTGGAATCTGTTTGAGGGAAGGAGAGTGATATTTGGCTGAAATGCCAGTAATTTTTAGTCAGAAAAGGCTGTCTGACAGCATGGTAAAGCAGTGAAAATATTCTAAATATATCATACACATGAACTGATAGTGATTTACTGTAGGCAATATGTTAAATATTAATAAGTACCTCATACAGCCCCACTTCGAGTAATCCACACTACATTGTCCCATTAAGCAGTTTGGCAATATTGAATCTCTAACTGCTCAACCTTCAACTGGTAAGAGTTGTTAGGAGCAACATTTGAGGACCAAGGTTATACCAGGTCATTCTCAGGGGTAGACATGTGTAACCATGAGTGTGAATTCAACTTTCCCTGATAAATACATCATATAATTATGTAGATAATGTGAAATTGCACATGATGATCTGAATGACTAAGTAGCATGATTGAAATGGCCTATATAACTCCGGGCAGAGCAGATAATAGTTCTGCAACACTTCATCCTCATAATGCTTCGTAGAAAATGTCTTTATCATTTCACTGTCACTAATCCATGACAGACATAGTGATTAGATAACCACTAAATGAGCTGTCATATTTCTTCTTGTCCATCATTTTCTTATCACTTTCTGCCCCTCTCCGTTCTTTTATTTGTCTACAGATGAGTCCAGTCCAGCAGCCCTCACCACCTCGATCTCCCCTGACTCTGTCCTCTCTGCCACTGTTGACATCCACAGTCCTTGAGCTGGACAAGCCAGCCATGCCCTCTCCTCCTCAGTCACCATTCCCCGAGGACACCATCAACCACGGCCACCATTATGGTTTTAGTCAAGTGTCTTCAGTATCTCAGGTTTCACTGAGCCTGTCGTCCACTAAGTCATCAGTGCTCAGTGATAGAGTTAAAGACAGTCCCACTGCTGTCCTGGCTATCACAACAGAGGTGGGACCTTATTACACTCTATGTTTTATGATTAATTGATTATTATCGGATGTATAGATGGATGGACGGTTGGGAGCACTGAAAGACCTCTAATTATGAGTTATTTTTGAATGCATATGACTAATATATTACTGTCCATTCTGACAGACATCACCACCTCCTGACAGGGATGTAAAGCCTGCACAGCGTCATGTCTCAGGTAAAAGACCTTTTTGTGTTCAGCTGGATTTTTGCAGATGCTACAGTCTAAACCTACAGCTACGTTCCCTCTAAAACTAAATAAAATTGCAGTAGTCCAGTACAGATTTCCTCAAATGGGGCTCCCCAGTCAAACCACTGTGTTTAAAAACAGTCGCACAGTATACTGCAGTGATTCGCATAGTGTGGGCTGTGAAAGCTCTGTGGGTGGGCTGTGAGAGGTCATGAAAAACAAATAAATAAAACGTTTAAATTTTATAAGTTTGAAATGACCATGAAATATTTATGATCAACTTTTTGAAAAGGTTTTTAACAATGGCTGAAAAATCTGCTTTATAAATGTATGACCTGTATATGAAATGTTACTGTGATCAAGTTGTTTTTGAAAATTAAGTGTTATTAAATAGGTTATGTGTCATTATCATATAAAATAAATAAATTGACAGGGGTAACTGCTGTTTCTTGTTGCAGGACCCAGTCGCAAGCGCTACGTCTCCTCATCCAGTAATTCTGAGGAAGATGAGAAGGAAGAGAGGAAGAAAAGCAAGATTAGAGGGCAGCATTCTCCACGGATGAAACCAAGGAAGTTGTTCAAGTCCTGTAAGACATGTTACTTGAATCAAGTAAAATAGTAATTCAGTCTGACATTTACAAATGTCCTGGTGAAATAATGTCTTGAAAAATCTGTAAAAAAATGTACCTGTGCACCTTGAAAAAAAAATGCATTAATCACACACCAAGTATTATATTAGTTTTTTCATTAATCTACTGTTATTTCAGGTTGGTTTGAACTGTCTCTGTAATTAAGGTCAACTGGAGAGCATGAGGCATCTTGGTGATAAGTTGCCTCACCATTTACATACTTAATGTCGGGATAATATGTACATATATCTCCTCGTTCCAGCGGTCGGACCTCATGGTCAGACCCAGAGCTGCGGAGAGCAAGGCAGTTTAGGAGAAGATGAAAACAAGGAAAGCAGGCAAAAAGATAGAACTTTCAAAGTTATCAAAGAAATAATATCAGAACAATATCAGAACATCAGGAATAAGTCTGTCAAAGACACAACTCATGATACAGGTACCATTTTCACCAGTTTTTAGAAGGATTTACATTACGCCAGGCAGTGTGGCAAGGTACAGATCTTGTGATCATAATCAAGTTAAGTCATATTTTATTTATAAAGCCAAATATCACAAATCACAATTTGCCTCAGGGGCTTCACAGTTTGCACAGCATGTCTGTACAGTGTGTGTACAGAATCCTATTTTGGAACTGCTGTCCATTCACCATTAGTAATGCCAAAAGCACAAAGGTTGAGTTGTCTAAGAATAAAAGACGTGATACATTTTTTATGTATTAGATTATATACAACAACCAAGAGCAAAATATTTCTTGAAGCAAGCCAAGTGTTTTCATGATAGGCTGTGTTAATATAATGAAGATGTTAATGTTTCTCTCTGTAACTCTCTGAGGTTATCCTCTCTAATGGATCAGTGGATGTGTCTGTTACCCTCAGTCGCTGAGAGTGAGGTGAGCCGGGTGATGTCTTCTTCCCACACTGTGAGCTCCAGTCACTGGGATGCTGAAGTTGGGGATGGAGACATGGACATGGAGGAGTATATGGAGTTGCCAAAAACTGCTGTAAACCCAAGTAACCTGTGCCAGCAGTTCAGCTCTGAGCTAAAGAAGAAGTTCCAGGTTTAACATGCACAACAACGCACATTTAAATAGTCAACAGGGCAAGAAAATACTGTCACACTACATAATGTAATTCCCTTTTTTCTGAATCAGTTTCAAAATGCACACCACTGAAAATAATGTGAGATTTGTCTTAGGTATGTGGCTGTGTGTGTGTTTAGATTTAATACATTCTCACAACTTCTTTTGCGTACTTCATACTTGGATCTGTTTTCATAATCTTGAGCCACTGAAATGGTGTTGAATGATGGCCTTACTGAAACACTGTCTATTAAATGTGTTTGTATTCAGAACCGCCATAAGATGATGGAGGTTTACAACAAGCAGTCTTTAAAGACAGTCCAGCAACATGTCTCGTCCCTCAGCATGCAAGTTACCAAATACAGGTCAGTTTATATGTAGTTAACTAACTTTTCCATTCACTTTGGCTAATATATTACAAAACTGCATTTTTTTTACCATCAAGATACAGTATATCCTGATTTGATGGCTGGTTTCCCACATGTATGTCTTGAAGAAAACACATCTAAATCCATAATCAGGACTCAGTGTCCCAAGTTTACTCTGTTATTACATAAGTACTCTGCAGTGTGTCCTGCAATCTGAAAACGTTCCATTTTTGTGTGCTTTTTATTTTAGATTTCTATACTAGATTTCTACTTTACTTAATTCTCTCTCCTCTGTACAGGACTCAGAGGCTTGAACAGGTTCGAGAGGTCCTGTTGGAAGAGATCAGCAAATTGGAGGAGGATGACACTGTGCTGAAAAGCATGGAGAAAGACCTGACTGTATGTCAGTTTGTATCCCTCTCTAAGACGCTCACCTTCTGGCTGTGTAACAGTTCAGAGTAACATCATTAAGAGCAAAATATCTCTTTGTACAATATTCTGTTTAAGGAACACTGTGTAACCCTAGCATTCAAAAATGAATACTGCAGTCCAAATAGAAAGTTGGACCTGTAGACGGTATATTAAATAGGTTGAAATCCTATATAATTCACAATCTGTGGTTGAAGTGAGTTGTTGTAACAAATGACAACGAGTCCTACACTGTAAGTTGAGCTGCTGTTTATAACGGTCAATTGTCAATGTAAAGCTGAGTCTGTTAACCCGAAAACAAAAGCCCTGTGCTCTAAAAGAGAATACACGCTCTGCAGTTGGAGTTCAGTGACTGCTTGTCTTACTGCCTACCAGAGTCTGTTAACATATTTCTCATTTAAAGTGTCATAAACATCTGCTCCTTCAAAAAGATTATTAATGATTTCTTTCAACTCATAAACAGACACGAACATTCAGTGTTTATTTCTATTCTAATAAATGTGAAAAGAGCAAACAAAAACAGACATTCTGGACCAGAATAGAAAATTTAAAGGAGAATATGCTGGCTGTAGCATCAGATGATGGCGTGTTTTCTTAATCTCCAATTACATAGTGTATCATGGTTCATTTATAATCTAGTACAGTAAATATATTACATATTTCTCCTTTAAATGCAACTCAGAGAAATACAATATGTGCTTTTGATGTTGATTTGACCAGTGTCTGATCAGTGTTTGGTCTCTGTCCTCTCATAGATGCACTGGAAAAAGCAGATCATGACGTTCCGTTCTTACCAGGAGCAAGAAAACAGGAGGTGAAATTTAGGCCTGTGTGTGTTTGTGTTTGTGTGGGTGCTGAAAGAGCCACGTTGTTAGTTTGATGCTGTTCTTCTACCACACTCCAATCAATGCTGTTGCCACAGGCTTAAACCCATTTACTCTTTATGAGGCTGAATAAAACACTTGTTTATTTGGTGAAACAGATGAAAAATATTGGCTGGAAAATACGTTTTTCCTCAACGTGCACCCAACAGGACAAGCTGTTTTTTTAGAGTGGTCTGGCCAGTGTATCTTCATATGACTAATCTCATGACTAAGTTCATTGACGTTTATTTAGCAAGCTTTCCCCAATTATCCAGCCAGTCACAGCTGTCCTCACAGGGCCATCTTTCTATACCCATTTCAAATGGTATAATATCTGAATTAAAGTATCAAAAGTCCCAAAACTACAGAAAAGTATCTAAGTGCTTATTCAAGACCTCAATTCAGTTCAGTCCTGAAAGCACCTTTTCTTTTTAAAGTTAATACAGAGCATCCAAATTCATCAACATGCCTAACCTCTCTCCATGCTTTAAGAGACAAGCAGCATCCTGTCAGACATGTAAGTGGCTGGTTAACAAATCAAATCTCTCTGTCTGACTTTGCTCAAAATATGCAGTTTTTGAGTTGACCTGTCAATATATGACTGTGTCAGTTTTCTTCTGTCACATGTATTATCCTGCTACCTCTGTGATTAAGAGAAGTGTGTTTATTGTTAGATGGTTGAGATGTGGCCTCTTTTTGGCCACTCTGCCATACAGCACAGATTTTATGTGACATGATTACAGGATTGACTGCTGTCTTTGTGGCAAAGCCTTTCACCATATTTTGTCTGTGGTCTTTAGTTCTCGTCATCTTGCTGGGTAGTTACACCTTAACTGATTTTGTGACCACATAGAATATTGTGAAATTTGGAATAACAGTGGAATCTGAGTCTGATACGGGTCATGTAAACAGCATATTCTGTTTGGGTATTCCTAACTAGTCTAGTCCTAAATGTAGCATTATCTGATTAAGACGTGGGATGTCCTGGTATTATTCAGATTTTAGGACCATTCTTTGTACATGTCCAAAGATGTTTTGGATCTGCATCTCATTTGGGGTTTTTACGACAGTTTGCGATACTCTTGCCTGTTTACAGTCAGCTCAACAAACCAATTAGCCAAAGGTCTGTGAGGCTGGGGTGGAGCTGCATGCACAAAAAATCTGGTCAGAAGAAGAAACACATCCTACTTTTAAGCATCAAAAACTTTGATATCAATAGGTACTTGCTTTGTATATGATACACAGTATAAGCTGTGGGATTTACATCATTATGGTGTTTGGAGTTTGCATGGCTGCATCTCAACAGGAATATTAGTGGAATATTCATTTTAAGGGCAAAAACTGGAAGGTTTTGTGCATGTTAACGTATTCGTTTTTAGAAATGAAATCAGTTGGTAGAGTGTTCGCCCAGTGTATTGAGGTTGTGAGTCCTCTGTGTGCAGATGTGGGTTCAACTCCCGCCTACGACCCTTTGCTGCATGCCATTCCCCCACTCTCACTCCCTCTAGCAGTGGACTTTGACACGACTGAGACATTTCATGACAAAAATGTAAAGCAAATCAAACACAACTTAAAATTAAACCATATCTTCAAAACATTTTTGACTCTCCAAGTACTGTCTTTAAGAAAAATGAATTTATTATATGTCAGTGTTTCCCCTTTAACCCATAGTGTATTTATATTTTTCCTTTACCTTTATCTTGTGTGTTCTCCCACCTTCTTCAGCTACGTGACTGTCTGTCTCCATCCTTCTAGAAATGAGATCCTGACCAGTGCCCTCCAGAGTAACGTGTCTCACAGCTTGGAGTATGAGGAGAGAATATTCACATCCCAGGTCTGATCCTCAGGCTGAACTTCACAGCTGGCATCTAATGTGTGCTTCATTGTGTTGTCTAAGTGTTAGACTTGTAATTAGCTGTGTGTAAATCCAGAGCTCAGTAGCTCTGAATGAAGAATCATCATTCACAGTTCATCTCATTTCTAAAAATAGGACATGTCAGCTCTGCCTGTCAACCTGTCTGTCCAATCATTTTTCGCTGAGTGGCCTTTACAACATTTGCTTATCTATCTCGTTGTCTCATGTGTCACCTCGTCCCCTTGCTTGTCCTGACCGTGTCACATTGTATGTTACCGCCCCTGAAACTCCTGCTGCTCTGCCTGCTGTTTTCAGATGTGCCTGATAAGGAAAGACATGAAGTCAGTCCAGGACAGACTCCTCAGTCAGATGGTGAGTAGACACGACACACAAGTGACACTTCAGCGAGGATTAGAGTAGAATGATTAGGCTGGGTTTCTGTCTGTTTTTCATTTGGTGACCTTCGTCCTGTCAGCAGAACAATGCCCTTTTGAAAGCCTGTACATTTATGACTCAGATGATATTATGTACAGTTTCTAACTTTTACTTGACTGACTTATTTTTTTTTTTCTGTTTTACTCATAAATGTCATTTTATATTGCCTTATGTTCTACTCACATTTTGTCACCTTTGATTTGAGGTATTTTGATGCCTTGTTTTATGTAAAGCACTTTGAATTGTCCTCTTGTTGAAATGTGCTCTACAAACAAACTTGCCTTACCCTGCCTTGCCTTCTTTCCTGAATGGTTCTTTGTGCTTGTGTGCCTTTTTGTAGCAAGAAGGAGAGATCCAGAGTGTGAAGAGAGGTCTGCATGCTTTGTTTTTTCCCTGATGGATCCAGGTTTTCAGCTGAACAAAGTCCTGCCAAAGGTCTCTACACTATCAACAAGGTTGTGTATTTCACCACACGATGCACGCTGTGCTGTGTACTGATTTCATTTCAAAGTGTTTGCCTGAAGTGTTGATTTTTGCGGGTTCTGCTTTTATTGAATGCGTACGTGTTTGGTGTATTCTGACTTGGATGTGATGTTGCTACATGTTTGTTTTTATCAGAAATGTTATTCATTTTTTGTGTTCTTTGAAAGCAAGTACAGATAGTAAGCATCCTCCATGTTTTTGTGATATTTTAATACAGATTTCTGATTTATGTAGGTTAGTTAAATGCTGAAAAACTAAATACTTAAAAATGTTAAATCTATCAGTTGTTTTTAAATACCTCTTCAATCTGAGTGTTAGTTGAAAATAAAAACGGTTTGAAAAATGAGACAAGCCATTCTTAAAAAAGACCTTGTATTTTGAAGACAAGTAGTGCTTACAAAGGTATTTCTCTTTTCAGTGAAGACATTGACGGTCTCATTCAGATTGACATACTGTATGTACAGTTAATATCAAATTCTTCCCCAAATACCACCTCCTCCAGACTGCACAGTCTTTACACAGTCCAAGTGACACACTATTCATCAGTTAAGAAAAGGTGAAGCTGGTCACATGCACAGCTTCCCTCCCACTACACGGATTCACACCGCCTTGTCAAAGGAGTCCATGAAATAGTACCAAAAAAAAAAAAACAACACTGACTGAATGACAAGATTGTTTTTTTTTTCTTCCTCCACTCTCGTCCTGAGAATCGGAGGCTCCACCAAAGTCCTCTTCCACCAGCCAGCTTCCACGTGGCGAAGTTCAGTTGTCTCCAGGACATACTGCCGCAAATCTCATCGTCATCTTCTCTCCCACACCCGTGCCCTCACACTGCTGATATGATAGTCAAGGGTGCTGGAAGAATGTTAAAGATGCGCTGAAGACGAAAAGGCTCCAGGCTCTTTGAACTGTCACCGCTGAGCAGCTTCTAGCAGCTTCAGAAAATTTCCACGCTCAGCATTTCTTCACAGAAGAAACTCCCTGCTTTCACGGCCGGTGGAACCTGGAGAGACAAAAACATGCAGAGACTGTGTGAAAAGGGGAGAGTTACAAACCATGAGAGCAGAAGACGTCTTTGTCATCATACCCGGCTATTATTGCAGCTATTAATCAGTTCTGCTGCTCTATTTTTAGCTCAGCTGGTAAATGCACTGAGAGGTTGGACACATATTCGCATCCCATCATCCCTCTGGGTCACTGTTACAACGCACAACAAGAACCCCTGCTTACCTTAACAGGCTCAGCCAAGGACACCGTGGCATTTTATCATTTCTCTCTACGAGCTCTCCAGAGGACAGCCTCCCCTACAGTACCCCCCACCCCTCCACCCACCCCCAGTTAGAAGCACTCCCATCTATCTTTAGCTCGGCGGTGCTCTCTGGATGAGCAAGGAGAGCTAAATTTAGCCTGCTGCTGCCCAGAATAGAGCCAACATGCATTCCCAAACACATACTACACACGCACATGCACCACACTGACCTCGTTAGGTGTTTGCTTGAGGCGTGCACTTCCATCTCCGTGCTTTTAAACTCATTCAGCTCTTTTCGGATTGCAGCCTGTGGGGAGGAGGAAAAACAGCATTAGTGCATCCCTAAGTACATCCTGAGCCATCGGGGTACCTCAACCTCTGGACAGCAAAGTGACAGCAGGAGGAAGAGATAATATAATCAGAAGCATAAAAACTGAAGAGGAACAGGGGATTTGAAGAGATAAGCTGATAACAGCAGCATGCAATGCAAACAGTCTCGATGAGTAATATGGTAGGTCAGAAAATTTGGGGAACTTTGGAATCAGACTGGCCTAAACTGAACTTCATTTGGTGATAAGCACAAGTGATATACAGGTCAAATAGTCTGACATGAATAGTAGGGCTAAACAATGTTGCAAAAATATCCTATCGCAATTATTTTGACTGATATTACAATTCCAATATGATTTACGATATAAAAGGAAATGATCATTTTTACATCATTATTATTATGATTTTTATTAAAAAACAATACCATTTAAATGATTATGGACTAATTTTTGGGGGATCTGTACCAAACAAATATTCCTCTTAAGTCTGTAGAATATGATGTCTAGGCCAGTGCATCTCTGCAGCACGAAAATACTTAAGAACTGCAGTGATTAGATGATTAATTGATTAGTTGTCAACTGTCAAATTAATGGCCAACCATTTTGATAATCGATTTATCGTCTTTTTTTATGAAAAAATGTCCAAATTCTCTGATTTCACCTTCTCCAATGTGAATATTTGCTGAATTTGTAACTCTTCTGTGACAATAAACTGAATATTTGTGGGTTGTAGGCAAAATAACAGACATTTTTCACCATTTTTTACATTTTCTAGAATTAAACACCTAATCCATCAATCAAGAAAATAATTTAAAATAAAAATAAGGGTTAGTTGCAGCCCTTCAATATTTAATTTAAAATAATATTTTCTTACATTTGGCCTTTTACAAATATTGCGCCTCCTGCTATTTGAAAACTGCAGTATCCCATATTGCGATTTTGATAAAATTTCAATAATTGTTCAGCCCTAATGTATGGCTTCTACTTGAAAAAGTTTTCTCACTGTCAGATATTATTTGTCCAAACAAATACGCACCTTATCTGCTGCCGAGAGCCGAGTCCAGGGCTTGTCTGCTCTCCTGTCATAGTCCTGAGCTTTGGCCACCTCCACGTAGTCACTGAAGCGGATCAGAATCTTTCTGTCCCGTAGCTCGTCTACTGTGGGCCGCTGGTTGAGCTGGAACACAAGACATTGGACAAACATTTATAGCTGACTGCTATTCACTGTGAATTAACCAGATTCTCTGGTTACGCTGCATGCGTACAGTCTTGGCACAAAATTAGCCGGCCGGCCACCAGTCAAATGCTGGTAAAATATGCAAGTGGCTGGTAGATTTGCTTCACTTGCCAGCCAATAAACAATGGTAATCTATTGAGTGTCTGGTAAAATTTGAACCATCACTAGCCATTTGAGCAGTGAACAAAAGATAATTTTACACCCTGCATACAATGTTTGTTTGGTTGACGTTTTAGTGTTAGGTATCAGACACAAATGCTTCTAAATCAGGGCTGTGTACTGGCAAGAATCTGGTGATGCAAAACATATTATTTGATACTGTAAGCAAGGTGATATATTGCTATTTTTTAAATCAAATTTTAGGAAAACTGTCGTAGTATAAAAACACACCATTATACTGTATGTATGAAACCTGAGTTTAAAAAGTTAGTTTTTTACGCAGTCAAAATAGTGAAGATAAATAAAACTGCTGTCTTGCAGGGGTTTAAACGCAACACAAAATGAACCACTGCCACTTGAATGTGCATGTATCACAATAGTGTTTTGAGAATCGATGCAGTATTGCAAAATAATATCGCGATGCTAAAGTGTATCGATATTTTCTTACACCCTTATTCTTAATATATGAAAATGTGTACCTTTCTGTTTAGCCGCTGTTTGATCTCCCTCCTCTCCTCTTGCTCTGTCTGGTCGTTTCTCTCTGGGAAAAAGAAAACAGACAAGTTAGAAATTTGTACTTCTGTATATCAGGAAGTACATATTATTATACAGAGATTAGTTAAGACACTGCATGGTATTATTTATTTAAATGATTAATAAGAATCACAACCTAAAATGTCATTAAATTTATGTCTAATTTGTACATATATTTATACTTTGAATCTTGAAATTCGGTTCCCAACAGCTTTAACAGTGAAGAGAAGGACTGTGCGCTCATGCGTTCTGCTGCTCCTGAATAATGTACTACACTGGGCAGTCTGCTATTATTAATGCACCATCTTGCCCTGTTTTAAGTGTTTTTGATCAGGGCTTTTTCATATATTTTTAAAACATGTTTTTTAATGTTAAATATTAGTAGAGAGGGTAGTTTGGGGACATAAATCAGAGTGTTTAAACTTACGTTTCAGGATGTTCCGACTCTCCAGCTCCTCCACATTCGGTCTCTGGCTCAGCCTCCTGCGGAGAAACACCAGAACCACGTTTTGAACCATTTTGACTTAAGCTGTCCCTGTCCTGTCCTGTCCTGTCCCCTTTAAACCGGCTGGAGTTTCTTCACTGTGCGCGTTCTCGAGAGGAACCCCCTATGTCTCCATCTCGCATCCAAACCGCGGCTGTGCTGCTTCGGCAGAGGCGCTCCCCACATCTGGAACAGTCGAAGAAGCGTAAATTCTCCCGTTTGAGAATTCTCCACCAGATTATTTGTCGGTTTCAAGCTGCTGCATCTCAGGCGCAGCCGCCGTGTTTCGTTGACTGTACACCGCCGTTGCAGCTCCTCTCTACTACCCGCCACACACTACAGGCGCTTTTCAACTGGGTCGTGATGGGCTGCTGGGGCGCGACTCCCCTAGTTTCCCTGGTTACTGCATGCATAATAAGTAGGAGGCGGAGCCTAACGGGCTCCCACTCACGGCATCCCCAGCCTCCTCCTGATAGATGTACAATGGGCTACTGGCACACTCATTTTACCCACATTGTTGCATAATTTTATTTTTAGTCACATAAAATACTATTTTTGTATAGTAAGGGACATAATCTCTTTCACTCAGGGACTAAAATATATGGGTACAGTTTTTACCATAAGACTACCCTTACACATGATCTAAAAATGGTTTATAATTAGGTTATTAATTAGGTTGTAAACACTTTATAACTCAATAATAAGCTATTACAACACATTACATAGAAAGGACCCATTGCTTGCCAAATAGTGAGCCCACATTTATCTGTGCTGTTAAGCTTCAATCTCATTGCTTACTCAAGCTTTCTCTCTGTTCTCCATTAGACAGCGTTTATGGGATACTGGACTACTGGTATACTCATCTTACCCACAGCGTTGCACCAGTTCATTTTATTTTTAATTATATAAAAGACACCTTTTTTTTAAAGGAAGGGAAAGCATTTATTTCAAACAGGGAGGAAAATACACATGTATCGCTTTACTATAAGACTACCCTCATAAATGATTTATAAATGGTTTATAATTAAGTTATTGTTAGGTTGTTAACTCTTTATAAATCATTAATATGTTGGTAAGCTGCAGAAAAAAAAAATGAAAATGAGAAACATGAATGTTGTATCTTATTAATTACTAATGATTAATTTGTTGCAAGCACTTTCAACTATCCGTTAAGGAAAATGTACAAAATTTACAACCCTAATTCGTATCTGTAAGTATCTGATAACCACATTTGAGGGATCTTTGCAAAAAATGTGTTTATGTACATATTGTATTCTGTTCTGTGTTCTGTACAAAGAACCTTGGTCGATATATTGATAGCCAAATTTTTTACACCATAATATTAATGTCAGCCCCAAAAATCCAAATAGTTTAATCAGATATTTGCTACTCTCATTTAACCACCGTCAGCATGTTTTAATAGTCAAAAAGATTCTTAAGGCTCCCTCTTATCTGTTATAAATGTTAGTAGCTCATTAGTAAGATTATTTTGCAAGCAGTAACTGGATTCTGCCAAACAGTAAGTCCACATCAATGTATGAAAACTGTGTTAGAACTTTTTTTTAGAATTGTTTATTCATGATTTAAGTGTTTACAGCCTCCTTCATTACCTAATTATAAACATTTCTAAATCATTTATAAAGGTAGTCTTATCATAAAGTAGCACCAATATTTGATTGATCCAAAATACTGTTGCCTATTTTACGATCTAATACAATTTCAATATCTTCGTTGCTATAATGACCAACATTAAACTTTCAGATCACACTTCGTGCATTTATTTCAAGCTGTCACATTCCCTCACCATCAAAGCACCCAAAAGGTCTCCAAAATCCAATGTTTTCCCGGAGTCCCCTGTGCGTGTGAACTATTCATACTTTGTATAAATAATAAATGTGAGCTGCACAGCAGGGCTCAGCCCCAGACAGAAAGTGGCACACCCCACAGCAGCACACCGCCAGAGGTAGAAAAGGACAGAGGGGGCAGAATGCCGCCGCGCAGCAGGATTCTCTTTATCCCTTCACCCAAGGTAACACTGGACACTTTATAGTTCTGTCCTGCATGAGATCAAAGTTAGGTCACGCGGACTGAGACCTGGACACCTACAAACACGAGGCCCAGATGGGCTCTGGATAGCTCACAAAATCATTTTAATCCTCTAAATGGTGTTAATTCTATTTTACTAAAGCCAAATTTGTGTCACAGCAGATGCCTCTGTTTAAATAGAAAAGGCATCAGTGCTCGACTGCATTATGTAATAAGAGTTTGTCTTAGGTTTGTTCCCTACATTTCTGTGAAGCAACATTAGCAGAGGAAAGAAGCCAAACCACACTTCTCAAGATATCTTTACAGTAATGAGTACAGGCCAGCAATCAATCTATGTTAATTAACACACGCATGACTAGACATCCAGGAATAGCACAAGGAATAATTCAATGTTTTGACGCCCCAAGTGAAGTCTTTTCTGAGAAGTAAAATTAAAATAGGAACAAAATCAAGAAAGAAATGTGTCTAAGACTGTAGCCCTCTCACAGACAAAGCTCAGAAAAACAGTTTCACTCAATTCATGGATGCCTTTTTGATCCCATAAACACTCAACAATTGATCCAGGATAGCCTAATATTGCTGTTTGATGTAATTCCAGACTATACCAAATACATAATAAAAGTCTGTCTTGGAAAGTTGGGAAAAAACAATACAATTCCCCAAAAGTATATCTCTGAACTATCTCTGTAACTAAATCACACACATCTCCTTATTTCCTTTTGATAACAATGTGTAGTTCTTTTTCACTTCCATTCACTGAGGGTCCTCTGAAACTGTTTGAAAACCTTTCAGCATTTTGCACATAATCAGTCTTTAAGAATTTGATCCATCTCTATTTGCACTAGTTGTCCTTTGTTACTGATCAAAAGAGGAACCCTTTAGTAGTCTTTGATCAAATCAGGCAGGTTTCATGTTACTATTGTAAAATATCATCAGGTGAAGAACAGCCCAACACATCCACTCTTTGTCTCTGCGTTTTGTTTATTCGAAGAGTCGTGAGGCCCAAGTGTTCCCAGAGCTCTTACAGTATTACATTTTAAACAGATGAAACAGAAAATCACTTCCAAAGCCCCAGCGAATACGACCATCCGCCGTATTATTGACCTGGTCGCCGAGTTGCTTAGCAACAACACTTGGTATCTTTGAGATAATAGAGTCCTCCCGCAGAAATTCTCACTTCTCCCTAGCAACACACTAATGGAGATTTCACTATTACACAGAGCAGTGTGTGCTTCACAGAGAATCTGTGGCTATTTTTAGAAACAGACCACCTTCGTCTTCATCGGCGAGCTGAATAAACCAGAGATCACTATCAATATTGAACACTGTTTTGGTAGCACAGTCAGATTTTCTCCTTTGTGAGACCATTGAATCACAAAACTTTATTACTCTGCGTCGACCTCAGGTGACAGATGATGGTTTATTTGGGATAGCCGAAAATGAGACAACATGTTGACTCACTGCACCAGATTTTTCACCCACTGCTCGCTGCATCCGGGTTTAATTGCTGAAATGAGAGTATGAAAGGTATCCCCAGAATACCATGATGACGCATAAAAACGCCTGTTGGCATAAGGGCTCCCATTTCCCGCTCAGGATGTTCTGTAACAAAATGAGTTAGAATAGCAAGTCTAACTATGCCAGCCAAGGGACGGATGAAGAATCCAAACAAAGGAATAAAAACACGAGTGGGTGGCAGAGGCTTTCAGTCTTTTATATCAACTGCCAACTGTGTGAGGAGACAAAATTGGCCATTGCCATCTTTCTTCCTTTTTCAAGTACTGTAGCAGGCCCCCTCCTGCTCCTCCTCCCCACCATTATTTCTGCTGATATAACTCCCCGACAACACATTTGTGGAGAGAGGGGGAGCGCACGGGGAGATGCATTATTGAACAGTGTCAGCGACTAAGATTAGAAACAGCCGAGTGTGGCTGCGGCACAAGTGCCAGGCTGGGAGTCTCTAAAGATAGAAAGGTCATCTATCACTGACACAATAGACAGACAAGGTGTCATTATCCGCCATAAGTCCTTATTTCTGCTTGATCTGCAGCAAATGTAACCGTAGCTTTTCATTGTGAGCTGCAGAGAGGATGGAGGGAAAAAAGGAGTAGATTGAATCTACAGTGGGAGTCACCCAGAAAAATCCAGAGGAGAAGTGTGATGGATTGTTTTGTCATTCAGTATGAATTCCTGGGGGAAATGAGCTTTTTTTTTTCTCCTCCTCTTCACCACTCTGAGCTATATTTAGCCAGGGTTTCCTTCCAAAATGGTGCAGTGTGTCTTCAATTTATTCATATACACTACTGGAGGATGAAAACACATTTTCTTGCATAAGCTTGACACTATAGGTGAATGAATAATATTAAAATAACTAATTTAGAGCCTCAGGCTTATGACAGTGATAATAATTCCAGACAAATAAGCAACAAACTTGAACTGCTGCCTTTTTTTGAAAACTTTTGCATTTTATACAGCCTTTAAAATCCTGGAGCAGTGCAAAGGTTTTCCAGTATGATCCTTGTTAATCCTCCTGTGATCATTAATTTATTGTGTCCTTGTAAAGAAAGTTAAGCAGCTATAAATCAATTGATCCAGCTCTAGTGTCTTTATATAACAAGCACTCTCACTGCTGTGCTACAAGTGGACCCTGAGACCCTGCTATAGTAACTCTTATGCAAGCTCCATCGTGCTCCATCCTCACCTTTACATAAGCTGTTTGGTTGTGAACACCTATACATCTGTTCTCAAATAAACAATAAGAAATGTTCTTCCAGTTAATCTAAGAATAGATCAGGGAGGCAGTATTCTTAGTTGTCTCGCAGACAGACGATAGATTTTGTTCTCAAAAGTGTGGGTGGCGCTCTGTGCTTGGCTGTGTTGTTTCACAGCAGGTTATGTAACTCTGGTGTGTGCCCCTGTTTGATACGCTAGTGTTAAAGAACCTGGGTCTTGTGACACATTCACACACGAGACTGCTGCTGTCAGTCTTTGGACATTACATTTCTCAGTTGTTTTAGAAAAGCCAGTTCTAGTAATGTACCGGCAGGACAGCACAGATGAAAACACCTGTTTGTACTTGTTGCACTCCAGGAAGTGAGAGAATTATTGTTCTTTGAAAGCATCTAGGAATTTACTTAAAGGGATAGTTTGGAGTCTTTAAACTGGGGTTATATGAGGTGTGTATCCATAGTCAGTGTATGCAAGTGAGTATGCATGCCCACTCTTAGCTGTAGCAGCAGAGAGGAGTGCCAGCATGCAACCAATGCAATCAACGTACTGCTGTGGACAGGGTCAGCAACAAAATGTATTTTAGCCACCTAAAAAAGGCCCATCTAATGAAGATTAATATCACTTCAAGTGTATGCTATATTTAGAATATTTTTACTGCTTTATCTTGACGTAAAACAGACTTTTCCGATGGGAAACAACCGTTATATAAGCTAAATATACCTCTCTCCAAACCAACCAAACTCTTTTGGCAAAAATAGTAATTTTACCTCTCAGTGCATTGCTTAGTTTTCTACACCAATACTCCTGCTGCCTATCTAAACTGGGCATGTACCGACTGCCATCTACCGTAGGTAATACACTGACTATTGACCCTTCGCTAAACCCCGCCCCAAACAGTACCTGTCCAGTCATAGGTTAGCAACCATAACTAGAGCTGACAAGCTTTCCATTTCCCTACATGTTGAAGGTGTGCAGGAGGCTCTGAGGAGAGCGATACTCAGCGTTTCATGTGTCTGAATGGTGGCTTCTTTTTTGTAGTCTGTCAAAAACATGAAACACAAGGGCATATGTGTGGTGAATGGATTAAACTCTGTCTTCAACTGCTCTAACATACTGTAAGCTGCAAATCTTAGCATGTCTGGCAAACTAACACTAGCTTACTAGCTGCAGTAACTTTACCTCCAGCCAAACTTGTTAGATACCAATGCAACTGCATTTGTTCTGTGGGGGTTTGAGGATGAGGATGTGGGCTGATGTAGAATCAAAGTGGGTCAACGACAATGCATCTCTCTCTGGCTGGCTGTCTCAGGTCTAAGCCAGCTTTCTTCCGAAAATCGGGGCCCGGCTGGTCTGGCAGGGTGACCTGTCTCAAGATCCGCTGCACTGATCGAGTCCCTGCATTGCGAGTGTATTTCTGTCATCTATCATGTAGATATACCTTCTGTATTTCACCATTTGACCAATGTTAGTGACGGGTCAATTGATAAGTACCTCATATAACCCCAATCATAAAAATTAAAATAACTCCTTTAAAATGGGTGTATTGTGCCAACTGTGACTTTATTCCCTTCGGATTGAATACATATACAGTTTCCCCACATTGGGGTTCTTCTCAGTTTTTAATAAAATGGTTAAGTGCTGTGCTGGAATATAATGGAGATGCCTCCCAGTAGGAGGGTTGGCCTTGAGTAAAAATTATTACACCCAAACAGTCTCCTCTGAGCAGTAGCAGATTACAGAACATAAATCAAGTCTGTGCAAAACAATCAGTTAATCCCCTCAGATCCAATTTTTTTGTCTCACCTCCTCCAACTGTTGACCGTTATGTAACTGAAGCAATTAAGTATATAGGTTTACCCTGCTAAAATTCCTAGCCCAGATCTGTCATGGGTATGCATTGTTTGCACCATGATTAACGCTGAAATTATTAACTACCTGCAGAGTGATATGAAGGGATTGTAGCTAGGAAGATATTTAAACAAGAACAAAGACAAATGATAGAAACTGAGAGAAATGTGGAGAAGATTTCATTACTTACTTGGCAAGTTTCATCTCAATCTGCTGGCGAATTTCCTGGCGCTCCTGGTCGCTCCTTGCTGGGAAGATATTCCTGTCCTCCAGCTCCTGCTTGCTGGGCCTGTTTCGTAGTTTGACAGCCAGCAACTCCTTCCTTAGCCTGCGAGGAAGTGTGCCTGCAACCACACATACACATATTAACACACATTAAACTCTAACCTTTTAAACGAATAAAGCCCTCCAATCCCTCATCCCAAATGCCAATAACCACTTCATCTCAACAAACATCCACAACAAGTGATTGTTATTTACAATGCAGTTTGGGCGTATTCTGACAGACACTTTTTCTATTGTCTTTGCTCTGCCCTTCAGCAAACTGGAGTTGAAATGAGACAATGACTATCGGGTTAAAGTCAAAGTCATTGCTCTGCTTTGGTCTCTGCCTAGCCAGATGAACCAGATGAATCTGTGAGCTCATGTTTCATGTGCCATGACAGATGTATCTGGTCACCCTCCTGTTCAGGGAAGTTTCCACCAGTCCTGGATCTGTTTGGGCCAATTACAACCATTTGATATGATGTCTGACAGAGGAGCCTCACCAGTCCAGATTTGAAAAGTCACATGTCTATGATGTCACACGTTTTGACTGCAACACACCAGCCTGACAAAACTCAGGCCAAACAGTCAAACTTTAGTGTACTGCTCAGCTGTAATTTGAGAAAGTTTGTCCCCAGGACAAAATTTGTTCCTTCTTAAAACCAGACCAAGCCCCGCCCCGACATTGCTCTGATTGGTTGTAGGTTTATCATGTTGCGTCCAGTTTCAATTGCGCCTGCGCCTCGAAATGAAAGCAGAAATGAACTGAGACTCCAGACTATTCACATTTCTAAGTTAGTCTGGTGATGCCAGGCTAGTCTTTACCAACTCCTGCAAGAAATTCTTGGCTCTTTAGACACAAAATGCTCCAGAGTGTTCACCTGCTAGTCTGTTGTTTGGTGCTGAGCAGGTAGCATACAATGGATTTATCAGAGCTTTTTTGGTGAACACTGCTGCTTGATGTGGTCAGAAATTACACTAAAAGTAGCAGTAAGAACCAAAACAAAGCTGTAGAACTAAAAACCATGAGCTGAACGACACCAAGGGGGGTTCACATCAGTCTTGTTTAGTCCTGTTGAACTGAACCCTGGAGCGCAAGGGTTGGGGTTTGGTTATCCAGGCAGAAACTGGGCTGTTTGTTATCTTTATAGTGATGACTGACTGTGTGCCCAATAATCAAATGGTATTTCCACCACTTGACTTGTGTTTTTTGGACCATTTCAGTTTTGTGCCTGTGAACGCTAACTGGGCCTGCTGGAAAATTGGAACAGTCTATCAATCTGGCTTTGGTTCGATTCAGCTGCTGAGAAGGATGTGTGGGTTTTAACTATATTAATTTGACCCTTTGTTAATATAACTACATCAATTAGTGCAGCTTTAAAGTGTGCAAAGTCCCAAACAACTTTTTGTTAATTGATGCGACCACAAAATTGGAGCCTGATAGAATTTAAGACAGGAGTACTGGTTGGTCTTGAGTGGTCTAATGCAAATTATAATTAACATGCTGGCAATGACATGGCAGTGAGTGAAACAATGGCATGGCTACATTTCCGACACGCCCATATAAGCACATTCAAATTAAAGCAAACAACACTTTAACTAAGTCGGTGTTTCATTTTAAATCCAATATGTAGAGTACAGAGCCAAAACAAAAACGTGAATGTCGAAAGGCTTACAAACCACCCTGTGAATCACACTTTCAAGCTCTTCAACCCACCAGATATGACGGATTCATTCCAGCCGTCCAAGTCAGTGGGGAGGCCTGAGGTGTTGGAGAAGCACTGGTCCAGCCGCACGTTCTCCTTATTCTCCTCCGCCTCCTTCTTGGGCCAGTCAGACCCTCCGCCTCCCACGCAGCCGCCACCCAGAGATGATGTGTGTTGGTTGTCGGAGCTGCAGGAGCGAGAGAGCCGGCCATCGGAACACCACAGCCGCGGGGGTGATGAGCCCTGCTCACACCCGTCGTGTACACTGAGAGGACACGGGGAGGAAGACAAATTAATGTGGGAGTGGGAGGAATTATGGACAACATCTGGAATTTAGATATAGAAGATTTTAAGGATGATATTCTACAAAGCAACACTTCATATGCAGTATATTGTCATCATATTCTATAAAATGGGATATAAGCCAGCATTAGCTTTAACACCAGTGATGCCACAAACAAAGCAACATATTTGTTTTCCTCAGTCCCACTAAGTGAGGCTTACATAAACAGATGTATGGGGTCAACCTGAGGACTTACCTCTCCTGTCTGTTCTTGGAAGCAAAAGCTCTCTGCAGTTCCTCCATAATGCAGCTAGGGGGCATGGGAGGGTGCATCATATTACCTAGATGTGGGGACCCTGAGGAGTTGGCCAGGGGCCCTCGTAGTGGCAGGGTCATTGAAGACAGGCTTTCTGTGGCCCTGGGTGGAGGCTCCTTGGGGAGGTAGGAGTTGGGCAGGTGAGTGGGGAGTGACATGGGGCCTGAATCTGAGAGGGAGGCAGATAAACACTGGAGATTAATTAACTGAATCTCTCTCTTATATCCTCATCTTTGTTTGCAGGTTCATGCAGACTGGAGTTTATCTTAGGATACTAAGGTGGAGTTTGGGAAACACATTGAGATTTCTTCTTAAGGGAATTTAGACTCTCCAGTACACTTGACTTGCACAGCTGTTTAATATGAGAGGAAATTTGAACAGCTGGAGATAAAATATGAACACAGGGAAAGAGTTTTCTTGCAAAGAAATGAGAGAGAAAACTACTTTCCAATCTGTCATCTGCAGTGTATCTACTGCAGTCATATGAGCATTCTGTTACAGCAGCAGTCCCAAATTTTTAGGCTATGCACCCCCTTCAACATCCTGACCGGTCTGATGAACCCCCAGTTCCCCACACCTTCAAAAAAATGCATTGCTCTTGTGCACACCCCTAGAGGCGGCTAGCGCACCACACTTTGGGTACCCTGTACTACAGTGGCTCCACCTGCCTACTTCAACATTGTTTTATCAATATTAAACCTAGGATTTGTCAAACTACAGAAGAAAATGAATAATTGACTTCTTGTCCCCCTGGCACATTACAGATGTCTATCACTTGTTAGTTCTAACAGTTCTCCTCTAAACTCCTTAGACGGTTTCATTTATAAGAGTTTGAGGCCCAAAGAGGTGAAATTCACAAAGATTTCACAAAGAACTGAAAAGATTAGAGAAAAGCCCATAAAATGAATACACATTCATGTAGCAGAACTTTGATTTTTCTTCTTTTCTCTCCCACTAATCTTCTTGTGATGTCTCAGATTTATCTTCCGATCCCCAGGTTGGGAACCACTGGACTGAACTACAGAGTAGATGCACACTTCCTCTGCATGGTGATACGGTTGGTGGATGTATTTCAGTAGAGAGAAAATAGTTGATGAAACTCACCATCTCCAGTACTCAGCTGGGGCAGAAGTTTCGGAGGTACTTGTGGTGGGGACGTTCCCGGAGGAATCTCCTCCTCTGCTCTATCTTCCATCTGCTCTCCCATGTCCTGCAGCCCCTCAGGTAAATCCCCGTCAGAGTGCAGCTCCTCGCCTCCATCTTCATCCGGTAGTGATACATTCTCCTCCACCCGTTCACAGTCCTGTAGAGGGGCAGCTACTGGAGAACATGAATGAAGGAAGAAATTGAATGAAATTAGTTTTGCTGCACACAATATGACTTGATAGCATTTTTTCTCTAAACAGACATAAGAGAGACAGAGAAACCAATTAAGTATCCCCTACCACCCCCCAGCACAGAGCCCTGGTATAGTGAAAATTACTCCCTCGTCCAACAATTGGAAAATTGAAAAATAAAATAAAATTTAATCAAAAAATTTATAAGGTCCCAATGTATGTTAATAAAGTATATATTAGAACATTAAATACCCAGTGGGAACACAGGAGGACCAGTTTCCATACTTTCACTTCACTGGTGAAGGGAAAAAAGCCTCATATTTTTTTTATTCCTTGCTGGTTTTCTCCTGACACTATACAAGATCTTTTCAGGTGTACTATAGGATGTCATTTAACAATTGCCTTCACAAAGCTGTAAGTTCACATTTCACAGAATACAAATATAATGTCACTATTAAAAGGATGACAACTATAATTAATGTGATTTGTCAAAAAAAAAACAAAAAAAAACCCAAAAAAAAAACAAACAAACAAAAAAAACAAACAGATTAAACAGACATAAGAATGAAACGAGGTTTGGACAATAATAACAAATTAAAAACATTGGAAAGGTCATTTAAGTATAAATTGCAGAGGCTGTTCTGACTATTCTGAATGAAACAAACAATGAAGCAATTTATAACACTTTCTGTTATGTAATGTCTACTGATGACAATTTCTACACTGTCCAGCTACACTGACATGTACTGTATTGTACTGGTTTTGTATCTATAAATATAGATATTGTTGACGGCAGCAGATGAGAGTGGAGGCAAAGAACACCATTGAATTGTCTTTGCTGCCCTCTTATGGTTGATTTAAACACAAGTGTCTCATGGTTTCTTCTGAGAAATAAATAACTATGGTTTGTATAAGTTATGTACATAATTCATTCAAAGTCTTGCTTATGATACATTCATAGCATTAATCAAATTAACAGCAACAGGTTTTTTGTCAACTTTTGTTGCAAGAAAACAGCATAAAATCCATACCAATCAGACTGGTTTCAAGCATTTTTTCAAATTGATCACAGCAATCTTACACACTCTCATATTGATCTGCTATAAAGCTGAGGGAAAGACACCCAGCCACTTTACTAATCCATTTTCCCTCGTCTGTTGCTTTTGCAGCTCTATAAAGTTCATTGATCAGTTGACAGAGGGAGATTGTCCTACCTGGAGGGGGGTGCTCCTCCTCAGGACCAAGGTATTCCACACTGCTGACTGTGAGGTTTGGGTTCAAAGGTCCCCCGAATCCTCCAAGCAGGACTGCGCCGTCTGAGCAGCAGCCCTGGGTGGGGGAACTCGGGTCGTGGCATAGAAGACCGCTGGATAATGCTACATCTGGGAGAGGAGAAGAGGTGGAGAAGGGTGCCATGATTTCTGTGTTGCGGATAAACAAAAACTGACATTCATATAAATTATGTCCAGTCAGAGAGGAGTTTCTAGTGTTGATGCTGTACCTCCTGTTGCTTCAATTTTTACTTTTCTCTATTTTCAGACAGCTGATCTATATATTTACAATGAAACAACATTTTGAGAACATTGTACAATATGTTCCATAATTCTATCTTAGAGCAGATACTGGAGGGATGCATTGGGAACAGACCTCTGATATGACCATTTCCCTGAGTGACTTTCTTTATGTCACCTTGATTCAAGAGCACTCTCCATTACAGCAAGAGCATCACATTTAGCTTTGTGTTCAGCAGATACAATGCTACACATAATGCAGATACCTGCTATGACTGCTTTTAAATGCAGACACACAAGGTGACTGTGCAAAAAGTCGATATTAACGTTTCAGTGGAACTGATCATATATACTTCCTTATAAATTATATAAACATACATATCTCTGATACAACAATACATTTGTACAATCATCCCGTGAAATAATATCTATTCATACTGTGAATTCCCTGCTTGTATCCCGTGCAACAAAACTTTATGCAATTATCCATTTCACAGGGCCATATAATTTATATTTTATATATAATGCTGTGTATGTGTGTATTACATGTGTGCAAATAGCCTGTACAATTATTCATACATCTGTATAAGTGAGAGGTGCATATTATAGTTTGTGTATCTAGTTTTTTTAATCTATTATTTATTTATTTATTTTATATTCTTTTTTATTTTTTATTCTATTTTTATTTGGATTTTTCTCTCCACTCACTCTTTTTCCACCTCTACTTTTGATCTTTGAGGTGCTATGACGAGTGAATTTCTCATGTGGAATCAGTAGTTTGTCTTAAGTTATTTTATCTTATCATGATATCATCATTTTACAAAATTCAGATGTGCAGATTGATTGGAAATGAACTATAATTAGAAATTAACAAATGGGATCAATAGAGTTTGGTTTTATAGCTTTCTCTCTCATGTGCTTCCATTTTACTCCTGTTGCAGAGCTAAACATCCAAATTTTCGGAGAAATAAATACAAGGCAATGTTTGAAAAGCCCCAGAAAGTCGTTTAACAAAGCCTACCGCTGTTATGAAGGTATTTCCAGGATCCTCAAAGACTAATCTGTTTACTGCACAATAAAAGTTCTAAATCTGTTTCCAAAGTTTTGACTTTGTTTCCTAATCTATATAAAGATGGTAGCCAAATCATTGCTCAAGTTCTACAACGTGAACTGAACATAAAGCACTTTATTATCACTTGTATTTGTCTATGTTGAGGTAATTTTCTATTATTCTATATTTTCCAGCAGCGTAAGATGTTCATATCATGCCTGTCAACCCTCCCGATTTTCCCAGGAGACTCCCCTTTTTCTTTTCTTCCGATTTCCTCCTCTGTGAGTGAGAGACGGGGAGAGGAATGTTGAGTGCTAAGAGAAAGAAATACTCAAATTTCAGATGTCCTGGAAAGTTTTAAAGGAAAGGAGCACATTTTTTTCTAACTAACATATCCTTAGAAAAACGTTTGTAAAATATTCATTTTCTGTGTTACTGTACTCAAATTCAGCGTTGGACTACGTCAGGCTAAATGCTGTGGTTCCACTGTGTTTTCCAGCTAGTGTCACTTACAGGGCATCTGCACTTTTAAACCCCATATTTTGGTTTCAAAACATCCTCCCTATTTTTAAGGTCTCAAGGTTGGCAAGTATGGTTCATATTTTTCTTATGCTGTTCAAAAAGAGCAAGGACATACTGTACATCATTACTGACTTCCTGGAAAGGAAATGAGTCACCACTTGAGAAACAGTTTGAAAATACTTTTTATCTTTAAGCGGAAATATTTTTTTCATCCAGAAGGTTAGATGAGTCCTCAAGGATTCTGGAAATACCTTCATAACAGTGGTAAGTGTAAAAATCAAATAACACCAATTTCTGCACATCAAAATTAAAAAAAACAAAAAAAAAAACATGGCTCAGTGTTGAGCCAGCGAGCGCTGTTTGATTGTTTCTTCTCAGCTCGGGTGTCATTATAAATTGATGATGGACGGACTTCATTTGAACAGTTGGAACATGATTTACAACATCTTTTCACCCACATCTTCTCATTATCTCCTTCTAAATTTATTTTTTAAACAGTGGTTCCCAAATAGGGGTCTGTGGCGCTCTGCCAGGAGGTCCATGAAAAGTTTCCAGATTCATTCATTTAAATGATCAGGATATAAAAACATGTATTTATTCATTTTTTACAAAAGGCTTATTATTTAATGTATAACATTATAAATCTATAATACCTCATAGATTATATTCTAATCTGACAATCTGTAATTCTTAATAAATATATGTATGGGTTTTCCTTCCACCAGTCAAGCATGTGTCACCCACACATCACCCGTTATTGGTGGAAACTCTCTGGCTCTCTATACATTTCTCCTGGGTTGTTCTTTCACACAACTAAATAGAAGTGTAAAAACGGGGGTGGAAGTAACGAATTACAACTACTTATGTTATTGCAATTAAGTCTTTCTTTTTAGGAACTTGTATTTTTTCCAGGTCCGTAATTTTACTCTTACTGAAGTAAGCATTACATTAAGTAATCTAATTTTAAATCATACTTCACTGGTGAGTAGGCCTTCAATGTGAATTAATATCCAAACTGACGCAGGAGTTGGGAGTAATTTATCTTTGGAGAAACAGAAACCCCTTTTGATTAAATGCCTGCTATTAATAATGAATTAAACATCAACAGTTTAAAAAGTAACTAATACTCTGAGTATTTCTGGAGAAGAATATTTTGTACTTACACTTAAGTATTTTTTGACACCAGCAGTTCTACTTGTAGTTGAGTAATATTTTTCAGTAATGTCACACTTGTACTTCAGTACAGATTTTCAGTGCTGTTTGATTGTTTCTTCTCAGTTGTTTAAAATGATAGAATATCATGCTGTGCATCTCAATGGCTTCAACAAAGCAAAATATACAGAACTCTTCTCAGGAGTTGTAAAAACTGATGAAGACTGACTTAATTCAAACAGTTGTAGCATCACTTGCCACATCTTTTCACCCACACACTCTCGTCATCTCTTCCGAACCTAATTCGTCAGAGGAGATGAAGAGAAATGCTGGCATGTGAACGTGGTAATTTACAGCCATCCATCCAGCTCTTTACCTGTTGAACTCTGCTTAAGCTTCTCATTTTTCTTTTTCCTCCACTTCCAGGGCTTGAAGATGCGCCCCAGGGTGGCCAGCTTGCTGTTACGTCGGATGGGTGGAGTGTGGACCCCCGTCACCAGGCAACCGGTCCTCAGCACCCTCTGCTGGTCCACCAACTCTACTACAGGGACAGAGGAAGTGGAAAAGAAGCCCAGAGGAGGGTCAAGAGGTGGTGCAGGAGGATGAAATGAGGTGAGGAATGAGTGGGGGTGGGGGGTGGGGGGGTGCAGGAAAAGAAGGGGCAAAGAGTGTGATGCAGTATGGAGGTGGGGATGGAAGGACCGAACATCCAGAAGTAGACGAGAGGAGACAGTAGACAGGAGACAATAGGAAGAGAGAGAAACCAGAGTACAATTAGTATGCTCACCTTACTGAATAAACCATGATGGACTCCGAGTGCCGTGAACAGATTGAATTAGAAAGACTAATTTGATCACAGCACACTCCCTCACGGCTGTTATTTCCCAAAGAATCTCCTCCCACCGAGCTGTACGTCATGTTTCAAAATAAATAACCCTCTTACAGTCTGAATTTGGAGGGAACATAAGAGCACACAGACACAGACAGACCTCAGAAGACTACAAACGATGCTTTTCCCCAGAGACTAACAGGTGTGCCAACCTCACCGCTTTCCCAGGAGCAGCATTAGACTCGACTGCCTGGTAAAACAGGGCTGAGTGTTCTACTGTATCAACCTTTGTTTTTCTAATACACTGCTCCTCTGCTACATGTACGTATATGTTCTCTATCCTATAGCTCTCCTCACACACAAGTGATCGGTGTGTTCAGGAGGTGCAAATATCTCTGCAATATGTTCCATAACACAGAACAAGCACAAAACATGTGCAGCATGTGGTGTATTTCACTACTTTTCATCTTTTTTTGACATTTTATAGAATCAAACAATTTATCGATTAATTAGGAACATAATCAACAGTGAAAATAACTGTCAGTTAAACCACATGTGCTCATGTTCATGTTGTGTTCTGGATGCAAGCAAATCTCAGGATAAACCCCTTGAGATGTATAATCTCATTTTCAGCAGTTACAAGTGGAAAACATAACAGTACAAGACAATATTATACAGTATAACATAACAACAAAAAACAGCAAACAATCAAGCAACAAAATAACAAAAAGAAGGAAAAAAAGGAAAAAAAGTTGCCAGGGGACCATTTCTTAAAACATTTTTTAAGTAAACAAAATGATGACAAAGTACAGACATTTAGAGGTAACTTATTCCAATCAGAGGGTGCGCTAAACATAAAAGCTTTATTACCAATATCCTTAAACACTTTCTTATTGAATAATTTTAAGCCTTGTAGAGTGAGCCACCTGAATGCATCTAACATAGTGCGATGGTGTGTAAAAAACAAAAAAAACATTAAAAAAAACAAAAACAAGAATAAATCTGAAGAGTCTGATATACAGTATATGTAACACTGAGGGGACAAAGATAAGTTTAAGAAGCATTCTGGTAAACAATGTCAGCATAGTCCAGTATTGGTAGTGTCAGTTGTGAGTCTCTTTGTAACATTAAAGGACCAGTGTGTAAGATTTAGTGACATGTAGCGGTGAACTTGCAGAACACCATTTCCCCTTTCAAGCATTTAGGAGAACCTACAGTGGTCACAAAACTTGAAACTCACTCTCAGGTGATTATACACTGATGAAAACATACTTATGAATATTATATTAATTTTCTGTTATATTCTGACAGTGAAACCCTGTAAATCTTACACACTGGACCTTGAAATGCAAAACAATGTCTGGAACAATACAGCACACCAACACCAACATGTACTTTTCTCATGACATATCCAAAGAGTGGTTTAAAGGTAAGTTCAGTCAATCTATACTTTTAATTTTGTTCTACTTTCTAAAAAGAACTACTGTCCTTACAAGTTAAAACCAAAGAGTTGTGTTTGGAATACTTGGAATACTTATTTTTGTCTTTTTGGATCCACCTTAGCCCCTACAAGTAGAGGTCTTCACAGATCCAGCTTAACTAATCCAGTCAACTGGATCCAGGTCCAGGTCCATTATGTGTAATAACCGAGTGAGTCCCAGAAGTCCTGGATGTGATCATAACAGATGCTAACAAATTAGCAATGCTAACATTAGCAACCATGGCAACAAACAAGCAATCATTATTATAGTTCAAAGGGACATACAGTCAAAGTTCTTCTGTTTGATGCCACAAAAACTGCACAGCCAATTCTAAACTCAAGAAATATAAAAATATGTTTCAGATAAACAGAATTCAAACAAATATAAGAGTCTGCAGAACTTTATGACAAGTGCAGATATTCATTTATCTCTAAGACCATCATAAATGAGCTGTTCGCATTCCTGCACAGAGAGCCTTTCCTCTCTTTAAAGGAAACCTGTATTTCAATGAATGATGGCTGTGACTCATATCAGGCTGAGTGTGGGTCTACAGATCTGTGTGCGCACATCGCTGCTGGGTTGCCCGAATGCAGTCACAAAGAGAGCCAAAAAAGAGGAAATGTACAATAAATTCCATGTATTTAAGAGCTACATACGTCAATGTGACAAAAACGCAGCGATATCTGCCTTCAGGAGGCTGATATCTTTGTTCAAATATTCAGCTGAGGAGGAGGCAAGGATTTGCGATGGGGGGAGGTTGGAGCGGGGGGTGTTGCAGAGTGGCTCAGGGTGTGATATGGAGTACAGTGATGGAGGAGGAGGGAGGATACAGCTGACTCCTTTTCATGCTTTTTTTTAACATTCTCTTGCTTCTTTTCTGAAGCACATGGGTAGGGGGTAGAAAGAGGATGGTGGTAGTGATTAAAGGAAAGGAAAGGAAAGGAAAGGAAAAAGGAAAAGAGAGTGAGAAACAAGGAAAGGGAATCAGGAAAGAAGAGGAGAGGTGAAAAGGGGAGAAAAAAGGAAAGAAACTATGTTGTCAAGAAAAGAAATTTAAGGAAAGCAAAGGAAAAGAAAATAAAGAAAGGATAGAGAAGGAAAGGGAAAAGGTCAAGGGAGTGAGAAATAAGGAAAAGGGAATCAAGAAAGAAGATGAGAGGATAGAAAGGAAGAGAAGAAGAAAGGAAAGGAAAGGAAAAGAAAAGGAAGTGTGAAGGCAAAAGGGCAGGGGAGTGAGAAACAAGAAAAAAAGAACCAAGAAAGGATGAGAGAGAGGAGAGGCAAAAAAAGAGAGAGGAGAGAAGAGGAAAGAGAAGGTAGTGACAAGATGAAAAAGGGAGGGTGAAGCAAGCAGACAAGGTAATTTCCAGACAGAGAACAGAGGGAGAAGTAAAGGAAAATAGACGAGATGAAAGGAGGTAATTTCCAGTTTGGTGTTTGACCGTAAAAGTTGCAGGAAGCGGGTCAGTTGACCATGCACGCCCGTCTCACCGTGTCATCATCACTTCTGTCACACATGCAGCGTGGCAGACGCGGCGCCGCACGCCGAATCCAGGTCAAGCTTGAAGGAAACGCACCCAGTCGCGCAGAGAAAAAAAAAGCTTAAGAGAAGGAGAGGGGGAGTAGGATGGGTAGAGGCGTTGTGTTTGTGTGAGAGGGAGAGCGAGAGAAGAGAAGGGGAGAGGAGGAGGAGGTGGGGTCAGGCCCGCTGCTGTTGCCATGGCGACCACATCCAGATGCTGCCGCAGCAGTGGGAGCCAGCGGGAGGAGCGAGCCAGTCTGTAGCTTAGAGGAGGAGAAGAAGAGCCCCCTTTACACAGACACTGCCTGCCACATCTAAAGCCAGTGGCAGCAAGCACCCAGTGCATTGTGGGTAGGGGGGTTGAAGCCACATGGAGGATGAGGATCTGTCTGCATTTTGAAAGAGGGAAAGGAGATGGGAGGTGGGGAGGGTGAGGAGGAGAGAAGGGGGATTCCAGGGAGAAGAGGCAGCAGAGAAGGAGAGGTGGGAGGGGGCTGTTGCTATACGGAAGAGGTTGCAGGAGAATCTGGGCTCGTCCAATCACGGATCAGCTATTTATAATGCATATCAAGTAACTCTTCATTTTTCATAGAAGGGGTGGTTGTTGAGAGGAAATGACAGGAGTCTGGGCAGAGCTCAGGAATTAGGTAAAAACACATGCACGCACATGGAAATTTCTTTTTCATCCGCCGGATGAGGATGTATCAAAATGTGTGTCAGATAAGCATGAATGGACTACATGCACCATGTGGCGGTGAGGATGTGCGCTTCTAATTAATATGCTAATGCAAAATAGGATTTATTAAATCCATGTGTCATACTGATGCAGTGGACCAATCGTCTGTTTGCTGTACGCCCATAGTCCTCTCCAACACACTGTAATTCCAAAGTGGGGGTGGCGTTACGGCTTTACACAACATAAAAGATTAAATTCTTAGTATAAAACATACCATAATTCAGAAAATATCTCAGGACTGCAGGCAAATGTAAACTTTGTCTGCTACCCTCTGCTGCATTAGTGCAGTTTGAACTTGGGAATGATTTAGGAGTGGAATAAAGCAGGCAATATGATAATGTGACTTGGCAAGAAAACTCCAACAGAGAGTGTTTGTGTGCCACCAGGGACCACACCCCACTTAACCAGCTTGTCAGCACATTCAGGAGCATAAGATCTCTCTCCACGTGTACACACTGAGCACATCCCCCCTCCAAAGTGCCTATAAGGTGAGCTAACCAACAGGAATCTCTTCTATTAAAATGTAGAAATCTAAACATGAAAGGTAACTGTTACAGGGCTCTTTTACAGCACTTTTCAAGTATTTTCAAGGTGCATTTTCAAGCTTTTTAAGCACCTTACAGCTGTGGTAAATTACACATTTATATACACATACCTACACGATTTCTTCACTTCTTCATCACATTAAATAAGAAGTTATTGTGCTATAAACAACCAAAATGTTTTATGATAGAGGAAAGGAAAGGAAATTACAACAAAGTTTCATGCTTCAAAATGTGTCACCTGTCTCTAAATAGAATTGGCATACTATATAACCTGGTTGAGCCAATATCCAACTTATTTTATTTCTTTATCTAAAAAGTAGGGCTACAACTAACATTATTTTCATTATCAATTTTACTGTTGATTGTTTTTTGGATTAATTGATTAGTTGTTTGCTCCATAAAATGTCAGAAAATGGTGAAAAATATTGCTCACTCTTTCTCAAAGGCCAAGATGACATCCTCAAATGTCTTATTTTGTCCACAACCTAAAGATATTCAGTTTTCTGTCCTAGAAAAGTGAAGAAACCAGAAAAATATTTACATTGAGTAGCTGAAATCAGAGAATTTTGACATTTTCTTCTTGAAAAATGACTCAAAAGATTAATCGATCAAAATAGTTGGTGGTAAATTTAATAGTTAGGTAATCGATTAACTGACTAATTGTTGCAGCAAACTAGCACTGTTCAAACCTTGAAATGATCAAATTTAAAGTTCAAGTGTTGCCAAGGTTTTCCAGCACCTGCACAAACTCTTCTTTGTCAATGATGAACTGCCAAATGCACACTTCTCTTGCTATGTAGTGACACTGACAAACACAAAGGCAAAGAGTGTCACTGAGCAACAACTGAATCTGTGACCTTTTCAGATTTTGCAATGAAAGGGATTCACACTGACGGACAGGATAATATCAACAGCATAGTCAAAGCAGTGAGGTTGTACGAGGCAAAGCCTTGCTTTTCTGAATCACCTAAACTGATCTGATGAGTGGGTTTGTGTTTTTAAAGCTCTCTGTAGTATTAAAAGACAAATGAGAATAAAACAGCACTCTAGTCGTTGGCTGATACACAAAATAACAATTTGCATTGAACATTCAAGTATTTATCATGTGACGTCTTATTTTACAAGGGGGTGTTTAAACCTCTCAAACACAATCAGCCCTCAGATCTGTGGAATATCAATGCTGAAAAGCCCTTGGAGGCTTGTCAATTGAATCAGAAAATAGGCTACTATTTGTCCTTCGAGTTACAGTACAACATTTACAACTTAACACAGAGTAGAGAACAGTCTACAGAGCAGTTCTATTTTTGTTGATCTGTTAGCTGAGTCAGACAATTTTAGAGATTCTCCTCATCAGCTGATCATAATTCACTTTGTAGCCATTCTACCAGCGGCTTTAAGGACGTTAATGTCAGTCTGTCAGTCCTCCGCTTTGGACCAGACTGAAATATCTTAACAACTGTTACAGTACAAGGGTTGTTGAGAAGTTTTGTACACAGACTTTCATGGTCCCCAGAATCGAATGAGTCATTGGCTCATTAGGAAGAAAGATTATGACTTTAGTGATTCTCTGACTTTTCCTACAGACCCACCAGCAGCTGAAGTTTTCTCTCAACATGTCAAATATCTCAGCATCTACCCGATGGATTGGCACAATTTTTTTGCACAAACATTCATGGTTCCCAGAGGATGAATCCTTAATGATAATGGTGATCCACTGACCTTTCCTCTGGTGCCACGATGATGTTGACATTTGTTTTTTTTGAGTGAAATGTCTCTCCTCAACCATATTATTGGTAGGATTGTCAAGAACTTTGGTTCAGACCTTCACGTTTCCCTCAAGATGAACTGTAATACTTTTCCTCCAGCACTATTGTCAGGGCAAAAGTATTATTAGTCCAATACATTGGTTTACAATCACCAGTGTTGGGGTTACAAAGTAACTTAGAGTACTCAGATTACTTTTGTGTTGTAATGTGCAATATAAATCATTAGTGTTACTATTGAACTACTCAGTTAATCATTTACATTTTCAAATAAGCAGTTCGTTAAAATACAGATTCACTCAATTTTCACCACACTGGAGGAGACTCTCAGGGTGAATTTCTTGTATCTCAGACTGAGGAGAGACATAAACCTACAGTCTCAGTGGATACTGAAATTACGGAGAATCTGAAGTCAGGTCTCTGTATTCAATATGGGTCTATGTATTGCACAAATAACCCATGATCAAATCTTTCTTCTTTCTTTCATTCAGTGCACCTGCAGAGAGGCCTTAAGTCTTGTCAGAGGAACCAACTATCAGACACACGTTCCTCCTGCGTTATAAGAGTAAATTACAGAGAACGTTAGCTGGGTGAGTCTACAGGTGTTGAAAAGCATGTGCACTTTTACAGTTTGTATGTAAGCATGTGTTTTGAGAGGCTAACTGGTTCATTAGTTGCATCTTGACAAATTATGTGCTCCAGGCTAAACAAGTCCTGTCTTATTGTTTTCATAGAGGATGCTGTCTAGTTTGCCTCGCCATCGTGATGAGATCATAAGGACAATATAACCAACATGCACAAGAAATTGCAAAGTGGATTTCATTTTTGGTGCCACAGAGGTACCCTAATCAGTAGGTAACACTGTAACATGACAAGTTACCTTTTAAAAGCAGTAATTTTGTAATATAACAAGTTGCTTTAAAAGTAACAATACCCAACACTGGTGACCAAATAGGCATGTAGCATACCATATTAGCATGCTAATATGCTAAACTACAATGTCGTAAACATTACATGCACTGGACTTTAGCATGTTAGCATCATCATTGTGAGCATGTTTCCCTGCATGTTCGTGTTAGCATTTTGCTCAAAGGACCTCTATATCTATGTGAAACAGCTGCTAGCATGACTATCTACTCGTTACTACAATATACTTGCTGCAAACACCTCTAAACCAAACCTATGGCTAATAACAAAAAATATACATCACTCTGCAACTTTTCCTGCTAAATAAATAAATCAGATTGACCCCTGACTCCCATCATCTCTGCACTGCAGGCGCCCAGAGCCTCAGCTCCTCTCTCCAGCTACCCTGCTCTTTCCACCCAGGCGACTGACAATGTGCCCTTGAATGGACCACCTCCTTACCCGCTGCCACGCCAGCTAACCTCTTCGCTTTACCCCCCTGGCTTTACAACTGTGCTGCCATCTGTCTGTAGCCCTGCTGCCTCAGGGGCCCGGCCACAGTCAGGGCACACAGCTAATGACTCGCAGGGAGAGAGCGAAGAGGAGCAGAAGGGCTGAAGTAGCAACGTAAAATGAAGAAGGAGAGAGTGAATGAGCAAAGAAAGGCTGAGACCAGGAATGGTGGTGGTCGAGTATAGAGTGATTTATTAGAGGACAAGCGGAGAGAATAATGAACACTTTCACAAAACGACTCTATTCAGGCTTTAAAAGGAGCAAAGTCTACTCAACATCTGAAAGCCTTTTCTCATAAAGACTTCATTTCTTCTATTATTTTGTCACTTCTCTAAACCTTGTCTGAGAAAATTACCCTACGCACAGATTTGCATAACCAATCACTAATATTCATCCCATTGAACTGTGATTTAACAATACATAAATAGTAAGATTGCTTCTTTTCTCCAGGACAGTTTTATTATAACATACATTTTGAAGGATTCTGCTGCCGTAAATTCATTCATTCAGAAGACCATAATCAACACTGAGGACACAAAGGTCATGTCCTTGTTGCTGTATTTTATCATGTTTGTTCATTTCCATTCCTCATGACACAATGTACTTCATTAGGAGGGGAAAGAATAGTCGTTTCAAATGAAAACCCAATCTAGAGTACAATATTCTCATTTTACAACCTACTCTGAATTAAATTACTAACATTAAATGAAAAAAACAACAACACATTGTTCACCCTACTGAGCGCTCCATATTAATCCTAATAAATACATACTGGACTAAACAAACCAACACAAGCTGTTTTCCTAGGGTACACGTGTGAAGATGACTCATCCTAACATGTATGTTGTGTTTGGGAATGCAACTAATTTCTGGGAAGTCAGGGTATGATGTTGTAAGGCAGCATTAGTCTGCAAAGGTCAAATCTCCAGATCATCAAAGTGATTACAGCCCAAGTGTGAAACTCCAGCGTGTGGGTTACTGGCATCAAGAGAGTGAAATGATGTCAGTGAGGCCAGCAACCAATAGGAAATGCCTGAGGCCCTTGTTTGTTACCATATGTTGGTGTTGAGAATGAGGACTAGTGGGTGGCTCGTGTGTAAGCCTCGCTGCAGCATCAACAAAGAAGAGAACTGAGAATCTAGTTCATTCTCAGTTTGGGATGAGAGGCTGTTTCTCTATTTTCACCCATCAGTTTGGATTTGCATGAGAGCTGGTGGACAGAAAAATGTTGGGACGAGTGCAAACTGATGAGATTTTGCTGATGATGGCAAGAATGTTATTTATGACAATGTTTTATGTTGTGTAGTATTATATTCTTAAACAAAACACACTTTAATATTAAAGGGGCAAAGATTTTATGCATTAAGGTTCGTTTACTTGTCTTGGAAGTAAAGCAGCCTGTGTACTGTATAATGTTGTTAATGACTCTGGAGGGCTGCTGGGAGAAGTTGGCCTGCAAGGCTTTCTGACAGAAAGCCCTTCTTTGTTAGATTTAGGGGAGAAAATTTGTAGGTCTGGTTAAAAAAGCAAGACATAGCAAGAAAGCCTCTAGAGGGGCTTTGTCAAGTCAGAAAAAATGACCTGGAGTGATGTCATCAGGCTCATATGGGTTCAGCTTGGAGATGGAAAGCACACACCCAGATCTTCAGGACAAGTTGATGAATTTTAATTTCACCAGTTTATTGTCATGTCAACAAACACACTAACATTTCAAGCCTGGTGGCCTTTAGCAGAGCATTGAGAAAAAATATTGTCATTTATGTGCAAGAGTTGCCAGGTGATTGGCTTAAATGGTCATACAGTAATGACCTTTCTATGTTTCATACACATGTATACATGTTACCATGAGATTAGTCAAACAAAAGAAAGTGAAAGAGCAAGATCTAACTACATTCAGGGAGGGATGTCTCTCCCTCTGTTCCATAGTTGTCCAGTGTCTCGATATCTTCATAGTATCTCAGCTCTAAATGTTGGATCTTAAAATAAAGCCAGTCATAATTTAGTTTTTTATATTTGTAACCAAAGCCCCTTAAAACTTGCTAAATTGTTGCCAAGCTGGAGCATGGATGTACGCAACATCTTTTCCCAATGTAGCCTCACCCATCAAATATCTTACTGACCTGTGATTGGCCAGTTTCTTGTCACAAGCAAGATTTTCTAAAGCCGGAAAACAGAGCCAAGAGGAGGAGCAAAAATCTAGTTTTCTCTCAGAACACTTGTATTACATAATGCTTCAAGGTTATTATGGACCTTTTGCCCAATGATGCACAAAATAAACCACCTGCTCCAGCTTTAAATGGACAATAATTTACCATGAATGTTGACAAAAAGATCCCACTGCTTACATACAACTACTCAACATATGGATGATAATTCCTCGACACACACATGCGCAAGTGCATACACACATGACACATTTACTCACAGACACGCCTCTGCATTTCAACCAAAAAAAGACAAACTATCTTTGACCATCTGTGAAAGCCTCGCTGCAGCAATCACATCCACCCAGTGGGCCGAAAATGTTCCAGCTAAAAGTGCTTTTCCTGTCACCCACACAATAGGGTGAGCCTCAGAAAATGCCCTTCCAGCCTACTCTCCCAACAACAATCACCAGTAGAAGAAGAAGGAGAAGAAGGAGGAGAAGAAGAAGAAGAATCTATCCAAGAAGTCTTCCAGTTCATAGTTAAGTTTTGGGCTTCATTCTCATTACAAGAAATCTCATCCTATTCCATCAAAAAGCTCCGTCCAATCAGGTAATGGAACTCTTGATTCACCCTTTGTACCTTGGGCTGTTCCTGCAGTCTATCACATTAATCTAACAAGATGCTGCAAGATTCATATTGACTCATTCAGCTCCTTTTATATCCTCAAAAGTGCTGCTTGCAAAAGATTCGCCTCTTCACAGAGACAGTTTAATTATAAAATTACACTTTTAGACCCTGCTGTCTAAAAAGTGGCAGGCATGCTTGTGTTTACAAAGACTTTCCCCCCAACAAAAAGGTCACAGCTTCAATCCTGTAGCAGCCAATATATCTATCAACAGCTTTAAAGGTGTCCCTGAACAATATCCTGAACTCATACTTACTCAGTCTCTTTCAATTCCTCAAGATAACAGCAAATGTAAGCTGTCAGGGGTCCCTGGAAGCAGCCAGTACTCTCAAAGTTTATGCTCAGGTGAGTTAGCTGTGGGTCTTCAATGGGATGTGGGTGTTTGCAGTCAACAAGGCTAGTTATAGACTCCAGTGTCAAGAGTCAGGTGGGTGAGCGACGGTGTGTAATTTGTTCTTGTTATTTCCACTGATTTAGGTCAGGGCCTGAAACATTTATATAAAGCAAAGTGAGATAGAGAGCATAGAGACTAAGTATTCACTGAACCTGCAGTGTGTGCTACTACACTGTAAGTAATTTTAAGCTGGTTCAATTTAAAAGTGTATGTTCTCCTGCTGGCTTAAAAATGTATCTGAACATGGGTTGAATAATTTGTTAAAAGTTGTCTGATGAGTTTTGAAACTATAAAACCAATTGAGTCAAGTTAATTGAAATTTTTAATAAGCTCATGACTGTTGAATCAACTAAATGTAAAGGGTAGAGAATGAATTTGATACTGATCTAAATAATAGTTAGCATCGTTTTCATTGTTATAGAAAGAAACCGCCATAATTTATCTTAAAGACAAACAGCATGTTTCTTCAAAACTAACCCTAACCCCACAAAACAGAGGGGTCTGAAGAGAGTCAAACAATCTGCTGATATGCCAGACAAGTTTCTTTTGAAACTTAATTTAATGAGTTGAATTAACTCACAGCAGCACAATAATTCCACTAAAAAGAATTCAAGTCAGAACAACTTGTGTTTAGAAATTATGCACAAGTTTGTTTGAGTCTTTTGACTTGAAATGATGAGTTGAATGAATGTACTGCACAGAGTTCAATCAACTCATTAGATCAAGTTTCTAAAGGAACATGATCAGCATATTACACTCTTAGAAGTAAAGGTTCCAACAGACTTTTCCTGAAGGGCTGAGATTTCACTCAGAACCATTTGCTTCTGAAGAACTTTTTTGAAGAAAGGGTTCATCAAGGGTTCTTTGTTAGACCATGCGTTCAACCCTTTTAATCCAAAGAACCATTTTTGGAAGAAAGAATTTGTAAAGGATTGTTGAAATCCTTGAGGAACTCTTTCATCAAGGGTTAAAGGTTCTCGGTAGAACTCCCTGGGTGGTTTCTAGATAAAACCCTCAGGATATAAAAGGGTTCTTGGTAGAATACTCTATATAGGTTCTAGATAAAACCATTGGAATATTAAAAGGTTTTTGATAGAACCCCCTGGGTGGGTTCTTGTTAGCCCCTTTAGAAGGTGGCCAGGTTCTGGGTTCCAGTGGAACCATTACAACATCGACTGGGTCTCTTATCAGGGTTCTGGGTGAAACCTTTCAAAGATGGTTGTAGATACAACCTTTTATATTGGGTTCTAGGCAGAGCTCTCTGAGACGGTTCCAAGTAGAACCTCTGTGTAAAGTGAAGAACTGAGAAATAATATCAAGTTTATTTATTTTCACTAGTTTAATATTTTTGAATCATCACAAAATGATCTGAAGTAATCTTTTCAAACTCAGTCAACTCAAATTTGTAAGGCAGCCCGGAGACTAACTTTTTAAGCTAAAACAAATACTTTGTTTTTTACAGTGCCTGAGTGTGTGTGTGTGTGAGCATGTTTCTGTGTCTACACTTGATACAGAAGCTGATCAGATATCTCAGTTCCAGTGGGCTCCCATTGCTCTGCAGGGAGGAGAGCACATCATGGTCTCCAGGCAGGAAAGACAATGGGAGGTTCACAGAGGAACAGTACAAATCATCAGTGTTAGCACTGTAATCTCAGAAGAAGCTCCCACAGCAAAGATGCCACTCACATTTGGATTTCCTCAAGTGTGCAGCAATGTGAGCGTGGGACAGTTCGAGCCTATTAAAAACAACTTCATGTAGCTGCTCAAGCAGCAGCTGGAACTAGAACAGGGAGTCATAGTGTACAGTAGTGTGTGCAAAGCTGCTACTCCTCAAGGGAAACACAAAAGAGTAAAAATAGCATGACATTTGTTACCGAGCTACTGTCCGAAAAGCTGTGTTCATCCCATGTACTGGACCTCAGATAGATCATGGCTGGCCAGGATGAACAGTGGCCAACAGCTCATTCTGTGACGCCAGACACTACGGACACGTGTCAGTGCACTAACTCTCCACTAACCTCATTTTTCACGGTTATATGGATACACTTAAACAGGCCAGACGTTACATGCATGGTTGTATTTGTTATTATAGCATGTAATACCCATGTCAATAACCATTTCATGCGTGTCAATGTAGACATACTGTGGACATGAGGTCAAACAAATATGTTGCCTGCTGGTTCTATGGAGAGACCATAGGTAGAGAATGTCTAGAAGCAGTGGTCAACCAATACGAGTGTTTCAATCGTCAATATGAGTTTTTCAGTGGCCAATATCGATATTTCGACAGCAGGGTAGCTGATGGTGGATATATAATGAAGGTATCAAAACAAAGAAAAATCATGCATCATTGTTTCCTGCACATTACAGTGTAAAGGTAAAAGGTAAAGGTCAAATTCATTGTAATCATACAATCATACAGAGTACAATTATACAGTCAAATTCATTCTCTGCATTTAACTGATCCTAGTCTTAGGAGCAGTGGGCAGCTGCTGTAGAGCACCCAGGGACCAACTCCAGTTCTAAGCGAGCAGCACCTTGGGTACTGACTGGAGAATTGACCGAGCATACATGTTTTTCATGGTGGAGCATGGTGGAACGTGCAAACTCCATACAGAAAGGATCTGTCTGAACTGGAATCCGAACTCACGACTATGAGTTAAAAGTGTTAATCACTGTGCCACTGTGCCATCCAGTCTATATACTTGTTATCTTAGTCAGGAAGATGTTTTAGATGGAAGTATTAGTTATTAAGAAACAGAAACATACATTGGGTTATACTGCAGATTTCAGAATGTAACTGGTATTTAAGGGAAAGCAGGGTACAGAATTATATTATATCATAACATAATATATATTAACCAGAATGTGATTTGTTAATTTTCAACAGGGGGGATGGAACTGGGTCATTTCATATATCTACGACTAGCAAACCGACTCATGAATGACTCTTTTGGCCCATAGCTGCTTAGTTTGAATAATATAATAGATCCAAGACTAAATGGACAGAAGGCAGGAACTGAGAGAAAAAGACACAATTACCTGTCAATTATCTGTCTTTTACTTCAGCACCACAGATAGCAAGATGGATTTTTAAGTACACAGCACAGTTAAGTTACTGAGCCATGGTTGGGGTCATAGATTCTAACTTGCACAAACCTCAGTCAGATAAAGGATTGATGAGTCAGGCAAACTAGACTAACATGTTCAACGAAACAACCCCTAGAAAAGATTATGGTGACTGAAGAAATTTAGGTAACTCTTATTAACAATATATTGCCAAAAGTATCAGGACACCCCTCCAAATCATTGAATTCAGGTGTTCCAATCACTCCCATGGCCACAGGTGTATAAAATCAACCACCTAGGCATGCAGACTGCTTCTAGAAACATTTGTGAAAGAATGGGTCGCTCTCAGGAGCTCACAGAATTCAAGCATGGTACCATGATAGGTTGTCAAGACCATTTGTGAAATTTCCTCGCTACTAAATATTTCACGGTAAACTGTTAGTGGTATTATAACAAAGTGGAAGCGATTGGGAACAACAGTAACTCAGCCACGAAGTGGTAGGCCACGTAAAATCACAGAGCGGGGTCAGCGCATGCTGAGGCGCACAGTGCGCAGAAGTCACCAACTTTCTTCAGAGTGAACAGCTACAGACCTCCAAACTTCGTGTACGTAGAGAGCTTCATGGATTGGGTTTCCATGGCCGAGCAGCTGCATCCAAGCCTTACATCACCGAGTGCAATGCAAAGCGTCAGCTGCAGTGGTGTAAAGCACGCCGCCACTGGACTTTGGAGCAGTGGAGATGTGTTCTCTGGAGAGACAAATCCCGCTTCTCTGTCTGGCAATCATATGGACAAGTCTGGGTTTGGCGGTTGACAGGAGAACGGTACTTGCCTGACTGCATTGTGCCAAGTGTAAAGTTTGGTGGAGGTGGAATTATGGTGTGGGGTTGTTTTTCAGGGGTTGGGCTTGGCCAGCGAAAGGAACTCTTAATGCTTCAGCATACCAAGACATGTTGGACAATTTCATGCCCCAGAAGAGTTGAAGTTGTTATAGCTGCAAAAGGTGGGCCAACTCCATATTAAACCCTACGGATTAAGAATGGGATGTCATTAAATTTCATGTGCGTGTAAAGGCAGATGTCCTGATACTTTTGGCAATATAGTGTAGCAGCATGAATGAGAGTTATAGTACAGGGAAGCACCTTCCCAAAACTCACCAGGGGGAGCACGAACATTCTCCCGCAGCCACATCAACAAGGCTGTCTGCAGACATGTTTTTTGTTTATCCGCCTCGTGTTGCAGGCATCAGCTGATGCGGATTATCTCAAAATGCCAGATAATTAGCCTGATTAATTGGCCGACCAATTAATTGGTCCATCACTACTTAGAAGTAGATCCAGATTAATATGACAAACTAGATTCTGCATCTCTTGCGTGAAATTATGTCAACAGAAGAAAATGTTGCTGTTTTGAATTGTTTTGGTGTGACTACAGTCGAGTCTGTTGTGAGAGCAGCAGTCTGGGACTGATGGCAGACAGGAAAACTGTCTACTAAAGATTTTTGCCCAGTTACACAAACACGTTCACTTGTGTGACCACACAAACTCGCCTGCAGTCGCTTTGTGCCAGAGGGATGCAGCCGTGGTGAAAAAGACATTATCTGGTAGTGGAACAGAGCAGGTTTGGGCCATATGATGAATCAGTGTCCATGAAGAAGTTGCTAGAAGCCACTCACTCATCAATGATGAACACAGACTCTCTGTTCTACAGGTTTGGCCACAGTTCTAATAGCAGATTTAATGGGATTGGATTGGAGCTTTTGGCTTACATGGATGTATAGGATGATTAAATTAAAAGGAATTTGTGCCTGAATCTGCACAGTGTGCTTTCCTCATTAATGTGTCATCGGTGCAAAAAAAAAGTATAGCCGTGTTTCTTCCCCAGCAGATCAAGAGGGCCAGTTGAGTTGCGGCATTTGTGATCCAGAACAGACTCATCAGCACTCAGAACACGGCTCTGCTCGGTCCAGCAGCCTGCTGCGATGCAAAGGCTGTTGCTGTCCATGGTACTGAAACTCACTCTGCTGTAATGCAACAAGGACTCAAGTCCAAAATCACTCCCTGCTCACACCCTACTGCAATATATCTCCTTTCCAACAAACTCTCTGGTGTAAGAAATGATCCACTATAGTGCCCTCAAACACTCTCTGTGTCTGCAACTGTCACTTCTCTATATCCATTAGGTAGTGTATTCAACTGCAGCTATCTTTTATTATCGATTAATGTGCTGATTATTTTCTAGATTAATCAATTAATTGTTCATTTAAGTGGTTTTTAATATTATTAACTTTTATCACATTTTTTTGGAAGTTGGAACAACAATGGAAGAAACAGAGTTAGCCATTTTTATTGATTGTAATTTGTAGTGATCCTAGTCTAATCATTGATTAAGTAAGAAGACTTCCTGAAGGCAGTTCTTGACACGAAAATGTTTGTGAATATAAAAAACAAATTGTGGGAAAACAGGCCAGTCTCAAGGAGTCCAAGTCTCAAAATTGCTTGTTTTGTCAGACCAACAGTCCAAAACTCAACTCAGTCTACATTAACAGAGAATACAAACAGCAGCAAATCCAGAGAACGTGTTTGTTTTTACATATTTTCCTGAGAAATGACAGACAAAGGTTTAGTCACAAAAGTGGCACGAGGAAAACAAGGCAAAGCATAGCTTTACACCACACAAAAGGCCTTATCTGAAGCCAGTATCTGATTTGTTCATTCTGGGTTACTGTAGAAACATTACGGTCCAACATGGCGGCCTCTATGGAAGAGGACCTGCGGTCTCTGTAATGGCTTATTCTAAGGTAATGAAAACACAACGATTCGTATTTTCAGATGAATATACACTTATGTAAACATACTTATGACTATTATATTCTATTTCCTCCATATTCTGCTAATAAATCCCCACCAATCTTACACACAAGATCTTTAATTTTCACTAACCAAGATTTATCTACCATCATACATTGTGCAGATAGCAGGAAAAAGTGCTCATTTAGACAGCTGCCAGAAGAAAGAAAGCCAAATCAAATCTGAAGTAGATTTTTGATTTTCACTCCTGCTGAAAAAAACCACAATGCAGGGTTTCAGCTTTGATAGGCCTACATTACAGTTATGTGGCAATACAACTGCCATTTATTTGCTTTTAATGTCGTTTTTATTGTATTACTGAATTCAATTTGTCTTTTTCTATACAACTGAAGAAATGACAGATGATGATGATATTGATAAGCTATGTTGTAAGACGTGTGCACAAGAAAACATTCTCTCACACAAGTTTAGTATGTGTATAGACAGATTGAAGCTGTCTCTGTTCAGAGCATATTGTACACCACCGTATACTGCACGCTTTAGGTCAAACTACAAAAGAGCGAGTTTACAGAGACTTCAAATAGTGTAGAATGATTCCATGAGAATACTGATCAAAAGACTGAGATGTTGGAGTGTAGGTAAAATGTAGGAGTAAATACCTCTTTTTATCATGACTTCTTATTGTGCTTGCTGTCTTGTAGTTTATTATATGTAATATCTTTTTTTATGAGGACCTTGAGTCTGTGATAAAGTTTGGACTGAATATGTGTGAATATGTGGTATTTGTCTTTGGTATTTTTCTCTATCAAAATAGATTTAAAAATATAAACTAGTGAGTGTTTATTGTCTAGTAGAATATTGAATGGGACTTTCTAACCCTTCACTCACTCTCTTTACTTCACACAGCATCAGCCCAACAACACAATGAAAAGCCTCGATTCATTTCCTTTTTATGGCGGTATACCTTCTAGTACAGTTATCTGATCTGGCTATGTATTTAATTTACCCTCTCCAGAGAAGCTTCGGCTGAGATGTTCAATAATACTGTAGTGTAAGTGCCTATCAAACAGTCACTCTATGGAAGGCCTCACACCACTTTCCCTCATCTCTGTGGTGGTTTAATGTCTGTCAGTGTGCTTCATCATACCTCTCCTGCCTGAGGTACAAGAGCTTTCTTCTTTCTTTCTGTCTCCAGCCTGAATTTGTGCCTCCCCGCCTGCCCCCTATGTTTCTCTGTCCCAGACAGGAGCGTTTATCTGAGATGGGACCCAGGACTCCCCTCTGCCCTCTTCATCTATCTCTGACTGAATCTGACAGGTTCGTTAGGAGAGAGGGACACTACGGCTACAAACAGGTGAGTGGATACAAAACATCGATTTATGAGTGTCTCGGTGTGTGAGACAGAGGAAGAAAGACAGAGAGGGATGCTGGGAGCACTGCTGTGGATACTACAAACGTACAGACTGGGAGAGGAAGGAACAAGAAGATAAACAGGACATTTGTAAACTTATAGGATATTTGAATGAGAAAAGAGTTGCACGTAATGAGGGACTCCAAGAGAATCCAACACTGCAGCTCAAAGGAGTTTCATAGTGTCTTTCAGCTCATTGTCTTGGTTTCATGGCTCACCGTTTTACTATTTTGGTTCATTCTCAACACTCACATAGTATTTTTTTTAGCAGCAAGAGGCAGATTTTCACCAAAACAGCTCTAAAAAACCCAATGTGCATTACATGCTCAGCACCAAACAGCAATTAGCAACTAGCTGGTGAAGACAGCAGAGCATTTAGCAGCTGAAGTGCCACATAACATTCTCCGGTGCTGGTGGAGACCAAAAACAGAGGAGACTAAGTCATTATTTGACTTCATCAGGTGGACAAAAACACGGCTACATCAATTCCAACGTTGTTTGTATCAAATGCGTAAATACACGGCTGTTGGTAACAAGTTTGCTATAGAAGCTTTACAGGGTGATAATATGTCAGTGATACATTTTTAGCTTGTTTCTGCTATTCCAGGCAGCCTAAACAAATCAATTATTATAAGTTTAACCAAACTGCAGGTGATAGAAATCAAGAAAATTGAGAAAGCATTGAACACTGAAAAAATTAACCTGTTCAATGCAAGACACTAGTGCTAAAATGATTTGTTTATTAAATCAAAGAGTCAATAAATAGAATGTTAAACATGCAGTTAGCCATTCTAGAGAAAGATAGATTATTTAGTCCAAGGTCATCAAATAATTATGCTTTGGGAATGAGACTCAACAATCGACTCTCTTACCAGCCTGAGACTGGCCAAAGTCTCCTGTCATGGGCTAGATTTTCTAAAGCCTGAAAACGGATCAAAAGGAGGAGCAGAGGTCTAGTTTTCTCGCAGACTACTTGAATTACATTATGCTTAAAGGTTATTATGGAACTTTTGCCCAGTGATGACTTTCTATCCCAGCTTAACTCCAACAAGCTTTTTTTTTTTTTTTTTTTTTCTTAAAAAGCTTAACTGTTTAAGACATTTATCAAACAAAAATTCTATTTGTAGTCTCTGCAAGTTGATTCTCATGTGTTTATTGGCATGAATGTCTGCCTGAAAGACAGAAATCAATCTAAAAAATGCATGATAGAGTAGAAACGCCAAGCCAAATTGTGGTCTTACAGCCAACTGGCAAGGAAAGTAGATGAGGAAAAGCCCTGAGGAAAAAATTATATAGATCAGGTAAAAAGAAGAATTCAGTATTCATGCTTTAATTACATCACTTTAGGCTCTATATAGGATCCATGGAAAAACTGGTCAGGCACTCTGGAGCTCATGCACAGGCTTCCTAAATCAGACCCACACAGCCACTGCCTCTTTGTTAATGGTCTCCTATAGACCATCCATCATCTCACCGTGGCCAGTTAGCGATAAGGACAACTTCTTGGCTTTCTTTCAATGAAGCCGGCCGCCTCCTCATCTCTCTCTCTTCCATCTCATCTCTGCTTCACTAATTCAGTCTCCAGATCCTTTTCTTCTTCTCCTTTCCACCAAAAAATGTCTCCACTGTTCTACAGACTCCATGCCCAGAGGACTTTCCTCTCTCAGCTCTTCACCCTTCACAGCATAGAGCATGCAACTTCCTGAACTCAATTTAACCCCAGTCTTTAAAGGCTAAATAGCTCCATTACATTCTGCCTTTATGCTGGGGTGTCTGACAGGTGTTCAGGGCTGCTCGGGTCTTCATTCTCTGTTCTCCAATGGCTGTCTGTACGACTGCCTGACTGTCTCATTCTAGCATATTCTGGCTGTGATCTTTTTTTATTGCACGAGTCTGCACAGACCTGCCAGTTCTCCTGCGGATCAATGCACACATGGATGCACACGCCAGAAATCACGCAGACACGCTGGTGTATGCACGCAAACAACAGCCGCAGCAACACATGGCTCAAACGCTGTCAAATGCCTAATCTGCTCTCAGATCCGCAGGGAGCAGGCATGATGTAGGGTTTTGTGTTGTTGGTGTCATTTTTGTGCTCCATTTTCATGGGCGGCTGAAAGACAGTGAAGGCGTCCACAGAGAGCGGAGCTCAGCAAGGCGTCCAGATGCAGCTTATCCCCCAATCACTACTCAGTGGACGAGCATCCACAATGTGACAATACAGTGATGTTACAGACAGAGAGGAGAAAGGAATGATTACAACTGACACAAAGCAAAAATGTCACACATATTCTGGTTCCAGCCTCTCAGATGTAAGGGTTTGCTTCATCTCCTTCGGTTTTGGACTGATTGATTGGACATTTGAAGTCTCTTTTGTGATTAGATGATTGGTGACTAAGTCACTTTTCACATTTTTTTTTTTTACATTTTACAGACTGAAGAATTACAGATGTAAATGAATAAAAAAAATCTAAATTTGTTGCATCCCTATCTATGTGACAATGACAAAGAGATTTGTCAAACAGAAGACACGTTGCTAATTTTACAAAGCTATTCTATGGTGGAATTAGGCCATTGTGGGCAGTGTTGCAAATCAGTGAGCCGGACTGCTTTATGGCGATACTGAATTTATTTATTCTCTATCAATGTGATGAAGTGCTATGATTATCAAGTATTTATTACACTCGATTAGTCCCCCCAAAAAAACACCTTTCTAACTTGTTATTTTCACTGTTTAAACAACGTTCTAATTGAAATTCCAGAAGCCTAACAACATCAATAATCAGATGGGTGACAAACTGAAGATAAAACCAACTAAAAAAGTAAGATCAGCTTCAGTTCTTCTTGGCATAGATTCTCCAAGAACCCAACAGGAGGAACAAACACCATTCCTCCACAAGATATTCTTTCATGTGTCGAGAACGCTATCTAACACAGTGGTTCCAACATGGGGGTTGGGACTGCCAACGGGGTCACAAGACAAGTTCTGGAGGCTGCCAGATGGTTGTGAAGAATAAAATGGGACAACATTTTGTGGCAAGCATTGTGCAAATTGAGTCAGAAAGCGATGTCCGGCCCTTAAAGACATTCAGCATGAGGGCAAAGCACTCAAAAATAAACAAAATACAGCTCAAGAAGCTCAGACCCCAAGAAATGTAATGACCAGCTCACTATGGGTTAAAACTACAGTGGAACCTGCTTATAGTGATCCCAGTTACAGTGATCAACCACTTTGAGGGATCAAAAATCTTGGGACAGAATTATTCCTAGACAAACGCTGTTTAGATAATTCACTTTTAATCAAGTATTCCACTTACTTTGTGGGTCTTTTCTTTTTTTTTTTTTTTTTTTTTTTTTAATAATCATATTTTATTTCGTTTTCAGAACAGTAACACAACAACACATATAAACACACATCACTCAGCAGTGGTCTGAGCAAGGAAAGAAGATTCAAATAAAGTAAAAAGTGAGAAGGAAAAACCAAAAACAGGATAAGAAAAAAAACAAAAAAAAACACAAAAAAACAAAACAAAACAAAAACAAATCAAAAGAAACAATAACAATAGAGAGTAAAATGATATCAACAACAAACAAAAATGTGTGTCCTTGTAACTGCTAGTAAGCATTTCCCATCGCTGGTTCACCCACCCTGGACCTCTCTAATCCAGCGCCTCCCCTCTGTATAATTTCACTTAGATCCTTAGGCAGGTAATCTATTAGAGGTTGCCATATGTCCATAAAAGTGTTATCGTTTCCTTTTAATTTGGCACTTAGTCTCTCCATAGGAAAGACTCTAAAAATTTCTTTGTACCATTGAGTTATAGTGGGAGGCTTCTTGCTGATCCAATTAAATAATATACATTTCCTTGCCAAAAACAAGAGTTTATTGAGTAGTTTTAGTCTTTTTGTATCCAAGACTCTATTCATGGGAGGCAACCCCAATAGGAACTGGCCTGGATCTTTACAAATCTTGTGTTTAAGAATTGATGTCACTTCCTTAGATACACATGACCAGAACTTTGATATTCTTGGACAGTTCCAGAAGCAGTGTATATATGTTCCACTTGCCATTTTACATTTCAGGCACAAAGGCGATCTATTAGGATCAATTTTATATTCAAAACATGAGGTGTCCTATGCTGTCTATGAAATATTTTATATTGTATTTCTTTAAATTTATTGCTGAGGAACAAAGAGTGGACTGTCTGAATACATCTTTCCCACGCACCTTCATCATATACCCTTTGAAGATCCTCCTCCCATCGCTTAGTAAGCCCATCAACACTATGTTGGTTACAGCTCTGAAGGCTATTATAAAAATATGTGATAAGACCTTTATTCAATGTAAGATTAATTATAAACTTGTCAATTGGTCCCTTCAATGTTCCTGTTTGGTTTGGCTTGAGATTTGTATTAATATAGTGGCGGACTTGAAGATAGGCAAAAAAATCTTTTTGTGGGAGTCCAAATCTGTTTTGTGCTTGTGGGAAGGACATGAGGACATTATTATCATCAAACAAATCTCCAACTACTCTTACTCCCCTTTTTTGCCAAGAACGAAAAACATCATTTTCAATACCAGGTAAGAAGTCCCTGTTACCCATAAGTGGGGTCAGATAGGAAAAGGCACCCTTTCTACCTACAAACCTATGCATGTCATGCCAGATCCTAATAGAGCTTTGAAGAATTGGATTGTCCCTTACTTTGGGCAGGGCAGTTTTTTTGCAAGTGAGTTCCCCTAATAATCTAAATGGAGCACAAGCCCAAGATTCAAGTGGGTCCTCTTATTCCCTTTAAATAGCAGTGAGCCCAGTCATAAATGAATCTGCCATGACAGGCCCAATTGTATAATATAATATTAGGAAATGCTAAACCTCCACTATCTCTTGGGAGCTGTAAGGTTTTCATACTTAACCTGGGTTTTTTCCTTTGCCAAATGAACTTTGAGAGATCTCTTTCAACTTCTCTTGCTACCTTTTTAGAAATATACAGGGGCAACATCTGCATGACATAGAGTAACCGAGGTAGAACGTTCATTTTTATTAAATTAATCCTGCCCATCCAAGTAATTGGCAAATCCATCCATCTGTTAAGATCATTCTTTATATCTTTACATACAGAGTTAAAATTTCGTCTCAACAAACTATTAATATTTTGGACGACTGAAATGCCTAAGTATGCGAATCCTGAAGTAGACCAAAGAAATGGGAAGTTCGGTATGTTTGGTACATTATGACCATATCCGACTGGCATGGCCATTGACTTACTAAAATTAATCTTGTATCCAGAGAGGGACCCGAAGGTCTGAATGACAGACATTAAAGCTGGTATAGACTTATCTGGGCTGGTGATAAAAAGAAGAACGTCATCTGCATATAATGCAATCTTATGTGATGTGGATTTAATTTGGAAACCTGCTATATTGTTATGGCCTCTAATAGCCTCTGCTAGTGGTTCGATGACCAAAGCGAAAATAAGCGGGGACAAGGGGTCCCCTTGTCGAGTTGACCTCCCTAACTTAAACTCTGATGAATTTATGCCATTTACAAGTACACTTGCTCTAGGTGAGAAATATATCAGCCTAATAAGTTTAATAAACCCCTCCCCCAATCCAAATTTTTCCATAATAGTGAACAGATAAGGCCACTCTACGCGATCAAACGCCTTTTCGGCGTCGAGAGAGATAACAAGACCTTGTACCTGATTAATATTTGCATGTTGAATGATGTTAAGTAATTTCCTCATATTGGTAAAAGAGTTCCTGTTTTTAATAAAGCCTGTCTGGTCCGCTCCAATTAGGAGAGGCAGGTAGTTCTCAAGTCTTTTCGCTAGTATTTTTGAAAAAATTTTGCTGTCCACATTCATCAGGCTAATAGGGCGATATGAGCTGCACTCATCAGGGGGTTTTCCCTTCTTAAGGATTAAGGATATATTAGCAGCATACAAAGAGCCTGGTAGGGAGCCTTTCTCTATTGAATGAAGGTACATCCTAAGCAGGGGTCCATCTATAGAGTTTGCTAGTTTTTTATAAAACTCTGAACCATAACCATCTGGTCCCGGAGCTTTTCCGTTCTGCAGGGATTTTATTGCATTTTTTATTTCTTCATTAGTTATTGGTCTTCCAAGAGCGGATTTATCTGCTTCTGATAAGGAGGGGAGACTAAGCTTCTCTAGAAAACCCTGTATACACTGTGATGATGTAGTGGATTCTGAGGTATAAAGTTTTTCGTAAAAGTTCTTCATTATCTCCACCATCATTTTGGTCTCATAATGATTTTTCCCAGTTTCATCCTTTAATGAGGAGATAGCCCTAACATCACGCCTACCAGCTGCTAAACGTGCCAGTAGTCGTCCCGGTTTGTCACCCATTTCAAATAGTCTATGTTTTGCATAAAAGATACTTGCTTCTGCCCTTTGTGTCAAAAGTTGGTTAAGAGCTGACCGTGTGGCTTCTGCTTTTTTAGACAGGGTTACGGAGTAGTTATCCTTTAATTCTTTATCAAAATCAGCCAATTGTCTCTCTAAACTCAGCTGCTCTCTCAAAGCTTTCCTTTTCCTCGCTGTGCAGTATGAAATTATGGCTCCCCTCAAGTATGCCTTAAGTGTATCCCAAAGTATTGATGGATTGGTATCATCATTATCATTAGTTGATAGGAAGAAATTAATTTGTTCTTCCATAAAAGTCAAAAATGAGGGACTATTAAAGAGTGAGGGATTTAATCGCCAGTGGTGTGGCGTGGGTTGGGAGGAAGGGGGAGAAACCATAATGGACACATCTGCGTGGTCTGATAATAGCCGGGTACCTACAGTGCATTCTCCACTCTATCAAGCACCGTCCTTGAGACAAAAAAATAATCTATTCGGGAAAAACTTTGGTGCGGATGTGAAAAAAAGGTATAGTCTTTCCCTCTAGGGTGGATAGTTCTCCAAGCATCAAACAACTGTAAATCTACACATAGTTCTCTAGTGGCCTCCCTCATTTTAGATGTGACTTTAGTCATGGGGCTTTGGTCTACCTCAGGGTTCATAACACAGTTAAAGTCTCCTCCAAGGATACTAAATGTTGCAGACAACTCAGAGGCATCAGCTATTAATTTAGAGTAGAATTCTTCTTGGTAAACATTTGGAGCATATACACATCCAATCATTATATGTTCCCCTTGTAAAAACCCTGTAATAATCACATATCGACCTTCACAGTCTTTAACACACTTTTCTAAAATAAATGCAGTATTCTTATTTATTAGGATGGCTACTCCTCTCTTACTCGTAGAAAATGAGGAATAATAAATTTGTCCCACCCACTCTCTCTTCAGTTTTTCATGTTCATTGTCATCCAAATGGGTTTCTTGTAACAAGACTATGTTAGCTTTCTCTTTTTTTAGCCAGGATAATAATTTCTTACGTTTAACAGCATTATTTATTCCCTTTATGTTAAAAGAAACATACTTAGTGGTGTTCATCGCTCCAACCAGATAGATGACTGACTATGAATGCATCTAGCATTAAAGCAAGACTTGAGGAGTAGGTAGTACAAGCGCACAAAAGGAGCAGGGAAGAGAAAAGGAGGAAAAAAAAAAAAAAAAAAAAAAAAAAAAAAAAAAAAAAAAAAAAAAAAAAAATATAGAAAAAGTTTAGACCTGACTCAGTCCCCTTAAACTTATCTTCAAACATCACAAGTACTAAGAACATGTACTTGTCCTTGAACTCACTCAGCTGAAACGGACATGTCCCTTTGGACTCATGAACTGTCCTCTCAGGGAAACAAAACAATGGGTCCCTTGGAGCTGGGAGAGAACAAAACGCGTTGTGAGCGCACTTGACCATGGTCCACAGTTGTTTTCCGTGAAATGCAGTCATCATGACACCCACTCGCTCCCGACTCGAACCCCCACAATACAGTCATCTTGTATGTAGCCAGCACACTCTAAAGTCAACTTGTGTGTAGTAGCCCATAAGGCGCTGTGCGCCGTGCGCACGGGGTGGCATATAAACTCAATTAACAAAGCACCTGCATTAAACTCAGTGTTGTGAACACTTATTTATGCATCAAAACACCCCGATCGGCATATGCTGCTGTAACTTTTCACAGTACTCACGGGACCGTGTCCATTGCCCCGATAATGTGTGCAGCTTCCTCAGCTGTGTCGAAGGAGAAATCCTTGTTGTTGTAGGTGAAGCGCAGGGTTGCCGGGTATTGCATCCTGAACCTGATATTCTTGGAGATCAGCTTTTGGCACACCTCGTTGAAGCTCCTCCGCTGCTGCAGGACATTTTGCGGGACGTCTTGGCGAATGGAGATCCTGGTCCCTTCGTATTCAAGCTTCTGTTTTGCACCAAGGGCTAGTATCTTCATTTTATCCGCCGGGTAATGAAGCTTCATGACGACAACACGGGGCACACCAGGTTTAGGTCGACCGAGACCCCTGTGGCACCTGTCCAGCCGGATCTTGCCTTTCTTGGTTTCCATGTGGAGGAGTTTGGGCAGCCAGGTTTCGAAAAAGTGCAACGCATTGCTCCCTTCAATCCCCTCTTTGACACCGAAGATCCTGATATTATCCCTCCGGGATCTCGCCTCCTGGTCATCCATGCGGTTAGTGAGAGCGGCGAGTTTGTTTTCCGTGTCTGTTAGCCTGTACTCCAGATTAGCAATGGTATCTTCAGCACTAGAAATGCGATTTTCCGCCTCCTCAATACGCTGTGCTTCACTCTCCATCTTGGCCGCAATAATATCTAATTTGCTGGAAATCATGGACAATTTCTCCTCCATGATCGCCGCAACTTTATCCGAGATCTCCGACGATACCGCAGTTATCAGGTTAGCTCCTACTACTCCGCCATCTTTAGCATTAGCCCCGTCGTCGGCTTGCTGGTCAATATCTTCCTGAACCGGCGTCTTTGCGGCTTGTTTTTCGGCATTTCTTGGCCCGGGATGTTCATCGACTAATTCCGTTTCAATAAACAAAGTATGGCTACAACTATGACTGGTAAAATATGAAATTGCGGGCAATTCTGCCGGGAGCTATCTGGCCTTGATCCTCTCAGTAGGACGTCATCACCGGAACCCCTGTGGGTCTTTTCATACATGACAACATATGGAAAACAAATTTTAAACCAGGCAATTTTTTTTTTTTACTTTACTTGCATGAAACTGTGTCTTGCTATAACCTGTCTGCTCCTGTCTCTGTTTGATGATCCTTGAAATCATGATCCTTGCTGAGAAAAAAGACAGTGATTCTCTTTCAATGAAAAATGTAGTTTTCTCAAAGCTTATACATATCATCCACTTATAGTGAACAATTTGACCCAGGCAGGTTTTTCACTGTAGAAACCAGCACAAAAATGACAATTACCAACATAAACTGAGTTCTGAACTGTACAAAAACAAAAAAAAAAAAAAAAAAAAAAGTGACATTTGCATTTTGTAACATAAAATAGCAAACTACTCAGCAAGCATGATGGGAAATGAGGGCTGTAGGTTACTGGGAGATGTTTTTTATAACACATCATCTGTACCAGTGATATAATATAGGTTTGGTAGCTTTCATGTGTTATAAAGTAATTCCCAAACAAAGTCTATGGCAGACAGGTGGTAGGGGTCACAAATACCAACGTGATTGTGTCGTGACAAGCGGTGGGCGATATGGTCCTAAAATAATATTACAATGTTTGAGGTTATTCTGCAATAACAATATTCTTGACGATATGACAAAATACTGATGCTTCTGCTTGAGGTGGTGAAATTAGTTTGTTGTATTGCTCCCTGTTCTTGTTACAGCCTTCCTTCACTTCTTACATATTACTGCCGTTAATTGTGCATTTAATCTTTTGTAACAAAAGCATTTCCACACTAATTAAGTCGCCCCCCTTTTTGGAAATTAACTTAAATTAACTTAAATTAGCTTTCACTTTCAGTCAGCCTTATTGTTGCTATGTGTACTCGTCGTGCCCTTTATAGAAGTATCTGCATCATGTCTTTTGACTCATAATTATTTATAATTTTCCTTTAATTTGTCATCAATCTCTAAAGTATAAGATAACATTTCTATTCATATCGCCCACTCTTACCAAGTACAGTAAACTATAAAATGTCTGAATGAGTCAGTGCTGTAGTCATGCACTGACTGATATGTATCACTGTCTTAAAGTGTAGGCTTTAAAATATACAGCAGTTTCTTTTGGAAGATTTTGCTTCCCACATTCGCAACTACATCAATTAATAATACACAACAATAAACATTTCATGATGGTGAGAGCAGATATTTTGTCAGCCTCTAGATGGCTGAGTGTGTCTCCTTGGCCTCTGTAGGGACCTCTGAGCATCATGTAGGAGAGAAATGAATAGCTCTCCAGTGGCTACTACTAACAGGTGGCCTTGACTGACTCACAGTCCCTTAAGGCTGACCATGACGAATGAGTCGTGACTCTGCCGTGAATTACAGCTCCACTGCTGACAATCGGAAGTAGCAGCTTAAAGCGATATTCCACCCCAGAACGATAATCCACTCAATATGTACTCACCCCTATGCCGATGTGAGGATGGGTGAAGATCTTCAGTTCACAAAACAATCCTGGAGTTTCAGCAGAAAACAGGGTTGCAGCCAAATCCAGTACAATGGCAGTGAATGGTAGCCTCCCAGGTAGCATGTAAACATGGTGGCGATGTATCGCAAGACTTCATATATCTCTTAATGGATGCACGTGTGAAAATATCGCGAGATCTCTTGTGCATCTGGCTCGAGTCTGAGAGGCTACAGTTGACATTTTGGCTAAAAACATGGTGTAAATGGCGTCTTTTGTGGTTGTCGTGGCTCACGGACACTTGGATTACACCACACGAGCAGGATGGAGACATTTTGTGTTTGTTTTGTGTTCTTTTTTTTTACATTTTATATGTGGTCACCATTCACTGCCATTGTACTGGATTTGGCTGCAACCCTGTTTTCTGCTGAAACTCCAGGATTGTTTTGTGAACCGAAGATCTTCACCCATCCTCACATCGGCATAGGGGTGAGTACATATTGAGTGGATTATCGTTCTGGGGTGGAATATCACTTTAATTAGGCTGGGCTTGATGTAGGTGCAGGTGGTTCTTCTGAAGACCAAATGTAGCTACAGTACATCCTGATTCTCTATGTATGCATGTGTTGATGTTGATGACAGCTAAAAAAAAAAAAAAAACCAAAAAAAAACAAAAGAACACAAGTATGGGAGATGGAAGTTTACTTGTCAATCATGGTCAGTGAGCAATATGAAGCCCCAAAATTCACTGTGAGTAACAGGGCTGCAACCAATTATTGTTTTCATGACCAGTTAATCTGCCCATTATATTCACAAAAAACAGATTGATTGTTTTGTCCTCAAAGTGTCCCAAAATAGTGATAAATGTCCATCACAATTTCTCAGAATCCAAAGTGACGTTTTCATATGTTTTGTTTTGTGCAGCAAACAGTCCACAACCCACAGATACTCAGTTGTCAGTGATATAAAGCATAAAAACAGGAAAATCTGACATTTAAGAAGATGGAAGAGTGATAGACCGATTGGTCAGCTGATTAATCTTTAGATCATGTGGCACTTTGAGATAATCGGCATTGTCTAACGCCTGCGCCCACAACACAGATAAACAAAAAACGTTTGCAGACATATCTGCAGGCAGCGTCGTCAGTGTGGATGCCGTGGAATGATGTTTGTGTTTCCCTCTTATGAGTTTGGGGAAGGTGGTGAAAAATATCAGTCATGTTCTAAAATGCAGCATAACTCAATGCATTTTTTCTATTTCAATAGCTGCTAAAAATTGCATCTAAAGCAACATGTTACTGGCTAAGATAACCAAGTATATTAGATTGTAATGTCCATAGAATAATGGGATTATGCGTGACTTTTCTTTGTTATCGCCATTATATTTACTCTCTGGATATCGGCATTGGCATTGTCCATTAAATATCCTGTATCGTTCAATCACTAGGTGGAACCAGTGAATCTCTGGCATATTTGCTGAAAAAATTACTCATTTTATCAATTATCAAAATAGTTGCCAATTAATTTTTGATTGATTTGTCCTGCAACAACCATCCAATTTTAAGACCATCTCAATCTGTAGAGATTTATGCTTACTTTAACAAGAAATGTGTTTTCTTTCCAAGGTAATTAAAGAACAAATGTCATCCAAACAGACACTTTAACTACACTTTACTTTATTTGGAGGATCACTTTAAATTCAAAATCTCACCATGAACACTTATAAAACAGTTTTTGGCAAATACTTTGGATTCCTTGGCTCACTCAGTTTTGTTGAGGTGTATTTCTGCTTAGTAATGCTTGATAAAAGACAGCATGATGTCATACTAAGATATTTACAGGTCTGAACTGTAATAGCTCTTCTGGTGTTTGATTCTCACTTCTTCCCACTTTTTTAGACTGAAAAACTTCTCACTCCTCAGTCACTGTTGCTCTCACTGTTGTTTTATACACATGTGAATACAACAAGTTCACACCCTGTCGCTAGACTGTGATGGTGAAAATCATTCAGAAAAACTGACAATAGATAGATAGATAGATAGACAGACAGACAGACAGACAGACAGATAGATAGATAGATAGATAGATAGATAGATAGATAGACAGACAGACAGACAGACAGACAGACAGACAGACAGACAGACAGATAGATAGATAGATAGATAGATAGATAGATAGATAGAAAGATAGATGTTGTAAGGTGAATAATGCTTCAGTAAAAATGTATGTAAGTGTGATTTTTTTTTCATTACTTCGTCTTTCAAATGGGTTACCATGGTTATACATCTCCAACTGGCAAGGAGGCTGTGCAGTTCGTCCTAAAAGATACATACTACTGTTTATTTACACAAAAGTATGTTTATCAATAACGTACATATTGAGTATGTAGCGTATAGTTTGTGATTTTGGACACAGTAGCTGTTTCCCCATATTTCCCATATTTGTGCCAAGTTTAGTTAGCAAGTTGCTCGCTGTAGCTTTATGTTTTTTGTAGATATTACACAAAATTCAATGTTTTAATAATTAGTGAGCTTTAGGGGTGCTGGTAGATGAATTTTGTTATCTTTGGCCAGAGTAAGGCTAGCTGTTTCTCTCTGTTTCCTGTCTTTGTGCTAGGCTAATTGTCTCCTAGCGGTAGTGGTGGAGTCAATCTTCTCAGTGTTCTCTGATGTGTGTTTGAGCAACACAGTGAATCATGATCAGTTTTGTATGACCACTTAAATACATAGATACATATCTTTATTTAAGTTTCATAGCAACCCCTTCAAAATCTTAAACTGGCTTGTTTTTTATTCATTATGTAAGGAAATCTTGTGCCAGTAACATCATTTTGTGTACATTATTACCTCTTCGTTTTAAACAAATCCTTGTTAAATGGGGAGCGCATTATATAAGACCCGCTGACTCAGAATTTCCCATATTTACTCATCAAGGCCTGAGCATAAGGGAGATATTATGTTCAAGACATTGCTCTGGTTTGGGATGAGTCATTGTCACGGCTCAATATCAACTTTCACAGGGTTTGATACATCTCCTCATTCATTAGGGGGGCTCGACTTATACCTGCAATCCTCAGAGATTCTTCTGATGTCAGATCTGAGAGGATTATCCAGGTATCAGTGAGACCAGCAGAGGAGGATGAGACCTAAAAAAGTACTGATCAGTGGACACTGTTGGTAAGAGACACTGTCATATAACCGAACAAATTGGGTCTGACTGTTCTCGGGTTTAAGCCACCATGTAAGCGAAGATCCACCATGTTGAAGTCGCCTTAAGCAAGATAACAAATTCCTGTGAGCTCTATGGCCTATGTTCTTACATTTACTCTGCTGTCTGACTTCCCAAAAGGGAGGGCAAGTGAAAAGTGATTTTCTCCATTAAATATTAAATCTTTTTTGAGTTAAGTGCAGTAGTTGATCATTTCGACCTACGAAATGCTGAAAAAATTAGCTGATTAATCAAATAGTTGATAAACATAAGTCCATTTGTTATAACTTTGATCATTAATTTCTTCATTTCGTTATATAGCAAGCAAAAATGTCAGACGTTTGCAAGTTCTTGCTTCTCAAGGAGGATAATGTGCTGCTTTGCTCTATTTTATATCATTTCTAAATTTAATATGTTAACATTTTGGACTTTTGGTCAGACAAAACAAGCAATCTAAAGACATCCACTTTGCCTCCATGAAATGATGAAGTGCATTTTTTAACTTTTCTATGCAATTGCAAAATAAGTTGCCAACTTAATCAATTACTGGTTCACTGGTTTCAGTTTTCTAGCAGAAATGTCAAACTTTTGCTGGTTCAAGCTTCTTAATTGTGAGAATTTGCTGCTTTTCTTTGTCATTTATGACAGCAAATTAAGAGTCCTTGGGATGTGAACTGTCTGTTGGACAAAGGAAGCAATTTGAAGATATCACATTGGCCTGAAGTTGTGATGAGCATTTTTCATAATGTTTTGACATTTTAAAGACTTCACTGTTAATCCTGGAAATAATCGGCACATTAATTGATAATGAAAATAATGGTTGCAGCCATATTTGTGTATTTAAACAGAATTAGCATTGATATTCCTGTTCTGTTCTCTCCTGATATGTATCCAACATAACTCTTTCCAAACTTCCTTTTTAAATCTTCCTCACCAGTGCCGTGCTTGCTGTGTACATCTTTCTATAGGACAGAGGAATTACTTTATGGAACAAAGCCACAGGGACAGCCCTGCTTGGACACGCTCCCTGTCCGCAAAGCTTCAAGGTGTCCTCTCCACACCATTACCTTGGTCGACACTCTGCAATGACTAAGTGGAAGTTTGAGTGAAAGTGACATTTTATTAGCAGGAGAATCTAAAGGGTCGTTGTTTGAACAAACTCACTGAACAAGTTTTCATACTGCTGCTCCCGTTACCGGACTTACGCACCTAAATAACTCTGAAATATAGTTGGAAATCAGCAGCTCAAAGAAGATGTCTCCATTTGGATACTGAACAAGACAAGCACTCAGAATAAAGAATTGGAGAAAACACTATAGAGATAACCTAGTCAAACCGAGGCCTGGGGAATAAAAAAAAATAGTGATATGTATTGGAAACAAATGCAATAAGAAAAGCAATATGAAAATTGTTTGATAAAATGTTCAATATTCACTTAAATGCATTAAATGCAGACTGCAATGAAAGCACGTACCGAACACGTCCTAGTTCATAAACAGCCTATCATATCCCCTGATATCATTTAACAGGTGTTTTGGTCAATTGTGCCACCAATATGTGACACAACGACAGAAACAACATGGGGGGAGAAAATGAGCACAGATAGTAAAGAAACTGACAGGTCAGACAGTTTTTTTCTTATGTGTATCAAGTGTATTACCTATGTGCCTTAATAAAGTGTTAATAAAGTGTTAATAAAGTGTTCAATTCAAAGTAAGGCAGGTAGAAAATTAAAGGAGAAATCTGTAATATATTTACTGTAATAAATCATAAAATGACCACAACTTGTCATCAGAGATGATGGAAACATACTAAGTTGAAATACTCGCTTCAAAGACAACAACGCTACAGCCACGGTGTGCTCCTTTGAAATTTATATTCTGGTCCATAACTTGTACTTTTGTTTGCCCGTTTCACCTCAATTAGAGTTCAAATTCATGCTGAATGTCTGCTGAACGAATAAGTGTCTGTTTATGAGCTGTAAAGAAATCATTTATAATTTTGCAGAGGGAGTAGATGTTATATATATATATACATATATATAAAATAAAGAAATTAAGCAATACAGGCAGACACTGAACTCAAACTCCAAAGTCTGTATTTTCAGAGAAGTGGGCTTTTGTTTCAGGATAACAGAGCTGACTTTACATCAACAGACAATTGAGAGTTATAACAGCTGATCAGCTTACAGTGTAGGACTCTTCATCGTTTGTTATTGTCAAATTACAATGTTGCACTTGTCTAGCCCTCCTGCAGTCTTTCTGCAGCCTGCCTGAGCTTCCTTGAGTCTGGTGAGGAGGGGATGGAAGAAAACAACTTGCTTTGACCATAGACTGTATAAATAAGATTTCAACTGATTTAATATTCCATGGTTCCAACTCCCTATTTGGATGGCTGTACTCATTTTTGAATGTGCAATTGTAACATATTGTTTTTCAGGTCAAGAAAATTATCAATAATTATTGATATTGACTTAAATTAAACATTTTATTGTGATATTTTTTTCTGCAATATCACCCAGCCCTAGTCAAACACAAATGAAATGTTATTCTTCGTACTTAGTAAAAAGTAGGCCTGAATTGTTGAATGAATCCTGTCCTGACTTGTCCTTCTCTGAGGCTCCTGCTGTGTGATTACTGAACCCTCATTCAGGAGAAAACATTGCTCTGATTCTGTGTGATGGTCAACTATAGCCGCTGTCTCTATTGACTCTCCTCCCCAGTGTTGAGTAGATGAATACAGTGTCAGCCTCTGCAGCTGCAAGGGCCACTGTGTTGGGGGAAAAAGGCAGTCTCCGCCAAAGTAATCCTTTGGCAAAGACTGGTGTCCCAGACGCTAGTGCAGTGATGATCCACACAGAGAGGGGGTGGGTGATGTTTGTGTACTTTAGGTCACCAGACACTGACATTGTCCTTGCACAGACAACTGTTTTTACAGAGTCTTTAGTTGTATATTCACATCTGAGACAGCGGTGTGGTTGTGCATATTCCAGCTTTACAGGCTGATATTCAGTGTTCTCTATTAGCTTTAGCTCTCATCACTAGCACGGCTGATCTGCTGAGCTGCTGTGTTGTTTATTCAGGTGTGTCAAAGACCCAGTGTGACATTATCACATCCACCTATGTGTGAATGAAATCATCCATAGGAGGGTTGAATTCAGTGCAGGTCCATTAAAAATGTGCCATGGGCAGTTGATGAGTGCAGACAGGTGTGATCTCTGAGATGTGAAAAACACAGGGCCTCATTAGTGAACGGTTGAAAGGTGAATGACACAATTTTTTTTCTGAATCATTCAGTCAAGCATTCTTCATGTGCGTAAAACTCAGCATGTGTGGGAGTAAGCAATGACTCTTTCCAAGCCCACACAACATGACCATAAATAGCCTCACTTACATAAAAATCAAACCATACTTCTACAGTGAGGGTAGGGTAGACTGGGGACGGTTGCAACAAGTCTGAAACATGCTAGAGTGATGGCACTCATACTGCACACGCTCAGTTAAGTCTTCTGTCTCCCCACCAGGAAGTCAGAAGACACATTCAATATCTTCTGCAGCAGTTACTGAAAAAAGAAAACTTGTCTTGGAGGTATGACAGAAATTTCTAAGTTAAATTTTCAAGTTCATGAGTTGTATTTTTGTCACACTGTCCTGATCCTTTTATGAAACAATCAACACTTTTGTTGACTTCTATGCAGCATGTTTAGCATGTGTCTAGGTCAATGTGTCCAGCTTGCATATGATGTTCTATGACAGCTGATGGAGTGGGGGCAACAATATGTTGCAACTATCCCCAAGCTAAGCAGTCATATGAGAACAGACCACACAACAGTATATTTCACCATAAACAAGTCACTGTGGGGTGCATACAATAAAAGGACAGTTCACCCAAACACAAATGTGTATTGCTTTTTTCAACACACTCAAGTAATGGTGAGGTAAATAAAGTTGTATAAAAATAGTTCACACACTGAAGTGTGACAATAAATGCAGATTTGTACAATAAATACATGTTTAGTAAAAGTTTGTTGCCTTGCAAATTGTTCCATTCATCTTGTCTTACACTGAAATATAGAGATTGAATAGCATTGGTAGCTTCTGCACATTGACTCAAGGTAAGCCCTCTATGCATAAACAAACAAAACTCAATATCTGCTATTTGATAAATATTACTAAATAAATAAACAATACCATAGTTTTATTGTATATCTTCAGAATACTATGCTTACTGAGATGAAAAGTAAAAGTTAATTAATGAAATCTACCGTATTTTTTAACATATTGCAGCCATCTCCTGATTGTATTGTAACTGTCCCCAGGGATCCCAGTTGGGCTCAGTTGTCACATCTCACTTCTTCCTTTCAAATCATATTGTGAATGATATGTCATATATAATCATCTTTAAATAGTATGGGTAATTAGCAGACAGAAGTAAGTTTAATGTTTAAAGATTTGGTTGGTCTAGTCCGAATAGTCTCTGAGTAACTGAGAGAAATGCAAAAAGTGTTGTCACCACCCCCAGTTTTCCCCATACTGGTAATTTTAAGAGCAAGAAGCATCACAGCAAGAGGTCTATTTGCAGGAGTTCATCAGAGCAGTGCAGAACATGACTGCTCCCTGGTGTTCTCCTCTTATTAATGAAAGATCAATTCATTATTCCATATGCAGAGGGGGATGACTAACAGACCACACAGATAAACAAGGGCTCCATGTTGGAAAGCAAAGCGCACCTGCAGCATCCATGAACTGATGGATCGATGTCTTTGTGAGTGTATAGCTGTGCTGAATTGGGGATATTTCCACCTATAGGCTACATCACGTGGACTGCCCGGTCATTGATCACAACAGTGATCAGTTCAGTATGGGGGACGAGGGAGGAGAGGTGGGGGTGACAGAGCTGTCAATACGCAGGGTCGGAGCTGTATGGGCTAAATACAAAAAGATGTGAATGTGCACTTAAAACCAAACGCCAAATAAAGCCCATGTGGCTGCTGAATAACGAGGCTATAATGGTGGCTTAGATAAGACAACAAATACGCTCAGGCTGGCATCATGCATGTGGATTTTGTAATAAATCTACCCGCTGAATCATGCAGAAAGCAATATATACTGTACATTTTGCACACATTAATATCATATTAAACGGCCTACACGCTGATTCCTAAATACTACTTGCAGCCATAACAGCCCGTTGGGCTACAGGCGTCTTTATAACGCGCAAATCTGAAGAGGCATGCAGCCATTCATAGACGCTGATATGGCACATTAATTTTCAATTTGCAGCTCCAAGATTCGGTGTTACAGTGTAATTTACAGTCTGTATTTTATGTCCAAGGATGGAGGCATATGCGCTAATTACCCCTTGGTGTTCTGATATCCCACCGGGAAAGCAAAGGATGCCTTTTTGGAAACCAACCGCTGTATCTCCACACAAGCTCCGGCAACATAAACACATTTATAGCAAATAAATATCCAGACAATGACGCGTCTTTCTTACCTGTGCCGTGAGCCAAATCGATGCCCGGTTCGGTGAGTATGTTCGGGTCACTTTGAGATCTGCCTCGCTGCAGACAGCCGTCTAGTCCATCCGATGTAGCCATGGGGAGACAGCGCAGGAATCCTGAATAAAATATTGAAAACCCAACCAGAGGCAGGCAAGGCAAGGCAAGGTCAGGAGGAGGAAAAGCAGCGAGCGAGTGCAGATTTAATTCGCTCTGACAACAGCCGCTTTGAGCATCTATCAGGGAGCCATGGCTGAGCAGAAATTCACTGTGTGTGTGTATGTGTGTGTCTGGGCTGTGTGTGTGTGTGTGTGTGTGTGTGTGTGTGTGTGTGTGCGATGATGTGTGGATGTGGGAGGGGTGATATGCCCCCGATGATGCCCGTCCCTGTCCAGCAACACGACCAAATATTCAGCACAACAACCAGCATGCTGCACACATTGATACATCTGAAGAGCTTATGTATGAATATTTATGTATTTTATGGTGTTGCTTTTTTCATGCTATCTCCTTTGCATCGTTTATTTGTGGTCTATATGCCTTATTATTGGTTTAAAAGCCCAGGTAACGCTATTAAATGGCATATTAAGTCAAGCAAGCATTTTAATGGGCTGGTTTAATTGAGAATTTATGACATTGCCTGGAATTGGTTAATTAGTTAGAATGCACCAGTGGACATAAGACACTGGCCAACTGATGATATAAGCTACATTTCCTGTACTCTTAGATATATAAGCATAAATTAAATGCTTTGATCAAATTGTAGTATTTATTTATTATGTGCTGCAATTTCAGTATTGTTTGTAACTTTAGCACAGTATATTTTAAAAGAATGCACAGCTATGTTTATTTTATTTTCGTAATCTGTGATTTCAAGAAGCTATTACGTCAAAAATGCAGCAGGCATATTGTTAAAAGCACGATGAATGCATAATAAAATAAAAAATAAATAATAATAATGAAAGAAATAAAATAATCTAAAATTTTAAAATAAATGAATAAATGAAAAAAGCACAGTAAAACCCTCAAATCTCTTTCTCTTTTTTAAATCTTCATTGAACATTTCGTCACTGAGGTTAAAGGGAAAACAGAAAAAAACAAAACAAAATAACTTAACAAAAAAGGAATGCAATAAAATTTGGTTTCCTTAAAATGATATAGTATCATATTCACTATATGAGTGCGTTTCTTGTTGTTTATCATTTTAATAGACTCAACATACTTCTAATGAAAACCCCAAAATTTTAATTCCATGTAATGCATAAAAAGACGAATTGCCACCGCCTTCACGTGAAAAATAAATAAATGTATCAAAATATGTTTATTCTTAAAATAATTACTTAAAATATAGTAGATAATGCTTCCATATTAGCATTTACTCGTAAAATATAAAAATTAAAGTATTTTTGTGCGTAAAACAAAGCAGGTTCTTATCCGTACCACAGAATCCATATGGAAGCAGCTCATTGGCTGGATCCACGTATGACGCGTCAATGCGGAAGTGAAGCACCGCCGGGAGAGAAAGATGGCAGCTCACAGGTGCAGCTACTCAGCTGTGCTGTTTATTATTTGTAGTTTGTCTGTGTTTATTATCGCAGACAGTCAAGAAACGACACTAACTGGTGCTCAACATGCTACTGCGGCAGATAATCCACAAACAGTCACCGAAACAACGGAACAACCGGGCGAGCAGCGGCAGTGGGAAGCAACTGAGGTCGTTGAAGAGGCGACTCCGGATGATGCTGCAGCCGACAACCAGGACAGTTCTGCACCTGAAACCGTGGTCCCCTCACCGGCACCACAGCACAAAGACGATTTCCAGGAGGAGCTGGTCATCAGGCCGCTGCACTCAGGAGACATTTATGCCAGCTTCCAGTTCCGCACCCAGTGGGAGACTGACTTCATGAGAGGAAACAAAGGTGAGCTAACTGTTAGCACTCATTAAACATGCTGCCATTCATTTGGTAACAGGTAAAGATTATTTCAGTGTATGGAAGTTATAAAACAACAACATGAGTAAGGTCATATATGAGTAGAAATGAGTAGAAAGAGGTTTCTTGATCTACTGGTGATTCAATGAGGAATTAAAACTAGGGATGCACCGTAAATATTGGGCCCCCAAAAAAATCATTGGCTGATATCGGCCTATCATCACATATCAGGATATATTAGGCGATTAATATCAGCTATAATAATATCTGATTTGACAGATCATATCACAACATTTGGATTCTTAGGCAAAATTCTCTATAAAAGCTGAAATATGTTTTTTGATTAACTTAACCAGGAAAACTAAATGAGCATTTGAAGAGTCTGTTCTTGTGTTTTGTTGTAATAGTGATGTCAGTGAGATTTGGTTCAGTCAGAACTGGAATATTAACTAATCAATCTTTGGCACTACATCTGAGCCTTTCTTATGCACAGGTGTGCTGAAACTAAAAGTTATCAGAACTTCTTTTAAAATACCCATTGTTAAACTATGGGTTATATTAGCTGTATCAGCCATGAGAAGCAAGTAATTATTGGTTAATGTATTGGCTGAAGAAACTCTGTATCATGCATCCCTACTTAGAAAAATCAGCTGGTCTGACACAAAATGTTTTTTGATTACTTTTCTTGTTTCAGTTTTGAATTTGGCTTTATTTTCTCTTCTCACTGACATTAAAAGTTAGTAAAATTTAAGAAATCTTAAATTGCAGGTACCTCATTCTGTAGAATGGCGAGTGTCTATCCTTATATGAGTTAGTCTCACAGTTTTTGAGGATTTCATGAGACAGAAGTACTATTTATTGATTTTAATTGTTGCATGAGATTTTCACAGTCAGAAAATATCATGTTTCAGCATGTGTGTATGCAGTGTTGCACAATTAGTATTTTTATTAGTTACAGTGACCCTAAAGGAATGAAAAGAGATTTTTTTTGGGTGGGGTAGGGGTGTGGGGAAACTTTATAATAATTATTATGTCCTATATCTGTTTAATAACACTTAAACGGTAGAATTTCATACCCTAGATAAGCAAAGGTACATGATATAATAAGCATCGATTTTGAGACCATGGTATACCACTGCAACTCTAATTCACACACTATTAGACAATGGTTTTGCTCGCCATAACTCTAACAGTGTAATATTTATATTATTTTTCTCAGTGTCCCACTACCGGCTCTTTCCCAAGTCTCTGGGTCAGGTCATCTCCAAGTTCTCAGTGCGAGAGCTGCACATCTCCTTCACGCAGGGTTACTGGAGGACCATGCAGTGGGGGCAGCCCTTTCAGCCATCCCCTCCTGGGGCTGAACTCTGGGTGTGGTTTCAGGACTCTGTGACAGAGTAAGTACTGTACGGCCCTCTGGTGGCTGCAGAGCATCAGAGCTGAAATAAAGGTTCTGTTGTGGATTTCTAAGAAAAAGTTTATCTTTAAACAAGCACTGTTTTCCCCTGTTGTTGGCATTACTGGCCAGACATGGATGACTTTGACATCACACGGTTCTGCCAGAAAGTTTAAACTTTCTATAAGTGGCATCAGTCCTGCAGGAATATCAAAGGCTATTTAGACACATCATTTTGCATCTTCATACAAAGACAAATTGGCTTGCTTGCAGGGTGCAAAATTAAGGTTTTTGTCCATGGGCAAAATGACTAGTGAACATTCAAATTTTACCAGCCAATCAATGGATTGCCATTGTTTTTTGGCTCCTGAGCGAAGCAAATTTACCATTCCGCCAGTACTAATTTTGGACCCTACTCACTTGAATTTCTTTTTTAAGCTCAGGCTACTGGCTCAGACTGAAAACAAGTAAGGCTGACAAAAGTCATGGAACTGTAAATGTAGGAATGGAAAACGTGCCACAGCAAAAAAGCAGAGAACCATGAGAATCCCAGTGAATTCCTTTAACACGGAGAAGAACACAAGACAACACAAGGTTATGTGTTTGGCAGGTAAATCAGACTCCTCTATTAACCAGTAAATTTTACTGTCCAAATAAATTATTGGCCAGAGAAACAGTCACGCATAGTGTTGAATTTTGGAAATCGTGATTATGTTTGGAACAGAGAAATGTTAGTTAACTGGTCTGTTTGCATGAATCAGTTAGTGAAATAGGGTAAGATGCTGGATGTATAAAAATACATATAAACCCAAGTTAACTCTCTAAACATAGATTGCAGGAACCCAAAGAAACTAATGAAGATGAAGGTTTATATTTACAGTAGAAAGGCTATGTAACAGGAATAAAGCTGAGATAAAAAGACAGCTTGAATTTTCACTTACATTATTTTGAAGGAGACGAATTAGACTTTTTCAAGAGATGTGCCAAAGTGACTGAGAAATATTGTAAAACAGTGAAGAATTTCTCTGTTTTAATCATAAGAATATTGAAAAGCTTTCAAAGCTATATTCTAGTTTCAATATAAATTATAGCTGCTGCGCAGCAATGGTCGGGGCCGGGCAATTTTAGGCAAAATTAGGCAATTCTGAGCAACAAGCAGAGTGTAGGAAGATGAAAAAAAGGTGGCATTCTAATGTGCATTTTACATCAGTTGAGGCTTGAACTCACAATTTCTGGCACAAGAGACTCTGCATATGGACTGATAGCTAAGCCAAATAAACAGGGAAAAGAGACAAGGGATAACAGGGAAAAGTGTTGATAAAGAGTATTTGTCTCTCCGCAAAACTCCCTGAATCATAATTATTTAAATCTTAGTAGTCTCTAATCCACATAGCATGATACCTGAACATAAGGCTTTCACATTTGAAAGTCCATCCTGCCTTAGCTGAGGCTCGAACTCACGACTTCTGACACTGAAGTCCGTCTTTTATCTCACTGAGCTAATCGGCAAGTGGCAGTTCATGTGTGGCTTCACAAATTGACTAAGCCAAGGATCAGGGTGCCAGACAGCAGCCATCCATGCCATGGAAAAGCAAATTTCAAAGTGAAAGCTCCAAGTCTGTAGCACATATGGTTGATTTGTTATGAATTTTTGAAATTTAGAGGCTTGCTGTAGCGCCACCATCAGGACACTGTCTTGTGTTTCCAGTTGAGGACATCTGGCATGGGACTGGACCTTTGTGAAAAGTTTGGGTAGATTTCTCGTATGGAAATGTTGCACAAGCTGAGGCTTGAACTCACAACCTTCAACACCAAGAACCATCCTCTATCTCACTCGCTAATTGGCAAATGGAAACACAATTTGTAGCTTCACAAATTGACTAAGTCAGTCACCTGTGTGCAAGACAGCAGCTGTTAGCATGTAAAGGCAGATTTCAAATGGCTGTCAAAAATTCAGTTATTGAGACAAAAATCCCAAAATACACAAATTGCATCTAGACAGCATGGAGATGTTGGTCATTAGTTTTTAACAATGATTTATTGGCTCCAAAAGTGAAAAACTGATGTTTAAAAATGCCATTTTTGCATTGACTTCAATTGTTCGCATGAGAGTGAAATTCAAAATGCTGTAAAAAAATTCAGTTTTTGAGATAAAATTCTGATATTTTCCAAACATCATCAACCATGACTCCAAAATTGTTTCATTTTTTTTCATGAACATTGAAAATGTATTTAGCAAGAATTTGCAAGTATATGTTTATAATACCGTTTACAGTCAAACATTTTGATGCACTGTAGGCTCAATTTTTGATAAATCAAAAATCTGTGTGGATCGTTTGTGTAGGACAGTCTGAAGATGCTCTGTAGCAAGTTTGGTGCCAATTGAGCAAAAATTGTGGGAGGAGATAGGTATAATAAGTTTTACAGTTTTTGAAAAAAACAGAGTGATGGACTTCATAATTTGCAATAGGTTTAAATGTACAAAAGTTTCTTCAGTATTGGGGCTACATTAAATGTAAATCTGTAGCACATATGGTTGATTTGTTATGAATTTTCAAAATTTTGAACTTTAGAGGCTTGCTGTAGCGCCACCATCAGGACTATTGGCCTGTTTTTGCAGCTGAGGCAATCTGACATGGGACTGGACCTTTGTGCAAAGTTTGGTCATTTTTCGTGCATGGGAAGTAGGATTTCCTCGGAAGAAGAAGAAAGAAAGAAGAACATGCAGGATTACAATAGGGTCCTGGCAGCTTAGGCTGCCCGGCCCCTAATTATACACATAATAGAAATATACTATTCTGTCAAATTCCAGAATGAAAAACCCACAGAAATACATTTTCAATACAATTTTATTTATATTTTCCTGTCTTCTAAAAGCGCTTAACTGCTTGTGTGTAATTTTCCTACATTTTTTCATATATTCTGCCATTTTTCTGCCCTTTTTAGTGTGGATGGCACATGGAAGGAGCTGACCAATGTTTTGTCGGGGATCTTCTGCGCTTCATTAAACTTCATTGACTCCACCAACACAGTTCAGCCAAGCGCATCCTTCAAACCGCTGGGTATAGGCAATGGTACAGAGAGGCTTCTTCCTTCTCCCTTTGCATTTTGTTAAGTTCTCTACTGATGAGCTTTTATAAATTCGGTAAAAGATGCATGGCATTACATAAAGACTGATTTTGTTTTCTGTGTTGAACTTGAAGTGACGGACCACCGCTTCCTTCGCTACGCCACCCTCCCACGAGAGATCGTTTGCACTGAGAATTTGACGCCCTGGAAGAAACTCTTGCCATGTGGATCCAAGGTGAGTGTCTATGTGTGTGTGTCTTTTATTTACGTCGTTCTAAAAAAAACACACATGTATGTTTCACACACTGACGTCAATGATCTTATATCTCAAACACCTCATATTAGGCAGAAATGCTCAAGATCAGATTTTCAAAGTCACTTTTGGTGCTTAAATGTCAGTGACTGCATCTAACTCAGTTTCTTCTTCTGATGTGCTTACAGGCTGGTCTCGCTGTCCTGTTGAAGTCAGAGAAACTCTTCCACAGCAGTTTTCATTCCCAGGCAGTGCACATCAGACCCGTGTGTCAGGACTGGGAGTGCAAAACCACAGCCTGGGAGCTGAGACAGACGCTGAATGTGGTCTTTGACCTGCACACCTCTGCACAGGGCAAACGAGGTGAACAAAAAGCACATCCTTCCTGCATTCACCCCACATTTAAGTTTGGAGTGTCAGAGTTTTCTTGTGTTGTAGTAGAAAAAAAAAACGTCTCACTGACCTTAGTTAACCTAAGCTGTTTGTTCCTTCAGAGTGGTCTCTGTTTAAGATGTTCTCTCGGACCCTGACAGAAGCTTGTCCTCTGGCCTCCTCCAGTAAAATCTACATCGACATCACAGACAACCCACAGGTTTGAGTCCCTCATGATATGCCATCATGCACTCTGAATGCCTTCATATAAACTTCACAGAAAGCAAACAAGGAAAAGTTTTTACTGTCAAAGCTGTATCAAGGTGGAGATATTTAAAGGTTCCCTATGGAGTTTTTGACCTCCAGTAGCGCTATGAAGATGTTTATTTATGAGAGGAGGGTTCCTGTTTTGTTGATCTCATGCATGAACACGAGGGATGCTGCAATGCACCAACAAAGCAGTGAAGAAGAAGACTGCTAGCAAGTAAACAATGCGGTACTTAAAATACTGAAATTAGAATGTATTTACTGTAAAAAATCATAAAATGAGCACGAAATGTTATCAGAGATCAGGGAAACTTGCCAAGTTGAATTACGGGCTCCTCTGACATCAAGAAATTTTCTATTCCGGGATAGAAGAACTGATTTTTTCCCCATTTCACGTTTATTAGAGTTCAAATTAATGTTGAATGTTTGCTCAATGAGTTAAAGTCTGTTTGAGTCATAAAAAAAATCATTAGTAATAGGAGTAGATGTTTATAACGGTTAAATTGAACACCATGTAAATGGAGTCTAACAGGCAGTGACGAGCAGCCACTTAATTCAAAGTCCAGAGTGTGTATTTTCAGAGGAGTAGGCTTTTGTTTTCACGAGGCCTTCATGAGGAACAGGCCTAGCTTTATTTTGACAAATATAAACAGCTGATCAACTTACAGTGTAGGACTCTGCGTCACTTGTTATTGTCAATTTGCGATGTTGTGTACGACCTGCACTTTTGCAGTGCTCCCAGCTTCACTGAGACTGGGCAGGAGGGGGCGAGAGGAAACATCTTGCCTCAACCATAGATGATATATATTAAATAGGACTTTAAACTATTTTATATAACGTCTGTGGCTCCAACAAACTGTGCTTATTTTTGTACATGTGCTTGCTACATATTGCTCCTTTAAAAAGAGAATATATCTTTGTTGTGCAACAGGGTGGCAATTTGTTTTTGGCTCAACAAACACAAAAAACAGCAGCAGTTAGCAGAACAAGCACATGGTCACATGACACATCAAATATTAACAATCAAACATTAAACTCAGTTCATGTTATGTCTGTGGCTTAGACCTCATCATCACTTTGGAGAGTTAAGAATATTGATACCATTTGGGACAAAGGACCTCTTTAATACAGTTTTGGTTGCTGGAGTGACTCTTTAGCGCCTCCTGGAGCTTAAAGGCTGAAGAGAGTTTGGGAGCTGTCTACCAAGATGCTCCTCGCCCTCTTCCTTGTCCTTTCTGCTAAAAATTTGAGGCAAGGGCTTTTGGGGTTTGCCAATTATTTTGCTTACCATTGACACAATCCCAGAGAGTTAATTCATTAGTGTAGAATTTAGGTGACCATTTCAGGCAGGAAAGTGAAAAGCTAAAACACTCTGCAGTATTTTTGTTCACAAATTCCAAACTCTGCTGACTAACACCAAGGCCACTGAGTTTTCTAAGGACTTAAAGTAGCTGGGGGCATTTACTTTATCTCCTTAGAAAACTCATTGGTGCTCTAGCCATTGGTACACTCATGGCACTTTTTCAAGTTAAATTAAAATGCATAAGATTAACAGATTTGACAGGAAGCCTATTTATGGGGATCTGCAACATTAATGAGTAAGATAGATTCTTAATTGTCCTTTTCCAAGGAAAGTTGTTGCCACAGCCTGTACAGAGCCTCCCATAAATACATCATAATCCAGTAACACTATCATTGATAAATGGTAAATTGATAGTTAATTCAACTGTAGTTAATTATGTATAGCATTATTTCAGTAATGCTATAATTTGTTCTGGTATCATTAGTTTGTGCAATATAAAGTTACCAGTTTATAAATTATATATTGTATAACTGCTGAAAAGAGAAAATCATAACTCTGTAAGCACATAAGTCTATTAACACTATTTCAATGGCTATTATAAAGTTGCAGTGGATGATTATAATACCTTGTGGACTTATTTATGTTACATGCACATGCAAAACCCTCAGTATCATAGTTTAAAGCGCAGGGTCACTGACCAAGCTGCCATATATGGTTATTGTAGAGTTTCAAATGTTTATAAAAATAAATGGTTTATAAAGAACATAGAAAAATTGAGTGTTTGTTAACATTAAAAAACTACTGACAAAAACTTAAGTTTAATTAACTATCAATTTACCATTTATTACTGATGGTTATTATAAAGTGTTACCTATAAGCTTCAACGTAAAAGACATCAGGTGCGTGAATATTTGCACACACACATACCTATACACATGACACCTTCACACTTGACCGTCAGAGGGGACAAAACTTCTGCTGTCCTGCCCATTTTCAGGCCAGTTAAGAGAAATCTAATGTCATTTTGCAGGGGGAGCAGTTTGAGATGAGCCCGGCCACTCCCCTGCTGAGCCAGGCAGTGGTGCTGGGGGACAGACGAACCTTCTCCGTCTACGATCTGACCCAACAAATCACGTTTGGCACTGTGCGCTCCCTCAACCTGCTGATCCGCTGGAAATCCAGTGAGGGTAAGTGAGAACAGCAGAACTGGACTCACATAGCGTGGTGTAGTCTTAACAATTAAATGCAAACTATGAAGGAGTTAACAAAAATGTATCAGCTGCGTCTGTTCTGCCCCTTGACAGTATTCAATAATGTTTCAGTTTTTTGATCAATGAATCTGCAGTCTGTTCCTTTGCAACCTGCTGTGTTTTTGGGACAAAAACTCAACTAGCAGCATCTGAAGTCGCTTTCAGACTGCAACATGTGTGACCATTTTTAGGAAACATTTTTTCAAGGCAAAAAAGCACACAAGAAAACACTAGACCGTTGTGTTTTGTACCAAAGCCACACTGTTCCTGTTTGTTCCTGTTACATAATCCCCTGGTAATTTGTCAAACATTAGGGTGACACTTATTCAGTAACAGATGTTTTTAACAAAGACAAGAGGGGAAACAGACGGGAGACCGGATTTGCAAACAAAGCACAGTCATACATCTTATTCCCCAACGTTTAAATTTAAACAGTAGTTGCAATGCTCCGCACAAGGTCGACTATTTAACCTCCTTGTACAACCTGCAGGTGACATGCTGCGTCCCCTGCTCCATGCTGAGCGTTACGTGGCTGGTTACGGGCTGCAGACAGGAGAGATTCACACGCTGATGTACAACAACCACCCCTACAGATCTTTCCCCGTGCTGCTGCTGGACTCGGTGCCTTGGTATCTTCGTCTCTACATCCATACCCTCACCGTCACCAGCAAGGGAAAGGACAACAAGCCCAGTGAGTCACTTTAGAAAGCAGACAGGGATGCCTGTGCATACAAAATTACAACCAGAGTCTGAAATGGACAAGTACACATGTGCCAAATCCTGGAACAATTTTTTCTACAACTGACAACAATGAATAGAACAGGGTTTTCTAAGCAGTATGGAAAAGTGCCTTGTAACTGCACCACATGCAGACATGTGTGACAAAATCAGTGTGAATGCTGCAATGTCTTTGAATTGCATACATACAGTTGTGATCAGAAGTTTACATACACTTGGAAAGAGCATGTATATCATTTTAAGTTTTGAGTTTCCGATGATTTCTGTAACTCTTAGTTTTCTATGATGGAATGATTGAAACGTGTCTTTGTCACAAAAAAAAAAACAATCACTCATTCTGGTTCTTTCACAAATTTATTACAGGTCTTCTGAAAATATGACACAATCTGCTAGGTCAAAAATATACATATAGCACTGCTATTGTTTGGTCACATGTCCCTTGGCCATTTTCACCTCAATCAGGTACTTGTGGTAGCCATCCACAAGCTTCTGATTGTCTCTTTGACCACTCCTCTTGACAGAATTGGTGCAGTTCAACTAAATTTGCTGGCTTTCTGGCATGGACTTGTTTCTTCAGCACAGTCCACAGGTTCTCGATGGGTTTAAGTCAAGACTTTGGGAAGGCCTGTCTAAAACCTTAATTCTAGCCTGGGTCATTCTCTCATTGGAACGCCCAACTGCGTCAAAGACCCAACCGATGATTTTAGGCTTTCCTGAAGAATTTAGAGGTAATCATCCTCTTCATTATTCCATTTACCTTTTGTAAAACGCCAGTTCCAGTGGTAACGAAACAGCCCCGGAGCATAATACTACTACCACCTCCATGCTCGACTGTAGGTATGGCGTTCTTTGGGCTTAAAGGCCTCACCTTCTCTCCTCCAAACATTTCTGGTCACTGTGGCCAAGTAGTTTGATGTTTGTTACATCTGACCACAGAAGTTTCTTTCAGAAGGCCTTTTCTTTGTCCATGTGATCAGCTGCTAATTTCAGTCGAGCCTTAAGGTGGATCATCTGTAGGTGATCATAATCACTCACAAGAAGTTAAGAGGCCATGGCGCTAAGACAATTTGATTAACACAACTTTCTACATCACCAAAACTGATAATTCAAGCTGCTGTATGTATAAATTTTGACCCAGCAGATTTTGTCATATTGTCATAAAAAACTGTAAGAAATTTATGAAAGAGCCGAAATGCATGATTGTTTTTTTTTATTGCAACAAAGACACGTGTGTCAATCATTCCATCACAGAAAATTAAGAGTTATAGGAATCATTGGAAACTCAAAACTGCCATGATATACATGCTCTTTACGTGCTCCTTAAGTCTATGTAAACCTTGACCACAACTGTACATGGCATCAAAAATAAACAAATATTATCCTTGTCTGAATATTTCTGAGTTATGCAGTGATGAAAATATCAGAAAATCTTTTCTGGGTAAGGTAAACTTACTTATATGGCTGCATTCGTCACTGTTTCCATGGACACAGTGAATAAACAACTGCACTAATGCTGTGAAAATGAAATTATTTAACATTTTTCAACTAATTTTCGTTCTTCTTCGTTCTTATTCATTACTGTAACTAAAAATATGGGGAGAACAATATTATAGCATTATTTATTCAATATAATAAAGGAACATAATATGAGTATAGGTACCACCAGTTAGTGAAATTCCTCTTTGGGCGGAGATATTTGACAGTGGTACATTGTCCAACTTTTCTGCGTAGGAGTGTGGACTTAATGTCCACAGTGTAGATGCAAGTTTGCAGAGGGCTGGCTTGACAATCCCAAATTCAAAGCCTTGTTGGCTAAGGATTCCAGATGGGAAATGAAGTTTGAAAGTCTGAAAAATCTACAGAGAAATCTGGAAATTTTAGTCTGGAAAACGTGTTGGAACCTTCATAAAGCCACTTATAACTGGTTACTTTTTGAGATTATATAAATCAGATCGGCCCTGTACAAAAAGAAAAAGAAATAGTGAAATAAGACAATAAAACATTTCATTTTCTAAGTTAGTTTGCATAGATCACACAGACCCAGCAATGGCTGTTTCTGCCCAAGATTTTAACATTTTAACTGCAACTAAACAGTCAACAATTTCATGATAAGTAATTGTCTTGCAATTATCTTAACTGGTGGCAAATGCTGCTTTAAAGAGAAGAGGCTGATTCATAGTTTGTCCATTTCTAATCTTGTGGAAAGTGTTTCTCCTGTGGAAGTGCTACGTGTACCTGTGAAAATGTCATTTTTAAGAAAGAATAATAATGCACTACTATTGTACTTCCACTTCCAGATCATACAATTGTAAAGCTTTTTATGTATTGCTGTAAATTTCCAGTTTCCCTACAAGATTCATTGTTTTTATGTAATTCCATGCAGGTGCTTCTTTTCACCAGGGGGAGGAGAACATGAGTCATATTTGGTGTCATTAAGCTGTAGAAGATGTTTTTGTTGGTCCACCTGTCTATCTTGGTGCTTGGTTTCTGCAACATTATATGCAGATTTTATGATATAAGTAGTATTTATGTAGTATTGTCTCATTTTATCATATGTTTATACAACTTCTGAGCTTCAGAGTAAACTACAAAGGGTTATGGTTAAACATTAAAACAGTTCATCAGTGGTCACTCATGTTCATCTTCCTCTGTCAGGCTACATCCACTACCAGCCGTCTAAGGATCGTGTGAGGCCCCACCTGTTGGAGATGCTCGTCCAGCTTCCTCCCAACTCCGTCACCGAGGTCACAGTGCAGTTTGAGAGGGCTCTGCTCAAGTGGACAGAATACACCCCTGATCCAAACCATGGCTTCTATGTTGGGTATGCATGTAGAGTTATTGAAAAAAAGCGGATGCACACATGTTGCTTCTCATGTCCCTTCAAAATTTACAGCTTTTGTATGATTTTTGAGGGGTATATGACTTTAAAATCTGTGAAAGGTTTTGTTTTGGATTTGGATTTTTCATTTCTTTATGACTTTCAAAATAACTAAAATGCGTTTCTTCAACATTTAGATCCTCAGTTATCAGCTCTCTTGTACCAAGCATTGTCGCCATGGATACAAACAGCACTCGGGAACGCCCACTTTTCAGCAGCTTGTAAGTGTAGAGTTGTTTCTTTTCTGAGGAAATTGCCTGTTGCTGCTAATCGTTCATGCCTTGTTTAAAAAGTCAAATCACATTTCCCATCTCCCTTCAGTTTTCCCTGTAAAGAGGAGTCCAGCTACTTTGTGCGCGTCTACACGGAGCCTCTGCTGGTCAACCTGCCCACTCCAGACTTCAGCATGCCTTATAATGTCATCTGCCTGACCTGCACTGTGGTGGCTGTGGGCTACGGTTCCCTCTACAACCTACTGACCCGCAGCTTCCAGATAGAGGAGCCCAGTCCAGGACTGGCCAAGCGGATAGCCAACATCATCCGCAAGATGAGGGGTGTGCCACCACTCTGAGGCTGGACACGCTGCCAACTGGCTCTACTTTTAGAAATGGAAGTTTTCCTTTTGTTGAAACTGCTGGTCAACATGTGATATTCAGGGAAGAACTGAGTCAAACACTGGTATGAATGTTTTTACAACTTGAAGGTTCTGGTTTGTATTCAGGATCATTTCCTGCTTGGCGAAGGACAATGCAAGAAAATGAAGACATTTGTCTACTTGGATGGAAAGTCAGAGCTTTGTTATTGTTTAACAAGCAGAGGGAACCAAAGCTGTGCAGTGTGCTGTGATGGTAACTGCATCACAGTGTTTTTGGTTTGACTGTTTTTCTTTTGTGGATGTTTGAAGCCATAACTCCAACACATTATAATATAGCCACAATGTCTCTGGTATTTTGTTGCTGTGAGGAAACTGGTTAAATTTCCACAAATATGAGGCTGATGGCCTCAGAGCTTGGATGGAAAAAGGATGATAACCTTTGTTCTCATACTGCATTCCTGACCTGCTGATTATCTGTCTGCCTGGAAAGATAAACTAACTCATTCAGAATGTCATGAATCCTCAAACCTCAGTTATGGCAGGATTTTAAATAACTTAAAAATACCGGCTTTCCCACATCCAACCACAAATTTACACTCTATCAAAGTCTAACTGTAGAATATCCAGAAGCATGCCCTTTTTAACTTAATAATTCCTGATTCTTTTGTATTATCTAAAACATGTTTTATAGTAGTTTTAATATATGAAAAAGAAATACATGCCCACAAAAGTCCTAAAAAGTTCCCAAAACAATTGTTTTTTAAAATTTCTTTGTAGGTCAGACATAAGCATGAGCAAGATCACGTCTGGAATGACTAGTTCTACATAAAACAAACGTCTTTCTAACCAAACGTTTATTTTGCACATATTGGTTGCCGAATGCATGCTTGAATGTTAATTGCGATTGTCTGCTGAGCTCTTCAAAATTAATTGCCTTCAGTCTGTCGGGTTCTCAACTTATTCATCATTTAAATGCAGTTTCAGTGTGTCTTATAACAAACATAAGTCTGTCATTATTGAAATTAGGGCTGCCATTAACGATTATTTTCATTATCGATTAATCTTTCAGTCATTTTCATGAGTAATCGCGAAGTTGTTTGGTCCATAAAATGTCAGAAAATGGTGAAAAATGTTCTCCAAAAGCCAAGGTGATGTCCTTAAATGTCCTGTTTCGTCCACAACACAAAGACATTCAGTTAAGAGGGCGAAAGAAACCAGAGAATATTTATATTTGAGACGCTAAAATCAGAAACTTTTTATATTTTGCCTTAAAAAAATACTCAAAAGATTGACTCTCAAAATAGTTGGCAATCAGTTTAATAGTAGACAACTCATCAATTTTTCGGCTAATTGTTGCAGCTGTAATTGAAACGACCTTCTCATACCATGAAATACTACCATGCAAGAGCAACACTATCCTCTGTTATGCTTGTCTGTCTAGAGGCCCATTCTGTATCCCTCTCTGTGAAAAAGTGTGCAGAATGTGAATGTCTGAAGCCATTATGTGTGTGTGAGTGTCTGTGACAACTTACAATGTTCCTTATTGCCTTTTCAATAAACTGATAAACATCTTCTTGTCATTTTATTCAAATTACTCACTGTGTAAGGAGGTCCACCGCTCTAAACTGAACCAGAGCTGTGTTAGTTCCCACCGAGTGCCCACATTTTTGTGTAAACAAACTTGGCCCCACTTCTGGCAGACTCTGGGAGAACAAACACAGACGTCTCTGTATTTGGCCGGTCAGCGATTCTCACCCCTGCACGTTTGGCAACAACATGGAACAAAAACAAAGGGAAAAAGAGCAGCATTCCACATATGATGTTCATATCTAGTGGCAAACTATGTTATCTCTGCAAGCAAGCCGACCTACACGCCAGAGAACAGAGCTGTGCTGGCTCAGCCCCTCAGTCTGTTTCAATGATAAGTGGCTTGTCACAACTCACACTGACATATGTTTGTGATTATCCTGATTCGTACAGTTTTAGTCACGGTGTCACTTTTGTAAATTATAAAATTAAATGTGTCTGTTTTATATAAAAAGCACTTAAAGATAAGTGAGGTTGTGGTGCAGCAGTGTAGAAATCTTGGGGCAGCAGACGTTCTTGGCCACCTCTTTAAATAGTCTCGTTCTCTGCCAGTAAGCACTTTCCATTCTTGGCATATTTCGTCATTTGTTTTTTTCAGCCAAGCTCTCGCCTAAAAAGCTCGTAAAAGAGACCCGAGAAACTGGAGACCTATAACCAGTAAGGTGATAAATACATAACACTTTTCTAGTTTCATGAAACATGTTTATTGGTTGTAATACAAAGAAATGCAAATTGTTCCATACACTCAAACTCTACAAGAAACAGATACATAAGTACAGTACATTTTTCATCCATCAGAATATACTAGATTATACAGTATCACTACTCGTACATAGGGACGGATCTAGAGAAATATTCATAGGGTGACATAAAGAGACTTTAAGGGGTGGCAAAATATATATATGTATGTTAATTTAATTGCACACAGTCACATAAATCAGTATTTGCTTGGAAAAGCAAAATTAAGATACAGTATTTTACTTCAAAAATATTACATCATCATAGCACATGAGTAAAGATTGAACAGAAAATTCCAAAGGTGGCATTAGATCTCAACAAATTGTTTTATTTCCAAATCTTCGAACATTTTTCCAAACACATGTCATTTTATTGAACATGACTTAACTTAAAATGTGTCCAGAACAGATTGTTAAATTATATGCAAGAGAATGCACGTGTCATCTCTGGCTGCATTCACTTGAACTCGGACATCTGAGTTTAAATTTCTGACCAACCCCAAATTTTCATCTACATATTCTGAACTAGAACTGCCCAAAACTGGGGTGGCAGCTGGGGTGGCAAGGCGTCTTTAAAGGGTGGCAGTTGCCTCCCCATGGCACCCCTCTAGATCAGCCCCTTCTTATATTTGATTACTTAAGATGTAAACTCATCAAGTTTAAATACAAACACACTGCAGGTCTTTTGAAGACTAAGAATGGTAGCCTACCAATTATTATTCTTCCGACTGTGTCATAGTAACCTAACAGCACATCATTCTACAGTTCTTGCTCGCAAATGTAGATTATGAAAAAAAAAGTATTCACAAGAAATGTGTGTGTACTTAGAGTACATGCACATAAAATGTCTCCCTAACTATATTAAGGAGAGCAATTTACTTTCCCCTCCAAATAATCAGACTTTGTGCAAACCAGTGCTCAAATGTTGGACCAAAGTGTGCCCCTGTGCTGAGCTGAAAAGGTAAAAGTGAACATGATACAGTTTCTCATTGTTTAATTTTTTTTTGTGTTGCTGAAACCAAACAAGTGCATACATGTAACTGAGCTGCTGGCTGTCCAATCAGCAGGGCTCACTGCAGGCGTGGCCACAGGTTGTCTTACAGCACTTCTGCTCTCCTGGACACTGACCATCATGGTAGCAGTACTCAGCACACATGGGGGTTCCCTGAGGCAGAGCGCAGCGGCCCCGCTTCACTGTGGCACACCAAGACAAAAAAAAGACCGAAGACAAAAAACACACTCAGTTACAAAATACACACACTGATGTGATCACACAAACACTAGTGGAGCCACATATCTAACCTGTGTATGGTGCGATGCACTCATGTCCACATCCATTGTGGCAACACTTCTCATTATTGGGGCAGTCGCTGTCATTAGAGCAAAATTCAGCACACAGTCCTGCACCCCAGCGCCTGCGAGGACACACTCCTGGCTTAGCTGAAGGGACAAGAGACATGAATACATACAAAGGTGGCTAAAAGTAAAATTATAAGCATGTCTTTTGATTGGAAGGGACTTTCTGTTGTCCATCCACAGTCAGTTCAGTCAGTAAGGTGATTTAACCAAAGATTTGACAGCTGCCCATTAAGAGAAAAAAGTTTAACATTGTGGCTCATACTGAAAGCAGGAGGGACACAGACAGCTCCACAGTCAAAGACACAGCATTTGTGGTCTGCAGGACAGTCTTCATCACACACACAGCCCTTATGTGATGGGACAACATTAAGGAGACGTGGGCAGTGGCCTGGTTTTGGGAGAATCGCTGAGAGAAAGAAGCAGTGAAGCAGAAAAGGAGAACTGGGATTACATTAATGAAGGTGTCTGGCTGCCAAATAACTTGGTTGTGGAATGAAACAGACAAGCATGAACTTTCTTCCAGAAGCAAACAGTAAATTGGCAGATTATACATTAGATTAAACACATATCTGAGTAAAACGTACATACCTGTTAAATTGCCAACAGCTTCAGCAGCAAAAACTAAAGCACTGAGTGTTAAAATCAGTGCACAGACTGCAGACCAGTGTTTCTCCATGTTAACTTCTTGCTCACAAGAATGTACTCCTGTTTGGACAAATATCCCAGTACAAAATCTGAGCAGCCCAGTCACAGGATGCTGGGTCCTTGTGCCTGTAGTGTTACATTCCCCTCTCTGCTTCCTGAGCTTTTTGATTGGACGTGACAGCAGACACACTGTTACCAATCAGCAGCCTTTTATGGAGTTTGTTTAGGACTTAATGATGGACAGTGTTTTTTTTTACTTACATGATAATTATTTTATGGTTCTTGAATCTTTGTTGCAAAAACAATCATCTGTATTTCATTGTGACAAAAACAAGACTGTTCTCAAGAATAATTTTGTCAAAGAAAAGGCTCTGGATGACTTAAACCTTCAACATATTCATACTTGCAATGTGATTATTGCAGCAATTCTTTAGGGCTGTGGAGACAGTTTAGGTACAACATAAATGATAACAATGTTTGTGGTCTTAGACAAGTTATGGAAGATAATGATGATGACAGTTTTATGGATGAATCATCACCTGCTATTATTATCTTTGCCAGGCTTAAAGGCTAAAAAAAAAATCAGTCACTATGTATTCAGGTTTAGTTTTTTAGTCCAAAAAACTCTGCTGGAGTTTCACAGGAAAACAGCGTTGCAGACTCTCCCAAATAATTGAATTAATACATAATTTAAGTGACTGGTGGCCAGCAACAACAACAAAAAAGAAAAAACATAAAATGCCTCCATACTAGTTGTTTGGTGTAATCCAAGTCTCCTTAAGCCCCAACATGCCAAGTTGCCTTGAAAGACGTCATTTAATGTTTTTAGCTTGAATCTTCACTGCAGATCCTCGGCTTGGTGCCACATTCACTTGTGTGTGCACATGAACTATGCCTTTAAGCCTGGAGGCGACTGTGTGACATCCAAATGTTCTTTTTGAGTTACCTGACAGAGATCTATGCTCTGCTGAGTGACCACTTCTTGTTGGTCGTGTTTCTGCACTTTACCTTATGCTATTCTTTCAAGGTTATAACTTTGTGCAGTTACATTGAACTTGGCTGCACTTAACCAGCATTTCATATGTTTTAATGTTGTTTCTGTCTGTGTTGCCTTATTTTCTGTGCTGTGGCTTCAGTTGACCATTTTATGCAAAATATCACCTGATCAAACCTTGATTTGAGACTTTACATTATGTCATGCAATTAATTGTTCACTCTGAACAGTATTTGAGAGAAGAGATTGATTGCATTTTTCCTTTCCTAACGCTCCTCCACAACATGATCTCAGTGTTCTCAGTCTGACTCTGTATTGCCATCTATTGGTATAATAAGGAGTTACATGTCAGCTGTTAAAGTCATATTCTCACTCACATAAAAAACACTGTCAATGTTTTGACAATGTCCTTAACAAGGCAACACAGCTGTTTCTAAAAAACACATTGTATGCTCAAATTCACAATGTATTTTAACAACTTACCTGTCTCAAAATTGAGAAATGACAAGTTAAACTGTGGTGATTATTTTCACACCACTTGTCGGAGTATTTTCTTTTTATTTTCTGCCTTAAATGGTTCCTTAAAACTTTGGATGACGCTTGTCAAGACAGTTTTTTAGGGACCAGTCAGGTTAATGCGCAATTAAACTATTGCTCTTTCCAAGTGAAGCCTAATATGCTTACCGTTTTGAAGAGAGGGAGATGATTGCACTCTTATAAAAAGAGCTGTTCTCATAAAATCTGAATTAAAAGGAGCAGAGAGTTTCATAAGCCATTACACCTTCCTTGTGAATCAGCTTTGTGTTGCTGAGTTTCATTCACCATCTTTTCTTTTCCTTCTTACTTTATACATACATCCCTGTGTCTTGTGTCTTCTTCCGTCATGTTCATTTTTGCATCTTTACTCATTTATTTCATCTGTCGTCACAGTCTCTACATGTTGCTTCTGACTCTTCTCTTCTGCCTGGTGTAGACAAAATCTGACTTCTGTCCCAGAGAACATAAAAAACAACACTGTGCCTATTAAAGTGCCTGATAGTGGCACATTAATGAGATAGTCTGCACAATTACATTTGGTTTCTCCATGAGACAGCACGTATTTGATTTCAGATGAGTCTGGCCGGGCACCCTGTGCCGTGAGACCGGAGTGTCTATCTGATTCAGTCCCCTGTTCCTGATAAGGTGCTGCCAACATGCACGTAATCTATTGTGCTGTGTCACAGTGCACCGGCCAGTACAGGACAAACAAACAGACTCATGAAAGGGCAGACCAAAAAGTTTTCATTTCAGTAAAAAAAAAAAAAAAAAAGTTCCAATGAAAACTGTTTACAATGATGACTGTGGATTATTCTGAGTTACAGGAACGTTCTGAGAAGACCTGCTGTAGATTCTTTTAAATGCCGTGGAAAAAACATTCACCTCCGTTGTATTCAGATCTGTTACTGTTACTTCAGTAAAAGTACTAATACCACAAAATATTCCATTAAAATTAAAATCATTAACACATAAGCAGCATTCTGATGTTGTACTGTGTCGAGAAGGAGTTAATTTAAACTACTTTATAAATTTTGGGTGGATGAATCTATATCAGTGCATCACATTCAATAGTGGGAATTAGTGTTCAACTGCATTCATACTTGCATAGTGATTGAAGAAGATAACCACTTTTGCTTTTACTCTTTTTTTTTTCATTTTTGTGTAGTTTACTATTGAAACTAAAACCATTTTAGGCCATTAAATGAAATTAATGGTTTATTTATTTTTATTTTACCATTGCTTTTGAACCATTTTTGACCAGCCCCGCCCCAGTGAAAGCATGCCCAGACGGCCATCACAAACCTGACCTCTGGAGCATGTGCAAAATGTTTTGATTCTAAATTTGTCAAATTAAATGTGAACATATTAGGTGTCAATTAGTCCTTGGTTAACTAAGTAAACCTGGTTGGTGAAATACCTCCACCAGGACTCCAACTTCCAGAGGCCAGATGACTGACTCATGGACACTGCATATAAAATAAAAGCTGAACATGTTCCTTGCACTTTTCCATGAATAGTGTTTTTTTTTTAATTATTATTTATTTGGTTCATATATGACCTGACAATAAACTCAACTGCCAACTTTCTTATATTAAATTTTATTTAATATCACATGCGCATTGTCATTTATTTTGCAAAGTAAATCAAACTACTTTTTCGCTGTAGATTTAGTTTTCTTCTCAGGATGCCACAGTTAAACTATGCTTTCAAAGTGTCTGCTCTAACACTGGTCATATTTCATAAATTGATCACACATTTTGAAGGCAATCCAATCTGTAAGTGACTATGGTTGTTATATAAATGTAGTGGAGTAAAAAGTTTAATATTTCCCTCTAAAATGTACTGTGGTAAGTATCCTGGAAGAATGACTCCTGCCCCATCCCATTCCTGTGAACCCACAGTCCACACACCTCATGCACTCATCAGATGGCTGCAACCAGCCACAGAGCAGACAGGAAAGAACAGAAAAAATAAAATAAAATAAAAAAGACAACAGAATGATTAGCATCATCTTCAAAATGAAGAAAATTGTGTTTATTCATAGAAGAACTACATATGTACAAATTGTTATTATGATTCCCAAACCCAACCGATCCCTTTGATTTTTTCCTGTCTCATCCCAGTCAAGTGATAAACAGTAAAATAGGCTAATTTGCACCTTTGCCGAACTGTAGTAGTTGGATAAAAGGAACTTAGATACATTCTAAACCTGCAGAAATCACAATGACACAGTAATTATGTGGTTTGTTTGGAACTCAAACTACAACAGCCCAGCTGTACTCACACACTTTATTCATATTGTCTGTGTAGATTAGTATGAGAACAGAAAAGTCCTCTTATCAGGGTGCAGTACCGTTCATCACCTCTGGGTGGGGCTCTCACCTCGAAGATCTCAGTAGCCTGGGCCTGTTTTATAATCCTCCACCAATCTGAACATTATTACTGAAGTCAAATAAGTTCTATAATGAAACATGATTACAGCTGCGCAGATATCACCTCCTCACAATAGACACGTCTCAGTATTTGTGTGATCATGTATCTTTAAAGTGAAATGATAAAATCTGATAATGTCTTATATTTCTTGGGGTCAAAATCTGATCCTTTTGGTGAAATCTATCTTTCTGAGTGTCTCTCAGATGTTGCAATGTAGTGTAACTATGTAAATGTATTCTGTCTGGCTTTGATTTGATTGACAGCTATCCCCCAAACTCTCAAACAGGGAGAATCCAGAGGGTTATTATACGGGGTGCAGTGAGCAGAGAGGAGTAATTTTACCCCCAGGAACGGAAAGGCCATGCAATTTACATGTCCAACTGCATTGCTTATGGTCAGCTCAGTAGCCAATGGGATCGTAGCTGTGAGCTTTTTATGATCTAATATCTGTTACTTTCACACACTATCTGACATATCTGACACTTGCATGGGTGTCTTTTCAAATACGTGTCAGCTCAGAGCACATGTATACATAAACAATGTTACTGTATTTTCATATTTTGCTGTTTTATAATAATAGTATATTTTATGTTGCATTCTCACTGCACCAAACCTTATAGAAACACCTTGCTCCTGCTCCCTCCCCTCCCTTTCCATTTTCCCATTTTCCATTTTTTTTTTTCTTTTTTTCCTCTTGTCCTTGGGAATTCAATCATGGAATAATGTTGCTGGAAACCTTTCCTCTATGTATTCATGTAACAAGGCTGGGCTACTGGGTGTTATTGTATGTCCTTGAAATGATGTAGATGCTATCAGTTTCACTGCTAGCTGTGAATGTTGAACATGTGAATGAGGTGGGAGGGAAAAAAAACGATGGTTCAGTATGACTGTAAGTGAAAGTTAGAGCACAAGTAGTGACGACTAGAGTTGTGGGAAAATGTTGAGAGTTTTAAAATAAGGCAATCTGCCCGTTTTTATGGCCTCCTTGTGCCTTTTCTATTGTCGCAGGAGACAGGCTCGTAGATGGAAGATGGAGATGAACAATAGCAAACTGATATGCTTGCATAATGGAAGCAAGGAAAGGGAAAATATGGCTGACATGAAGTAAAATGAAGATGTGTCAGCAAGTATTAATAGTTGACTGCAGTTTTTTAAGCATGACTGGCTCTCTAAAATTCAATATCTACCTCGTGTGACATCTTAAAGATATCAGCAAATATTAAAGTAAATTACTATTTTGAGGTCATTCAAAAACAGTTAAACACATATTTAAGAGATATTAAATTAATAGAAAACACCTATTTCCAAAAACAACACTGTAAAAAGTGTATTTCAGCAGTAGTTGAAGTAATGTAATGTTCTGAATGAGTTTCATTCAGTTTTCTGCTTTGTTATGGCAGTCAGCTTTTGTGGATTATAACAACTTGAAATGACACCCTGTTCTCTGAATGTTCTATTCTTATTTCAGTAGAAGCAGGTCGGTTAAGTTTCTCTTAGTTCGGTGCGTCTGATGTCATGGCCTCTACTTCTCTTCCAGATTTCCTCACTGCAGTTGAGTCGCCATTTTCTCTCTTTTTCTCAAGACAAAATTATATTTTGTGATCAAATAATGTATTATGTCAGACATAAAATGGTCCACCTGAATTGGTTAAACTGTGTTTAGGAAGTTTTGGTAAACTCACTGAATCAAGTCAGACTAATGTTTAGTCATGCTGATGTTAGCAAATATATTAATTATATTTAACAAACTAAAATAACACAATAAGGTTAGGCTGCAATAACAAAGACTACTTTTCCTGAAACCATTATGTTGTTTAAGAGCAGTATTTAGTTTTGGGTCAAGCAAATAATTTAAATTGGAAAAACTTTTAAGTAACTTATAATTTGAACTTGATTGTAACTGTAACTAACTAAACTGTAACTTTTAAGTTGAGTTGAAGCTGAGCAGCCAGAGGACATCACAGGGAAAACCAGAAACGTGATCAAGTTTCACTCAAATCAGTGAATAAAGTCATTACATTGTGGTTTTGTACAAGTTATAAAATTCTGTTTTTGTACAGTAATGTTAACCAGTGAGGCCTGAGATATTTTCTTTCCTGGGATGGAGAAATCAACGTCGTTAATCAAATCGTACCGAACAGACGTCTTTGACATCAAACCTTTCATAGACCCACACAAGGAAGTGGCTGCTATTCACACATTAATCAGAAAGATGCTAATCAAAAAGATGAAACGATAGATACAAGACTATAAGATGGTAATAAACTGACATGGGCTACTGAACCTAAGATGGGATGGTTATCTTCTTTGGTGAGAGCCTTTAAAGGTGATAAGGAAAAATATTTGCACTTCCATATTCACTTTGCTGACATGCATGAAATATCTGATAGCAGTGTTGCTGTTGCTACTCTGAGTATGAAGAGTAACAAAGCACGCTTCATTTCATGAACAGTCAGACATGGTGGCTGAGAGGCCTAAACAGAGGATGTTTATTCAGGTGACTGGGGTTTGAGTCCCAAGCATGTTGATTTTCTCTTCTGTCTTTCAACTGAGAAATTTGGATGTAGTTACTCAGTGAAGCTCCAAAGTGACGATAGGTTATTATTTGCACTTTGTAGGAGATGAAAAATGTCACAATTACAAATCTCGGTGAAATGTGGGTTAAATGTGAATGCTTAGTTAACGCTGGTAAACATGAACTGCTTCTACCAGGGACAGAATGAAAATCACATTTAAGCTTTTTCAGTGTGAAACACACATTTATGGGATCAGGATTATTCTAATTTCTTCAGATAATGTTTCTTCTGATCCTACTGCACTTTGCACAGTCTGAAAGGCTATCGCACAAATCAGGTCAGATCAGCCTCCTCTTTCACTAACAGCCTCATTTATCCTATCATACAAAACTGGCCTATTTGTCCTGTCCTCCTCACACATATTGCACATAAAAATTGTAATAATTACTAAAAAGCACTTTTTTGCCACATTTTAACAATGAACAATAAACTTGTTGAGCATGACTTTTAGACCGTTCTTCTTAGGCTTTAACGTCAAAAACATCTGTTCGCTATGACTGCATAAACAAAAACTGGCTCTCATTAAATACTCAAACCTGAATTCACCATCCTGGGAAAAAAATGGCATGAGGCCCAGTTCCCAGCCCATTGTATGCTCCGTGTGGCTAACATTCACCAGCTGCTGAAGCAGTCCACTGTAAAATGCCCGGCACACAATCTACTGTTGCACATACTGCATCCCAAAAATGAATAAATTCTAGGCAGTATGCCCATAACCACAGTATTTTGGTGAGGCAGAACAAGGTCTGAGGTGGCAAACATGTTAGAAGACACACCAACATACCATATTAAAGCTAGCTGTCTAACTATTGAATCAGATTTGGTGCTCTAAAAGGGTTAAAAAGGCATTTTTTAAAATTTAATCTTGATGCCATCTTTTTGAAAAATTTACTCAATTTGTGACTGAAGCAGTTTTTTAAAAATTGGTCCAACACTTCTCTTTTTTCAGTGAAATTATAGTATAGTACAGACATCTTTCAGGCCAAAGTCATATGACAAACATGATAAATGGGCATAATTCCCCACCTCATGCTCATATTGTTTCCAGGCTGACCCAAAACATGTCTCAACACCACCTCTTGACCTCATGGCCCCTCTCCTCCTGGACTCCCATAGTCAATCATGTATTACATTGTGCATTAACCTGCCATTGACCTCTGTATGCTAAACCCAATTGCCATATTATCTCCACCGTAATGTTCTACTCTTAGTTATCTTCCTGGGACTGAATCAGATTTTGTGTCCCACTTTACCCTCAGGCATAAAAAAAATGCCTCAAATGACTGCTAGGCCCCATGGAGGGATGTGAGTGTGGGTGGGGGTGGGGTTGTCTCATCTAAATCACCAAAAATGGGATCTGAGATAGAAGGTGCATCAGGAAAGAGGGCAGACTAGGACTTTTTTTTCTGGAAATGAAAGTTTCAGGTTGTTTTTCCATTAGAAATAGTAGATTTTTTCAAATGTAGCTCTTTGGAAAAGTCTCTTCTGACACCTGACACTTTAAATGTCTCTAATTATCTCCTACTGGCTTGAACAATTACTACTTTTGTTATTACGACCAAATACGCTTGACCGATGCTCCCACAAATGTGTCTACTTATCCCACTAATACAGGAATAATGATAATCCTGTGATAATGTTTTGAAGTCAAAATAATGCTAATGCCGCTAATGATGAAGCATGCTCAGAAATCCCTCCCCGTCATCCCATTGTCTCCCATGGCGGAGGAGCTGGCCCCCGCGGCCCCCTGGGAAATCTGTAATGTATTCAGCCAGGCCTTGGGAGTAAAATGAAAACAAATGTGGTGTAATAAAGGAGAGAAGATGAAGCGATTCTGTGATGATGCTCTCCACCAGCCTTATAAATCAAAATAAAAGTGGAGCAGGTCATATGTGCCCCCACCCTCACTGGATACACACACACATACATATACAGTATATGTATAGACACACACACACACATACACACACACATGCATACTAATGCAGGAGTGAGAATAGAGGAAGAAGGCAGTGGAGAGTACAAGAAAAAAAAGTATATTTGTAGCAAACATATTTTATCCCCATGTTACTGTTTCTTTTTGCATATCTGCATGCATCTCAGTTGTTTCTTTACATTATGTCATTGCAAAAATATGTGTTTATTCTCTATACTGGTGCCCAGTTCTAATCAAATTTCTTAATAAAGGTTCAGTGTGTAACATTTAGTAGGATCTAATGGCAGAAATTAAGTATAAGATCCATATAAATGTTTTCATTAGTGTATAATCACCTGAATATAAGAACTGATGTGTTTTGTTACCTTAGAATGAGCCCTTCATATCTATATAGACCACAAGTCCTTATCCATCGAGTCCACCATGTTGCACCACCATGTTTCTACAGTAACCCAGAGGAGACAAACTAAACAATTCTCGATACGGCCTTTCAAAGTTTTGCAGCCACCGTAGCTTCTCTTATATGCTTGGCACATTTGCCGTCTGCCATTTTATTGCTTGTTGCCACTAAATCCTACACGCTGGGCCTTTACATACTCGCCAACCTTGAGACCTCAAAAATAATAAGTAAAATAATATTTTGCCAGATGACTTATAAATGACAATCATTAGCTGGACAGCATTTAGCCTTACCTTGTATCAAATTCAAAATTTGGTTAGGCTACAATAACATGGAGATTCAGTATTTTACAAATGTTTTTCAAGGAGTGTATTAATCAGACTGGCCTTATAATAAATGTGCCCCTTTCCTTAAAAGCCTTCCATAAGAAAAAAAACAAAAAAAAAAAATCTTGGATATACACACCAGTATCTTGACTCTCAAAAATTTATGACTGTTTTTGCACCTCCTAAAACAGATTTTTTTGCCAACCATTTTATTTTGTAATCCCTTAAAGGGGTTTTGTGTAGGAACTACATTTTTTTTTATTTTAGAAAGAAAATACTTCCTGCCAGAAACTGCTCACAACAAGATATGTGGTTTATCTTGAGTAACCAGGTCATGATGTCTGAGAGACACTAGTGTTGAGTTTTTCAGATGTATCTTTTGGTACTTTGAGCACAGCAAGCTGAGTGCCATCTAGTCCCATTATACTGAGAGAAAGCAGACATCTCTTCCACCAGTATCTCCAAACCTGTGCAACTCACGCCAAAACAATCTAGACGGATAAAGAACACTAAAGGAGCTGTCCCCTTAAAAGTAAGCGATGTCTGCTTGTTACCCTTCTTCACAGTTGCATAATATTTGTCTATGTGTAATAATCAGGTCAACCACAAAGTGCTTTTTGGGAGTGTGTGTTTTCCTGTTTTATTTGAGTATTTTTAGAGCATTGGGGAGGTAAAATAATCTAGTAATTCACAAGGAAAAACACAGATTAGAGGAAAATCTGAAAAAAATCATGCAGTATAAAGGTTTTACCCCATTAATCATGTCATGACCCCTCAGATTTGTTTTGCAGGGGCCCCTTTCACACTCTCAACCCCCAGTTTGCAAACCACTATTACTGTAATTAAGCAGGATTGAAGCTGAATGCCAGTACTGCCCTCCGCCTGTAGGGGCTGCTGTGGTGTCAGTGTACTTACTGTATGAAGCCAGTCGTCCCGAACAGTGAGACAGGAGGTTCACTGATGGTACAGTGGTGACAGTACTCATTATACAGAAAATCCAGAAAATTAAAATGGAAAAAAGAAATCTCACAAACAGCTGGTTATCTTGGCCCAGATTTTACACAGGCAACTGAAGACCGAAAGATTTATTGACACGAGGATCGGGGTTGATTTGAAAATTGTCTCCATCACATATGCATGGTGTGTGTTAGGTTTTTAAGGTCAATAACAAGAGGTGAAGGCTTTTTTTTGTTCTTTAGGAGACTTGTGCATTAGCACACACTCCCTCAGTCTCTTCAAACCTGCAAACTTTAAAGGCGGATTTGAGACTTTTTCTCTGACAAGGTGGCTGCTTATTACACAGATAAAGAATAGTAAACAGAGAGTACAATAAATAATTGATGCCTAATAAGTTGAGGGAGAGCGCGCCAGGGCTCCTTTTTTTATTTTCAGGCCAAGAATAGAGAAAGCCTCCTGAGTTGTTTATTTCCTCCATCCTTTCTTTCTTTTCATGTCCTTCTCATTTTACGAGCCATGAGTCAACACAGCACACGTAAATGATATTTTGACACAGAGAGCCATGAATAATGCATTTGAATTTACTTTTATGCCAGAGTTAGACCCCTCTCAGCACCCTTTCTCTCCCTCCCTATCTCTCCTTTCTCTCCTCTCTGTCCCCCCCCCCACCTCCTCTCAGTCCCCAACCCCCTCCCTCTTCCTCTTTACCCCACCCTCCTCCTCCTCTTTTTCCTCTTCCTCTCTTCACTATTCATCCTCATCAGAGCTCAACCTCATTTCTCCTCTCCTCTTCTCCTCGCCCCTCCCTCCTTTCCTCCTCCTACACCTCCGTCAGACGGCAGGGAGGAAACAGTGCAGGATCAGACTGGAGCTCTCAGAGCTGAACATCTACTCTATCAATGTTTATTATCCAGGTTTTGCTCAGGTGGCTGCTCACTGACACATTTTCATAATCATGAAGCAGGAATTGGGACACAGACAAGATATTTTTGAAACAGTTGTGTGTAAATATTGACTTACTGCTTATTTATTGATTTACTATGGGCTGATGGGCTGAAAAAGGGTATTTATCTTGCACTTTAATTTACAGTACACTAATAAGACATAACATACTACTTTGTATCAAACAGACAAAAATAGAAATAATATGTTCTTAGACACTATTACACACCATTCACCTAACAGTACACTGATAAGATGTAATAAGCCATACACTGTATCAAATTTGATGAAATCTAGAAATAATATCTTCTTTATTAGGCATTATTAGACTTTAACAGAGGGTTATTAAGGATACATTATAACAAAACTGTAGTGTAAACTAAAATGAAATCACATATCTGCTACTTGAGGCTTCTTTGGCTGGTCTCATGCAATTGGCAGAGTAGCCAAGACCAATGATCCTGATGATTCTTTGATCAGATCACTTTATTTGTCGGCAGTATGTCATTGTCTGTGCAGTCACCAATAGTGCTTTTTAAAATGGGGAAGTAGCCGATGTGTGATTTTACTTTCGTTTACAGAACAGTTCTGTTGTGATGTGTCCTTAATTACCTCCTACAGAGTCTAATAATCGTCTAATGAAAAACAAATTATTTCTAGTTTTTGTATAATTTGATACAAAGTGCGGCTTGTTGCATCTTATTAGTGGACTGTAAAATAAAGTGTGACCAAATAGAGTATTTTAAAAAGTAGAAATTTGTACAGTTTTAACTTTGATTTAAAAGACAAGATGTTGGGACTGACATGTATTTTTTTCTTAGGTAATCAACAACTTCAAAAGCAGAGGAAGCCTTTTACATATGTCTCTTCACACTACCTAATGAAGGCCTCTGAGGTCAGCGAGGCCCTGATGAAGCCAACGGCACGCATTGATTTGGTGTCTAAATTAATCATCCATAACTTGATCTGTTCTGATAAAGTCATCAGCAGCCAGCATACTGCATGATCAGCAGCAATCATTCTTCCCCTGCCACGTCGCTGATGTTTAGCCCGGGGGCCCACAAACTGCCCGACACGGCCGTGTGTTAAAAGTAAATTAAAAACATTTATTCTGCTGCTAAACAGCTTGCTCGTAGTCATGACAAACAGAGGAAGTGAGGATGGAGAATGAAGTTCAGGGAGCTCTGACTATCCCATCTTCATCATCATAATCTCCGTTACTGTCATTTTCATGTGGTTTCTGCTCGTCCACCTACACATTATCAGTATCATCATCATCTTTAGGTGTTTTCCATGCTAGGATCCTTGTTACCTGCCTTTGTTGTTTGTTGTCCAGCTCATCAGAGAAATGACAAATAGCTTGATTTTATTCTATTTTTTCATTTTCAGGGGATTTTCATGTAAACATGTTGTTATCATGCCACTACTGAACTGTCATCATCTGTCATTGTGTTTCTGTGTTAAACCACGCCATATAGACACCTTTTTTAACGCCAACGTCATGATTACATCACGGCGTTAGCTGGAAGCAAAACACAGGAAAAACTGAGGGCAAACACAAATCACCTCAGAGCTGGCCAGGCTCAGGCCACAAACTGAGCAAAAATGTCATCTTACTATATTGTTGAGTGTCAGAATCGAAGGAGTAATGGCTCACAATTGAAGTTTTATCACATATCAGCTGCCACTGACAGTCTAAAAAAATGAAGACAAGTGTGGTGAAACACGATAAGACAAAAGCCGGGAGATGTTGAGCTGCGCAGCAAAATAACCAAGATGAACTCACAAAATGTCAAGAAAGGAAATATTCTTAATGTGTTTTGCTTAAATAGAAAAATACAACTGATTACCTTCTGAATTCAAGTTTATCTGTTGTACTGAACTACAACGAGCTTTACTTGCCTTGTTAACTCTGTAAAACACACTTCTTTAAACTCGACTGAAGGAAACAAAATAAAACTCAACAAAACCTTCTTGTCCCGTATTTCCACTGTTTCAACAATCACCTACTCTGGCTTTGTAATTCATCGCGTTAGATGTGAAAATAGTCTGACTCCAGCGGCTGTGTTACTCTGACTCCTCCTTCAGGCAGTGGGTGTGTACTGTGCTGGTCCATCCACTGAGCGTGTACAGTTGCCCAGCACTTGTGGTCTGTGAGAGAGAGAGAGTGTTCAGAAGAGCTCATATTTTCTTCACTAATTGACCTTTCGCAAAAGCCCGCCCCCAAACGGTCATTGTCCAATCACACATCCTAGCAACTGTTACTATGCAAACAAGGTCCGTCAAGCTCCGTAAAGCTGCCTTTACATATGCCTATGGCATATGTAAATCGGACAGTAGGTACCCCAAGAGTTTGTAATATTGTATATTACTAGTATATCATTGCCAGAATGTTACCAATACCCTCTAAGTTTAGCTAGCCGTAGTGTTAGCTAACGTTAATTAACTTAATGTTAGCTAGCTTGCTAGCGAGTTCACGTTAGTTCTCTAACGTTATGTTTCGTCAGTTTACATCGACGTTGAACATAGCGTCCTAACAGGCAATTTAAACTTATTTTTTCATCTTTCATGTAGCATTTTGTGAACGGACAGCCTATTCCTGAGTATCCCAACCCTGTACTTGCCGTACAAGTGCCGAACCAGCGTAGAAGAAATAGCTGAACAAATAATTAATAAATCTAAAGCCATCATAAAACATCATATTAGGCTCAAATTTCACCATATTTGGTACTGAAGTAATCCAAAAGTAATGGAAAGCAATCAAGTTACATTACTTTAATATTGTGGTAATTGGATTAAGTTACTGGTTACATTTTTTAACAGGTAATCAGTAACTGTATCAGAATACATTTCTAAAGTAACCCTCCCAACCCTGGGTACGGGTTATACACCTAGGATAGTTGAAAGGATGTTGACTGGCTATCTAACTTTAAATTAAATTTAAATATTTCAGTCAACATCCTCCTGAAGCATACAAGTGTCCCGATCTACATTAACAGGCTTTATTAGCCTTGGGGCACCTGTAAGTTTAGCTAGCTAGCTAACCTAACGGTAACGCTCTTATGGAGGATGTGGACACAGATAAACATATTTTAACAATACTAGGCTAACATAAGAGAACTTACCCGGCAGTGCAAGAGCATGACTGGTCCACAAGGCTGTGCTTGTTGCATTTGAGGTAGAGGTCGTGGGGTTTCTCCGATTTTCCCATTGACTGGTATGCTTTTGCCTCGATAGTCGTAGTGTTCCCATCGTTCCTTATTTTAATATTTTGGATATACCCCTCCACTGCATATTGCAACCCCTTTTGCCTTGATCTGGAGGATATTGCGCTGGTATTGCTCCAAAAAGAGTCACTGACACGCACCGGTATACTTCTCCCCGCCATGACACTGTGTTGACAGTCCGTCGGCGTCAAGAAGCTTGTCGGGCTAGCAACAGTAACTAAGGGGGGCGGGCTTTTGCGAAAGGTCAATTGTTAATAAGCAAGCCAACAAAATTTGCTAGCTAGTGTTTGGGGATTTTTTTTTTTTTTTTTCAACTAAGCTCCACCCACAAAAAGACATCATAATGTTTACCAACACCAAAGGGGGTTTATACACTTTAATCTTAAGAGACTATTCTGGTAAGATAAAGGTTGAAGTTCCCCTGCAGATATATTTTAGAGTATGTAAAAATAATCTTTTATGATTATTGTTTTGTTCAACATGGTTTTCCCATGTTTAAAAAAAAAGTCTACACTTTCTCCCTCATTCAGAAATTCTGGATCTGGCCCTTAATCGCTGCTTGCACTCCATTGAGAGGTGAGGCAGTGCGAATCAAAATGGCTAGCATTAGCATTAGAGGAAACATAGAAGCTTTCAGGTTTCTGTGCTGGATAATGCATATTCGACAGCGATTGCCTTTTCTATTTGTTATATACAAAGTCTAACATGCCTGGATCGCGTTTGAATCTCATATTTGAGGGAAGTGCACAGACATCTCCTCCTTCAGTAGAGGAATGTGAAAACACCTCTCCAGTGGGAAGCTTTGCACAGATACAAATCAGTACAGTCAAGGTCAGACAATTTAAGGGACATAAACATCAGAAAAACACATTTTTGAGTAGAGGGTATCTCTAAATCAAAAGAATATTTTTTAAAGGACATATGCAGGGATAGTGATATTACACACTCAGCAAAGCCCCTCCCAAAATGAGGAATAGCTTAATTTTTTAGTTTGTTTGTTTTGTCAGTTTTAGTTGGGATGGTGAATGCTGTGTCCAGTTCTCCTTTATGCAACTTAATTTGAATAAAATTACAGATTTCTATTGAAAATATTTGGTATAATTTAAATACACAACTCGACAAAATATCACATATGCATAGTTATTTTTAGACATTTTTATTGCAGAAATGTTACATATTATGAATTTAATCCACACAGTGTAACATGATGTTGCATCGTTGCTGTTTTTTCTGTAAACTGTGTTATTTTGACCACGACTCTCTTATCTCAGAGACTCTCCAGGTAAAATAAAGGTTACATTTAAATGACATAAAAACAACAACATCAAGAACTACAGCAAAACAAATGTTCACAGAAGCTGTTTCAGATAAAATCTTATGCAAGTCTTTGTAAAAAGTTTGGGAACCCCTGATCCCGACCATAATCCAGATGGTGATACCAGTCACTGGCTGCAGCCTGTAATCTACTTATTTTACACTTTTGAGTAATACAGTCCTCATCCCTCTGGTGTGAAATCCCACTGCTAAGAAGTGGCATCGAAGGAAGCAGGGATGAATAATCTGCATCATCCTCATCGTCCACAGAGTGGTTCTTCATTCATAATTTAACGCACCCCCCCATTACATCTGATGAAAGCCACTGACCTGAAAATACAGAGGGAATGAGCTCCTTCAAGTATGGCGTTAACATTGTCTGTGTCCGTCCTGTACATGTTGCCAGCAAACATCAATAAATGAGTCCAGTGTCAACACTGGGATCTGATGTCGCTTCTGTTCGTCCACATGGGAATATGACACTAACCAGGCTTTCACACAGATATCTTACATTTGAATGAAGCAGTCAACTATAATGCACATTAAAGGGATCCTAAGAGTATAACTGAATGTTTCACAGCAAGATACACAAATAATTACACAATATTAAACTGTGAGATGTGATCAAATGTTTTAATAACACAGTAAATTTAGACTAAAGACCACATGCAGGGCTGTTTTGTAAGTGTGAAGACATCAAAGACTGTTTCCATCATCATGCATCATATACAGCACAGTACTGTATGAATGTGTCCATGCAGTATTGGAAAGTCAAATGTATTAAATGCATTTCTCGGAGGCTCTTTTTTTCCCATGCTATGACCCAGAAACTGCATTTTCCCAGTGGTATTTGAAAAGTGCAAAGATACACAGTATGCAGTTACATTTATTTAAAATGTGGTGAGTGCATATGTGTGTGTGTGTGTGAGTGTGTGCGCACATGTGTGTGTGTGAGACTGAGAACACATTAATGGTACGTTTCCTTCTGGCCACACATTTTCCTGAGCTCAAACCTCTTTTAGCAGGCTTCCTTTTGTTCTACTGTACGATTGGATTGTGATGAACAATGGAAAAAGCTTAGCCTGCAATAACCAGTAAACAGTAAATTAGTGCATCATCCTTTTTCCCACAATGCACTGCCACAAAACACAAGAAAAAAGCTTTATTTGAATGGTTATTAAATAAACTTTAAAGATTTTCTGAGCTGGAATCTGCTAAAATAACGTTATATAACCAGTTTCTCGGCCAATACAAGCTTGATGCTCTCCCTTTTCTTTCTTGTAAAACATGACCAGTTTTCACATTAAATATATAGGCTGTTTAATCGCAGCTAAATGCATTAGTCACCGTGTTGGCCCGAGGCAAGGACTGTGTTCACAGCGCATCATTTGCTGTGATATCTAAAGCTACCATATCCCTTTAAGCTAGTTTCACCGAGTGTATTTCTTGTTGCAGTTAAGTGCATATTTAACAGACTCTCTAGTTTCTCATATGTAGTTATTCTTATTGAGCTCTTCAGAGATAAGCCCGTCTCAGAGCACAGTTTAAGAACTTCCACCCTCCTCCCCCTCCAAAAAGAAAAAGAGTTAAAAAGTGGAACAAAAAGAGGAAGCTCCAGCGTTGTCTACACTGTACCCGTCCTGTATCAGCATGACGATCAGGGTATATTGAGAACCTCAGTGTGACTTCAACGCACCACATGAGTCATCTGGGATTATGAGTCATATTCTACCTCAGTACAAGAGCCCCAGCTTTACCACACACCTACAGACAGGAAAACTTTTCACAGACTGAAGTTACCACCTCAGCATGCCTGTGACTGTCGACTATGCTAAAACTGGGACAATCGCTTCTTTTTTGTAGCACAGCCCAAATGTTCAACAGATGTGATTGGATCAGGTTTAAACTGACTTAAGAGGAGTAAACAGTCTCCACAGCGGTGAGGAAATGGTGACTGATATGAAGCCTTTGACCTTTGAAACTTTGCATTGCTGTTAAAATTTCATTTTGTGGTTTTTGTACTGCATAGATAGATGGATAGATAGATAGATAGATAGATAGATAGATGGATGGATGGATGGATAGATAGATAGATAGATAGATAGATAGATAGATAGATAGATAGATAGATAGATAGATAGATAGATAGATAGATAGATAGATAGATAGATAGATAGACAGACAGACAGACAGACAGACAGACAGATAGATAGATAGATATAGATAGATAGATAGATAGATAGATAGATAACTTAGCTTAGCACAAAGACTGAAAACATGTCAGCTAGTCTGCCTTTGGATCCAGTTGCCAGGAAACCTGCGAAGACTTAAGAAAATTACTGGTCTTGACCAAGAAATAGTAATAGTAACTCACAAAAATTGTGATTTCTCACTTTTACAGTTAGATTTATAAAACTTTATTATCACCTGACATCTCCTCCTGAGTCATGTCACACAGATTTATGGTGGTTGTTTAAAAGTGAGGATAACAGCTCCTATGGTCCTAGCTGTTTCCCCCATTTCCAGCCTTTATGCTAAGCTAAGCTAACTGTTTCCTAGCGGTAGCTTCATATTTAGCACAGACAATCTTCTCAATATTCACTTAGATGGATAGATAGATAGATAGATAGATAGATAGATACATACATACATACATACATGCTTACATAGAGAATGAATAGCATTGACATTGTTCTTTTATGCTGCATACAAATTAATTAAATCTAAACTGTTGCATGCTGAAATACAAATGCACAAACACTCCAACGTAAACATGCAGGAACAAAGACCCTCAACTCAGACTTAATTAAGTAAACTTCATGTGAAGTTGCAAACTCTCTTTGAAATGGATGCATCTGTGCCATTATAGGGAAATAATTGTGGCCACTTTCATCCCCCGCGCAATTAGTCTCTCTTCTGTGAAGTCGTCAGTCAGATAAAGGACGAGAGCAGACAGAACCTTTGTCACTTTAATCATTCCTCTGTTTTTTTTCTCCACACTGGAATGGAACGAGTTCCCTACAGTTGAATGTCAACGACTCAACGTGTCCTTCAGGCCTATATTTCACATCATTAGTGCTCTTCTTTGAGTTGATACTGTGACACTACCAACCTGCGCTGTATGTCTCGGGGCATTAGCAGTACTGCGTATGCGTTTATGTTGTTTCCAACACAGATCTTGAGACAGCAGTAACTTTGCAACACAAAATACATTAAGACCATTGTGCAGTTTCAAATAACACCAGGATTAAAATACAGAGTTTCCTTCTGCAGTAAAATATCTTGTTACAGTAAGGAGAATCAGAATTTGTGATAATATCATAGTTGTGTGCAAAATGTGATTATAGTTAAATACAGTATATGAGTCATCACAAGGCTGTTAAAATAAAAATATTGGCTTGATTAATGTGTCTTTTTATTCATAAAGTAGCAGAAGCTTGCATCCAAAACCAGAGGCTTATGGAGAAGATTTTAGGGACAGTTTTTGTGTCTAATTTTCTGCAGTCACATATAAAATCATAAAGCTGCTCAGAAACAGTTAATACTCTATGAAGTACTTTGAAGTAAAATGTTCATGCATTGATACTGTGGCTGTTTGGTTATACAGGCTGAATGACAAATCTAGCTGAAATGTGGTAAATTGCATAATATGCCGTGTTTAACGGCCCATGTTTTTGTTGTTTTACACACACACACACACACACACACACACACACACACACACACACACACACACACTTGGGCTTTGGTTTCATAAGTTGTTTTTTTCTTTCTTTTTTGTAATAAAAGTGACTGATGGTCTTTCATGCATCTGTTCCATTCTAATCTAACCTCCATATTCCCTGATGTAATATTAGTGATACAATAATAAAATATATGTTAAATAATCTCTGAAAGGGGCTTTGCATAATAAGTAACTTTGCTTTTAATACTTCAAAGTATTTTGCTAATACCTTTATAATTCACTTTTTTACTAGTACTGTTACTTCTAAAGGAGTATTTATTCATAGTCAGATTCATGGTTGTACATTTTGTTTCAACATTGGGGGCAACACATATTGAAAACACAGTTCACCCCAAAATCAAAAATACATAGTATTCTTTTGGCCTGTAGTGTAATTTATCCATGGAGATTATTTTGGTGTGAGTTGCAGAGTTTTGGAGATATCAGCCATAGAGATGTCTGCCTTCTCTCAAATATAATGGAACCAGATGGCTCGCGCCTTGTACTGCTCAAATTGCCAAAAACCAGACCATTTTGTGAGCAGTCTTATGTAGGAACTACTTTTTACTGCAGTAAACCGGGTCATGATTTCTGGAAAGAGACATTGCTGTTGAGTTTTTCAAATTTATTTTTGGGCTCTTTGTGCACCACAAACCAAGTGCCATCTACAGTTTGTAATTTCATTATTTTTGAGAGAAGGCAGAGATCTCCATGGCTGATATGTCTAAAACTTGGGTACTCACAACAAAACTATCTGGTCTGGTAAATAGCACTACAGACCAGAGGTATATGTATATGTAATATGTATTTTTGATTTGGGTATGAGATTCCCTTCAATGGGGGTCCTCCCACAGGAAATTTTTGAGTATCAAACACTTCATTTCCTGTCTTCTTGTGAGTTTGTATGCACCGATATTCCTGCCTTTTCTGCATCAGTGTATAGTAGAAATGTTTACATTCATGTAAGGAAAACAAACCTCGGGTGCCAGGTGACAGTTCAAAATTAATGAATTATAATGCAGTAAGGTCCTCTGCTACTTTCATGTGTCTATTGTAGGGGACAAATGCATGAGTTCTCAATATTGAGGAGGGGTCTGTCCCCTCCATCCACCTTGAAATCAACACCTGTGGTCACAGTGCTGCCTTCCCTTATTGTAAGTAAAATATTTGAATATTTCTCCGTTCACTTGCTGACTTTTCGCTCTCTGTTCTGCCACTAATTGCAGATAAAAGTGACTTATTGTCTTGTTGTGGAGCAGTTAATCTGTGGTGTGCACAGTCACTCTCTCGTGGCACGGCGGTGAAACACCAGTGAACCAAAGCTACAGTTGGAACACCCCCCCACCCCCCACCCCCACCCCACAGAACCTCCCAATAAAACTGATTTGCTCTGGCATGTATTGTTTTGGAAAATAAATCAGTCGACTCTTTCCACTTCATGCACTCATGACATCATTTGTTTCCCCTCTTAACTCAATTATTGTCACTTAGTTCATCTGTACGGCAACAATGACCTGTAGCTACAGTATACAGAGCCCTTCCCACTCTCTGAAGCATGACAGAAAGGACTAGGAAACGGTTACGCCTTGAGCCTGTAAGTTTGTCAAAGTTAAATACAAGAGAGCATATTATCCGCCTTATTTTTCTGTCACCCAATCCTCTTTTTCCCGCCTCGAAAATAAGCTTCAAGGTAATTGTGTCATTGTGTCATAAAGCACAAGAAAAAATGGTAATCCATTAAATTGTATTCCGTGTTCTCTGTTGCTTTTGTAGTGCAGAGCGACACCACAGGATTTTGGAAAGGTGAATTATGAATAATTGCCTTTGATCCAAAAAGCCTGACGAGTAATAACATTTAATACTATAGCTGATCAATGAAACTGAGGCTCCATGTTTTTCATGTTCGATGAGACAGTTTGTCAGAAGGTGCCAGCTTGTTTATTATCATATTCTCAAAGAGAAATTGTGATTTACACCAACGATAGTGTCACAAAGTTTATCGTACAACCATGATTCTAAAAAAGTTTGGACATTGTATGAGATGTAATTAAAAACAGAATTCAATAATGTGCAAATGGTTTTTGACCTGTATTCAGCTGACTGTAGTATACAGACAAGATATTTAATGTTCAAACCGATAAACTTTATTGTTTTTAGTTAATATACACTCATTCTGAATTTGAAGCATGTAACATTTTCCCAAAAAAGTTGGGAGAGAAGCAACAAAAAGACTGTGAAAGTTGTGGAATGCCCAAAAAACACATGTTTTGAACATTGAAAAGGTAAACAGGTTAATTGCTAACAGGTGACAGTATCATTATTGTGTTTGAAAGGGGCATTCTTGAAAGGCTCAGTCATTCACAAGCCTCGATGGAGTGAGTTTGACCACTTTGTGAAAAACTGTCAGGCAAATAGTCAAATTGTTTAAGAACAACATTTCTCAACACAAAACTGCAAGACATTTAGGAATTTTATCATCTATAATCCATGATATCATTAAAAGATTCTGAATATTCAGAGAAATCTCTGCATGTAAGGGGCAAGGCCAAAAACCAACATTGAATGCCTCTGACCTTTAGGGGGCACTGCATTAAAAACCGCATTAAAAACCCACATAATTGTATAAAAGATATTAAAGATGGGGTTGGAAACACAGAAAACCTTTGTCAGTAAACACAGTTTCTCGCTGCATCTACAAATGCAAGTTTCTACCACGTAAAGAAAAAGCCATTTTTCATCGACATCCCAAAACACACAGAGGACTTCTCTGGGCCTGAGCTCATCTGGGGGCTCGGGCCCCGGAGAGCTTTGACACAAAGTGGAAAAGTGTGCTGTGGTCTGATGAGTCAACATTTCAGATTGCTTTGGAAATTATGGACGTCGTATCCTCCGGGCTAAAGAGGAAAAGGACCATCCAGATTGTTACCAGCACTAACTTCAAAAGTCAGCATCTGTGATGATATGGGGGTGTGTTAGTGCACATGGCATCATGGGTAACTGTCACATCTTTGAAGGCATCATTAATGCTGAAAGGTACATATGGGTTTTGGAGCAACATATGATGCTATCCAGACAACATCTTTTTCAGATGTCCCAGCTTTTTTCAGCAAGACAATGTCAAAACACATTCTGTACATGTTACAACAGCGTGGCTTCATAGTAAAAGAGTTCAGGTACTAGACTGACCTTCCTGCAGTCCAGACCTGAAACATGTTGGGACCATCAAATTCATGAAGTCTGTATATTTACAAAAAAGTAATAAAGTCTATTAGTTTGAACACTGAATATCTTGTCTTTATACTGTATTCATTGACTATAATCTGAAAAGGATTTGCAAATCATTGCATTCTGTCCTTATTTACTTTTTATACAGCATCCCAACTTTTTTGGAATTGGGGTCGTACTTCTCTTTAGTGTGACCTTTAACCTTTGCTGCCTGACATGTTGATCAGTGGCTAAAACAAGTTACCGCTAGTTTGGATGCAAAAAAAGTCATCCTGATGAATAATTTAGCATTAAACATGAGAGGGGCCAGATGTTAGTGAACACACATTCGAAAAGGTCTTTGTTGTGTCAATTAGTTGATTAAGTATCATCTACTCCCCTGTTGCCGTCGGAAACCTGATCTGTTTTTAAACGGATTCATATTACAGGGCCAGTAGTGGAGAGCAAGAGAAAGGGGACATTTTCAATTACATGTCAGCATATTTGACTGACCGTCGGCCACCATTTGATCAGGCTTTTACTTTAATTGCTTGCATTTCATTAGGTATAATCATTTATGGTAGAATTTAATCAGTAGGGATTCAGCGACACAGTGTGTAGACTGCGTGCAGGCAAACAGAAGAATATGTTCAATGAAAGTAGGAGACAGTCTCATCATCGAGGTTAATTTAAACCTAAAATTAACAATATGTTGGTGTTTAATTAGGTTCAAAGCATTCAATTCCAGATTTTGTACATGCAGGTCAAAGCCATCAGCTCAGTAAGTGGACAAACAACTGTGTAATAAACACTTGTCAGCACCAAATTACTGAATTGAAAAACAATGAAAACTTGACCACTGGAAATGAGCAACATGCCTCTCACCTCTACATTTTAAAGGCTTTAAAAGACACTTGAAATCATTTCAGAGAACTGAAACCCTTTGTTTTTAAAACTATTTCCTCCCACGCAAAATACTTTCTTCCTACACAAAATCTCTAGGATGCCTGCTGTAGATGTGATCATTTGCAGCAAAGAGGAAAACAGCGGTGAAACACAAGACGCAAAGAAGACAGAGAGTTAGTATGAGCATGTGTGTCTGAAGAGAAAAAGAGTGAGATACGGAAGACAAGCAGCGAAAGAAATCTGTTACTTAGGTATCACATTATTTAAATACCACATTACAAGTAAAAGTCTTCTATTCAAATTGTTACGAAGCAAAAAGGCACTTGTGTTTCTTGTCATAGACCATCACTCTGATGAACACTTAAACACCAAAATATCCACTTACCTCCATTATAGATTATATTTTTACAGATTATATATTTACGGTTTAAATGCAAAGTCCTGTTTTAACATACACACACTATCATGCACTGTCAGTCACTGTCAATATAAAGCCTGCACACTGTGTATAGACATATATACATGCATATACTGCACATAATCATTCCCTCCATGTATATCCATTCAGTATCTGTCATTTGCATTATTTGTAATGTTTACAGTTTACGAACACTTAAATTGTATATAGTTTTACTTATGTTGCTGGTTATTGGTGCTTGTACAAGTATATATATATTTATTTATGTATAGGCCTATTTTTTATTCTTGTGTACATAACCATCTTGTCCACTAATTACCTTTATTTATTCAGCTTTGTTGTCCTTGTTCCTAACTGATACGTCTATTCCTGCGCAAGTATATTGAGAGCAATGGAAAAAACAAACCAGTCAAATTCCTTGTATGTGTACACATACTTAAAGGCGATTCTGATTCTGATCCACTTAACTCTGTCAAGGTGGAGCAAATTTTAACAGCTTAATATAATGTGATTTGTTCTTGAACAGTGCATCATATTTGAAGCGATATTCCACCCCAAAACGATAATCCACTCAATATGTACTCACCCCATGCCAATATGATGATGGGTGAAGATCTTCAGTTCACAAAACAATCCTGGAGTTTCAGCAGAAAACAGGGTTGCAGCCAAATCCAGTACAATGGCAGTGAATGGTGACCACATATAAAAAGTTTAAAAAAAAAGAACACAAAACAAACACAAAATGTCTCCATCCTGCTCGTGTGGTGTACTCCAAGTGTCCGTGAGCCGCGACATTAAAATTTAACCACAAAAACACCATTTACACCATGTTTTTAGCCAAAATGTCAACTGTAGCCTCCCAGGTAGCATGTAAACATGGTGTCGATGTATCGCAAGACTTTGTATATCTCTTAATGGATGCACATGTGAAAATATTGCGAGATCTCTTGTGCATCTGGCTCGAGTCTGATATTGTATATTGTTCACACTATTTTGTCTCATTTATGATGATGATGAGCTGAAATTAAATAATAAGATGGCCTGTTAAATCTATTTTATAACCTACTTAACATAACACATGTGAAGATAATATAAGGTGATGTGGAAATGACAGAAAAGTAATTCTTCCCAAGATTTATTGATAAGGCCTATTGTGACTTGTTTTGCAATAATTGTCATTTTTAAAAAGTGGATTCCCAGGAAAAAAAAAAAAAGTTTGGGAAACACTGCTCTAGTTGACCAATCAGACTGCTTGGTCAGAACTACCTGCTGTACACTAAAAGACAATGCCCACCCCGGTCACAGCCTGTCCAATCTGCTGCTGTCTTGCAAGACATACAGAAGTATCCGCTTTCATACCACCAGACCACAGAGCAGCTTCTGACCACATCACTGTTGTGCTAGTAATGACATCAAAGCTCACCTTCAAGTACAATATTGCAATCATACAAAAGGTTACTGACAAAATAAAAGAAAAACCTCATGATATCATAACTAATAATAATAACTCATGTGGGGCAATTTGGAAACAGTCAGTCACATCAGTAGAACTCCTTGAAACTCCTAATTTACTACTCTAGCATGCAGGTCGACCCTTAGTAACAACCTAGCAACAGAAACAATTTTTTGATTAGTCCCTGTTGAGTCAGCCAGCCAACTTGAGCTAACGTCAGTGCTTTCTAAAGATTGTGGGATTTCCCACATTGAATAAATACCACACATACTGTATAAACTCAAAACTGCTCAGTAGCTCAGTCTTGCTGTAACCAAGATATTTACTAAAACAAATAATTTTCCACGGACAGATTTAGTTATTTACTATGTACACAAACTTCACCTTTATTTTAAAGGTAGCGCATGTCACAGACTCACCAGGCCACAACTGACAGAGGATGCTGAACAGAGTTTCTGTGTGATTCACGCATTTCCAGTAACCGATCAAAATTTCCACTTACTTCCATTATAGATATGATTTTTTACAGATCATAAATTTTCTGTTTAAATGCACCGTCCTGTTTAAACATATACATATACTGTCATACATATTAATCCAGCACACTGTATATATTGTATATAGACATGTACATGCATATACTGTACATAATCATCCACTCCATATCTGGACATTCAATATCATCATTATTATTATATATAATATAGATGGATATTTATATTAATATATAGTTGGATAGACAGAAATATGTAGATACAAATAGATATAGATATGCACAGCCTTTTCACTCTGCTGCAATCTTGCAAACAGTCTCCCCTGTTGTACCACCAGACTACAGAGTAGCTTCTGACCACATCACTGTAATGCTAATAATGACGGCAAAGCTCACGCTCTCGAACGTAGTATTGCGATTATACAGGTTACCAACAACATAAAAGAAAACAACATGTTCAAATTGTGGGCAATTCACTCTGAAAATAATTTTAAAAAACTTTTTTGTCACTGTTATCTCTGTTAACCAGGAAACACATGGGGTCTGACTAATAATTAGAAACAGTCAGTCACGTCAGTAGAACTCTTAATGAAACCTTGTTTACTACTCCAGCACGCTGGTTGGCCAGAAAGTAAAAACCTAGCAACAGAGATGATTTCTATACTCGTTGAGTCAACCAACCAACTTGAAGTAACGTCAGTGCTTTCTAGAGATAGTGGAATTTCCCAAATTGAATAAATACGACAGATTAAAACACAAAACTGTTTTGGTAGTTCAGTTTTGCTGTAACGCATTTATCTGTTGAAAAAAAAAACTTTTCATGGACAGCTTTAGCTACTACGTCTGCAAACTTCACCTTTATTTTTAAGCTAGCAAGTAGTACCTGTCACAGACTCACCAGGGCACAGCAGATGGAGGATACTGAAAAGAATTTCTGTGTGATCCAAACATTTCCAATAACTCCAGGGTGTAGAGTGTTGTAAAGTCCAAAAGTCAAAATATATTGAGAAAGATTTTCAAGTTTCCCACAATATTAGTGGGCATTTACCTTTTCAAAAATAACATGTTCACCATGGTCACAAAACTGTTCTCTGGCTTGTTGCACACAAAGGAGGCCACACCTCTATTAAAGGGTGTAGCAAGAATTTAACAGCACCATAAATTATATTGATTAAAGAAAATTGGTTTAATTATTCTATAAATGTTACTTTAACTGCTGCAAAAAATAGCCTAACATGAGGTCATAGTCTATATTTATTTTCATGAATAAACATTTCAAAGACATCCCCTCTCTGACCTGAGTAATATTTTTAGTGATGAGCATGGTGTGCTGTCATGCTGATTTGAGCACGTTCTGAATATCTGGCTGACCAATCTGATTGCTTGATTGGAACTACCTGTTGTATTATAAAAGACAATACCCACCCTAGCCACAGCCTGTTCACCCTGCTGCCATCTGGCAAGAGATACAGAAGTACCCGATGCCATACCACCAGACTACGGAGCAGCATCTTCCCTTGCTTCCCTTGTGAGGCTGTGAGACTGCTTAATTCATTCTCAGCACTGTTTCTATGATTTATTATTTATTCACCCCATCTATTATATACATTTTTTGTATATAGCATTTGTTTTTTGAGTAGAAAAAGAGAATTACAACTTCATCTCATTATACAGCTGTGTGTTGTAAAATGATAAATACATCTACCTCATACCTTGTTAAGTGCAAGTACATCAAAATTAAACATAGAGCACATGTACTCTGATACATTCCACTACTGTAAGACACAGACAAGAAGCCCTGAGCTGAGCCTTATGATGAGTGCCTCAGCCCAGTGGGTCTTCATCCTCCTAAATATTTAGCGAGCACCTGATTCTCAGCTGATAGTCCAGACCTGGCCATATTAGGTCAGGAACATCACAAGACCTGATCCTCCACCACCTGCCAGAAAGGACACACATCAACAGCTCGTCTCTTTCTCCGACAGATTCTCTGGTTCACCTGCGAGGAGGAAATCATTTTGCAGTGAGACAGATTATCCTTGCAGCTGATGGAAGATATGTCACCTGTGGATTTGTAAAAATCTTTGGTTTGCTGATCAAACAAATTTTTAATCCAAAATATGAGCACAGATAATAACTGTTGAGGAGAATTTCTGTCTATCAGCAGAGCAGGAAAAAGCACTCCGACTTAATTGCTTGCACACAACAATTAATAAAGCTTGTTTTGTTTTTAAAATAACAGATAGGAAAGGCAATGATATAACAAATGATAATTGACTGAGAGTTAGGTCACCCAAATTACATTAAACTTATTTCCTCACTTACTCCTATCTAGCCACGCAGATATTTTTGGTTTTATTTGCCCAGGCTTTGAGTTAGTCCCTATATAACAGTGTGTTCTGTGGATTATATTAAAGTAACTGGGACACCGTTTCTGGAAAGGCACATTGCTGTTGAATTTTTAAAGTGTAAAGTTTTCAGTGCCTTAGAAGTCCAGTGTGTAAGATTTATGTGGGTTTATTGGCAGAATGTTGCAGAAATGGAAAATAATAGTCATAAATATGTTTTCATTAGTGTATAATCACCTGAAAATAAGAATTGTTGTGTTTTTCGTTACCTTAGAATGAGCCATTTGTATCCACAGTGTGATCTTAAGTGGATCAAACACTGATCAAACATCTGTTTGCATGAAACCATATAAATAACAACACCTCCAAATTTCCCCCTTTTTTAGAGTAAAGAAGTAAAGTCTCCTGAAAACATTTACAGGGTTAGGGTTTACAAAATAAATGATGGGCAGCCTGCATGTCTTAAGATAAATAAGTGCAATTTCAACAATATAATGCAGGAATAACAGCTTATTTTATTGAAATGTGAAATTAATGACTTCTCTGCAATTTTCACCCTTTGCAAAGTCATCCAGTGGGCCGGACTGGGCCCACGGGCTGTATGTTTGACACCACTGCACTAAATCCTACACACTGGACCTTTAACATGAACGCGTCGGCATTGTCGTTGTGAATATGTTGCATGCTGATTAGCACTTAGCTCAAAAAATTACTCTTGTTTAAATGTTTTGTGTTGATCTGCATAAAATCCACAAACATATTTTAGTTTCTTCATCCCAGCCAGGCTGTATTTGGCTTGTTATAAGGCTTTCTCACTCTGAGACCGTACTGTGCTATTCTCACCCCGTGTCATCTCAGTGCTAATCCATTCATTTTGGGCCGAAACGCCACAAATAAACAGAAATAGAAGACAAAACTGCAGGAGACAGGCATAAACAAAACCAATTCTCTTTGACTGCCTCCTCTGACATTGTTTCTCAGTAAGAAATGGGGAAAACCATGAGGCAGTTTCATTCATCCTATATGCACAACGCCGTGCGTGGGTGTTCACCTAACAGATGGACATCCTGATCTAAATTATAATCAGGTTATCCAGTGAGAAGAGGGACAGCTCATCACTGATGGGCATGTAATTTGCATAAAAGTACACACTGCTGTGAAAACCCCCATTGCCTGTGACATATGCCTTCAGTTCACTTTATCTAGGAATGCACAGGGCCCAAATCACAGGGTGACAAGACAACAGGCGTTAAAAAAAAAAAAAAAAAACAGAGAGAAAATGATTCACGAGCATTGTCGAGAGGCAGTTCACTCTCTTGTGCCATTTGTTTTTTCATAAATACCTCAGCTCTGAGCGCTGTTAATACTTTGTGTATCAGTTTGTTCTTGTTTGCCAGACAGTGTTCAGTAGCAGCCTCTGGGGCTTGTCTACAGTCAAACAGGCTTTCTCCTCTCGCTCTCTGTTTTCTGTCAGTTTTAAGTGATAGAAGACAAGGGTGAGGGATGTCGGCAACAAGCAGCTGTAAAGGAGTGTGTTGTCTGTCGATGTTGGTCTCTCCTGGCACATGCTGGAGCTGTCACTTTTCCTCTCAATCACAAAATCTGCTTCTACGTGTGAAAACACAGAGGCAGAAATGATTTTTACAATCTTTGACCACAATCTTAATACATTTCAATTTGTGAATTTTATTAAGAATCTGAAAGAAGCGACTAAAATGATGCCAGAACTTAGTAACATGTGTTTAATTGAAAGCACAGATCAGAATTAAACTGTTAAAGAGAAAAGAAAAGAAAAAAAAAAATCTTGTTGTGTTTATTTCCTCAGTTTCCTGTGCTTACTCTTTTGTATCGTAATGGCAATATTTTCCAATGTTCTCCACCATCTGTGGGAATGTGATACCTTTCTATAGCTGAGTGAAAGAGGGGTGGGGGGAGGAAGTGGTGTTCTCTAATCCCAGAATCCCTCACATCGAATCATGCAAATTTGGTGCACTTTGAAGCGAATCCAGCTCCTACCATATGCAGAGTGAAAACAACAATCTATTATGCATGCATTGCACCAAGCTTATGGTAATGTTATTTCACTGCTATTCCTATAAAGTCAAATTTGCAGATGCAGAACATATCTAAAGTTTCTTTTAAAATAATATTTGTCTCATTGTGGAGTGCGTTTGCGAATAACAAGCAAAGTGTTTGGAGGTAGCTGCTGAGATCTGTTTGTGTCTCACTATGGAAGTGATGCTTGAAAATTGGATGGGTGATATTTTCTTCTTCCAATCTGTGTTTGAGAGCTTGTATTTTTCCCATATTCACTCTGAGTATGTTCTCATGATTCAAGTTCTGCTCTTCAAAGACAACAACACAATTGAAAACTTCCTGCAATACAATGCTGTTTGTTTTTCATGGTGTTCGTCACTCCCCAACAGCATGGAGGAGCTTAGCGTTCATGATGTCTTTGTCATGTTATTCATCAGTAACAGACCATGTTATCCTGTCAGAACAACATGATGAAGTTAGAGATCTGCACACAAGCCGCAAATAAACTTTTAATGACCAGGTATGTGTTTAAGCTCTCAGGCTGCTCATCACAACAAACTGCTGGGCACTCTCACATTATATTCCACAAGCCAGAAATCTGTCAGCGCGCTTTGTTTCTCTCCGTCTACGGCTGGATTAAGAACACAACATCAATGATATTTCCATTTGTTCAATGGATAATTAGGGCCCACGACATGCCAAGAATCATTTTCCATCTTGGCTCATCCTAATTTGGGGGAGGAATCATGCAAAGTGTAATTGGCAAGACAAGATGTGACTGGTGTCTCCCAAGCGGATCCATGCTTTGTTACAACACGCAGTTCTTAATGAAGAACCCGGCGGCTCGCTTGATTATGTTGTGTTGTTATATAAAATCATATGCATGAGCCTTCCAACACCGTGCAAGTACACTAAATCAAAACTTAAGTCATTACCTACTATCTATCTATCTATCTATCTATCTATCTATCTATCTATCTATCTATCTATCTATCTGTCTATTTGCTTACTTTGCATATTCTTATATCTTGAGGAATGCAGTTGTTTCATCTTTTTCTCTCCCTCTGAGCAGATCTGAAAGAAGAAACTTTACTGAAAGCAACATCAGCAGGTTTGAGGCTGTCTGGGTCAGTGTGGGTGGTGTTGAAGAGGGATGGCATCCCATTGAAAGGACACACACACACTTACACTCACACACATATGCAGACGAGCTCACTTTGCGGTGTACCTGTGACAGTACTGTTATGATAGATGACAGTGTGTCAACCAGTTTCTTGTTGATTATGAAACCTATTTCACACACTGAAGCACTGTTTTCTTGCAGTGTTGCATGTGCCCAAACCTTGTACATACACAGGCTTACTTGCTAACGTTCTCTTAACCCTTGATGGTAGATTCTGATGTCGTTACAAGTGTTCTTTTTATTATTCAAATATATTGGGAATATTTTAAAACACCTTTTTCCCCCAAACATCCAGTTTACCCTTTTATTTCTCTTAAGTTTATTTAAGATCAAAAATACATCCTTCCTGAGCACTGTCTGGTAGTACTGGCTTGTTCCAACTCTTCTTTCAAGCTATATGATGTCTGTGAAAAATATTCAAACCCCAGCCAAATGTTTTTCTGGCTGCACCTTTCCATCAAACAGAGTTATGCTAAATATTTTGTGCATCTTTTTTTTTTTTTTTTTTTTTTTTTTTTTACATATTTCCTTAAAATTCAGCCTGACCTATTTTCATATTTGGAAACTTCTCCACCAGAAGTTGAAATAAAGCTCCATGGTTTTTAACAACGTTTGGCTGCATATCATGACTTTGTACACTGACTGAACTACAGACGGGTCAGAGTGGTTTAATGTTAGAGGTTTTAAGTGATACATTATGCAGCCCTGTGGTGTATATACATGCAGTGGTCACTTTATTAGAAACACTCATTTAATCTAATGCAATTAAATACAACAACTTTGCCATGAGTTCTACTTTTATGAAGTTAACACTCTGCTTTTGTGACAGAGTTGGAAATTTCTAAATTCAACTAACTGACCCTTCCTTTGCTCTATGCTCCACAACAGTTAGCAAGTTTGGTACCAAGCAGAAACTCAGTGAACTGTGTGAAAATTCAGTGAAATGTGCTAGCCTCTACTATGTTGAAAAGAAAAACAAATTTTGGTTAAAAGACGTTGCAGGGGGAACTGTCAAAGTGTTATTAAAATGGTAGCTATCTAAACCAGGGTTTCTGCAAGTTTCATCAAGTTGCATTTAAGACTTTTTAAACTCCTTTTAGTCCATTGTGAATGTAAGACCTATGGCAAAAAAATTGCAAAGGATATGAAAAAAAATCTCAGAACATTGTTAGTGCAGATTGGGACAGACTCCCATTGTGAATTCAGAACATACTGGGTAATGGCAGGTGTTTGCTGGTGATTTTCTACTGCAGCGTTATGTGTTTCTGACTTCCCATCTGACTCTAATGCCTTTATACCCAAAGTTTCTAATTTGAGTGGATTTTTTTGCACAAGGTGTAGTGGGCTTCAAATTTGTCATTTTCAGCAGGGTTCAAGTGAGCACTAAATGCGCTGTTCTCAAACCAGCTGCACTTATCCATATTAGATGAAAGTAACGTTAACAAAAACAGTTTTTTACTTATTACCTCTAGAAGTAGGTAGTTTTTTTGACGAGAGGATTGGGACATCATGTTAGCCCACACACCACATCACAACATGCTAGCTGAGTGTGGTCTTTGTATTTGTGTTTAGTGGTTCAATGTTGGTTTTGTCTTGTAGTTGTTGATAGTGTGAGCAATACAAAACACATTTAAAAATTAGGCTGAAGTTATTGCAACTTTATAAAAATAGTGTTAACTTCATAATTCAATTAAATTTTTAGACTTTAAAGCCTGAAATTCAAATATTGGATTTTAGGCCTTTCTGATAGCTAATCTTATCAAACCCTTGGCTAACTTGTTAGCTAACTTGCTAGCTATTCTACATCCATTTTTAGGTAGAGAGGTAGCTAATGTTCTGGTAGGATTAGCTATCAGAAAAGTCTCAGAAAGGTCTAACCTAAGATGTGACTTTATGTTGTTTTTAAAGGGTGCCAACAAACATTTTAAAAACCAACTTCAAAATTGTGACTAAAGAAAGGTCAGTTGTTGAATACTAAGGTTATAGTCAAAGGTGGTGTTGCACTGCGCTATATTATATGGAGAGGTTTTTCAATTTTTTGTCCTCCCTATTTACATACATGAGGGGGGCAGATATGACAGAGTACAAAACCCTGAACATTATAGGCAACATAAAAGACTTAATAGCTGAACTGTTGCATTGGATTACATTAGATTGTACAAGTGTACCTAATAAAGTGGCCACACATATACAACACTGGGAATATACACAAACATTCAAACAGCAGACACAGTGGTACTCACAAGGCCATTATGCACACAAAGCCCCATAGCTTGAGCGTACACCTTATAAATCCACAGGATTTGGGGAATAAAACTGTTAACCCACTGTTGAGAGCGAGTGTGGCTCGGCAGGGGTGGCTGCATATCATGCAGGATGAGAGACGGGACGTGGGGTGGCTTTATCACTCAAACTGGCCTCATGGAGCCTGGTGCTCTCTGCCAGCCAGACTCCAAGTTATTCTATGCCAGTGGAGCATTGATTTTCCACACTGTTAGCTCACATGATTCCCCCTTTCCTCAGAGGAAAATTGCTGGGATGAAAAAAAAGGACTCCCTGTGATCGATTGGTCCACTGCGCTACTGAATTCAGGTTACAAGCTGAGGGAGATGAGGAGCGAGGGAGAGCGGGGGGAGGGGAGGGAGGGTGAGGATGAAGACAGTGCACAGCAGGGTGTTTGCATGTTAGTCTCACTGAGGTAAATATGGACCTGTAAAACTAGGGCTGAGGAGGAATAGGTTGTGAAGCAACAGCAACATCACAGTGCACAGGTACTTGTTTTACACCCTTTTAACATTTGACAATTACAGAAAAAAAAATTGCACTTTTGTATGTAATAATCAACTTATTGCTGAGTGTTTTGTGGTTTGTGCATCACTTAGAACCAATAGACCTTGAAGAGTCTGTCAATTTCTTGCTTTTAAATGTCACCCAGATAACACATAATGTTCCCATAACATTCCCAGAACGTTCCTCACAAGTTCTTATTTGGTAACCCTCCCACAACATTCTGAGAACGCTGTTTTCAATTGTTTTTGTACAGTATAACATTCCCAAAACCTTCTATTAGCCACATGCAGTAACGTTTTCCAGTGAGGCTCCTTGTTGATAGTCTTTTAGATAACCTACCTACAACATTTAAAGAACGTAGTGCAAATGTTTCTGGCCAATGTAACATTCTCGAAATTTTGAATAACCACATGAAGTAACATCTTTTAGGTGTAATTTTAATGATATTCTCCTGAGGTTCCCTGTTGGTAGCCCCTTGGTAACTGTTCTAAACATGTTGTGCAAATGTTTTTGTTTAACATGAAATTCCCAAAATGCTCTAATAACAACATGAAGTGATGTTTTTTTGGGGGTAATTTAATAACGTTCCCCTGAAGTTCCTTGTTAGTAGCCTTTTAGCTAACCCCTCCACAACATGCTAAACATGTTCTGTTCCACATCACTTTACCAAAATGTTCTAATAATCACATGAATTAACATTTTTGGGGGGCAATTTTAATAACTTTCCCCTGAGGTTCCTTTTTGGTTGTCTTTTAGCAACCCCTCCCACAACATTCTAAGAATGTAAATGTACAGAATATTCAAGGACTGTAACCTTTACATTTGCTTTACAGTAGAAAAACTACATGTGGTAATGTGAGGAACATTAAGTGGAACATTCCACCAATCTTCCCAGAAAATTCTGGAAACGTAACCACAACGTTACTTTCACGCTGGAAAAACTCTCATTTTAACATCTCGGGAACAATAAAGGGGAATGTTCAGCCCTTTTCTGAACATTCAACAAACCTTCACAGAACGTTCTGGAAACACCAAGAGAACGTTAAGGGGAAACATTTGAGTAACTTTCCTGGAACATTTAAACAAACCTTGCCAGAACATACTGTGATCATAGCGCGGTTTTACTGTCAGAAAAACGTGCAGAAAAACATTAATATCCGGGGAATTTAACATTCAATCACCTTCTTAGAACCAAAAACAAATGTTCCCAGAATGTTTTGGGAACCAAATTTTGCCAGCTGGGTATTAATCTTGCCAAAAAATTCTACTCTTGATTTTGTCATATAGATTCATGTTGGTGGGTACTCACATATAAGATGTTAAAATATCTGTGAAACATATCTGTGAATCTGTAATCAGAGCTTCTTATTCTTTTTGGCCGTACACTTTTCTTTATGTAACAACATTCTATAGTCAATTTTTCACACATTAAACCCTTTCAGAATGAACCAGTAATCATCCAAAAATACTGGATACAAAGCCAACAACGCCAATAAGCAGCAGAACACAATAATGTAGTTTCCTTCCTTGACGAAAAACTTGGCAAGAAGGAAAGAACACCAAGTGTACAGAGACGGTATGAAAATAGCCCATGCCATCAACAGCCAGTCACTTAGCCATTTACTATTAATAAATAATGCTCTGTCTTCCTCTCAGCCATCGCTTCTACTAGTTTTAAATGGTATACATTTTCATTAATGTCAGTGGGTTCTTCTTTATTGTGCCATCCTGCATGTTAGGTGAGCCTCTCTCTCAGCCTCTTAAGACCATTATGTTAGCAGTGATGCATATGAACTCATTTTCACATGATGGATGTGAAGGGTGGGGGAGAGGCACAAAGGCCTCATACAATAGCTCATCTAAGGGTGTGAAAACAGTAGCTTCCTGTGTGTTTTACCATGAAACATTACATCATGCATGTATATAATGTGCTGTGGGTCTACATACTGTTTCGCCATGTTAGCAGTGTGGCAATGTCAGTTTGATGGTCAGCAGTCATCCACTTTTATCCAGACTGATATATCTCAAAAATGATTTGATGGATGGCAGTACAAATTTGTTCCTACATTCATGGTCCCCAGAGGATGAATCCAAATATCTTTGGTGATCCCTGGTCCGGGATCGGTCAGGTGTATGGTTGCAAGCAGGACAAAGCTGTCTTCGTGGTGTGAAACTAGAGATGAAACAGTGACCAGAATTATCATGGTTATCAGTATTATTGTGTTTTTGTTTAACTGTGCTGAAAATGTTCAAAAAGCACTGATACAAACAGTCATATTATTTAAACAAGTTTTATATTGAAAAATGCTCAGTGATTTGAAATGCCCTTTGCAATGTCAGTGTTCTCACTAATGCAAAAGCCCACGTTGCATATTGCATATGGGAGACTGTTGCTAAATTTGGTTGATGTTTGACAGTATTTAGTGTGAGTTTTTCAAATCATGGTGCTCAAACATGGTTTTAATGATACTAAAATTTGAAAATATAAACCTAATCATCTGGAATTGTATTGTGGTTTATTGTGAAACCAATAATTGTTTCATCCTTGCGTGAAACCCTTTTTTTAATAGCATCAAGTATATAAGCATTAAAACCAACCATATTTGGGAAAAAAATATTTGATGTGTACTTTGATTTTTAGTTTGAAATGTCCCATCTACTAAGATGGAAGGGGCCTGATTACGACCTTCACTGCCTATAATCCATACTTAGACTGAGTTGTTTGGCTTCACTTTTAGGGAGCCGTCATGTTGTCCATCTTTATATACGTCAATGAAACTGTGGTATAGACATTCATGTTCCTCTCTGGATGAACTGTAAAAACTCGATCCCTTTATTTATCATTTCTAACACATATTACATATCATTTATGTAAAATGTATTTAAAATTTCAATGAGTCCAGTACTTTGGTTCATGACTAAATAGCTGCAAAAACAATGACATTCCCATTTGTCTCAGCTGATGTTTCTGTTTTGTGCTAATTAGCGAATTTTAGCATGCTAACATGCTAAACTATGGTGACTCTGATAAACATTATGTCTCCTATGCCTCCTTCATGCATGTTAATGTTCTCATTTTGAGCAAGTTAGCATCAGTTAGCATTTAGCTCTAACTACCACTGTGTTTAAGAGCAGTCTCTCAGCGCTGCTAGCATGGCTGTAGACTGTATTTAGATTTTGTTTTTTTAAAAGATAGTAGTGCAGATATCATTAACCACATCATGTGACCACTACAACCACTTCACCATGACGCAAAGGGTCTGTTACGCCAGTTAATAAAAAAGACATCTCATTTATCTCCAGTGGTATGCAGCCATGCTCATAGTTTGGTTTTGAGCTGTTCAGCTCTCTCAGAATTCTGCCCCTACATTAATACAACAGAGCTGAATGAATTTAGTTTGTGGTGCTCACAGCTCGAAAAAACTTTCCAATACCAATGTCCCTGTTACTTCGTAGTGAACAGTTTTCACTCTCTAATAAATAGTCCCTTTGAAACTGTTGAAGTTGAGGAAAGTGATGTTTGCAAAAACAGGGACACTGAGTCAATTTTTGAAAAGCTGTGAGCAACACAAGGAAAATTCCATTCACCTCCATTGTAGTGAGATGGTGGAGGGAAAAAAAAATCTCAAACAGGGATTTCTCAAAAACTATCTTCATGGCAGGATAGCGCAACGGGCGTTTTTTTCTTTTTCTTTGTAAGTGGGGTGAACCAACTCTTTCAATGGCAACCTGATTTCAGCTCTGCAACAGTTATTTGCAACAATTATGAATGAATAGGGGCCCTGGAGGACTATTTTCACACACTGGAGTCTTGAGTAGCCCAGCAGGTAGACATTAGCCCTGCTCCCACCAGTGAAACCCATACATAAAGTCTACGCTTTCATACAACAGAATAGAACTTAAATGTGAATGACACGATGGAAATGTTTCCACCACATTTCTTATTTTACTATAATACCATGACACTGCCAGCTGCATTTGCACGTGTGGAGATGAGCCGGCTATAGTGTTCTTGTTTGGGTTAGAAGACTTCCATAAACCTTTGATGTTGTTTGATTGAATTTTCCTGTTGCCATGAATAAATCAAATCACACTATTTCTGTAAATGACGGGGTCACCCCTCCATATTTGTCTGAACAGGAAGTCATGATGATTACAGCTGTAATATTAAATAATGCTTTTACTCAATTTATAACAGAAAATACACAATGTTGTGTGGAAATCATAAGTTAAAGGCTCATTTTGTACTGTACTGTACTAACCTTATAACTGCAGTTATATTTATATATAATCAAAAATTTTGACCTTTAGATTTAAAATGAGTATTTCGTGTTTTTCTGCAAATAATTAAAAGGTTTTATTTTTATTATATTTTATTATTATTAATATTAATTTTAATTTCAGGCATTTAAAAACCAACATGACAATGCCACAGTCGTTTGCTTACACCTGCCAGACATAACAAGTAGCTTGAATTCTGTGAGCAGCAACTGTGGGACAAATAACTGAATGTAAACAAAATAGTAATAAGAGGAGTGCATTGATTAGTTAAGATGCTAATGCCGTATAGTAATAGAGGTGGTAATCCAAGTATGACTGAGATAGTTACAGGTAAGGGACAAATTTTTTAAAAAGTAATTAAATGACCCATTAATAAAGCAAAATATGTAAATGACCAAATATGTAAATTAGCAATGGTGATATACATGTATTAGAAATGGAGACACAAAAAGACAGGAGAGAGAAAAACAAAACAAAAAATAAACAAAACCAACAAAAAAAAATGTATTTAATAAATACATTTTAAAAACAGTGCAGGGTTGGTAAGTTATCATAGCACTGTGTGTAAATTGAAATGTGGGTTTAATTAAAGTTTTAGAAGCATAACTAAACCTCAAAGAGCCCCAGAAAACCTTAATAATTAAGGTTTGATTGTTTTGATTAATTACTGTATATATTAAAAGACCTTTCAATCAACTGGTGACCCTTTAGATTTAGATAACATATTGTATCTTTAAAGAGGAAAGATATTTATGTTTCACAGACACAAACTGTAAACACTTAACAACAACTTAATCATTTTTTTTGTAATTTGATGATGACCTCACAGGATTAGAAAGTAAAAATATATATATATTATTCAAGTCAAGTTGCATTGTTTGTATTCAGCAAGTTAAGAGGTTTACTTTGTAAAAAGCTTGCTTGCATTACCTGCTATAAGTAACCTTGTTAGGAACCACAGTGTCTCTGTGTGCAAATATCCATGCAAGTTCAAAATCAGCACTTATCATAACACTACTCCAATTATCCCCAGACACAACAAATGCAACATTTACATCTCATCTTGATCTAAAAGGCAGTGTTTTCACATTAATCTAAACAGGGCAATTCCTTCTGTTTTTTTGGGGCCAGAATGGGTGATAAGCTTTGTCACTTTAATTACATCAGCGTAAATATTTCATATTGGCCAAATCAGATCTTGTGGCTGCAACATTCTTGTAAATGGAATTTTATCTGTAGCTCGGGACCATTAGTGGCACTGAGTTCTGAGGCAGCCTAGAGGACGGTAATTAAGTCCACTCAGCCGTGACTAAACATTTTTGACATTTTTCCTAGTCCGGAATGAACTGTCAGTGTGCAGAGAGAGTAACCATCTTGTCACTTTGTGTTTGTATAAGAATAGCAGAAAGCTGGGTGCTACGCTGCGAGTCCAGAGTTTCATATCATAAAAAAAAAGGGAATGAAATGCAGAAAAAGAGAAAATGGTGGTGGCTTAAACATGGGTTTGTCTGTCTATCTGTGCAGAATGTGTGTGTGTGTGTGTGTATGAGACTGAGATAGAGTGAGAGGAAGAAAGACACAGACTGTAACCCATTTCTAATTCGACCTAAAATACAGTATGTGTAAAATTTTAGAAAATGTTTCGAGTTCAGTTAATGCAAAGAAAAGTAGGACACATTTAACTTTGCTTTGCATGTTGGTTTGCTGATGGATCAAAGCTGTCAGAACAGCCCAGTTTCTCGTGGGTGCTTTTGTTAGATTCTCTCTATATTTGTTTGGACCTTCAACCAAGGTGTGTGTGTTTGTGTCTGTGTGTAAGCAGCACGTTCATTAGCACAAACTAAGGTCGATTTCAACAAAGTTACTGCATATTGTGATACATTTTGCATCTCATTCCAGCAAGGTACCAGGGTACTAATATGTTTCTCCTCTTGTGCGTGCAGATATAATGAGTTACAGTGGTATCGAAGACAAAAATTCAGAGATAACAAGGTGACTTTGAACTTGCCTCCGAAGATATTCCACTGGCATCCTTAAGAAGAAGAAAACAACCAATGCCTTAATAGCCAATACAAGCATTCCATCAACTTTGGTATGCTTGAGTAAATTGAATACCCCTGCTTTGCCTTTTGTTCTAGAAAATGCATCAAATTGATTGAAAGAAGCAATTACGGTACCAGGGAGCGGTATTGATTTTATGAAAGTGTGCAATTACTTTAATTGGGATAACCGTGTCTCGATTAGATGTTCGTAGTAGGCTATGTTAAGAAAAAATGTCTGCATTTTACAGTTGTTTTGATTTTGAGCAAATTCCATTTCCAGTGCAGCCCAACCTTTGTACCTGATTAGCCTGTTCATTTTCCTCTGTAACCATCTTCTCTGGGGAATCAGAAGACATCCAATCAACATGGGTTCAATGGTAATGAAAAAAGTCAATGGGAACATTAGTGGAAATTCTTTTCAATGTCACATGTTTGAGCGATTCTTCTGCACAACACTGGATTAGGTTTGTGCATCATATACACAGTGCCGTGAAAGCTCTGTTATGAGCAAATAAGAACACTATGTTTTGTCAGTCGCACATATAACAAAAAACTCTGTTTTTATCAGACACAACTATACCCTAATTAGGGGTAAACTAATAAGATGTGACAAAGTGTACTTAGTATCAAATTAGACAAATATATACAAATAATGTTATATATTAGGCAAGAGTTATACTCTAAATTAGACAGCACATATATATATCGATACACTAATAAGACATAACAAGCTGTACTTTGTATCAAATTAGACAAAATCTACAAATAATTAATATTATATGTGATAGTAATTTTGGAACACGTTAAAAACTGAACTAAAGTGTATTACTGTGTAATATTAAAGTGTATTATCACTGTTAGACCCATATTAGACTTTCTTAGAGGGTGATTTGGGACACATTACAACAGAACTGCACTGTAAACTAAAGCACATTATTTCTCACTGTGATACCATTTTTAGACTTTCTTTCTTTCTTTAGAAGATAATTTGGGTCACTGTAAACTAAAGCAAAATCTCATGTCTGCTACGTCCTCATTTAAGAACAATACGTGAACCAGATCCCCCAAGTAACCAGTTATAGAGTCAGAGCAATATTTTGTCTATGGGTCACAGTGGGAAATAATACACTTTTGTTTACAGTACAGGTCTGTTGTAATGTGCCCCTAATTTCTCCCTAATAAAGTCTATTGATAAAGAACATATCTCTATACATCTTGTTATGTCTTATTAGTGAATCATTAGCTATAAGGTGTCTGATAGAAATAATCATGTTATTTCTAGTTTTTGTCTAATTTAATTCAAAGTACAGCTTGTTAGGTTGTATTAAGTACTGTAAAATAAAATGCAACCATTTTATCCCTGAATGTGTTGTTTGCCAGGTACATTTGAAATGCATCTTCTGTTCCAGCAATACTGACTTAGAACCAGTAAAAAAAAAAAAAAAAAAAAAAAAAGAGGGTAAAAATGAACAGTGAAGTCAAGCCTTAAATCTGGCTGCATACCATGTGACTTGACATGGAGCAAGCAAATGAAAAAGAGAGAAAGAGAGACAGGAGAGAGAGAGAGAGAGAGAGAGAGAGAGAGAGAGAGAGAGAGAGAGAGAGAGAGAGAGCAATACCCCCATAAAACCATCTCTGCTTTCAGTTCAAATAGGTCCTATCATCTCCATGACAACAGTCGTAATGGTAACATGGAAATATATTAATGTAAAACCATGGCAACGTTCTCCAATTGAATTAAGCAGCACCTGTGCACATTACAGAAGAAGATAAAAGACAAAAGGAGCCAGCTTCTGCTTGCCAAGCAGCTGTGGCTTTCAGACCTTAAAAACCCATCTACATTTCCTGAACACATTTGTTTTCCAATGTTTCTGTGCGGCAAATTACCGTAGCATTGCACGTTTTTTGAGGGCTTTTCTGTCGTATTTGTGCAAACAGATGAGAAACTGGATAATTATGTTCTTTTTTCTCCCTCGTTCTGTCGACTATAAACCCATGCAGCTCCTCTGCCAGAGTGGTGTAGCCGGATTAAGAGTATGTGTGTTTTACCATTAAATCACATAATGGCGGGGCAATCATTCTGATAGGTAAAAGGGCATGGTGTTTGTGCACAAAGAGACATGTTAGACACACAAACTCGGTACATTGTGCTCCCTTTCATTCAAAACAGAGGGTGTGTGAGAGAGTGAAAGTGGTTGTGTTCTGCCTTCTTTTCTCTGAGCTGAGCTGAAAAGAGAAAACATTATCTACATCACCATGCCATCAAATCTGATGGATTTTATCCCATCCCTCCCCCCCTCCCGCTTTCTTCTCTCTACCCCCACACTGTGAGAAATACAGGTGCAAACTAGAACCACAAAGGGTTCTTTAGCTTGTCCTCATAAGAGAACCCTTTTTGGTTCCTGGTAGAGCATTTTAGAAAGGTTCTACTTGGAACCCTTCCAGAGTTCCAGAGTGAGAACTATCTGTGAAAGGTTTCACCCAGAACCTAAGAGAGGTTGTACAGAGAATCTTTCCAGGATGTAATGGTTTCACTCAGAACCCTGTCTGAGGGTTCTTTCAGCACCCTCTGGGTGTTAACAAAACTCATCCAAGGGTTTCTACTAAAAACTTTTTTTACATTTATTTATCCCAAAGGCTGTATCTAGAAGGGGGTTCTACTGAGAAGTATTTCTTATTTCAAAGTTTTTATTATATATTTCTATTTATATATTTATTTTTCAAAGAATCATTTTATATTCCATAGTTCTATCTGAAGTCCAGCCCCACGAGGTTGGATCGAGACCCATTTTATACTCCAAAGTTTTATCTAGAACCCACCTGGGGATTCTTCCATGAACCCTTTTATATTATGGTACAAAGAATCCTTGACAAACCCCTGACCAAAAAAAAGTTTTGCTTTCAAAACATTTTTTTTTTTTTTTACATGAAAGGTTCATAATGGAGCCTAAGCCCTTGAGTAGGAACCCTTTTGGAACCCTCATTTCTAAAAGAGTAGCCTCTGTGTTCTCTGGTAATGGCAATGTAGCATTCTATCACCCTTGGAAATGTGAGTCTGTGTGTGTTTGTTTGTGCCTGTGAAACAGGAAGAAAAGAAGGGGTGAGGGTGCCGAGGACACACAGCCTAAGTGAAATTACTCTTAAAAGGATATTGTTGTTCCCAAAGAGTGTTGAACAGCATTTTCAACCACCATATTTTATTCATGCAGGCAGTCATGTCCAACACAGAGACCTATACAGTACATCGACTTCAGCTCAACTCTGTCTGTCCGTCTCTGGGAGAAAATCCTCATCCTGTTGCAAGGTGGCATAGATAAAACTCTAATCTCCAATCTCTCAAGGGATCCAATGAGAAACTATTTTCTCCATCCTGTTTTCCATTGTGCAACAACGCCACTCCTCCCAGGTCCAAGACGTCAGTGCTAAGTGCGCTTATACATTATAGGGCACTCAGGCCTCCCAATAGGCAGCTTCTCCGCAATAGGTCAAAATTGCATAACCATCTCTTTCAAATCTTCCAGCTGTTTAATGCCACGAACGAGGAAAGGTGGAGATTAACAAGAACTCAACACAGAGGGAAAATATACAGTCTAGATCGGCTGTCTCTCAGACACACAGCGTGCTACACAAGAGGAGTTGAGTGCACCAAACCTTGGATTGTTCCGTACCAGTTGTTGTACAATGTCAGTGGAAAATTGCAATGTTTGTCCGTTATATTACAAGCATGAGAATGAGCAGTTGGGGTTTCACAGGAATTTGACCATGAAACACATTTTTCCACGTATCTTGTAATCACCGACATTTCTCACCACATGAATCCACTTGTAGAGTGAGATTATAATATGAGTTGTCCTTTTTGAAAGCCAAGGTGAGAAGGTATTAGGAACGTAGCCTTGAATTGTGAGAACACTAAATCCATTCTGTACTCAACTGACAAAAGATTCATTTCAGTTTCTTTTACTCAAATTTCAGTGAAAAGACTGATATATTTACAGAATCTTTTTAGCTTTTTGCTTCTACTGGGAGTTTGACAGATAACATACTTTTTCCCTGAGTGAGGCATTGCTCAGAATGTCTAATCTTTCAGACTAAAGGAACATTTCACCCAAAAAATACAGATTTTCATTCAGTTACTCAACACCTATACCAATAATTTTGTGGTCAGATTGTTTCATGGAGCGGTATCTTCTGATATAATTAGGTTAGCCATTAAAAAACATAAATTATCCTAAAAAATATGTTTCAAAAACTCTGTAAAGCTGCTCAACCCATCTGGTCACCAGTCTTTATCTCAACAATCCTCTCATACAGTTTTCTCTGTCTGAGAAGTTTTCATGCACATGTTGCTATAGTATTGCTGACAGTAAAGCGGCTCTAAAATGGCTGCCATATTTAGAAGCAAAATAAAGTGTCAAGAAATACAAGAACACATTTTTTCAAGTGGTATTTAAAACTTCAAATGACAAAAAAATGTATGTATATGGGTGATAATTGGGTAAAACAGTCTCTTATCATGCATTAATTCAGACTTTTTGGTTGAAATATCCTTTTAACATACTTGATAACTGGTAATATTTGGGTGAAATACTACTACTTTAACATCCAGCAAATAATATTCTTGGATGATGTTTCTCTTTAACATCCAGTATAATCAATATTTAGATTAAATATTCCTTTATGCAAAGTAAGTATTATATATAGTGTTTGATTATTGATTGCTCCCTTAGCCCCGCCCCTCTTAGTTACTGTTGTTATGGCTGTCAGCTTTCTGTTCTGACAGGTCACATGTGCAGTTTACAGTGATGATGGTCGCAGATTTACCACTCAAAATTTGTAGTGTTTTTTTTTTTTGGATGAAGGACGATGGGTCCTTGACTTTCAGTGCTGATTTTGCCTGCTGAATTTTTTTTAATCTTAGCTCCAGTGGTTGGTTTAAACTGAGTCTGCAGCTTTTTAAAGTTTCCAGCTGGCTCGTTTTAAAATGAGAACCCTGTAAAATGTGTCTTAAATATACTTGTATCACTACATCGCGCTAAAAGGCCGATGTCATGGGCAACATCGTCATTCTCACCAGCAAATGATCCAGGAGACATGGAAGCAAAGCAACAGCATATTTGTGCAATACAGTGCTGGTTAACTCTAGTATTAGCAGTATGATAAGAGTCTGATGTAAATTTCCCCAAATCCAATAAAGTACAGGACATAGTCAGCTACCATGCTTAGTTACAGTTGCTAAGCTGTGATTGGACAATTGCAGTAGGCGGGTTTTAGCAAATGATCAGCATTCAGTACGTTTGGTAATATTTGACTGACATACTCCTTTATCTCCCGGTCAATTATATATAATTGTATGCTTGGATTAAATAAGACTTTCAGAGTTCATCCACAGGTTTAAGGCCATATCATTTCAATGTTTCTAATAAATTTCTCGTGTTTGTCTTCTTATTTCACCGCCTACAGGAGCTGGATGGAGGCCAGTGCAGGCATCATCCTTCAACCCAGATAAAGATCAAGTATGCCTCATTTAATCAGTGGATGGAACATGAGAAGCAAAAGCATTGTTTCACCACCATGCATGATAGAGATTACATAGGATCTGCATGTCCTGACATCAACAGAGAGTGAAAACGGAGAGAGGGTTTTTACAGAAAATGATGCTCGGATCATATCTACAGACCTGCATAAATAGAGGATTTTAGCATCAGTTTACTGCAAGGCTGTGAAGGTTAACAGCTCCTGAAAAAAGGATTATAAAAAAATAAAATGGTGACTTCTGACCAAATAAATTCCAAAATGTGCAGTCACTGGAAAATAAAATGTATTTAATGGTTGTTATCGCTGTTAGGTCACATTAAAAAGATGCCTGAATTCAAATTAGCCTCATTTTTTCTTTCCTCTCTCTTTTTTTTCCCCCACTCGGTAAAAACATCTATAATTTGAGCTACTCAAAAAGAATCCTAATTGCTCATCTGAAAGAGACCATGATTGGATGCTTGAATTTCTTTAAATAGGAATGACTCACAATTCCTCCGCTTGAATGACAAACAATTTTCTCTGGCAAATGATGCCATGTGTCTCGTTGAGTAGAAATAAGAATAGGTCCTGTTTTCCGACATGTGCACAAAACATTCGCTCAGTCATATGCATGAGATAAATTGTGTCCAAAATGCAAAAAAAGGAGAGCAAATGCCACCGAGTTGTTTTGATCATGCATACCAAACACAGGCAATCAAAACAACACACACTCTCTCTCTGTTTTTTAGACAATGTTCGAAAGTATGAAACTTTAACTCGCTTGACATTATCACCATGTGCAAATGTTGGCCTTTTTAATGATATGAAAACACTGAGCTAAGCTCCTGCAGACTGCAATACATTCTTCCACCAAATGAGAGCTGAAATGCTATAGGCAATTAGAAGAGTCTCTAGAATTTCCTTGAAATGAAGTGCTAAATGAAACGTGGTCAGACTGACAAGTCTGCTCTCTTTCTCACTGAGCTGCTCTGTCTTGCTGCAGCTCTTCGTGCAGAGGGGAAAGGTATACACGTCTCTTTTTACCAAATCAAGAGTCAATGCATGTAAGCCCTGTGGTGATTTTCCTTAATTATGCTTCAGGGTGATTTGCAAGGTGGATGACACAATGAGGACATGATGTCAGTCAAATAATATCCCAGCGTTTTTTTGGTTTTTTTTGTTTTTTTTTCTTCACTGCGAGCTCAGATTTACAGGCATACTGTACTGTATCTGAGTTCTGTCAGGGAGTCAGCATTTTCCATGTATGGAATAAATCAAGAAAAACCACACATGGGCATAATCTTTTAGTGGTTCACATGTCAAAGGCTTAAAGTCCTACAACAGAGTATAGGAGCTGACCCCTGGGGAAACTGGGTCATGACCTCCTTGTCTGCAGAGCTACATTGAGGACATTATAGGATCACTACATCTATTCCAATGTGGAATCTGGAAGGAAGAAGAGACTGGTTTGAAAAATCATACAGGAATTTAGTGGAATCAATTAATCTTTTCTCATTACCTTAAAGATACTACAAGGAACTTTTATATTTTGTTTATTCTGGAGGTGCCTGTGGATAAAATCAGTTGTCTTTCAAATGTCAAAATCAGTCCCTCTGAGAAGTGGCAAAGTTTCAACAGCAGCAATTCACGTAAATTCAACCAGTCCCCATGAATTCTGCACAGCCTTACAATTTTGTCTATTCACTGCAAATTTGACCAATCAGCATAGCAGTCCCCCCCACAAATGTCACACACATCTCAATGAAACACTCAATGTTTTATTATTTACTTTTTTAAATTTTTGTCACACGTACTGAAAAGAACACAAGGTTTGTCATTGTTGTTGGTTTATCAATGATCTGTGGACTTTTATTTTTTATAATTTTGTGCTCGCTTTTTTTGACTGACTTTGAGCTCAAAAGAAGATTTTGCTTCTTTGTGAAATAACCCCAAGTGCACTACTTCATTTATAAATCAAGCTTATTTTATTAGATTTTTTGTAATCATGAGTCCTTTTGGTAAGGCTACTGAACACAGAACAGAGTGCAGTTTTATTCTTACCAGAACAAGTCGCCTTCTGCAACTCCACTGCAAAAAACATCTAAAAACATACATCAATCTGCTCTGGATTCTTTTTAACTGTGTAACATGTGACTCACTGTAACTTTGCCTTGGAAAATATAAACACAGGCGTGTTTCATCTGACGTCAAGGAGAATCTGACTCGGTGGCAGACGTTAAGAACATAACAACAATAGTCCACTACTAATACTACTACTACTACTCCTTGTAGTAGCTTTAATGTAAATATACAAGTTTTATTTATTCAAGTTATTTAAACTTAAAACTTCTAGACTTTACTTTCATAACTCATCAACATGGGTTATTTTAACTTGGAATCTTTTGACTTGAAATAATGAGTTTAATGAATGTGCTGCACAGAGCTCAATCAACTCATTAAATTATGTCTCTCAACAAACATGATCAGCCTTAGCAGACTTGCCAGCATGCATTATTTGAGAGTTAAAAGCTTTTTTTTTTTTAGTTTGAGAAAAATATATGATGAAAATTTGCTGTATGACTTTAACACACTTTAAGACAAGTCATGGTTGCTTGTTTTCACAATAATGAAAACACCGCAGTCATGCTTACTCAACTACAACTGAATAAATATCAAGTGTATTTGACAATTTTGAATCATGAAAAATACTGTTTTTACACCAAAATACACAAAGACAACCAGGCCTGCTAAAAATAAATGACTGACCCTTTTCCCATCGCCAGTAGCCCCGTTTGCATTTCTGTTCTGTTTTGTTCTTTCTGATGTGCGCTGGAAACCTGAGACACCATTTATGTTTGTGCTGGAGAGCGCAGATTTTCCTTCTTTTCCTTTTCAGTACTTTTGTTGCTTCTATCTGAATCTCTGTAGTTTGAAGTTTAGTTTCCCTCCTGCGATAAGGTTTGCACTTTCAGGTATCTGTCTTATTTTACTGATTCGAGTCACTTTCAGTTATATTGTCATGTTAAATTACTGCTCATGAAAACCTCACATTTCTTGATTTTACTGTGTCATGGTAAAAGTTTTTAGATAATAAAATAACAGGGACTCGGAGACAAAAGCTAGATGGTAGTGGGGTTTTTTTTGTCCAGTGCAAAAGGGGTTAAAATTACTTCAACCTGTCTTTTTAAATTCAGGCAACTTTAACTTTCTATCAACTATCATTAACTACCTTTTTTTAAGTTAAGAAAAGCAGCTCATTTTTACAGGTTATGTTTCACTCTGTACTACCACAGTTACAAAAACATGCACAATAGATGGAAAATTACAACTATCTATTCTTTTGTCCTCGAGTCAATGAATGGTTCCAGAATCATTATCTTAACCGCTGTTTGTGCTCTTGGACCAGATTGTTGACACACACAGGACACACTGCTGGTTCCCATGCCCTGCTGAAACAAGCAGGGTCAGAGCGACCTGGCACAGGGGTCAAAGGTCAGCAAGCTAAACGCCCACAAATTTCCCTCAGGTGATTGTGAAATTTAAAATGGTTGTTTTTGTCCTGAGGTGTCTCTGTGTACACGCTTGCATCCCAAAAGTACGATTTTTACTTATTGCACCAGACACAATCATATTCATATTCTTACTTCTTAACTACATTCAAAGGGGATCAGTGAGACAGATGCACTGATTCTCAATGAATTAAGGTTGATTCTCAGTAAATGAACAATATTTAACATTTATCTCCAGGCCTTGAGATTAATTTAGCTCAAAATGCCCTAGTGTACAGCAGCTCATTACTGCAGACAGCTGCAGGTACAACAGACAGGTATGTGTGTGTTTGGTAATAAACACAACTCACTGGGACACACTGTTCATGGTATTTTTTTTATACAACTCAACACCATGAAGTGGTGACATAAAACTAAAAAACAAAAATCATGTTTTTTGTTCTTTGTATGCTACTAACCAGAACGACAAGAAAATATACAGTAAAATCATAGTATTTATATTTTAACATACAATGTAACACATATTGTAACATATTTATTCATATAATAAATGAATGACAGACTAATCATCCTTGGTTTGCATGAGGTGTTTATTTTTTGTTATTTATTGAGTGAGAGCAATGACAGACTAATGGTATCATTTGCATGTACCTCACCATAGCTGCCCTTAGGCACTGCAGTTTGCATGAGCAGATCAGATTGTGCTGAATGCTAGATAGTACAAGTACAACATGTACTGCACTTCTGTGGGTATGTCACGTCGCACATCAGGAACAAAGACTGGTTTGGCAAAATTTCAGAGATTTCCTGTGTGTGTAAATGGTGAGTGAGGACAAAGTAAGTCATCTGTTGGTATTTAGATCTACTGTCAACATATACAACAATTCATAGTCTAAATTATATCTTTTAAACATCCTCTTAGTTTTGAAAAAAATCCTGTAAAATAATTTATTCAGCTACCTGAAACTGGATACTATCCGACTCCTAAAGGCTAGTTTTCATTGGCAGTCACTTTGCCAGACAATGTTAGGCATCCTAGAATAATGTAAATAATATAATATATACAATATTTTAAGACATCCTATATTGTGGTAAAAAAGCAAATATATTCTGCAATATATACACACAGAGAAGGCATACACAATTTTTCAATATATACTTTTAAATATATGCACAGATTACTTAATAAAAATCAGCACATCTGTAAATATATGTACACAAAATGCTACTGATAAAAGTAAAAACAGTATCATATTTTCAATAAGGTGTATGGCTGTTCACAGAGTTTATAATAACCAAACTCCAACAACAGGCCAGAAACTCGTAATCTGATCACGTCAATAAACTTGTCATTACTACACCACAAGTTCGTCATCGAAAGAAATTTTCCTTTTGAATATCTGTAACACCTTCAGTATATTTTCACCCACAAAACTTTCTGCCAAACTGAAATATTATGCAATTTCCTTCTTTTTTGTTGTTCAGGTGAGGCACTAAGAAGAGAAATCTTACAGCACAATTGCACAGAGGCTTACAGGGCATGGACACATGTAACTTCAAGCTATGTTATACGGTAATTACTTAGTGTTTTTAAACTGCTTCAATGATGCATAAATGAAGTTGATGTTTTTTGTTTTTTTTTTTAAAAAAAGGCCACCATACTTTCACAACTGTGAAAAGTTCTGTTGAATGTGTTCATCTTTAAGTGATAGGACTGTGCTTAATTGCTCAAGTTAATTCATGATACAGATGTTTCAGTTTGCATTTAACCTAAGATCATGGTTATCATAGTTGGTTAGAAATCACAGTAACACTTTACAATAAGGGTACATTAATTAACATTAGTTGTTGCAGTAATAAACATGAACCTAATTAACAGCCAAACAATGTGTCTATTGAAGAATACATGGGTAACACTTAATATTAAGGTTTTTTAATAAGTGTTGGTTAATAAGTAATAAGACCCTTATAAGATGCTCATTAACATTAATATGTGTTAACATGGCTGTACAATTGTTAATAATAGCATAATAAACATGTTTATTGTTAATTGTGAGACAGTTACAAGCAGACTGTTGACAGTTTATAAACTGCTCGAGAATGTTAACAAAAGCCTGATGAGTTTCTTTTACTTGCTTATAAAAGCATTACAAACACGTTTATTTCGGTCAACCAATTTACCTCTTATGTCATTATAAAACTTTTGTTAAGCTTGTGTTGTTTGTTTGTTTATTAAGATTTCTACATAATTCATTATGCATTTGTCAGCAGTTAAATATGTATGTACTAACAGTTAACTACGGGGCATTGGATCAAAAGTGTGACAAGTGCTTATTAAGGTTAATTAATCCTTTATTATGCACTTTATAACAGTTAAATATGGATTTTGGAGGTACCGGATCTAAAGTATGCCGAGTGTTTATTAAGGCTAATTAATCCTTTAATATAAACTAATTATTACTATTTTCAGGCCTTTTTCCTTGGCTATGAATGACTAATAAATGCATTATGAAGTGTTTAGAAATATTAATAGAGCAACAACAAAAGTTTAGTAAGGGCTTAACAATGACATAATGGGTAAGATAGTTAATCTCAGTAAATGTGTTTGTAATGCTATTATAAACTATTATACTTTACTTACTATAGCTCATAAAGCGTTTATTAACATTCTTAACAGTCTATAAACTGTCAACAATTTTCTTACAAGCGCTTAGAAATGTGTTACAGTGTAGCAATAAACATGTTTATTATGCTATATTAACGTTTTTATAGTCTTATTAACACATACAGTCATAAGTGTCTTATAATGGCATTATTACCCTTCAACTGGCACCTACTACAAGCACTTTAGTGTAAACTGTTACCAATACATTTTTTCAACTTTACTCTAAGAGTCACAAAAAGCATTAATAAATGTTCAAAATGGTTAAATAATCCATATATAACATGCACAATCATTTATAGATTAGGCTATAAATTAAGGAACATCTCCATGAAGATAAAATAACAAGCAAATCTTGTTCTGTGAATTTTATAACACACATATCTACACATCTTGCCAAAGGACTGCTAATGAAAATTAGCCAGCTGGCTAACATTGGCAAAATTTCTCTTAAAAATACAATAAATTAAAATAAATGAAGTGAAATGAAATGAGGCCATGGAGTAATATTTATCAAAAATAAGTCATATGTTGGAGGATGGACAATCAAAACAAACATTCATAAAACAGTTTTCTTTAATGATATAGCTTAGCTGTGAACTTTATCAGTCATATACTAACAATTGTTTGTGCCTTAATTACCGTGTAAATCCTTAATAAATGTTCATAAGAGACATTTGTTAACAGTTACTTGTGTTTATTACTGGATTAACTAATGTTAATGCATCTTTATTGTTAAGTCTTACCCGAATCACAGTAATATTCATGCAAATACAGTCAATAATCTTTGTGAAACATTCGATGTAATAAAACATAAACTGTATTATTATAAACACTGTAAACAGCCACCTATGGATGCTTTACAGTAGTTGTCACCAGCTCTGCACAGTTTGCTCTGTGGTATGAATTAAACCTCATGTTGAGTGTAAAACAATCTACGTTAAGTTGCTGTTTTTTATTGTAATAGCAGCTTTGCAAGTCATCATTTAATGACATCACAAACTGTTTTCTGCTGTGACTTTGAGAAGAGAACTGTTCAGCATTCACTTTTTTTTTTTTTTTGTAAATTTAGCTATCCAAGGTCACAGAAATATCACATGCTGATTCTGTTTTGAGATGATTTTGGGTTTAAACTAGCACAAGGCTCAGCACTTCTTTTGTTCTCCCACGCTTTTACTCGAATCAGCCATCATTTCTGCAGGACGAACCGACAGCCAAATTATCTTATCTACCTTTCATCTTCCAAATTTTTTCATCTGCATCACATTTTTTATTTGAGATTAAAGTAGGGCTGTGTCTTTGTGCAGCACTAATTGCCATAGAGCTTCAGTAATTAAAGGACAATAAAGCCTTAGTAGTAATTAGTTTCTCTTGTTTGGTTGCTAGCCCATCAATTGTGCTTCAATAATACTGATCATTAGCATGCGCCTGGGCAGTGAGGGATGCTGGGAAAGGAGCCCTGCACACACAGCACTCCACATTCCATTCCCATGAAGCCATGGCACCGAGCCATGCGGTTAACCCTCTGCGTACCGGGCCGGGGGAGAGTGGCAGGGCTGTGCCTACCAGCGAAGGCCCGCACTGTAAAATAAAGAGGCTCCACTGTAACATAATAGACCTGCTGAAATAATGACCAGCTTTTTACATTTTCTGAAGGTTGGAACATGAGAGCTGCAGCAGTGGGCAGATGCTGCTGTCATGGTTTGTGTAAAAACAATTGTAGCCTTCTCAGTGTTACACGGTCCTTTATTCCATCCAGGTTCACCTAATGAAAGCCTGTCTGCAACACTGTAAAGGAATGATAAAGAGGATACTGTATTACCACCTTTTAATGCTGATGCATCCTAAAAACAGATCAAAATTAGGTATCTTTAAACAGAGCAGCATCGGTGGAGGATAGAGAACATTTCTGTGCAGGCAGGCAGGGTGTATGGATTGTGCTGTAAACTGTGGCATAGTAATAACGCCAGGCAGCAGAAAATGTGCTCTGTTCTGTACTTTGCCTTGACATGATTGAAAGACAATGGTCCCATGGATAGGCCATTTCAACATCAAATGTGCATGCACATCACAGGGCAAGGGTGTGCTATCCATCACATTCAGTGAGCTGTCAGAGGCAGCTCTCACAGCCGCCGCTCCTCTCCACACACATTTGCAACTGCATGGCAATACAAGATTAAACCTCCTTGTACATATTCCACCCTGAGCAGTGAGCATGCTATATTTTTACACACTTTTGAAAGTGCTCACAGTTTGAGGTGTGCTCCTCTGCATTGTTCTGTGTGGAGTTTCAATTTTTACATGTTCTTTTAATATTCACTAATTATTCTTTCCTGCATGTAAAGCATTCTACAATGCCAAACATAATGTGCAGCAGAGTGCAGTATACTTATTAGTCTTATCTTATCTTAGAGTGTAATTTATTATTCCTACTTTTATTCTTAATTTGTATATAATTCATGTATTCAACTTTTTAAAAACTATTTAACTTTACTTGTCCCACTGCACTGTATAACCAAGTCAAATTTCTGTGTACGTTGTACATTTGATGAACTACTACTATGCAGGATTTTCTTTAAAAACTACTGTATGTATAGACTCTTCAGAGAAATAAAAAATAAATCCATGTCAATGATCACTTATGACCCACTAGAAATGTGCGGTGGTGTCTGTATCTGCAGAGACCTTGACCTCTGCCTTTATTTTTCTTATTTTCTTGTTATCTTGCTATGTTTGGGATGCTTCACTAACCCAAAGAGTTGTTACTTGACGACCTGGGAATGAGACTGAACAAACAAGTATCCTTCTAGTGTTTTTACAAACAACAGCTAACAAATCCTACATATGCTACCTTCTAAATGCAAGCACAACTGAAGACAAAAGCACCTTTATTATTATTGATATTAATTCAATTTAAAAATATATATATTACTAACCTAACACAGATTAAACTCTATAAAAACTTGACTTTATGAGAATGAATAGAGTTGTTTTTCTATACTTTAACCTAAGCGTGCTAAGTGTCTCTGCATTGTTGTGAGTGATTATTGTCAGAGGTTTAATTTTTACATTATCACTGTCGGGCAAGTGTATGTCCAAAACTGTTACTTTTTTAGAGAATTTTAAAAAGCTGTGCTTAAAACCCACAGATATATGTAAAGGTGACTAATAGCACTGATTTGAAAAAAAAATCTCAAAGTATATGTGCAGTAACATCTGTCTGTATTTTCTTATTTTCTCATTTTCTTGCTGTGTTCGGGACACGTTACGAGCCCAAAGCATCAGTATTTGATGACATGAGAAAAAAGACTCAGCAGCTAACTATCTTTCTCCAAAATCGCTTCCTGCATGTTTACAACTTTTGAAGAGTGGAAACTTTCACCAATGCTGACTAATTACTAAACTGGTTCTTATTCAGTCCCGTTACAGTTTATTTATATATCTTTTTTATTTATATATCTTGTTTCTTACAAAAGATAGTAATCAAACTTAAAGGCCCTGAACAGTTTTGGTTATTTCACCGGAGATGTATTTTTGTTTGTTTGCAAGGAGCAAAGGACAAATCCTGCATATTCTACCTTTAAAATGCAAGCACAGCTGGAGAAAAACAACTTTGCTGTTGTAGAAATCACATCTAATAAAAACATTTATATTACTAACCCAACACAGATTAAACTCTTTTAAAAACTTTACTTTATAAGAATCAAAAGACATCAGAGTTGTGTTCCTGCTTCAACCTGTTCATAGGCATTAAAGTGGGAGTACAGAGGCCTATCCAAGTGATTTTTTTCTCACTGCTTCAGGCTACAGACTGTGATATGCTTTGTATAATCAGATGATGACATTCTACACAACAGGTTCAGGTTGTATTCATGAAAATGGAAAAATAAAAACACATAAAAACATGGTCGGAACTACAGAGAAGAGACTCTGCGCAACAACCTCCTCCCATCCGTCCGCCTTGGCACAATAACCCAAATGGAAGCCTTTATGAAGCACTGATGGAAGCAGAGTGCGCTTTATAATGCACAGCCGTGCACACTACTACATTTCCAGCTAATCAGAAGCGCGCAGTTGCAGAAAGGAGAGCGGTTGCCAAGGCAGCCACCAATCTCCCCTCCCCCTTCTCTTCTCCCTCCGTTCCTCTTTCCCGTTTATTATCGGCAGAGGTCGCATGGCAGAGGGAAGTCCAACCACTTCTGTACTGGAACCAATGCAAGAATATGCACCTCCATAACAAAGCCTGTGTGGAGTCCTGACTGAGCGCAGAGGGAAAACAAGAGGCTGCACATTTATAAAGACGGGTTTTATTTAAAAAAAAAAAAGAAAAAGAAAAAAAAAAAGAAGGGATCTAAGTTGGAGGTTTTGCTTTTATTTGCTCTGGAGCGGCGGGATAGTTTTGCCAACACGTGTGTTTCCATGAAATTTGTACTCTTGAGTGTTTCCTTTGCATCCTGGTGAGGAGGACTGCGCATCACCAGAGTTGGTGCCGAAGTTCGGCCGCGAACGGATGTGAGGAGGGAAGAGTGTACCGAGTAAAACTCCCCCACTTCTTCTTCTTCTTGTGCGCGTCTCCCCTGCTTCGGCGTTGTGTGTTTGCTGAGACAATAGTGAGTCAAAGACGCTGAAAGTGATTTCATGCCTTCAGTCTCGCACAACCTGAGATGGACGTGAGATTTTATCCTGCGCCCCCGGCAAATGTGGGTTCATGCTCTCTACCGACTGATCCAAGTTGTCTGAGCTCGTTGGACTATTACCACTCGAACAAGGTAAATAACAAACTGAAATGTTTCATGTCTCACCTGTCTCTCTACATGAGTGCAGCCTGCAACATTCACGCAATGCACAAACGCATGCTTTGGACACGGGCGCTCCAAAGATACACACTCTCCAAAAAAATGTCAAGTGTCAGCAAGTAAAAAGACCTGAGCTGAGCTTTAGGATGGACTGCTTTTAATTTAATCTACTGTTACTTTAAACCTGCAATCATTCTATTTTGCAGTTAAAAGAAAAGCTGTAGTCCAACTTTTCTTTTTCCTCTCTAACCAACGTTGTTATTATGTTATTTCCCCGGTGAGATTGTGCAGTTGTGTTTTTTGCACAAAGCTGGCATTAAGTGTCCCACCCGATGTGGAATACCAGGGGCTGTATAGAATCCATACTGCCCCACTCTGCTCTGCTGCTCCCTGCTCCAACATTATCTTCCCTCTCAATGATTTCTTATAGCTTACATGCTTTTTTCCGCTGGGAGTTCAACGATTAAATGGATGTGTGCCAGTAATGTACTGTTAATTACTTTGTAAGGAGAAACCACAGAGAGTCTGGCTGCTGCTGGTACAAGTGTCACTCTTCTTTTCTGTCTCTCTCAGCTTTGACACCCCGCGGCTTCTGGCTTGTGACCTGCACTGACTCCATTGCAAGTGCGCAGGTGGCATTTAAAACATTATTCTGATTTTTTTTTTTTTTTTTTAGTTTGACATTTTCCTAGAAATAAAAAAAGTAAAACAATCACCACCTGCAAAAAAAAAAAAAAAAAAAAAAAAAACAACAACCCATGTATAGTAATCAGTTTATAAAGAAGCGAAAGTATGGGGCAACAGAAATCTTTAGTGTTGGTTTGCAACAAGGATTCATTTTGGAACCCGATGTGGCTTAACTTTAAATTATGTTGCACCAAACTTTTAAACTATCTTAAAATTATGAAAGATTAATTCTAAACCTCAGTTTACTTTTCCTCTAAACCTAGATTAAATTATTTATGTTACCAAATGTTTTGAACTGATTTATGATCCAGTATTAACTTTAAACTTACACTTGAGTAAGTTTACCTTATTAATGGTTGGCTAACCAGGCTAACTAACTTTTTAGCTAGCTAGCAAACAATGTAATGTTTTGTTTAGAAATATTAGCAAAGGAAAGTAACCCCCCACCCCATTTATACTTAGTAGTTCCCGTCAGCACTCAAATGATTTTTTTTAATATTCAGTTGTTTCAGTTTAGGTAAGCAAGCTTCTCCATATTGATAAACGCTGCTTTATCTTAAATCTAGACTTACTCATAAACCTAGTTTATCTGAACTCTGATCAGAAATAATCTTAGATTAAAACGATCATTACCGGTGCAACCCAGTCTAGGTGTATTAAACTGAAAGGCTGCCATAGACCGAAGATAAAAACAAAGTACAAACACCAAGTAAGAAAAGTACTAATGAGCACAAATACAAGATATGCCCTGTGGAAATGCAAGAAAAACTATTTTAAAGTGTTTAATTAACAGCTTCCACTATAGTGCTACCAGCATCTCAGCCATCTGCAGTCACAGAATTAGACTTTGTTGTTGTCACTTACCGTGGTGGGAATGTTACAAATCAACAGGCTCGCTCAGTGTTGACCTGCTGCTGCAGATGAAGTTTTGTAGGAGATAAAGATGAGTTCTTTTGCTTGCTCTCTCAGATAAAAGATGGCTTTCAGGTACATGACAATGAGGGGAATGAGACACAGTTGGGGATGTTTGTCTTTCGCTGTGTGGGCAATGGAAAATCTCTGTAACTGAACGGAAAATTCCAGTAATCAACTGAAAAACATCATCTCCTGTTTTAAAAATGCTGCTATATTAATCTTTGCTGGTGGTTGCTGGTTTGTTCGAGTGTGAAAGACAGAAGAAAAACAATCAGGGGGCAGTTTTATTTCGCCTGATACGATCACAGCTGAAATAAGGTCTACACCTACACCTGCGGAGGGCTGCAACTAATGATTATTTTCATTGTCGATTAATCTGTCGATCAATTTTCAGAAATGTCCGAAAATGGTAAAAATTAAATGTTGATCACTTCCCAAAGCCTAAGCCTAAGGTAACTAGGGCCTGACTGATATGGGATTTTTGAGACTGATACTGATTTTGGAGGGACTTTTTGAGCTGGCATGAAAATAGACGTTTTCTATGTGGCTTATGCACAAATTTTGCAGTGATGTGACTATGCATTTTAAAAGGCTGCTTTCTTACACAAATAACTTTAATAAAGAATATTTAAGTTAAATATTGCTGACCATTTAAAACAAAGATAACTGAAAAATAAATGAAGAGCTAAATAAACATTAGTACTCTTGAGCATCAAGGCAATTACTGATTATTTTAACATTCCCAGTCAATAAGGGCAGCCTGTAAAACAAGTATAGCTTGTCTGCATTTGCACCTGCCAGGGAGACCAGATGTTGTAAGAATCCAGAAATACTCACATGTGAGAAGCTTGAATCAGAAAATTTGGGCTTTGTTTCTCAAAAAAAAAAAAAAAAGAGTTAATCAATAATCAAAATAGTTGGCAGATTTATTTAATTGTTGACAACTAATCAATTATTCGATAATCTTGCAGCTCTACACCTGTGACACACAAATGGGCTCATATAACTGTCTTCACTGCACAGGCTATCTTTTTTGTAGGTCAAACGAATTAGGATCATCCTCCATGCGGATAATCCCAAGAATATGCTGAGATCCACACACTGCATGAATCCTGGAAACAAAGCCACCAGATATTAAGTGATATAAAGTGCTTTCACAAGAGAGAAAGTGACAGCTGCTGATACAAAAAGTGTGGCGCCCCTCAAAATTACAAGTGTTTGTTTCAATTATTGAAATGTCCCTTTGCTTGAGGGAGATTGGGGTGGAGAAGTTCTTTCCACAAGGGGAGGAGGTATAATTTGCTATCATCACATGTGTAACACTAACTACCTTCACTAGTAATGCAAATGAGGGCCGAGAGCAGCAGGGATCATTTGGTGTCCTGTTAACACAGCGCGCGAGGTCAAGTTCCTCTCCTCAAACGCTTGTCAAGCCGGCTGTGGCATTAAAGAGACATCTGATTTGTTATGTAGGTACTGTATCTGCGGATCAGATCTGCCTGCTGCTAATCATCTCCGACAGCCCTGGTTGGCCAATTTCAAATTCTGCCCAGGTCACTTTCCGAAGCAGCGTGGAGGCAAAAAGGCTAATCATAGCATTGAGGTCAATTGTTTTTATGGGCTTACTTTGCATATTTATGTGGGTTTTTTGGTTTGGAGCTGAATTTGTTGGTGGATTTGTTGGCTTCTACACATGAGAATACTCTTTTGGGATAATATTATTGGAAAAGAGTCAAAATAATTTGAATAAAAAGGAGCTTTTGGTAAGACGTTTGCAATTTGGCAACCATATTGAGATTTAGCACAATTATGCCTTGCTGGCTTCTCCAGCATGCCTGTTTTTTTTCTTTTTTTAGAAAAAAAAAAGCAATTTACAGCCTGAGAAAACATTTCTCCTTTTATGCTGTGAAATTTACAGTGTTAATCTGAGTCACACACAAGCTTAATTGGATAAAATGAGCATGTGCTGGTATTTTCACTTTATAGTCTGTTTATTTGCAAACCTGTTTTGTGTGCTACCAGCTCACTCTGGATGCTGTGCGCACGGACACAAGCCTAGTTTGAGTAATTAGCAAGTTTATGTGACTTCCAGGGAACACGTGTGCTGCTTTCATGCTTTTTCAGCCTTTGTCATGCTGCTCATTTGGAGCAGCAGCTTGTTTTGCTGTGCATGCGTCTGGATGTATTCTTTCTTTAACCTCATTCAATGTACTGATACTATAATCACTGTGATCACCAATCGCTGTGTGAATCACTTCCGTCACTTGGGCAGCGCTGTCCCCAATCAACAAAAACATCTTGCGGGTAGGAAATGTGAACTTTTTCCCAGATTTGGCAGCTAACATCTATCATCAACTTGTGGTTAAAGGGATAATTGCGTTTTTTTTTTAAGTGAGGTTGTATGAAATACTTATACATAGTCAGTGTATTACCTACAGTGGATGACAGTCGACACACCCCCAGTTTACAGAGGCAGTAGAAATACTGGCATAAGAAGCTAAGCAATGTACTGCTGTGGATCGGGTCAGCAGCAAAGTGTATTTCAGGCAACCTAAAAAAAAATTAATATCAGTTAAATTGTACTCTATATTTATTTCCCTTTTCTGATGGGAAACTGCTGTTATGTAAACCAAATATCACTCTCTCAAATCCAACCAAACTTCACTGCTAAAATCAGTCATTTTACCTTGCAGAACACAAAAGTTGCTGGTCTACTGCTGCTTTGATCTGTTAGTAAGTTTGTGTTATTGTGTGACTTTTGTGATTTAAAGGATTACTTCAGATGTGAGGTAAAATTACTGTTTTCACCAGTGGAATCTCTTATATAATGTGGTTTCCTGTTTGAAAAAGGTTGTCTGATGGCAAGGTAAAGCAGTGAAAATATTCAAAATATAATGTACAATTAAACTGATAATTTTTTTTGGGGGGGATGAACCTTTTTTAGGTGGCTAAAATGCATTTTGCTGTTGACCTTGTCCACAGCAGTTGATTGTTTCCTACACCGGTACTCCTGCTGCTTCTCCAAAATAGAGAGACTACTGAAAAGCACATCATACAACTCCACTTCAAAAAAAATCAGAACTATCCCTTTAAATAACTTGAATCATTTTGCTAGCCAAGTCAGTTTTTGCCCAGAGTATTCACTGAGAAGTTCAGTACTGTAAAGCTGAAAAGGGTGAAGAATGCAAAGAAAGAGATGCATGAAATGAGCAGAGCAGGTACTTCGAGTGCAGATTGAGATGATTCAGAGAGATCCATAAATAACCCTGAAGATGTCTACTTCAATACTTTCAATACTCACTTTATTTCACTGTGAGTGTGCGTGTCTTTTATTACTGTGGCACTCTCCCACAGCCGAGGAGAAATTACACAGAACAATACCATTATAACAGCTTTGTGCTCTGATGGTAATATTAAACCGTAGCATGCTGCCTTGCAGGCTGCATGCTACATATTACTCACATGCACTGTGCAAATACTGCACTAATTTGTATGTATCGAATTTAAAGTATAAAAGATGCACCTTGTCCTTGTGCAACATGTACAACTGTAATTGCACTGTGGTGACTTGTTTGTCAGGCACCTTTAGTTTGCTCTGTGAAATGGGAACACAGTGTCTGCTCCTTTATTTGAATACCTTAATCAAACAGAGACGACTGCTGCTACAGCTGAGGTGAGGTGAGGTGCAGCCTACAGTATAGCAATAGCATGGAGTGCAGAGCGAGTAGGTCCTGTGTTTATACATCCAGGCCCCACCCAGCTCATATATCCTCCCAACAACTGATATCTGCTTAGATAGGGCATGACTGAAGAGCTGGCTTTGTTAGTTGGTGGTCTCCTCTGCCTCAGATAAGCCTGGGGAATGATGCACTCCATTTGAATGCCTTATCTTAGTTTTATTTTTTATTACAGCGCTGCCTTGTGTATGCTGTGCAAAGGTTTGATTACTTTGCATTATCATATTCAGTCGGTCTGATCGTCCTCAACTGAAACAAGCTCTTGAAAAAACATGTTTATTGCTGTTTTTGGCTAAATGAATGAATGAATTTTTAAGGCATCTGCTATTTGCACCTGGGTGGAATAGCCAGCGTGGATATTTACACCCAGGTATATATAGCCTACCATGGCAGAGATAAGTACCCAGTTGTATGTAGCCAACAATGCTAAATAGCCAGTGTTGCTATTTACACCCGCTAGTCAGAGACAAGCCATGATTTTTTCCTAAACGTAAGGCAGATGCCATTTGTGGCTTTTTTCCCCTGGGGTGGATTTGTAAAATCTAATCAAGTAGTTTTGTTGCCTAAACCTAACCAAACTAACTAAACAAACTAAAAACTGAAAATAGTAATAATAAAAATCTGCAAATAACTGTGCATAACAAGTATCGCTGATATGTAATTGCACACACTATTGTCAAATCTTAATCTCTGGGTGCAGGACTTCAGCACTGTCCCACAGGAAAGCCTTGTGCTTAACCCATTTATCCACAGCAGTCTCTTATCAACAGTGAGTTGTTCTTTATTACAGAAATAAGGGGGGCAGGTATAAATAGCCAAATAGCTGCTGTGTGCCTATTTGTATCTGGGTACAAATAGACAGTCTGTATCTTTAATACCCTGAGTACTTAAACATGGTGGTCAAATTAACCAGTCCCTGTAATGCAGGCTGTAGTATTATGTTCATGTTGAGTGGTGTTGTCGCTATTAGCTAATGACAAACTCTGTGGTATGTGACAGAGAGGCAGAAAGGGAGAATCAAAGGATGAGCGAGAGTCAAATGGGTTGAAGTAATCAGTGGCCCAGTATGGGGACAGTGTGCATGTGTGTGTGTATGTGTGTGTCTGTGTGTGCCCGCGCATGCTAACTCGGGGCCATTCAAGCGTTTTGCTGACTACGGAATCACAATCACAATTGCTTTCATAGCCCCGTGCAGAGGAAGGCCATGCATACCACAGTAAGGGCCGGTGACACACACAGCGAGCAGGGGCAAAAACAGCCACTAAATCATATTCTCCCTGCCCCAACACACGGAGGAGATTTTTAATAGGGATTCCAACCATTTGAAATCATTTCAATAAAACTGGAATTGGCTCTGACATTGGCTGAGTCACACAGCCAGCATATGGCACAGAGATTTCTTGCCTTATAATTTTATATTTTTTACCTAGGTCACTCTGTGTGAGAAGTCTTTTTTTCCAGCCAGCCACAAGGTGTCTCATGTGTTATTTTATCACTTGGTTTTGGGGATTTTTTGAGCTTAGCTCTCATAGATGTAGACAGACATAAATATTGCTGAAAGGAAATGAGACACGTGATGCTTTAATACCACACTGTAAATTTGTTTTAACCTGAAACAGTTTGTGTCTGGGCTGCCTTAAAGTTTTAAGTTGACTGAATTTGAAAAGACAAATTGAGGTAATTTTGTAAAGATTCAAAACAAATAAACTTGTCTAGTCAAATAAACTCAATGTTTACTCAGTTGTACTTTAGAAAACATCAATCAACAACAATAATAATAATAATGATCAGCATCAATAAGCTTAAAATATTAGGTTGAACTTTAAAAAAGAAGAGTTTTAACTCTCAAACAAAGCATGCTGGGAAGTCTGCTATTATGCTCATGTTTGTTTAGAAACTTAATTTAATGAGTTGACTGTACAGTAAATTCATTTAATGCATAGTTTCAAGTCAACTTAGAAGAATTCAGTGAATTCAGTGAAGAATTACAGTGCACGTGTGGGATCATGAATGGCTTTTTCAGCATTTAAATACCCAGTGTCTCTTTGTTTGGCCTTTAAATGTTTGTGATTGATGTGGGTTATGAGAATGGCAGTATGAATGTGTGTGTGTGTGTGTGTGTGTGGTAGTGGTGTTGGTGGGGGGCTACCCATGTGCTAATTATTGGCCCTGGCAGTGCTAAGCTACTTGCTCGTTGGTGGGTAGCAGTGCGTCCCCCTCAGCGTCTGTTACCGTAATTAAGACCAGCCGCCCCGCTGTAGTGTGCTTACATTAGTCAGCCCAGGCCTTCCCATGGGGCAGTGCGATGGCATTCTCATTCTTACTGCAGAAGAAGAAAGAAAAAGAAACAGAGCCAGCACCTGCTGCAGAGTAGGCCCCTGGGTGTTTAGTTAAATGTTGATTATGTTTGTTAATGGCTGAAGACACTCAGAAGGAACGAGGCATGACAGTGTAATGAAACTGATAATGCAGCCTCTCTATCTATCTATCTATCTATCTATCTATCTATCTATCTATCTATCTATCTATCTATCTATCTATCATATTTAAGTGTGCATTTGTTGCAGCTCCATTGTTGTTTTTCTAGTGGTTTAAGCTCAGTTGCACTGACAGGATTACTGGAGCTTTGAGCTCCGTCAGAGATTTTAACATGAGATCTCTGAGTAACTCCAATTTTATTTTGTTTAGCAATAGAGGACAACTGGGAAAGCTATAATATACAATATATACTACAGACATTGTACATCTGAGCTCATACTGAACCCAGCCAATGTTTCTGTGCTGAAGGTAAACAAATACCAAGTAAGAGCGCCAACAGTGTCTCTTTCTACAGGCCATGTATATATACACTAGAGTTGTCATGATACCAGAATTTTAAACTTACATGCAATAAAAAAGTGCCTCCTAAGGCACACAAAATAGTTTTTTTTTTTATTTTTTATTTATTTTTTAATTAACAACCTGCACACAGTGCTGGTACAGAAAAAGTCACTGGACACTGTCTGGTTTTGCCGCAAGGTAAATTTCAGGCAGGAAAATAAAGGCGGATCTGAACTGAGGTCTTAAACAAGCACTTAAATGTTTTTTTAATAGCTTCTGCACTTTCAATACTATTTTTAAATGGACATTGTATCATTTTAAACATGTGGTATCAAAAGAGCATCTATACTTTTGACAACCTTAATATACACTTTATGTGTGTGCTGAACTGGTCAAGTCAATTAATTGATTTGTCAGTTGACAGAAAATGTTTTATGTCATTGTAAAAGGAAATCTTTGAGTTTTGACTGTTGTTGGGTAAAAGGCCATTTAGAGTCTTCTCCTTGGGCTCTGGGATGTAATTTATTGCTAAAAGAATTAAAAGGTGAGTCAGTGACCAAAATAATCAATCGTAAAAGCCCCTATACATGCCTGCTGCAGGCATGATGTGCAGTATATATTTATGTAGTTTATAGCAGGGCATGTCAATGTCTCAGACCCGTCGCCAGACATCAGTCTCAAGGGGGGCATATCAAATGCATGGGGGGGCACAATTATTATTACCCATAAAATTTATTTGCGCAGCACTGATGCACGTTAAACATAACCAACAGCACATCCAGCAACAGCTTACATCAGGCTTCATTATTTAAAACAATAGACAGAAGAAATGTTATCAATATCCACAAAACAGATGTAACACCAGAAGCATCTCTCAAACAGAAAAAGCACCGCAGCGGATGCACTTCGAAACAGTCAACAGAAGGATATGCGTCTCCATTACGCGCGGGCGCGCGGCACACACACACGCACATACGCACACACACTCACACACTTTGAACCTACTTTGAGTGGAGGCAGCGCTGTCCTCCAGTCAGTACAGCGGGAGGCGGCGTTTCTCCCGGCTGAACCTCCTCATTAGTGCATCCTTCCACTCAGACTTGAATTTGTGTGTGAGGTCCTTTTCAAAGCTGAATAAGCTGGGCCTTGCGTTTCTGGAGCATGCTGCGTTCAAAATGCGCGGTAACTTGCGCGGCAACATTAACGTAGGCTACGTAACGTCACGTAGCTACGTAGTCTAACTGTACAGCCGGTAATTCCGATAATTAAAGAAAACCACACTTGTTTCTTATATTTTTAATGTCTTAGTGATAAAGAATGCAACATTAGTAGTTAAAATAATAATAATTAAAAAAACAAACAAACAGAGATCTTGGCCTCCAGTGGGGGGGGCACAAGCCCTTAGTGGGGGGGGCCAGGCCCCCTATGGCCCGCCCATAGCGACGGGTGTGCAATGTCTGGTCCTCAGTCTGCATCTGGACTGCACAGCAAATCAATCTGGACCCAGCCCACAGTTTGTGTAATGAATACAATACTTAATGAAGTGTGAACATTTTATTTTAACATTTTAAAATAAATTTTTCTATTGTTCAATAAACTGACATGGAATATACACCAAGTTCATGTATTAATGTTACACCAGAGAATTTAACATCAGCTCCTAAATTGTAGATACTGGATGTGTCTTTTTTTCTTTTCTCAGTTCTCTACACATTGTGTAAATGCAGTTGTAAGAATTTTGGAGAAATATGAACTAACTGTCTGGCTGTTCCGTGCTGTTCCAATCTCAAGAGATGAGACATTAATTAATTACGACAGGGAGGAGTCTATTGCTAGGCAGAGTAGGGCGGGTCTTCATAGAGAATTATGCACTAGGTTGAAGCAAGTGAATGCAGGCAAACAGTACCATTTATCCCAGTAGGATCAATGTATTTTAACTATCCTGTCTGCATTAAAGGGACAGGTGACCCCAAAATCACTTACCTGTTGTGTTATTTATCCATCTAGATTGTTTTGGTGTGAGTTGCTGAGTTTTGGAGAGATCAGCCAAAGAGATGTCTTCCTTCTCTCCAATATAAAGGAACTACTTAAATGTTTCTGTCTTTATCTGTTACTTTCTTTCTACTAGAAAAAAACAAGTAGTTCCAGTTGATTTTACCATAGAAAGGAAGTATTTCCTACATGAAATTACCCACAACTTGGTTTGTGGATTAGCTTGGGTAACCAGGTCATGATTTCTGGAGAGAGTCACTGGTGTTGAATTATTCAGATGTATTTTTCGGTGCTTTGACACAACAAGCCAAGTGCCATCTAGTTTTATTATAATCAAGAGAAGACAGATATGTCTTCGCTGTTATCTCCAAAACTCTACAACATCCAGCAAAACAATCTAGACGGATAAATAGCACTACAGGCCAGAGGAACACATGCATTTTTGATGTTGGGGTGAACTGTCCCTTTAAACTTGAATGTATTTTGTTGAAAACTGTAAGTCAGTTGATTCAATTTTATTTTTTATCACAAATCCTTCTGGACCTCTTACCTTAAATAAAAATCACATAATAATTTTGAGAAACTCTGGTTTACAGTATACGTATCAATGTATGTGTGTATGCATACTGTATGTATGTATGCACTGTCCTGTATATGTACTGTATGTATGTATGCATGGTGGAGACTGGAAGCTGGACAAACATTCCCAGTTGTCTCAGCTTCCTGAGGTATGTCCTGTGCAAACACCATGGGCCATGGTATAAGCTCCTTGCCAGGGATTTAAGGCTCTTTCCCTCCCTTGTTTTCGCTGAATATCCTTTACAAATATTATCGGCCTGGTGTCAGTGCCTTATTTGTGCTGCGGCCTGAAGGGACAGTATCCATATGAAAGTTCAGGGAATTGTCCAAGCCCAGACCAAGACAGAAACAGTAAGAATACAGTGTGTGAGTATTTTTCATCAGACTGAGTCTAGATCAATCTCATTCTTTTGGGAGATAAATTATCAGTCAGACAACTTTTTTAGGTTGCCATTCACTCACAGATCTTTTGACTCCTAACCTGAGCGCTGGTGTCTTTCATTAGTTCACTGACATGCATTGATTTGGCCCGCGAGAGGTTTCCACTTGAGGAAGACAGGCCCTGATAAATCCATATGATCCTGAATTTGCTCTCTTTTCCTCTTTCCCCAGCTGTGACTGTCTCGCCTTGTCCCTCGTCTGTCAGGAGCATGTGTTTATTATGTGTGACATATTTAGCAGGCAGATATAATTGCCTGTGCAAGGCTGTAATCGTCTGCGTCCAATTCAGTCAGCAGAGACTGCGGGAGCCCACAGAGCCACCGAGGTAATCAAACTGTGGCTCATTCTTCCTCTTTGAGAGCTAATGATGAGCTCCATGATCGTTTACAATGGGCAGACAGAGAAGTGTGACAGAAAGTACAGTGGTAATACCATGGTTTTAGTTCTTGCAAAGCTATTATCTGTGGTTTAAGACATGGGAATCGCCTAAAACAGGCAGAAATGAAAAAGTTGCTGTAGAGTTCTGGATGGAGGAAAGAATAGAGATAGATGCTGTTAAAGAAAAAAGAGAGGTTGAGAGGTTAGAGGAGACTTGTGGGTTGAGAAAAGGGAGGGAAAGCGAGAGAGAGAGGCCCTCTCTTTGTGTTGTCGACCTATTTAGTCTCAAGCTGGCCACGAGCCACGCCGATGAGTGATGTCGCTAAGAAAAACAAACAGAGGAAAAGTTGGATTTTGGAAATTATGATATACGGTCAGTGGGTGTTATGCTATCGAGGACTCCGTCTTTCTCTTAACTAGGCCTTGACAACCTCACAGCAGCTCACTAGGGTTGTTAACATACAGGAAAAGGAAACTTCAGCAGATCTTTTTATAGAATTGTTAATAACACAGTAGACAGTAGTGAAAAACCATAGCCTAAAGCAGCACTTACTGGCACAACCCACGTGAACCAAGCAAGTAAGTATATGTGTATATGTGTGCATATGTGCGTGTGTATGCATGCTTTGTGTGTGTTGCTGGACCTCAGCAGTGGTGGAAGACGTATTCAGATCTTTTACTTGCGTAAAAGTTAAAGTAACACATGGTAGAAATACTCTGTTACAAGTAAAAGTCTTAAATTAAACATTTTGCCAAAAAGTGCAGCAGTATTAGCAACAAAGTGTACTTAAGGGGATCGCTCAGATTTTGTGAAGTGAGGTTGTATGAGGTACTTATCAACAGTCAGTCTATTACCTACAGTAGATGGCGGTTGACACTCCTCCAGTTTGGAGAAGCAACAGGAGTACCAGCACAGAAGCTAAGCACTGTACTGCTGTGGACAGGGTCAGCAGCAAAACCTATTTTAGCCACCTCAAAAAATCAATATCAGTCTTCATGCGCGCTGTATTTAGAATATTTTCACCTCTTTACCTTGCCATCAGACAGCCTTTTCTGACAGGAAACCACTGTTTTATAAGCCAAATATCAGTAGAGAGAGAGAGAAAATTAACCAAAATGAAAAGTTTTGTCACTGTGTGAGCCATACTGATCAAAATGTTTTGATGTTTTTTCACCATGATGGTCAACCCTGGAAATGTTTCTTATGTACAAATCTCTGTTCTGTTTTTTGTTGATACTGGCTGCTAACTGTACTATTCAAGAATTTAGGTTTTGTCCAGCGGAATGCTGTTGTGTATCACAATTAATGTTTTAGATTTAAATTTCCATTTATAGTACGCAGAAAAAAGATACACACATTTCAGCCTTTCCTCATACACATTTGTATAGTAAATTAATTTGCGTAGAAATGTGTTACATGCAGTGGTAAATACAGCAGTGGGTAAACTGCAGTTCACCCTTTTCCTCCTCATTGATTGATACAGTTGATCTGAAAATAAATGAGTAAACTCTCAGCCTCATTTCAAAGAGGTGACAAATAGAGTTTACTTGGCTTTACCCTCCACTGCACCCCTGCTTTCATGTGCTTTAAACAGAAAATTCACCTTTGATCATCCATGTAAAGTCATGTCTAAAAAATTTACCACAAAAACCAATCCGCCAACATCACAAACAGCTCATGTCATATTAATGTAGTAAATATGTGTGTCTGACAGATTTTGATAATTGAATGGATCATTATGCATATGAGGGCTCTGACAGAATGTTCAGAAGTTTTGAAGATTTTCACAGAGAATCAACTTATCACTTTGTTAAATACAATGCATTTTTATATAAGAAACCAGTAGTTTCAAATATTTGGCTTATGAGTTCCACCAAAGAGTGGTTTCCCCTTTGATAGGCTCTAATATAAACTCTCCAGTCTAAAACAACTTCCATTAACCATCTCATGCACGTCGGATTCTGAGGTTCAAAGCAGCAACAGGTACAGTTGGTCGAGCGACTCAGCAAAGGCATCAGGAATGTCATAACCTCGAACAAATGTTTGCGGCAGCAGGGCAGGGAAAGGGAGTGAAACTGAGAGATGGTCATGTTTTATTAAGCCTGATAATGCAGCCTAATCTGTGGCTCGGGTTACACAGTGCTTTGTGGGTAATTAGAGATCATGTCGTATGCCTGGCCTGCTGAAAAATTGCACTCCGCCCTAATCCCCTCCTATCCGCCTTTCACCCGCCACCTCCCTTCTTCTCTCTCTTCATTCTCTCTCTCTCACAAAAAAAAATGCTTCATGCTTCCAAATGAGCTGGCTTCCTGACAGGAAAATGCACAAATAAACAAACATGGCAGCCATACTTCAGGTAGCTAGCCATCAAAACGTCCATACCTTGCTGTAAGACACTTGGAAATGTGCTTATGTGCTTAGAATTCAATAAGAGGAAGCCAACAGTGGAGCACTTTGTGGTTTGTTTTGTGGAACTTGTTAGATGAATGACTAATGCCTCCTGGCAAGTGCCCCAGGTTTACTATTACCAAAACAATGGCACTTGATACAGAGCACCGTAGCCTTGGTTTTCACACAGACGGGAGCTCAGGCTGCTGTTTTCTTTTGAACCCTAAATGCTGACTGCCCATTCATGCAACATCCCCCGAACACACAGACGCACACAAAGGAAATTCTCAACTGACACAGTGACTTGTTGAAAAAAACAACAGCTTCTTTCATCGCTCATTGTCCGCAATTTTTCCATTGTTAAAAAACAAGAAATGTTTCCCTCCTTCTCCGTATCTCGATTGGGCTATCACCACGTGTAAAACATGTTTGCATACAGGCAGTTATATAATTACTGGCTTTACTGGGATTATGACAGCAACTCCATTAAACTGTCTGCATATCAGGTAGAAAATAAATGATGCAATCTGTTACAGTTTTAGAGCAAAAAGCATCAGCTGCCTCCCACCACAAGCCCAAGAAACTGTATTGGTGCGAAGCCTGGATGAAAAGCAGGTTTAAACTGTAACTCACCCAGTTGAATGTGTGCAGTGTTTCCCCTAAATTTTTTGTCACGCTTGGTGGTTTGAGCTAAAAATCCCCTTTACATGAAGGAAGCCATGAAAGCAATAATAAAACCAACCATATAGAAACAGTTTATCTTCTCTGCATCTCAGTGCCAACTCATAAACAGCCTACAGTGCGCTTTATATGAATCATTGAAGGAAAATTATCAGTAAAATGTTTTGAATTTTATCTCTGTGAGTGTAGTATACTCACATACCAGCCACAAATAATAAACTGTGTTTGTGTGATGTGTGGTTATTCACTCTCACTCTGAACTCATTAACCTCCAGAGGCCTTGTGAATGAGCATTTATTCAGACACAGAGGAGATAAAGGCACAGCGTTTCATACCTATATCGGTTCATATTGCTGCCATGTAGGAAACAAGCTTTCAAACAGCTCATATACCATCAGGCATCACATTTGCATAAAAATGTATCAAAATGCAAAACTGAGCTATATGCAAAGCGCTCAAGTAGCATGGTGATTATTGGCAGAACTAGAAGGCTTTTAAGAGTTGAGGTAGCTAATAGCTGCCAGTGGTTCTTTATCTCAATCTGCATGTAGGTGTTTTTTTTTTTGTGGTTATGGGTAGCTTAGAAACCAGAAACACAAAATAAAGCAGGAAAACAACAGTGGAGTTGTTAAGCAGGAGATAAATTGGACTCCAGACTCGTGAGGCCAGACGTTACCTCATATCAGTTTTAAATTTTGACATCTCTATCCTGTTTCTGCCAGTTTGATTGGCTTCACTGGTTGTCAATCAATACAGCACACAAAATACTCACTTTTAATTTGTCGTCAAGTTTAGCAGAGTTGTAAACCCCATGCGACAGAGCCAGCTGTTACAAGTTGAATTCGTTCTCACTCTGGTTGCAGAATAGACACACATTTTTGGTGCTATTTCTGCTGCTATTGCAATGATCCACATGTCACTGACAGTATTCTCATCAACACAAGAAAATCACAGTGTTGGTCTCCATGCTAATTTACTGTTGTCAGATGCGTGGAGTTCAATTCTCAAAATACAAGTTTGAGTCACAAATCTCACAGTAGCAGGTCTGCACAGTTGTGTCCCTGGCATTATGCTATGGCGTTAGGCCAGCTTGTTTTCAGGTTGTCCGTCCATCCAGTTCTTGTGATGGAATTCCTTCAAATCTGGCACAAATGTCCACTTGGACTCAAGGATGAACTGATTTTGGTGGTCAAAGGTCACAGTCATTTCATGTCTGTCCCATTCTCATGAACACAGTATCTCAGGAATGCCTGCAGGCAGTTTTATTACATCTGGCACAAACGTCCACTTGATATATTTTGATGGTCAAAGGTAGAGATCACTGTGACCCCACAAAACATTTTTCATGCCTCCACGCCGGTCACAGCAGTGAGGGGGGGGGGGGGTGGCATTAGGTTTTCAGGTTGTCCGTCCGCATGTCCATCCCATTCTGGTGAACATGATATTTCAAGAACACCTTAAGGGAATGTTTTCATATTTGACACAAATGTTCAGTTGTACTCAACAATGAACTGATTAGATTTTGGTGGGTCAAAGGTCAAAGTCACGGCGATTTCAAGTGTGTCCCATTCTTGTGAACACAATATCTTTGGAACACATGAAGGGAATTTCATACATCTGGTACAAACGTCCACCTGGACGCAATGAAATTATTATATGAAATTATTAGATTTTAGTGGTCAGAGTTCAAGGTAAAGTGACCTCACACATTTTCAGTGCATCACTGTGACATTATAATTTTCAGCAACTGTACACCTCTGTAAAAAAAAAATAATAATAAAAAAGTGAAAACTGCATGTTTCTCACTGGAAATTATTCACAGGAATCATTCATGACAATATACTGATAACTTCCATTATGCCAAAAAGTACACTTAATAACTTTAATTAAATTCCTTCAAATCAATATATATGAGTCTGGACAGACAGATGTAAACTACAACTTGGTGGAGGCATACAACTGTGAGATGGTTATTCTGCAATGTATGATGATTGATGTTGACGACCTGACATCGTTTTAGACCAGTAGGTGTGATGACTGTGGTGTGATGATAGCAGAAAAGGCCAAGTTGCCCAATAACATCTGCACAAGTTTCAAACAAATTTTGAACCCTGCAGGACCACTCACACACACACGCTGGGTCATATATGCTTACTTTTACACCTCTGAATCACCAACCATCCAGCCACACACACAGACACATGTGTACACACATACACACACACACACACACACACACACACACACACACACACACACACACACCACACACACTTGCCATACAGCTTCAGGACATTTCATTTCCTCTCCTCCTATGACAACATCACAATATAATGGGACATGGTGTCACGTGACATGAGCAAGTACATGGAGTGATCAAATCGCTCTGTGTCTCTCTCTAGCTTGAAGGGCAGAACGGTCAGTCGTTACATAAACTAGAGTTGGTTCAATTACTGAAAAATGTGCTTTGTGTCCTTGTCATAAGCGGAGTGATGAAGCAGATAAAAAAGAAGTTAGTTATCCGTGTTCCTTCAGGATTTTGATAAAATACCGTCATTTCTGTGCTCACTGTGTCCATGGAGCCAAACTGTAGTGAGGCTAAGATAATTCATTCAGGTTTGACTGCTAAATCAAAGTTGCACTACTTAGAAAGATAGTTTAAATTATTTAATGTGTAGTTATATGTGGTACTTATCAATCATCAGTGTATTATCCACAGTAGATGCTGGTCGGCACACCCCTTGTTAAGAGAAGCAGAGAGGGGCACCAGCATGGAAGTTAAGCAATGAACTGCTGTGGATGGGGTCATTAGCAAAAGGTATTTTAGCCATCAGTTTAAGTGTACTTTATATTTATAATATTTTCACTGCTTTACTTTGCCGTCAGACAGCCTTTTCCAGTGGGAAACTGTGGCTCTCCAAACCAACCAAACTCCATGGGTGAAATCATTAATTTTACCTCACAGATCACTGGAGTTGCTGGTCTACTTCTACTTCAGTCTGTTAGTTGATATGTGTTATTATGTGACTTTAATGTTTTAAAAGGGAGTTCAGGCTAAAGTCACACAATAACACAAATAAAGTAATCAACTGACGTGTTCTGCGAGGTAAACTTGATGATTTCACCCATGAAGTTTGGTTGGTTTGGAGAGAGCAATATATGGCTTATATAATGGCAATTTCCCATCGGAAAAGGCTTTCTGACAGCAAAGTAAATCCGTGAAAGTATTCTAAATATGGCGTACACTTTAAGAGGTATTAAATTTTTTTAGCCTGACCTTTTTTAAGTGACTAAAATACGTTTTGTTACTGACCCTTACTTAGCTTTCTTGCTAGTGTTCCTCTCCGCTTCTCCAAACTGGGGGCATATCGACTGACATCTACTGTAGCTGATACAGTGACTATCAATAAGAACCTCATACAACCCCCAATTAAATAATCAGAATTATCCCTTTAATATTTTATGTAAAAAAAAAAAAAAAAAAAAACTGTTATCGTAAATGACAACATGGGGCTGCACTACAATAGAGCGTCCTGATCAGTAGCGATGTCATAAATTTGGAACATTTGCACAGATGAAGTTCTTATCAGATGTGAGCACCACTCTGTTGGTAGGAAGTCACAAACCAGAACTTAAGAGTGGAGTTCCAAACAGTCTCCTAATCAAGGAAACGAGTGCTCTTTTCCAAAGAAACCTGAACTCACCACCATCTGACCTTTAACCTCTCTCATCCCGTTCGGTATCCTTTAGTGGGAATGACCAGCAGGGTTGCACAAACATTTTGTGCAAGTTTATGATTTCTCACAAATGATGTTTATTACAGCTACTTATTAAAAACAAGGAAAAACAAGCAACAGTTCCATTACCACATACACCTCCTCTCAGCTGACACTTTATTAAGCCATTTCTGCCTTTGTGACAACTGACGGTTAGGTTTTTTTTTTTTGTTTGTTTGTTTTTTTTGTTTTTTGTTTTTCTTTTTTCCCTGATATACGTTGCTTCTGTTTCCAGCAGTTAAATCTTCATCTGTTGAACTTTGTTGTGACTGACCCTTACTCCAGGTATTCACTGTCTGCTCCTGCACAGCACCATCGCACAGATTTCAGATGAGCCTGTAATTAAGTCATCTCGGGGCCTTGAGCTGAGACCAATTTGCCACTAATTGTCCCGAGTTTTAATTTCTAATGGAATAAGGCCAGAGGGAATGCCGCCTAATGAGATGCAGTTACTAGTTAGTGTGTGTGTGAGCGTGTGTGTGTGTGCTTGTGCGCTCTTTTATCTGTTTACTGTAACTGCTATTGCCCTGGTGAATAGAGAAACAAGAGTGAGTAAAGCAAGATGTTCCATTTTGATTCCGTTACCTTGTTTCTGTTTATTCTACAAAGCACTCAGGATGTCTCTGTCTTTTCCAAACTGTAAATTTACACATAATAAATGGTAAATGTACCTTGAAACAAGTAACGTAATTGATTGTACATTGACAGCAGAGTCAAAGAACGCCTTTTAGCCATACCTACTCCCTTTTATACAAACCGAGGAGCGCCCACTCTTAATAACTCTGTGACAGTGGAGACCCTTCCAAAAGTGAGAGGTGCTTTTGCCCTTGGCACTCGCATTATTGCTCAGAAAGCGTGGCTGTAGACTGGAACTGGAAAGGTTGTTTACATAGCCTTGGGAGTGTTTGTGTCATGATTTAGATTCCAGGCATTTCAACATCCAAATAAATCAGTTTAGACTTCTGAGGACAAATAAACCTCCAAAAGAAGAAATGGGCCAGCTGTGTTTAAAGTCTGTAAGGTAGTCTTATCTCTGAAGCTTGAGCAATTTTGCTTTCAATTACTACAGACAAAGGAAGTGGGAGTCAAAGTTCACAGAGCATATGTGGTTTAGTGTATTGGCAGCAGGGATGTTTATCTTAACAGTAAAAAGTTGCTTTTGTCACAGTTGTGTTTATTGCATTTCAAGTATTATTTCACTCCATTAGGTCTCGGTTGTCACAATACCGGAATTTTAAACTTTGTTACAATACTAGTCAAACATGCAAAAAAAAACAACTATGCCTATACCTCTTTCGATACTACAGCAAAAAGAAAAAAAAAAGTAAATAAACAAAAGTCTTTAAAATAACTGTCTGGTTTAGTCATGCTGCAAGTCAAATTTCAAGCAGGAAAATAAAGACTAAACTGAACTGAAGTCATTTAGATCCTGTCTTTTTTTATAGCTTGGTGCTTTCAATACTATCACATTTTAGTACCATTATTGTTTGTACATGTGGTACTGGAAAAGTAATGAAGTAGGACTTGAGATGTTAGTAACACTTTTTGTTTGAGCATCAGTAACTCAAATTCAAACTTTGATAGAGGGTGTCTGTGTTTATCAACTATAAAGACTCACTTTGATGACCACTGCACAAACAGATATGAGTTAATGTCGAATACAAACAATCCCACCACTGGGAGGAAACGTAACACTAGCTGGGGATAGAGGTAACGATGAGAGGTAATTTGAAATAAGATCCAGTCAATCCAATTTATGGAAGAACTTAATTTAAGTTTATGTGTGTGTTGTGTGGACTGTATTCCTGAATGCACGTATGTCAGGTAACCGTTCAGTCATTCTCAAAGTTATGGCAAATGTAGATAGCTGACCCACACTTCTTGTTGCTTTGAGTTTGCAAAGTGTTTCATGAACACAATGCAGAAATTCTCATGATTTTAATTAACGGCTGCAATGATCCCCATTTCAAGCAGCCATTACATAGCTAACTTTTTTTTAGCATGTGGGGTTGAACATAGCATGAAGGCAAAACATCACATTACTAGATATTACTAGAGAAACTGATACTTTATGAAGAACAATACAATGAAGACTAGGCAAAAATAATCTAGATAATCTAAAAAATGTACTTTCTTACCTGAAAATATTTTTTTAGTTGTAAAATCCAGACTGTTGCTCACAGAAACATGCCACTTCTGCTCAAAAAGGAAGTGGAAGTGTGCAACATTGATGGCATCACATCAGCACTTTCCTGACTGGTCAAAGTGACAATGTTACAACTAACCCAGTGGTACAACACTCTCAGGTCTCCCCTATCGATACTTGTGATAACCTTAATTTGTTCTGACACACACATTCACACACACAGCAGTCAGCTTGTCCTATGAGACGTTACACAAGCGCCAAAAAAGATAAAATTTTAAAAAAAACAAAAAAAAAAACTACATGAGCACCCCAGAAGACACATGACCACATGAATCTTTCAAACACTTCGGTGACTTCACTGTAATTTTTCTACCTTATCGCTTTCGAGTGGAGTTTGCTTTTGCAACTGACTCAAGGCCCTTCCTCTTATTGTTTCAATATGTCAGAGCATTGTTTGAATGAGGTCACCCATTACCGATATGGCCCGCGGCCAGCTTGACTTCAGCTGATTTAATTGAATCTACGACATGAGTCAAATTCAAACAAGCAGAGACTGCTTTGCCATGACAGCCTCATTACTCCACATTAAGAACTCATTTCAAAATGCATTGTGACTTTGGGCTTGACAAATGGTGAAAAGGGATGAAATCAAATAAGTGAGTACATTTTGGAAGACGACTCTTGAAATGCTCTGGCTCTGAAAATGCTCCAGTACTGTACATATATTACATAGGAATGCCCAAAAATAGTGTTTCTGCTGTTTTGTATAAGTTAATGTGAATGCCTTCTGGGTTAAAGTGTTCCCATGTTTGCCATCTGCAGTAATGGAATGACATTCAATGCCATTTTCCCTCTTAAATGGAATTTTTGTCAAAGCGTTATGAATTCAACCTGCCTTGTCACTCAAACTGCAGACAGTGCTGAGAGAGGAGAAAATATGCGAATGAAACCTTTCACTGCAGATTTTACTGTTAGCTGCGAGCAGACCAAATAATGACGCCTTTATCACGTCGATGGCACAACAAACAAAGAAGGCTTTCTTGTGACATACCACAAGATGTGATATCGGCCAGTATAATGACATACATTACGGATATAACACATGCACAATATTCACAGTATCTCAGCAGTGTGTGCAAGCTGCATTTCAGCATTTCATCAGCTCGAACCTCGACTAAATTTCTCAATTAAGCACGCATTCTTTGAGAGCCATTGGCAGCTCGGCCAGAGCTCGCAGGAAAAAAAAAAAAAGCGTAGAGCAGGCTCGACGTGCCAGGGCCTCCCCCCACAATAGGGAAGGAAATGTTGAGACTGCGAGGGCTGTGGAGTGGAGATATGGCAGTGTTTGCTTAGGGCTAGGTATCGGGCACAAAAACAAACATGGCTGCCCTTAATGAGCCTGTTTGCCTGCCAAAGGTAAAGACAGCTGTTGTCTCTCGCCACAATGGAACAGGCCTCTGTGCCACGGAGCACAGAGGAGCGCACTGCGTCCCCATAGTAACGCTCACCTTATGTGTACTCAAGAGGGAACTTATTAAGTCCTCTTTACAGATAAATAGTGAGTAAAATGTAAATCGTGAAGCCATACAGCACTTTCATAAGGTCTGCCTGTGAAATGAAAAGGTTTATTAAATCTTGTCTTTAGAGTGCTAAAACTGAAATTGGCTTGTGGGAGTGTGAAACGGCTGCACACTGAGGATAGACATCTGACTTACTCATAACATTAGCGAGTGAGAGTTGAGAAACTGCGGCTTTCTCTCTTTGATAAAGCAGAACACATGTTATTGAACTGTTTGAGAGGCTGTACTTGCTTTGCTTTCTCTGCATCTGTCTTTTGTGGCTGCTGAAAATCTCTCTAAAATCTCTTCTGGTAAAAAAAAAAAGGGCTTCTCAAAAGGACACTAATGCACAGAGATATAGGCAAAGTAGGGGGTTCTGAAACCTGGAAAAGCACTTTTCTCCTGTATGAGAAAATTAATACATTCTAGCTGTAGCTGTCCAACTGAATCAGCCCTGACAGCTTGCTGCACTCCACAGCTAATTTTAGAGTTAAGAATATGAGTGAGATGTGTCATGGCAATTTTGTAATCCTGCTTTGACTAAAATCTCTGAGAGTAATGTCACACCCTCAGAGCGTGGTATATAAGACAAAGGTTAGTCTGTTATATGCACAATGATGGGAAGCTGTTCTTGGCTCGGTCCTCCCCCCTCTAGTCGAGGTTGCTTCTGTCAGTTAGCGTCTTGTGTCAGTTAGACACAGGGCTCATAAGCCAAAGGTCAGGATCTTTTGATGACATCCAAGTGGGCAACAAAGCCCTGGTTTAGGCAATCAGGGGCCTCATTACAGAAACTTCCTATGTCTGAAATCCTATCTTGTGTCTGTTTAGGATGACATTTAGGAATTTTGGCATTACAGAAACTTGTTACCCAACTGCACGTAGGAAAAAAATCAAATCTTATTATCATTATTATTATTATTATTTTAAAAAGGAATTATTACAGAATCATCCTCACCAAGGGACAAAGAACCTTTGGATGAACTAAATTAAGTTCTGGGGACATTATTTTCCCTCCCAAAAGGTCCCTGCTCAGGGATGTAGAGTATAGTAGATGAACTGGCAATATATGACATCAATGTTGTGTATAGTCATGGACAAAAATAATTAATAATAATTTCCCTAATATTTGTGGAGTCTTAAGACAGCAGTGGAAAACACAGACACCAACGAGCTGAAGGAACCTTTTGGTTCCTTGAAAAGTAGTTCCAGGGACTAAAAGTTCTGGGAACATTTTGGTTCAAGTTAGAAGTTCTTAAGTTAGGATGGCATAGACCCTTTCCAAATTTCATAATAAATGCCAAAAAATGGCAGCACGCCAATTGTTAGGTCTGTATGACAATGACAATGAAGACAGGAAACAACGTGAACTCTGAATTATTCAGAGTGAAAAGCTACTCAAATCGTATAATAACGCTTTAAATTTAGCAGACCATGTGTCACATTGATGGGTTTTAATCGATGGCCAAGACAATTAATTTTTAATGTGATTGACGGGCTGTGTTCATTCAAATCTTCTTCCTGGGCACTTCCCTTTTTGGAACTTCCCAAAAAGGTGGGCTTCCCCCCGCCTCCACTAACACAATTAATGCATCTGACTGATTGCTAAAACTGAACCTAAAATTGAAGCTAAAACTGAACGGCCGCCTTTTCTTGTCCATTTTAGCAAGCTAGCTGGCCAGTGACACGTGAGGGGAAACTGCTGTTGTCAAGGATACAGGCGGTCTCGTGTACACTCTAAACACAGATACAGGCCTGATAGGATGAGTGCTAATTCCAGTATCAGGTTTAGTTATCTAGTAAGTATTTCTTCAGTTAAGATAAGATACATATACTGTAGATATTTCCTATCTTAGGAATCTAAGTTAAGGGAGGATAAGCAGGATTTTTTTTCGTAATGAGGCCCCAAGTCAAGGCTCATTCAGTCAAAGGTTACATTGCACAGGATTCAGCATGATCAAACAGAAGAGAAATAATCGTGATCACATGTGCATGATCAAACGTACAGATGACTGCACAAGCATTTTGTTGAAGAGGAGAGCAGCCAGTAAGAAACTGTAAACATTAAAGGTCCAACCGTCAATTGCATCAGGCTGGCTTCTGTTGAAACAAAGCCCCCCCAGCCCCCACTGCTTTCCTGGCATTGTTTACAGAACATTTTGAGCTATTGAATGGATGACATTTTTTTCCATTATTATACTGGCTTCTGACAAAAGGACTGACAATGTCACAGATAAACAGAAATGTTTTATATTGTATGGATGGTTGAGTATGCTGTGTAATTTCTTTTTTTAGTCAGACAAGCCAATTTTAATTACGTTTAAAATTAACAGAGCACAGACAATAACGGATATAAACAGAAAAATGAATATAAACTACTGTTTATACAGTTATTGAGAGGAAGACTTATGATATTCAAAAAACAAAGCAAACTTGAACAAAGGAAAATAATAGTAAGGAATGATTAAAAAAATGATAATGAAACATAAACAGTCTTTGTGTGATTATGTTTAAAAACATTTATCCCTCATGAAAGAAAACGTCTTCTATTATTTTTGAATTTTGTCACCCAATTTTGAATGTTAAAAAGTGTGATTAAACAAATTGAAGATTATACTAAGATTGCTTTGACTTTATCGCTTCAATGTTTGATTGGTCTTGACTTAACTACTTAAGGTTGAGTTAACCTTGATATTCCAACACAGAAAGACTTGAAATGCTCTTAAATTAGGTGTTAAATGTTCCACAAAAGTAATGCAAGTCTTAGATTACGTTTGAATAAGATTATGGGAATTTTATTCATGCAAAAAAATAAAATAAAATAAAATAAATTAATTAAAGCAAGTGGATTTTGTTCTTTTTCCCACACTTCTGCCAGGATCCATTGTTCACTTTTTATTTTCTTGTGAGAAAAACATCACAACAACAGTACAAGTGCATTTTCTGTTTGACTTTTTCAAAGAAGTTCCACATAACTGAACCACTGCCGCATTGTGACTGACTTGAAAATGTCCCTGACCACATGCTTGACACCACAGTTCCTGCATGGTGACTAGTGATGTGACTTGTTGGCATTTGCTGTCCTACATCTTTGCATTAACACACACACACATCGCATGTGACTGCTCTTCTTTGGTACAGTAATGCTGCCGAGGCAGCACAACTGGGGGCGCAATTGGTGTTTGCTGCTGTGTGAGGAAGCACTAGGTTGTAGAGAATGTTTTTACTGTCTTTGGCGCAGTATGACCCACATGATAATAGAACTAATTATATCATGAGAGTAGATACATGGTGCAGGAATAGATATGCAAAGTGGAATTTTGTTGGCAGCAACATTTCTCGTAGGCGGAAGTGATGTTTGGTTGATTTACACCTCATTGGGTGAAGCTACGGAACCACTCACATCTGTAGTGATGAATGACTAAGTTGGTTAACAGACAACGTGCAATCAGCATATATAACAGTAAACTTTCCAGATTAGCTGTTAGCATAGCTTACTATCCAAACATAGACACATTGAAACCAGCAAACACCAAAAATTTGTAACCAGCCTGCTGAGCCTCTAAAACCATAAATATAATACTGATTACACTAAGTTTTTTTTTAAATGGTAGAGTTGTCAATACGCTCAACAAAAATATAGCCACAACACTTTTGTTTTCCATTTTTCATGAGTTGAAGTTGAAGATCTACGACACTGTGCATTCTGTGCACACAAAATGTTTATTTCTCTCACAATTTGTTCATGACTTAAAATCCATGTTTCTGAGCACTTCTCCTTTGCCAAGATGGATTATCTTGGATTATCCAGCTGACAGGTGTGGCTGATTACACAGCATGATTATTGCACAGGTGTGCTTTGGACTGGTCACAATAAAAGGCCAGCTACGGCCAGATAACAATTTTTTTTCCATGAGAGAAAAGTCATGACTCTGCCTCCATTTGGCTCTCCTTGATATTCTCACCTAACCTGGCACACCAGATGGGTTGTCAGATGGAACCACCATAGAAACTGTCAGGAAAAGGGCGGGCGTTTTCAAATAATACTCGGCAGGTGATTGGATAACCCGTCTGTCACGTCTAACACGGGCTAACTTCAACCAAAAGAGATCAAGTCACTGAACTAAAGCTGAAGCCTCTTGGAAGAAGAAGAACGAAAACATCTTTTCCGTGATAAAAGCCTTGAGAGCCGTTCCTTGCTCTTCTTTCAATGACAAAGTACTCTCCAGTTCTAATATAACTGATGCTATGGCAGTATCATTGTCATTGCCATTGTTTGTTCAAGAAGAGTTGATGTTTCTCGTTGTCAGCACACCTAAAACCATGCCTGTAGCTGCCAGTAGTCCCTCCGAGGACGCTGATTGGCTCGCACCAACTCTGGTGCGGACATAAATGGATAGCTTGGAGGCTGGCAAGATGGATTCTCGCGTGATCTCATCATCTCATGAATCGAGCTGCCTCGCAAGATAAATTCTTACCCTAACACTAACCAGTCACTCCTCATACCTAAACATATCCAACCCAACCAATTAAGGGCGTAAGATAAAACTGAGTGTCCTTTTATTGTCACCAGTCCAAGTTACACTTGTGCAATAATCCTGTTGTTTAATCAGCATCTCTATATGCCACACCTGTCAGGTGGATGGATTATCCTGGCAAAGGAGAAGTGCTCACTAATTAACAAATTTGTGAACAGAATTTCAGAGAAACAAACCATTTTGTGTGCACAGAAAAAGTCTTAGATCATTTACTTTAGCTCAAGAATTGGTATCACATCAAAGCATGTAATAGAGCCGTCGGTTCACCGTGACAGTGTCACATTTTGCCTCGCCTAGACGTGAAAAGTACACACATTCTCATTCAAGTTAGCAATGATCCATGTCCATCGTCCAGTTAGATTTCTGTTTTCATGTTACCCTGGTCTCCCTTATGAGAGTCCTTTTTTTACCCCCAACCTCCTCCATATGCAAACTTTTTCACTCTTTGTACTAATGCACTGACATACATACGTGTACTTTTCACACAAAGGTAAGGTGAAGCGTGACAGTGGCAAGGTATCCTCTAGTGGATCGGTGGGTCTAATTACGCACTTTGCTGTGAGACTGGACCGACTTTGCTGTTGAGTTTTGTGAATTACATATAGTGACTTAAAAAGTTGCTTGCTTGCACCCATTCATTGAGGTTTCAGTAGGTAAGATACTGCCTTCATACACTGGCTCAATGAAATGTCACAGAATAATCGCAAATGTATGATCCATTGTGAGAAATGGTCGTTTTTTTATTTATTTATTTATTTTATTTTATTTTTATGGTTATTTTTGCAGCTCTGTCACTGGTTAAAATGATATTATTTTCACTTTCACTATCACCATCTCTCTGTCAGAGACACTTGACTTGCCGCGTGTCTCCCTGGCTCTAATCTGTTAGCACTTCCCCTATTTATTTGCTGCAGTGTCTTTCAATTAAACAGTGGGGCCAGTTTCTTCAGAGATTTCGTTTTCGAGTGACTCCCCAGAGAGGGAGCAGAGGAAATGGCTGAACACATCAGACACATTTGTCTTCTCTGCTTAGTTACCTTGCAGGGGGAAGATGGTGATACCCACTTCCTCCGTCTAATGTGTTTGCTTTTACACCCTATGCCAAGTGTCAACATGCAGCTTCTTGACAGTCATTTTTCATTTGGAGCAAGTAGCTGGGTTGAATAAACCAGTGAATGGCACTGCTTTTGCATTTTCCCCCTCTTTTATCAGTCAATTGTTGTTTTTAAGGTGGCAAACTTGTAGCACATTTAAGGTTAAAAGTGCACTAGTCAGAGATTATTACTTAATAGCCTTGGCTGGTTGTTGATTGAGAATAAAAAGCCAATTATCATAATAGGATATGGGACATAATGACAGAATTAAATGAGTGTGACAGACACACAATAGGCCTGCTCTGTCATCGCCTTAGCCCAGCTCGCTTATTAGAATTAATCTGGCCTGATTAAAAATGCAAATGGCTCAAAGTCATTGACGGAGTTTACATGTTTTTATAACATTTAACTGATTTAATTACATGGAAAATGAAATGGTGGGATGTGCGATTGAATTTTTTTTCCCATCGTCACCCTCCCGCCGGTTGCCACAGAGAGATGAATATTCTCTCGTGCCAGGAAGAGAAGGTAATGAGATTAGTGCTCTTCCTCTCTCTGTTTCTCTCTCCATCTCTGCCTTTCAGAAGCTGATGGTTTGGTTCATCGAACCAAGAAGAGCTGTTTTATTGTTATCACTGAAAACATTTTATCTTGCTCTCTGAAGCACCTACTGTATTGTGTGGGCTGAGAGCTTCACAAAATTTAAAGAGTTTCCTCCTACAATGTATCATTTTAGAGGACCACTATATGATTTATTATAGCTGAGGGGAAAAAACAGATTCTGAGTCTTCCTGGTGTTGTTTTTCATACTCAAACAGCCGTGTAGCCGAGGATCAGAGGTCTTAACGCAGACAAGTTTAATTGTTTATGTGTACATGACAACATGCTTTGACATTTTTCAGTTTATCCCCATCAGTGTGTTAGCGCCTTGACAGACTTTTTTCACATTAGATGAAAAGAAAAACATTTGTTTCTTTTCTGTTCTAATTTTGTCCTGGAAAATTAAATTGTTTGCAGAAAGAAAACAGAAAACATTGCTGTGCATTAGGTCTGCACAATATACCAACATCATATTATATCAATATCGTGATATGAGACTAGATATCAAATTTAATTTTGGATAAATGTTGTCTTTTCCTGGTTTTAAATGCTGCATGACAGTAAAGAGATGTTATTTTTTTAATTTAGCAGACCATTTTATTTGTTTCTACCCATTTATCCATTACTCATGATTATTTATCAAAATTTTGGTAACACTATTGAAACAGTCATAACTATGTCATGACATCTGTAATGGACATGGAGGAGTCTGACTGTTGCCATTAAGAGTCATTTGTTCAGTTATGTCATCTTAATGTGACGTTGACATTGTTTGAGATGTCTTTGTTACAACTTAACATTAAACAAGAAAAAAATGTCTTTGTTATGACAACTTGACATTAACCAATCTTTGTTAGGATGAGACATTAACCAAGACACCATAACCTGTCATTTTCCTTGTCATTACAACCTGACATTATCAAACTTAAAGAAAGTATTTAGCTTTATGTTTTAACATTAAGTTAAACCGTCATATGTCATCAATTTTGACACTGGTCATCAAGAGATCATTATAAATGTGTCATGAATATTTTCCTTGACCTTAAGTGAAGTGGTACATTTTGGACTCGTTATAAGTTGCCATTAAGTTTTATTACACTGTCAAATGCTTTTGTCACAGTATCATGAATAATTGCCTCGACTTAAAGTAAAGTGGTACCATTTGCACTTGTCATAAAGATGTTATTAAATGTTATAAGGCCAGTTTGACAACAGAGTACAGTACAGAGGTGGTATAGCTTACAGAGTTACCTGTGGTTACTAAAGTAGGCTAACCGCTGTTTGCTGTTATCTGTATCTGGTGTTAGCTAATTAGCACAGTAAATTAATTAGCTAACTCAGCTAAAAAACAAATCCACAAGATGTTGATCTTAATTAATCTTAGTCTTAATTAATGTCAAGTTGTCATAAGAAAGACATTTTTGTTTTGGTTAATTTCAATTTATCATAACAAAGATGTCTAAAACCTTATCAACTTTGCACTAAAGATGACATAACTGAATGAGTGACACTTAATCAGAGTGGTCATAAACATTCATGTTCATGTTCATGAAATGGTTATGACAGTGTAATGACACTCCTCCAAATAAAGTGTTATTGAAATTTCATTGTGTCAGCATTTTGTGAAAGCAACAGTAGTGATTTCATTTTGTCTATATCTCCCAGCCCAACTGTGCATCAGGCTCAAGATTGAACTTATTAACAAATGTCCTTAGATCAGTCATCTCTAGACAGTACATAACACACGGTGACCTGTTTGAGTGAGACCAGCAAGTTCCTGTTTTCAGCCTTCATGCCAGTAAAGGTTTCAGCCTATATTCAAACTGTGTGCACCTTGTACTGTGAGCTTGTTAAAAGTGCAGATTGATAGTTTTGCTTACTTGAAACATGCTTGGTGTTTTTGCACCTTTCAGCCGTGGTCGTAAAAACCTGCTTGCACGCGGTGGACATCCTGTGGGGGAGGAAATTGATTTTGCTGGGTTTGTTTGTTCTAGACCGACAGGCGACATGCATTGTTTTTTATTTATACATATATATATTTCTTTACTTTTCAGCCTGATTGTTTTATTGGTGTATGAACATGTTTTACGGCTATTATGACTTCATAGCTTTTTCAGTTTTATTTGAGCCAGCGTGATGTTTTTCCTCCAATCATTAATGGTCTGCAATGTGAGTTTGGAAGTGACGGAAAATTTTCAGATTTGATTCATGGGAATGGGCCAGATGTTCTGTTTTGATCTTGATGTGTTGTGTCTGTGTCTCCCGCCCACCTTGCCCTACATCATCAGCAGCAATGCAGTTATTCAACATGTAATACAGAGATGTCAAGCTACAAAGAGGTTCAAGACTGTGAACACGCTGTGAAAAAAAAAGCTTTTTATTTAAACACCATTTATTTTGCAGCAGGAGAAAGACATACAGAGCTAAAACTTTGTGTTGACAGGACAGGATCAATTCCAACTGCGTGTCCGTACATCAGCTCAATGTGTTGAAATGGAAAGTATGCTATCGATCTGTGTGCATTAGTGCTCTACAGTAACATAAGCAATGAGTGGCAGAACAAAAGAGGCACTGTGCGTCACGCTAGAGGAGAGGTGCAGCACAAAGAGGACAGTTAACTTCATGCAGTCTATTGGCATTTCATTGTTTATCAATTCAAGTCCAAACGTATATTTGTCTTTCATAAAAGAATTTTAGCCTCTCACATACATCTGGAACTGATTTTGGTTTGCTTGAAATACATATGCTGCTTTGCCCTGCAGAGATAAAGGTTATTAAAGTATATTATAGTAAAGTGCTGCAAAAAAAATATGACACGGCTTGACATTAAAAAGCTGAGAAGCCGCCAAAGCCTGCTGTAATAGAGGTCAGGCAACACAGTTACATCCTAGAAATCAAGTTTCTTATTTATATTGTTATATATTTATTATATATTTATATCTCCTCGAGCCGCCCTCACTCACAACTTCGTCGTCTTATGAGGCTGGAAAAGCATACATCCTGCGCTGATATTTCTCCTCTTCTCATACTTTTCCCTCTAGGGACAAAACACAATTACTCTATTGTGCCACACAGTACAGTATATCACATTCTGCACATTTCAGCCAGAGAAAAGACGCAGTGTTGTGTCAGGGGCATATGGCATCATGATAAATATGCTTTAGAGGAGGAGGGTAAGGGTTGGAGGAGGGAGGGTCACTGTCAGGGCACAAATTGAATGAACTTTAGCGTGGTGATTGGATTAGTCTATTGTAAACAAAGGGTTATTTCTGTAAATATCCTAATCCCAGGGGCTGGGATTAAAGGCAAACAAACAGGAGACAGCGAACCAAGAAATGTTTCCAATACTTAGGCTTAATATTTCCACTATAGTATGTTAAAGGGATAGTCCGGATTATATGAAGTAGGGCTGTATGAGGTACTTATCCATAGTCAGTGTATTATCTACAGTAGATGGCAGTCAGCACAGCCCCCATTTGGAGAAGCAGAGACAAGTACATGCATGGAAGTGAAGCAATGAACTACTGTGGGCAGGGCCAGCAGCAAAACATATTTTAGGCTCTTAAAACTAGAAGAGATGGGACCAATCTGATCCAATATTGCTATATGGTATTGCTATAAGTCATTCATCGACTAACGTCACGGTTCCGTGCTCCAGTGAAAGTTCCACAGTGCCTCGTGTTATTTATTTCTACATACTATGCTAAGGAGTGTGAATCAAGAGTGTTGTGCTTATCAAATTTACTCTACAATTACGTAATATAGAAGAGAAACATTCTAAGTTGCAGAGTGGATATACAGCTGGAGTGAAGAAATGTACTAGACACCTCACTCATGGTGTGACAATAAACCAGCTCAAGAATGACAATTACACATACATGCTAAACACTAACAAAAAGTAACATTTGCATTTTGGAACATAAACGGAAACTGCGGCAATACATTGCGGGAAATTATGCAAATGAGGTTTCTCAGCATTATTGCAGCACATGTGAACGTCACCACCCACAACTGTACAGCACCCCACAATGGTTGAAGGACGCCATTACTCAAGTTACATTACACAACTAAAAAAGCTTTCCAGATGAGGAACTTGTGACCGCTCTACCAGGCGGACGATTTCGCTCAGTTGGTAGAGTGTCCGACCCATGTATGGAGGCTATCAGTCCTCTGCAGTGGCCGCTGGTTCGACTCCCGCCTTCGGCCCTTTGCTGCGTGTCATCCCCCCTCCCTCTGCCCCATTTCCTCTCTACTCTTTGGCTGTCCTATCCAATAAAGGCAAAAATGCCAAAAAAATAACTTAAAAAAAAAAAAAAACTAAAATGTACGCTCTACCATCAGACAACCATCTCTGACATGAAACCATTGTTATATAAGCCAGATATTGCTCTCTCTCTCTCCTCTCTCTCTCTCTCTCTCTCTCTCTCTCTCTTCTCTCTCTCTCTCTCTCTTGCTTAACTAGACTCCTTTTGCAAAAACAGTAATTTTACCTAGCAGAACGTGGGAGTTGCTAGTCTACTGCTGCCTCAATATGTTTATTTTTATTCACATTATTGTGTGACTTTGGCAATCCAAACTGACCTTTTAAAACACAGAAGTCACACAGTAAGACAAACAAACCACCCAGTGTTCTGCAAAGTAAAATTACTGATTTTTCCAATGAAGTCTGGTTGGTTCGGAGAGACCGATATTTTTCTTATATATAATTGCAGTTTCCCATTGGAAAACTATAACATACATAATTATTTTAATTATTTTAGATGGATAGTTTTTTTTTTAGGTGGTAGAATACGTTTTGCAGCTGACGCTATCCACAGCAGTACATTACTGAGCTTCCTCCACCGTGTATCAAAACATTCTAGATCGAGGAAATAATGTTTTAATTCATGAACTGTAAAATGCAACTCTACATTGGATATGAAGACAAAGATCTGTGACCACATCTAAGAGAGAGACAGTTAGACAGACAGTGTCAGGGCCTTTTCAGTAACTGTACCGTTCAACCGTACCTTCACATTGATGACAGGAAACGTGGTGGTGACAAGGAAAACCCTGAGATGCCACACGGAGGGGTAAAAATAGGCCACTTGGCACGAGAGTCAGCAAGAGAGGGGGAGGTGAAGAATCAGAAAGAGAGGAAAATTGGTATACAATCTCTTCTTATAGGGACTTTTTTTCTTCTGCTGGCCGAGATAAGAAACTTCAGCCTTTAATGTTCGCAAGTTGTTAGATCTGTCTCATTTTCACTTATTCGTTTTTTCTTGGCGAGAGAGAGACAACAGAGGAACAATGAACACCTCTGAGTTTACAGTCTGCACCTCCTACACCTTCACAGTTAGAAAAGCTGCCCACTTTAACCCATTACCACCTAAAGTGTGTTACAAATCTCACTTCTTAACAGTGTCAATAATATTTCTTGTAAATACTGACCCAGAAAAAACCCACATTTGTTGTTGGTGTCAAGGGGCATCACAGCTTCTCTGACCCAGGTCCATTATGGGTTATTCAATACTGTGGGCAGGCTGTTATAGGGTGGATACCAGACGTTATTTGATGTTACTTGGTCATGTTTCTTGAACGTAAAGATGCTTTAAAGGACCAGTGTGTAGGATTTAGTGGAATCTAGTGGTGCACTTGCAGATTGCATCTCCTTCCCCTTCCAAGAGTGTAGAGGAATAATGCCAAAAAAAAAAGATCAGTGGTATAAGGACAGAAAAACAAACAGCTACAGAAATAAGGACTTTCCCTTTGCTAGCAGTCTGTCTTAAAACAATAGCCAGGTGCCTATATAAACATTGAAACGGGTTGTCTTCACTGTAATAGAGCTTCAGCTAGTGATTATTTTCATTATCTGTTAATCTGCAGATAATTTTCATGATTTTTCTTTTTTTTTAAGTTATGTCTTGGGGCTTTTTTGCCTTTATTTATAGGACGACTGAAGAGAAGACAGGAAATGGGGTGAAGAGAGGGGGGATGACATGGCAAGCCAAGGCGGCGAAGGGCGGAGATAGTCGAACATGGGGGACGCCTGCAAGAGCTGATCCCCTTCATATTACAATGTTGGTTGTCCATATTCTAACAAAGTACAAAGGGCCATCACCCTAATTTCCAAGAAATGAATCATTAATTTAGCTCTATATTGTCCAAAAAAAAAAGAAAACAAAAGTATCACCATTCTATCAGAAACCAAAAAAAGGGAAGCCAGAATGCTTCATTGTAAGCAACTAAAACCAAGAAATGTTTGACATTTTTGCTTCAAAAATGACTCAAGCAATTAATGGATAACCAAATAGTTGGCAACTATTTTCTTTTGATCAACTAATCGATTAATAGACTAAACATTGCAGTCCTAATATCAATGCTTCATTCTAAGGAAACAAAAACACATCAAGTCTTATGTTTAGGTGATTATACATTCATGAAAACATAATATTATCCTCCATTCCAGGCATATCGTGCTCATAGATCCCAGTAAACTTTAAACCCTGGACCTTTAAAGGATAGGCTCACAGTTTTTTAGTCTGTGTTATAACAAGAGCTATGTCCCTATATGAAAATTAAAAGTGGTTGTATTTTCTATCATTACTCCCCCTTTTCATGCTGACATTAAGAGATCCATTCCTAATCTGCTTCCAGTGTATCCGACGGGGGACAGACTCCTCAGTCCTTGTTCTGTGTGAAAATGTTGATCTGAAGTGACTATGAGTGTCTTTTTGTGACTGTCCTTCCACTGCAGTTCAACAGGGAAACACTGTCCAAGGAAACACAAAGAAGGAATTTCATACTAAAAAGGCTGTACCTGGAAGATAACCACTTGATTTGACTAACTCAGACTGCTGGAGCCTCGTGTTAGCTTCAGATAAACTTTGTGAGGGAAGCTTTTAATGGCCAGAATTCATAGACAAATGCAGCCTGTGACAGGCAGACACAACTTTATATTAAGGGCTTACAAACCAAAAAGTTTGACCCTGTTTTTGTGTGAAAAGAGACAACCCAGTATGTACCTGTCTAGTTCAAATATTCAGATAACCCACATTCAGTTTTGTTTCATATAGGCAAAAATTCAGAGACAAAGTGTTTAAAAAATGGGACAAAAGAAGTTCATACAGAGCCTGTACTAGCAGGCAGTCATGAAACAAGCAACAAAAATCATTGCGGACCCTCAACATCCCCTTTTTTCTGTGAATACAAACCTCTACCATCAGGAAGAAAACTCTGTGTGCCAAAGTGCAAATCAAACAGCTTGAAGCTATCGTCTGTTCAAGCCTCCATCAAGCTGCTGAACTCTAATGCTAAATCTTAGTGCAATAGAGCAATGTTCAATAAACACACAAGCACTTTAGCACTTAGCACTTTGGCACTTAAAATCTTACAGTTTCTTTTTTAAGCTGCTGTGTTGTAAATGTCAAATGTATAGTCAGATGTCTCTTTTTTCTTTTAAGATGTTTTGTTGTGTAGCAACTGTCTAGCATTGTATCAAATGCTGGTCATGTTTTTGTGATATTTTCATGCCTCTGCATTGGCGACGGCTGTGGCCAGAGACATTATTTTTTCAGGTTTTCCATCCAACTGTCTGTGCATCCGTCTGTCTGTCTGTCCCATCCTTGTGAACACAATATCTCAAGAGCACCTTAAAATAATTTCTTAAATCTTGGCACAAATATCGACTTGGACTCAAAGATTTTGGTGGTCAAAGGTCAAGGTCACTGTGACCTAACATCTTACATCGCTGTGAAGACAATATCTCAGGAATGCCTTGAGGGAATTTCCTCAAATTTGGTGCAAAGGTCCACTTGGACTCAAGGATGGGGTTGAAGGTCAAAGTCACTATGACCTCACAAGACACTTTTTGTCCATAACTAAAGAATGCACGCCATTTATGACAAAATTTCACACAAATATCTAATAGGATAAAAAATAAGCGGCAATGACAAAGGTCAAAGATCAACTTCACTCTGATATCATAATGTTCAGCTCTCTATCAATCCTCTATACTCACCTTGTCTCAAAGTGAAAGCAGCAGTCTTATTGGCCATTATTCGCTGGAATCATGCGTGTCAATATATCAAAATATAACTTACATTTGACAAAAATACAATGAACACTTTTTATTAAATTCCTTCAATGTTACAGGTCAGTATGGTGATACCTTCCATATTGAATGACTTCAAAGTCTTCACTACAGACATTATATGTGTCCGGACAGACATGGATGTAAACTGCAACTTGGCTGGTTGACAGAAGCGTGCAACTGGGAAGCAGTATTTTTTGCCCAACACAAAATTTCCCCTTGGGGCAGTACAGTTTACTCTGCTCTACCCTGTTCTATCATACAGCAGGTTTACGTCTGAAAGTTGTGTAAGTGACAAGTGACAAGTGTTTTCTAACCAGACCACCGTGTCTCAGCTAACGGTTGAGCTGCAACACCCAGCCAGAGTCCGTTCTTGGCCCTTGAGGAATTGAAAAACGACGTGTCCTCAGGCCTGCCCCTCCTCTGCATATCTGCTCATTCATCTGGGCCGCTCATTAAAGGGTAATTACCTGTAATTAGTGAATCATGTCGCTTTAATGAAGATGTTGAAAGCTGCTGGAGCCAGAAGGGCTGGCCTTAATTCTGACTGATGTTCAAGATTAGTGGCAGACAGGAATTCAATAAAGGCGGACATATTAATGAAATATTAACATTTTTCTCTCCGGTGCCATAGACGGCTTGTATTGTGTTTATATTTCACATTCATTTACAATTCCAGCGGCGTCAACACCTGGCTCTGGAGGCCAAGTACGTGTTACTGTATCAGAGCGGGCTAATAGGCACGATGATGATGAAGCTGTGTGTGTCTGAGTACGGCTGTGTGTGTGCGGTGCTTGTGCTAGCGAGTGTAATGCTCGCTGTAATGTGTGCTGTGTTGAGTGTGTGCATGTGTGTGTGTGTGTGTGTTCCCTGGCGGCGTGGTGAGTGTTTAATCTGGCCCGGTGGCGTGCCGTTGGCCCGGCTAATCACAGTGTGTCTGTAGGAGTGCGCTGAGCCAGGGGAGCACGCCGTCGCTAACAGCGCCTGACAGACTCATTAGAGAGACCTGGCACTGAGCTAGCAAGGCACACACACACACACACAGACAAAGATACACACTCAAACACTTTGAAACACACGCAGTGGGAAAGGCACTCAGGCTCAACTGCACAGACATTTGGATAAATTCACACACTTAAACACTTCTTTTTTTGACATTTTTACACACACACACACACACACACACACTCATTCATATAATCATCCATAGACAAGCGTGCGCTGTGTGTCTCCCTCTTGCACACACACATACAAACACACAGGCTCAGTGCTCCACGTGTGAGAACAAGGCAGGCGGTGACCCCTCACAGTCGCAGCCCAAACACAGACAAGAGCCGAGAGAGCATCTGCGAAAAGAGGATGGAGAGGGGGGAGGAATGGAGGGTGGGAAAAAACGAGAGGAGGGCGAAGAGGAGGAGGAGGACTGGAGAGAAGGGAAGCATCTGATGCAGCGATGCTTTCTCCCATTCAAATGGTGTGTTTAGACAGGCAAATGGCATTTTCAGAGGCTAATTATCTGCAGTCAGGAGATCACCTGCACCCTGTCGAGAGCTTTAAGAGTGTGAAAAATGGTATGTTAGCAAGGTATTGAATGTAGGCTGTATTTACAGGTACTTTAAATGTAAGGAGGGTTAGAAGTCCTTCTTTGGGCAAAACTTTCTTCTTTTTCTTAAAGTGGTGAATTTAAGTAAAAAAAACTATTAATTTTACAGGATTAGGTGGAATGACATTTAGCAAAGTTCGACAAACTGCTTTGACAAATTACTTAAGTCTTGCTTGCTTGCTCTCACAGCGAGGTTAATTGCAGCTCAGCTGCAGCAGAGCCAAGTGGAAACATTAGGTTCGGCTGAATAACAGGTGAATGCAAAGCAGGTCAATACGTAGTCAAGTGTGGGCCTGCCAGCTGTTCATTCCCTCTGCTCTGTGCCACCACAGCACAATGGTGACACACACACACACACACACACACACACACACACACGTGTTCATGCTTTGCACACAAGAAACAACGGGGACAGAGTTAAACATGTTAACAAAGCAAGCAGAAATATATGAATGTTTATGCATTTCTCTCATATAATTCAATTCAACAAAGCATATACACAAGCAGGGCAAAGTATGTTTACTTTGATGTTACATTTGACTAATACAGTGATGTATTAGTGATGTAGAATACATTAACTACTTAGAACACTTGAAGGATAAGACGAGTTGTCTTATGTTTTTCTTATTTTCAACAAACCACATGAAAAGATCAAAACCAACAATTTATTTCTTTGACTAACAAATATTGCCTGCAGCCAAAGCCTGATATAGGTTAATCATGTATGCCTTAGCCCTCTACTGACATCTAAAATAATAAAAACACATGATTAAGACACACTAAATACTGTAATTACTCATTCAAATGTGCATTCATCTGCAGCTGAAGATAACTCCCCAAAATGCACTTTACTCCTGAGAAATGGTAAACCTGAATAAATTGATTTTTTGGCCACTTGGGGTAGTGTAACAAGTTACAAACCCAACATTGGCAAACTTTCTAGCAAACAGTTGCCTGTTTACAATTCCAGCAGACATGGAGCAGCATTAACATTCATTTGGAGTCATGATTCTGTCCACTTGGCAAATCCAAGACTCACTCTCCTTCTAGTTCTGTGTTGCTTTCCACCAGCTCCTGAAGGAAACTTGTTTTTTTTTACTTGTGAAATTTTCCACTATGTTAACTAGGTAGTCTTTCTGTTGTTTGGCCCCGTTCTGGTTTATCAGAGTATTTTCTTGGTGAAAACAGCTGCATGCTTTGGCTCAAAACAATGCTGATAAGAGCAGTGAGAGTGAACAAAAACAATTAAGCTGCAGGTTGTAAAACCAAAACAATGAGCTGAAAGATGGCAAAATCAGCATCCACTGGGGCAGCTGTGGCTCAGGAGGAAGACCAGGTTTTCCCCCAACTTATACTGATACTGAACCCCCGAATGACTGCCCCATTGCTGTGTGTGTGTGAATGGGTGAATGTGAGTAGTTGTAAAAACATCTGAACAATTATGAAAAAATATGTAATATGTATGATATGATTTGCAGTATTAGAGGGAATAATAAAATTTACATTATTGTTCTCATTTTCATTGAAAAACATGTTAAAGTGATTATGGCATGATTTTTGTGAGGATCTGTACCAAATAAAGATGTTTTCTTAAGTGTGTAGAATGATTTGTAGGCCAGGACATCTCTGCAGCACGACAATATTTAATGTGCCTCCTGCAATTTGAAAATTGCGGTAGGTCATATTGCAATTTTGCCAAAGCTAGTTGTAAAATGCTTTATGTGGGCGATAGAGCAGAAAAGCAATATATAAAGTGCAGCCCATTTACCAAATGTATATTTGTGACCAATTTTTAAAGATTGACATTTTCTGTAGGAACAAAAGGTGCGGCTCAGTGCCTCAGACAGATGAGGGAATTTAGAAAATATTGAGGTTCGGACAAACACATCGTTAGTTTTGGACTTTTCATTGGATTGTTGTCTGTAACAAAAATATCAAATAACACCTGCCTTATACTTTTAACACTTGAAAATACTAAAAACACTTACAGAAATGAAGAAGAAACGAAAAGACCTTACACAAAAATATGCCTTGACAAGAAGTTATATTGTATATTCTCCTGCCAGTTATGCCAGGTGTCTCTCATGCTCTCTGTACTTCTTCTTCTCACTTTCTCAGCTGCTCTTATCCTTCACTTTCAAACACTCACCTCCTTGTCTGGATTTTTAATCTAGCCTGGTAGCTGTAACTGGAACAAGTTTCGCTGACAACCTTGTTTCACCTAAAAGCCAAATCAAACTGCCTTTAATTTTCTCTCCCACTGTACCATGTAACAGGCCAAATCCCCTCTCTCTTTCGTTTCTCTCTTTCTCTCTCTTCAGAGTACAATAGCTGTTTTGCTTTTCGCTCTCCCCCATTCTCCCTCTCTCACTCCTCTCCAGCACAAGGCTATGACATTGAGGGAATGTGATGTGATGTATTGTAGTGAATAATGTATTCTGCGAGGATTGTACGGAGCGCGTAGAGCAGATGGCAGCAGGTTGATCTCGGTGTGTGTGTGTGTGTGTGTGTGTGTTTAATGATGACAGTGTGTATATGTGTGACGTGCGTATGTGAATGAGCGTGTGTCTGTGTGTGTGTGTGTGCTCACCCAGAATGGGGGAGGGGAAGCAGGAGAAGAAGGGAGGAGGGAGGGAGAGTGGGGGCTGGTTGGTGTGTATGTGTGTGTATGTGAGCCTCCTTTGTGAGATAAAACATGCAAATGGTGGATTATTTTAATGCATTTTTTTTCTAGAGCCCCGAGCCTTAATCCCTAAAGCAGTTGAAATGAAAATAGTATATGTTTTCTTTCAAACTCTCCCTCCCTCTCTGTTTTTTTATTCCCTGATAGGAATTTACAACTACCAGCTGTCTAGGAACGGGATCCTTTGCACTTAAATTTCTCTCTGGTGTAGTTACAGCCAAAGACTGATGATTATATCCGGATAGCATGGAATTGACTAAAGCTTGTCAGGCCCTGAACTGCTCTGTTACGCGGTGGAGGGATCATGGTTGTGAAATCGTCCTGATTGAATGGTGATAACAATGTCGATCATAAAAATAGAGCTGAACGCTCAGTTTGTTACTTTGAGTGGACTGCAGATATAAAATATGCGCATTTATAAACACTGTTCAAGCACACTGGATGTAAAAAACAAAAAGAGGCACAGTATTGCAGGACTACAGTACTTCTAAAGCTTTGGGAAACACTTATATGTAGCTTATTTATAGTTTGTAATATGTCCAATGGGGTGTAAGAATAAGAATTCATGGCAGTGCTGTAATCTATTTTCAGACATTTGATTCTTCTAGTCTAATGTAATGATGTAAACTGAGACAGGAAGAAGTAAGCACATATCTCTCCTTTGCTCAGATGGCACAAAAGGTAGTGCTATGATGTTGTATGTTACAGGAACGATAAATATAAACGCAGATCCCACTGCTATTTTTTTTACTCAGATTTTGTACATATAGTGGTGTGTTCTTTACACTATGGCAGTTTTCCTAAAATTATATATCTGCAATGTATCTCATTGCTTACAGTATCACAATATATTGAATCGTAACTCATGTATCCACAGCCCTAATGTCTAGAGCTGTGATGATTAGCACATTAGTGCATTACCATGTTATAGCAATACCAGATTACTGCGGTCATGTTACAGCTACCGTGGGGCTGAGCTCATAACCGTCATCACTACACATTTTATTTTGGAGGGTCAATCTCATGTTGAGACCAGTGCATGGATCGATTACTACATCTATAGATCGGTGCTGTCACACTTGACAAGTCAGGGACATAGCCTCTGATTGGTTGACAGACTCAAACGTAATTATTTTACCAGTCCCAGTAAACCACCATCCCATGAAAATATGTTGCTTTTTCACCACAGCTACTAATGTCTAAACAGTAATGTATGTGAATCATCATCATCTCACCTGTTTGCCATGTTTTCACATGTGAATATGATACATCCCATATGAAATGACCAAAAAACCCACATATGTTGATTTGTGAAAGTGCTGTTACATTTTTGGTTTCACTTTCAGAAGTGATAAATATGAGCATAATAAGGCAATATGGCTAAGGCACAGTTAGTTGAGTAAAGTGCACAAGCACATGCTGTAGATACACAGTATGAAGCTGTCCCCTATAGACGAATCCAACAGATGGTAGAATCTATTTACATTCACTTAGGTGATGAGTTTATATGCTTAAGGTTATTCTACACAGTTTCCTGCAAGCAGCTGAGACTTTGTTCTGAAGGCAACTGTGGGGCTGCAACAAATGATTATTTTCATTAAGATTTAGTTGTTTGGTCCATAAAACATCAGAAAATGGTGAAAAATGTTAATCACTGTACTAAAGTGATGTCCTCAAATGTCCAATCCAAACAGACAGTTTACTGTCATACAGGAGTAAAGAAAGAAACCAGGAAATATTTACATTTGAGAAGCAGAAATCAGAGAATTTGGACTTTTTTTCTAAACAAAAAAAGACTCAAAACAGTTAATTGATTATCAAAATAGTTGGCTATCGACTACTTCAATAACTGACAGCTAATCACTTAATTGACTAACTGTTGCAGCTCTAGTTTGATGTCTTCAAATTTCAAAGATAACACAGCGTATCTCCCCAGCTGTTATATCACACTTGATGTCATCTAGACTATTGTTTTAAATAAGAATAATAAGAATTTGAAAATGTGAATGATAGTTTTCATGGCATAAAACCAATAATCTGTTGATCTTTATAAATCAAGACTTGATAGTCCAACAATGGCATCAAAAAAAGTTAAAATAAAAAAATCCAATCAAATCCTGACATTAAAATCAGAAGTCAATTGCGAGACGAATTGTGAAAGAACAGTGACACCCCTACAACTTTTTGACTTGGTACCATGCTCTGTCTGCTCATTTCTGTCTTCTTCCTACCTGTTGGTTGCCTGTCTTGGGAGCTGCTGGTGTGATGCTCTCAGGCTCCCTCAGGCTCTCGAAGGCTCATCAGCCATGTGTGGCAACAACAAGATATTTCTATGTGGCATGTTCGGCTGCAAAGTGCAAAGTCTGGTGGATGCCTGGCAACTGGCCTGCAGTGCTGTTATGTTACAGAGGCTAGACAACACAACAACAGCAAACATCCTTTTATTGTGTCCTCCCACACCACAGATGCAAAAATAGAAGAAAATCAAGAACCTTGTCATTGCTTTTTCTATGAAAATGTTTTTATCAATTAATCATTATAGGAGTTATTGTGCTTGTGAGGTTTTTCTTGAAAGATGACGGCTGAATCAGAGCATATAAAACAGCAGGGAGTTAAAGCTTGTACATCCTTGTCTCTTTCATATTAGGGACAGGGAGCATAATTGAGTAAATGTATTTAAGTATTTGAGCGAGCTGATTCAGCCTCTCTGGGATGGTTGATATTGTACTTAGGAAGAATATTGCCCGAGGCAATTCATTAGTGGTAAATAATTGAGAAGCTCAGATAGTGCTAAGGTGAAATGCCTGTTATTATTTTATGGAGTTTGTGTTCTTAGGGCTCTTCAGTTTAAGAATATTAAAAATGCACAAGCCTTTCCACAAATTACTCACTGGAAAGATTCACAATGGGCGCTAATGACTAACCATCCATCTCCCATTGTTTCCATCTCTGTAAAAGTGTTTCGCAGCACCATTGTCGATTCTATTTCTGCTTTTGGTAATGTTCTTTTATTCTATGATGGATGTTATTTTACACTCATGCTTTTTACATTTTTTACTCATTTTATTTGAGGTGATTAGGGCACATCAGCTATTACAGTAGGATACCTTGACATTTTATTTTTTAAAAATGAAATGTCTCTAACTCTAACTGTTGAAAGCTTGTAGCTCAAATGGTAGCATCCAGCCTCTAAAGATGGGGTGTGGAGGGTGTAATGGAGCTGTCAACCAGGCGTGCAGCAGGCCAGCATGGATCCATATGAATACCAGGGGCTTATGTTATACATAGATCAAACACCAACAGTCTTGCGATGTCTCATTGGCAAACTAATAAATCTGCCTCATGTCAGTGTTGAGTGCACCTGCATCTGTTTATTTAACCTCAGACAGGCTCATGCAAATTTCTTTTTTTGTTTTTTACATTAATTTGCATTCAACTAAATTTTTATCTGCTGAAAGGTTTTCGAAAACTTCCCTTTGAACCCCACTGTTTTCTCTGTCTTTTATTTGTGTCTGTGCATGCTTCAACTCTTATCTGTTAAAAATTGTCACCTTTACATGTTGGTTTTCCGGTGATGCAAGTTAAAGGTCTCTGAGGTTTTATTTAACATCTATGTAATACATCTACACTTCTACTCCCACTCACCACCATGTGACAACCAAGAAATGGGGGCTCATCTGAAGGTCTGATCAGTTATTCACAGCGCTGTATGCACTACAATAGCATGGTGAAGTTTAGCCCGTGGTCTGTGGTCTGGAACTGTTTGTCCTTAACAAGTTAACCATTGTGTTTGTGTTTGTGTTTGTGAAGTGTTTGGTAAGATCTTGACACGTGTGGTTGGACTGTCTTTTTAGCCATCTTAACAGCTTGACTTACAGTAAAGGGTGACAATGTTAGCTGGTCCATCTGACTGTCTCTAAGTCCATTTGTCTTTTGGAAAAAAACTGTTTAGTTTAGAGTGAAATGTTGAGTGGATGATCATTTGGTATGAATATTCATGGTCCTCAGATGATGAATCCTAATTACTTTGGTTATTCCCTTCCTTGTCATCAGCAGGGCTGTCGTGGTGACAGAATATCCCCTGCAGTTATTTAGGTTGGCTCAACAGTGCAGTATGCAGTATTAGCACCATTATTTTGTCTGTTTTTGCAAATTACTTCATTTATGATACATAAAGTCATTTGCCCTAAGTCTGACTCTGTGAATCTGTGGTCTGAGCACGCTAGCTGCTAGGTGTTAGTCATACAGTTACACAACGTTGCCAAGCACTACTTTTTGAAGTATGAATTAATTAATTTAACATACATTAAAGTGTAAAACAATAAGGGCCAAACCTCATGGAAAAAAAAACAAACTTGAGCATAAAGGTTGTTGAGGTTGCTTGCCTTGTCAGTAGCGTGGTATTTCAAAATTGCAGTTGCTGTGACAGCCCTAGTCATCAGTGCCACCAGCAGGTCAAATGTTCCACTTCTCCAAAACTTGATGACAAGATACTGCTAAACCCAGTGAGGGAGTGTAAAATACCCTAAAACTTCTAGTCTACCGAGGATGAACCCTTTTGATTTAAGTAACATGTTGCCACCCCCAAATTAAACTGCAACCATTCAAAATGTTTTCCACTGTGTATTGAGCATTTCAGCCCTGTTGGTCTACTAGTGTTGCTGAAGCTCACTATGTCATGTGGTTTTGATTACGTGAGCTGATGTTTGCAGGTCTTATTTATAATGTAGGTTATATTAGATTACTCTGACAGTTGTTCATAAGCCAGCGGTTGCTGTGAGCTGTGTTTAATGTACATGGAGACGGTGTAAATCCACTCGTTGCTCCATGATACTCCTTTAGTCTCCATATCCTTGGCACAGAGCCAGCGTTCAGCCCCACTGTCTTGCAGGGGGTTTGTGTATATGCATGTCAGTGTGTGTAAGAGAGCAGGGAGGTGGGCATAGGGAGGAGGCGTGTTCGGGGTGGAGGGGATGTCAGCTCATTAACCTCCATTCTTCCCCTAGCATGGCGCTGCGTAGAGTCACTGTGTAAGTCTCATGTCATTACTCCTCCCCCTGCACGCGTGTGCTGGGCATGAGGGGAAGAGCAGAGAAAGGAAGGAGGAGGGAAAGGTTCAGGAGGGAGGAGGGGAGGCCCTTGACATGTTCCTTTACAAATGCCCTGCTTGTATCTCGCAAAAACTAAAGCCCCGCCATCTCCTTTCCTTCCCCACTTTTGTCTTCTCTGTCTCTTCTCTTTCTCTCCCTGCTGTCTCTCTCTCTAACCACAGGCCCGGTACAGTGTGGGTGAACGAGGGGTTAGGCTCCACACTGCCCCCCCTCCAGGCATCAATCCAGCTAGGAAAAGACTGCCCACTGCTGTGGTGAGATACAGTAGCCAAGCCTCCAATTTCTGAAAACTCATCTGTTTGTACCCAGATTATTTAGAAAGGTGTACCACAAGGTACTGACCTGGGCCCAGTGGTATTTTGGAGGCTCCAAACTGAGAATACAGAGACTTGCGATTAGAGCTGCAAGATTAATTGATTCATTAATCAGTTGTCAACTATTAAATTAGTCACCAAATTTTGATAATTTATTAAACATTTTAAATTATTTTTTAAGAAAAAATATCCAAATTCTCTGACTTCAGATTCTGAAATGTGAATATTTTCTGTCTTAGTCATCTATGACAGTAAACTAAATATTTTTAAGTATATAAGTAAATAAGACATTTGAGGACATCACTTTGAGATTTGGAGAACAGTGATCATAATTTTTCACTATTTTCATAGTATGGACAAAACAACCAATCAATTAATCGAGAAAACGATCAACAGATTAATCAATAATAAAAGTAATTGTCACTTGCAGACCCAGTTGTACTGAAATTGCTCTTCATATGTACTTAAACTCATGAAAATCCTTACAAGACCGTACACATGCACATGCTGCCCATGCTTTATACACGCATATGTGAATGTGTAAGAGGAACTCATTATTTTATATTCTCAACCACTCACCACAAATATTGCATGTATTTGCATTTAAAAACAGGCGTGCTTACTGGAATTCACAGATGATGTCAGGAGTTGTGTTTCTTAATTGCAGCAACATATGTGTGAAAACATGCAAAGGTGCAAAATACGCCTCTGTAGCTGTTATGGTTGGGTCACACTGTGTGGGCATCCGATAGAAACAAATTAAGTGTGAATCTGTAAGCACCTTTGACATCTTCACATTTAATCTCTAACCACTTTTTCTTTTATTTAATATTGAATAAATGACTATAACACAGAATTATTCTACAGAGAAGATGCAAATAGTGCCCAAAATAACACATAAATACTTCTTCAGGCAGCCCGCTATCAGATTAAGATGTTGCAATGTTACTTCCTGTGACTTTCATATCTTTTGTTATAACTGCACTGATCTACTGGACTGTCTGATATTATTGGTGATAATGAAGCATACTTCCCTGTTATGTAAAACTGTAAAGCGGTTTTCTGTAAACATCTGTGTGTTCATTACTAGTCCTATAATTACTTGCTGTTTCAAAGTGAACGCACCACTGTGAAAATAAACTGAAAATTTGTTTTAACTTAGAAGTAAAAAAAAGTTTCTGTCCAGGCTGCCTTAAAGTTTTAAGTTAAAGTTACTAAATTAAATTACATTTTGTAATGATAATAATAATAATAATAATAATAATAATAATAATAATATATAATAATAATAATAATAACAATAAACATTTGTTCATGGTTTGCAGAGTTTTTGTAAATGTGAAAAGCAAACATGACTTATCTTAAAATGACTCACACTTGACTCAAAGTTTTCATCATTTCATTATGTTGATTAACTATATGAAGGGTCTCAGGAGAGTTTTAACTCTCAAACAATGCACGCTGGGACTTCTGCTAATATCCTATTTATATATCTTTATAAATTAAGCTTAATGTGTTTACTGAAAACATTCATTCAACTCATCAAATAAATACTATAAATTTAAAGTTAATGAACTTGTATAAATAAAACTTGTATATTTACATTATTTAACAAGAAAAGATTAATTGATTCCACTAAATTCTGGTGTGATTTTTTTTTTACAGTGCATTCACAGTAATTCAACAATTACAACACTTCCCTCCCACCTTTTGTAACTGTACATTCTGTCTTGCATGTTTAAGTCCATGCTGTACTGAAGCACATAGGAGACTGAATCTAACACACAGCCAGAACCTTTTGTGTGTCTCCCAACAAAGACGACTGCACCTATAGAAATAGGTTGATGTGTTTCCTCTGCTCGTAATGATTTATTTTAGTCACTGCCAGAACAGTCAGACTTCAGACTTGTTCTTTCATACTTTACTCTGTGCAGAGGCAAGAGAGCAGTAGATTGCAATAAGATAACCAATTATATGCTAGAGGAAACCAGAGTTTTTTTTTTCCTGCTGCAGTTATCTGATGCTGCGGTGAACAGAGGCAAAGGGCTTGGGTAATGTGACATTCACTCTGCCCTTTATCTTCTCTCATCGCTGTTTACCCCAGTCAGTTAAAAGTGGCTAGTGCTCTGCATCCTCTCCTGCTGCCAGAGAAACCTCACTGACAGAGACTCACACAAACGTGCTCTTACTGTACGGACATACACACGTATTGTACACACAAACATGCACATACACACACACACACACAATGTTCTCACCCCAGACCAAACAGTGTAAGTGTCAGGTAGACTGGTGGGATAACCACTTTCCTCTATGTTGTTAAGTATAGCACAACTGCACCTGCTGGGCCTAGCTGCTAATTGCATGCAATGCTACTGTGCTCGATGCTTAGAAGGTGTTTCCCAGCACTGGTTAGCAGCAAGGCTGTTGAAGGCCACCGCGGCAGGATGAGGGAGGCCATGTGGGTGGCACTTTGGTCTGACATAATTTTTTTTTCTGTTATACTGTTGTACATTCACTCTCACGTGGCGCACTCCATGTTTGTGACCTCTTTTGCACTCTGCTTTAGAAACTGCACAGACAGAGATTGTATCGATATGTTGACATACTGTACCTGTTTGAAAGACAGTGCAGCTTTGTTTCATCCAGCGAGTCAAATAGGCTGAGGAGTTTTGCCTTAAAGCTGCACATGGATAGAGTTTATACAAAAGTACATTTGACTTGTAAACCTGTAGTAAAAGATTTTTTGGCCAGTTGGGGCAGCAAAAAATAAACTAAAAACACTGAAACCACTGGTATTATCACCTTTTAATTTCATTTGGCAGACTTGTTAGCAAATACCAGTGTTGTTACATGGAAAATACAGCAATACTATGCTATGGATTTAAAATTGGTGCAATCAGGGGTGCTGATGTGATTGGTTGATCTTACATAACAAACAAGATTTTGGCTGTGGATTTATTGAAATGGCAAAATTATCATGCATTTGTCTTTTTGGAATTACTGATTGTATATTGTACAGTTATTAAGGTTATGGTATTAACACCGTAATTATCTTACATCTTGCAACACTGGCAAACACTTGCTTATTTAAATCCAGCAGAGATCAACATTAGCATTCATTTGGAGTTTTGGCCATCTGATAAATGCTAATAGTCTAATAGTCACTCTCCTTTTAGCTCTGTTTTGGCCTCCCAACACCTACTGAGGGAAATATCTGAATCCTTATCAGCTAAATGCTCAACTGTGTCCATCAGCTATAGTCGCTAACTTTTTCTTTCTGCCATTTGGTGCAGGGCGGGTAGCATACAGTTGTTTTTTTTACAGCTTTTTTGTTGAGAGTGAACCAAAATAGTAGTTACAGGCCAAAAACCAAAACTAAACCAAAAACATATTGCATCCTTTTAGCCCTCATGGTTAAAAGTAAAAAGTGAAATAGATCTGATTCATAAAGAGCAGTGACTCAGTGTGGATATCTTTCTTTTGGTATGATATCTTTTGGTATGAAACACACAAACTTGGCAGTTCAATAAAATGAGGCAGCTGTGTGGCGTTTACTGACACCATGTTACATGATTCTGCATAGCTCTTGAGTTGTAATTCTGTTACCGCTATTTGCAACCACCAATATAAACACAATATCATAATTTGAAGCCTGTATTATTACTGTTTTGTTTTTTGGTTTGCCTCGAGTGCCTGCATTTGGAACAGAAATCATAGTATTATTAGAAATGATTGCTTTGTGGAATTGTTTTGATAATAAATAAGTCAGAAAAGAGAAAGAGGCAGGAAAATAAAAACAGAAAAACTGATTTCCTAAAACATTCTTGAAGCTATAGACCTGTGATTGCTGTTAAAACAGTGAGTTATTATGCGTCACAATCACTGTTTAGATTATTATCCTGCTGTGAACTCACCAACTCACAGTGAACTCAGAGTTCACAGTGGAAACAAAACCTTATTTAGCACCACCCCACCTGGCCTCCTCCATAACCAACACACACACACACACACACACACACACACTGCATTTCTCCTCAATCTCCCCTCCCATCTCTGCTGTTGACTGTTGCTGTTCTGTTTTGTGGTTGCTCCACTGCAACAGAAAGTGGATGAATGAGAGCGTCAGTCTGCCTTTTTATTTTTACACATCACAAAGTATAGGTGGAGCCGGAAGCGGTTGGAACCTGTGTTATGTCTTCTTTTTTTCTTTTTTTTTCCGTTTGTGATGGGAAGGGCACTGTGTGTGCGTGTATTATTTCACTGTGGAATGCTTTAGACCTAATCATAACAGAGTCGATGCTCATTAGATGTGAGCTGATGGATCACAACATCACAGCTGACAATAAAACAAAACATTTCTTTAACAGAATCAGCTGGAGAGGTAATGCAGGTAGTGTTTTAGACACTTTCTCCTTTGAGGAACCGATTCATGCTCACAATTCCTCTGACGAAATACTTTCTAGGATGGCATGAGACCAGCAAATTCCAAACAGAATTCCATCAAAATCCCTCTGAGAGATACTGTGAGTATCTCATCGATATCTGATCATGCCGTCTATGTGCTCCACTGACCAGAGCACAGTGTGTCCAGATAAACATAGCCTGTGTTTTGCATATGAAAATGAACCATGCAACTGATAAAGGTGAGGACAGAGAAGATGCTGGGCGTTGGTGGATGTGACCCCAGTGCTGCAGCTGTAGTGTGTGTGTGTAGTGTGTGTGCAGGATCAAACTCTCACACCCAGGAAGAGGCCCTGTTTCCCTTATCTAACGACAACAGAGCATGTGTCGCCATGGCCACAGGCTGCGCTTTTTATGGGCTTTGTGTGTGTGTGTGTGTGTGTGTTGTGTGCTATGTTCATTGTTTGCCCATGTTCATTGTTTGCTTGGGGCGTGGTGCAACACCAGAATTGTTACTATAGTCTCTTCTCTTCTCTCTCCTCCTCCCATGCAACTCTGAAATCTGCCTACTACAATGTTTCTTTCTTTTTCTTTCTTTCTTTCTTTCTTTCTTTTTCTTTCTTTCTTTCTTTCTTTCTTTCTTTCTTTCCTTTCTTTCTTTCAGGCTTTTTTGGCTGGAGTGGCCCAAGTGGGTCACTGATAGACTTAATTTACCATTTCTCATATCTACTTTACTAACTTGACAGTATGCAGCAGTTTCTTACATTTCTGTTTAAATTTTAAACATTTAGAAAGTAGTTGCTAAAAGCACTTGAAAGGCTGAGAACTATGTAGTACTGAATTGTGGAGTTAGACTGTTAAACTGTTGTTCACCATTTCTGTGTTCAGGATTTTTATGTGGACCTGAAATATGGCATGGTGACGCAAAGCCATAGTCCCCTAACACTATATAAGCCCTTGTCAATAGTCCACACAATAGTCCTGCCAAGCACAAGACAAGAATTGCACCATGCAATATAAAGTGTCCATACTTTATTATAAAATTATTATTATAAAATAACCATGATATGTTATCAGAGATAAAGGAAACATGCTAAGTTGAATTACTGGCTTCTCTGACAGCAAGGCTACAGCTGCAGTGCCCTCCTTTGAAATTTCTATTATTATATATCTGTGTAATTTTTTGCCATGTTTTTCATGCTAAGTAGAGTTAAAATTAGTGACAAACGAGTTAGTGTTGTAAGAGATCATTAATAATCTTTTGGAAGGACTAGATGTTTGTACCAGTTAAATTGAGCGATATGTCAGTGGAGTCTGGCAGGCAGTCACTGAACTCCAACTCTAGAGTGTGTAATTTCAGAACAGTGGGCTTTTGTTTTCAGGGCAACAGGCTTAGCTTTACTCGACAGACAGTTGACAGTTGCTCAGCCTACAGTGTAGGACTTGTCGTTATTGTCGGATTACAATGTTGCGCTGGTCTTACACTCCTGCAGCCTGCTTCCTTGACTATGAGGAGGAAGGGGCAAGAGGAAAACAACTCGCTTTAACCATAGATATATTAAATATGCTTTTAACCTATTTAATATATTGTTTATGGCTCCAGCTTGCTATTTGGACTGCAGTACTCAGTACACAGTTGTTATAAGACTCTTTAATTCATCCTCAGCATAACACCATGATATATAGTTTTATTTTTATGATTTTATAATTGTAATTGAATGTATTCACCCATTTTCTGCACTTATTTGTATGTTTTTGTAAACAAAAGGAAACAAAAAAAGTAGGCTACATACAAAAAGAAACAATGCACATGCAAAAAAAAAAAAAAAAAATCATCAAACAGTTGTTTAAAACTAAAGTCCTGCCTCCCACTGGGCAGACAGCCCATCGTACTTGAGGATAATGTGGTTATACTTGCTATGGCCAATCAGATTTCAGCAGCAGCAGCATGTGCCCCCCGAACCCCCCCCCCCCCCGACTCCCCTTCTAAATGCCCCTGCTTTCTTTCTTTCTCTTTCTTTCTTTCTTTCTTTCTTTCTTTCTTTCTTTCTTTTTCTTTCTTTCTTTCTTTCATTCTTTCTCTCTCTTGCTTTCTGCCTCTCAACCTCTTTGTCTTTCACTCTTCCTCTGTTTTTTAAGTGTGTGTGTGCATGTTTGTGTGCACACAAGTGTGTCTTTCTTCCAGTCTGTCTGTTTGTCTCCTCGTCTCGTCTGGCTTTGAACCAGCAGTGACAAGTTGGGCAACATCAAAATTCAGTGGCACATTGTCTCCTGCAGGTTGAGGTTTGTTAGGTCTCTCCTACAGCTTAATTGAACAGAGGACGAGGGAGAGAGAGATGTAAAAAGAGAAATAAAGAGAAGAGGGGGAAGATGAGGAAGAAGGGTGCTCAAACAGGCATACATATTGCATGAGTCCCCCCACCACCACCTCCACCACCACACCCCTTTCTTCACAGAATGGCTGTGTACTGTTCTGGGCTTATTAATTCCGCTCGGTGAGAGAATTATTTTTAGAGACTTGGTGTACTGGCAAAGGCTTTTAAAGTCACAAGTATTACACACTCTGCTTATAGATTCCCTTTTATAAATTGAAAAGTTCTAAAAGTTTGTTGTGGTTCTTTAGTGTGATACCGTATGTATTTTTTTGTGTGTTACAGTTTTACAGATGTTGCAGTAGTCTACTTGAATGTTGATTGGGTTGTGTTTTACTCTTACCTAAACGTTGTCATACCATACATCAGTGATCTTCAGTGTTTTTCAGGCCATGGTTACTGTTTGTTGGGTCTTCTCTCATTTACACTCGCCCAGAGCTGCCAAGTCAGCAGCAGTTGTAGCATGGTTAATTAAGGTAGCCTCACCCTCTGGACTTTTGCCAGTTTTTTTTTTTTTTTTTTTTTTTTTTTTTTGAAGTGGAAGGGTATTTCAGAGCCTCTTGCTTGTGAAGTTCCAAACTGATTCAGTGTGACTCACAAGAATGTCAATCAGGAAAGTAAGTAGCTACATTTGCCATTACAGATAGGTGCTGCACAGGGAGTTTAGCTCGCTCACACTATTGCATGACGTTTCACCCATTTGTCAATGTGTAAATGAAAGTTTTGGGATTTTTACAGATAGGTCAATTTATCTTTACTGAAAATAAATTGTGTATTTTCATTGACATTTTTTAAGTTTTGAAAAAAAAGAAAGACTTTCAAAAAGTTATCAAACAATAATTTAGAGACCCCCTGGTGTGACTCCCATATCATAAACCGTACTACGTGAACTGTAATATGGTATGTGATGTGGTTGTAGATGGGAATGTGGTGGGAGATGTAACATAGTTTACTTTAGGGTCCCCCATATTCAGCCATATTGACCTGCTATGTTTCCATAGTAGTCCAGAACAGACAAACCAGACACTGGCTCTAGATAGGGCCTTTTGCATTTTTTGCATATTTTCGCATACACACTAGTCCTTTAAGTAAAAGTAGTACATCACAATGTGAAAATACTCTAAAAACTTGTCTCGAGAATGGCTCTTCTCAGGGTGTATATAATTTATACTTGGATTAGTAATATTAATGTATGAACATATAAACAGCATTTCATTTTAATGATGCAGTTGCAATTTATTTTAAATGACAACACTTTATGTACTTTAGAGTACTTTAATCCATAACAATGCATCATATTTTACAAGCTGATCCTATGTTTTGTATGTAAAATCTTCATCTGCAGTAAAGTGATCAGTAACTATGAGAAGAATATGGAAATACAACCAAAGTGTGTAAAACTTTTTCATAAACACAATACTTGAGTATAGTTTACTTTCTACCACTCGTAAAACCCTTTGAGACAATCTTGTGATAATGTGTCATAAATAATAATTCATAAATAAATATGTTATATAAATAAACCTGACTGTAGTTTAGTTACTGATATTTAAGTATGTACTGTCATAATATAGTATAATAGTGTAATTTAGGGGAAATATTGTTTTATTTTGCCTCCTGGATAATTGGTTTCCTAGCTTTCAAAATTTTTCAAAAGTCTTTGTTTTTTTCTTTTCATCATTACGGGGTCATTTTTCACTCTAATGATTGGACAGTGGTGGCATTATACAGGCACACAAGCGGTTCATCTCTGCCCCACTCCCCACCCCCCTAAACAGATGTTGCCTAGAAGGCTTTATGAGGAGCTTATATGAATTGTCCATCAATCAAAAACAATCTTCAGCAGAGTCTGTAATTTTGCCTCCAATCCTGCCATCAAATGTCTCACCGGTACACTCTAAGATGAAAAGATCCAGGCATTGTATTGCACCATTAGTACTGTGTAAATATTACATGTTTTCCCTGGATATGCTAGTTAGCATTACTTCCACCTTGTGGCTTCATTATTTTTGAAACGCTCAGCTTTGTCGATGATTGCGAGGCATGACCTAGTTCTGGGACTCACTCTGTGTGTGTCTCTCTCTGTCTCACTGTCTTTACTTTCTCACTTTTCTTCCTCATTTACTCATTCTCTGTGTCTTTTTCATCCTATCTCTACCTCTCCACCTCATTTTCTCCTCTCACACTGAATCTGTACCTCTTTCTTTGTCATTTATTCATTGTCTTTCTCCATTTACTGCCTCAGCATCGCCTTCATCCTTTTTGGTCTGTCTCTTTTCTGCCTCTCTGTTACTCTCATCCTCCTTCTCTCTCATGTATGCATTCTTTATTTCTCAATTTGTCTCCCTTCCACAACCTATTATTATTTTTCTCTCCTCTCTCCACCCCTCCCTGCCTCTCTATCCCTCTTCTCCATGTTTTTATTCCTCTCTCCCAGCACCACGTGTGTCACGGAGGGAAACATCGCGAGCAGTGGTCCCTGCTGAACAATTACCATGCAAAGCAATCCAAATAGAGATGTTTGCCGAAAACAACATGTGTGTAATTACTGCTTAATGAGGCCCTTGTCTCAGGCAGAATGCCCAATTAGACTGCCGATGAGAAAGCGATGCCAAGGCCCACTGAAGGAAGAGAGCGAAGAGAAGGGGGGAAGGAGGGAGATGGAGAAGTGGAGGGAGGTTGTAACACAGAGAGAGGTGGGGACGATGAGAACATGGGAGAGGGAACAGAGGAGAGAGAAAGCAGCAAGGAGGGAAAATAGAAAAGAGGAAGAGGCGGTGAAACATAAAGAGAAGGATGGAGAGAGTGAGAGGAAAGAGTAAGAGGGAACAACAGAAAGAGAGGATGATTTCTGCAGTAAATGTGGAGTAATGGCAGAGCTGATAGCATTTAGCCGAGGATAAATTGGCATTTTAAGTGGGAGAGCGAGGCAGTGCAAAGGAGAGCTATGGAGAGAAGAGCAGAGGAAACAGCTTTACATTGCAATATATGGGCAGCCATGTTGAAGCACAAAATGGCTGACCTTTCTAAGCTGTATTTGGCCTTTTTGGTGAATATTATAATGCAAATGTAATTGGTGGAAATGAGCACTATCTGACTGGCTATTTGACTATCTGAAGAGGTGTGCATAAGATTGTCATTACACTAGGGGTGGAAAGTTCTTGGGTCCCTACAATTGGATTCTGATTCAGAGGGCTACAGTGCGATCATATAGTGATTACTGAGGCATCTTGAGACATCAAAATTTTAAGCTTTAAAGCCAGGGGGTCCCAATCAGATTGTATGCATCTGCAGTTGCTCATGCTCAGCCATCCTTACCAAAACTCAAGAAGTAGCCTAGTTTAGACTGTAAACATGACGCGCATGTTTACGTCCATTATGTTTGACCAGTCAGTCATAAGAAACTGTCTTACAAATTTGTTGCAGGTGCTCATAATGTCGAGAATTAGGTTTTAAATTTCAGATTACTAACTTTTCTGCATCTATTCCAAATCTTTCATGAGGCATCTAAGAATCAATTATTTATCCCACCCCTGCATTAAACTGTCATAACCATGTCATGGCACCCTGTGTGCAGGCTTACAGTAACAGCAGACAGTGGTTAGCCCATTTTAGCAACAAGTGAACAAGCTAACCACTGTCTGTCCATTAGCTAACGCTGTAAGCTACAGTAAATCACCTTGGTGCTGTACTCTGTTATCAAACTGGCCTTATAACATTTAATGGCATCTTTATGACGAGTACAAATGGTACCACTTTAGCTGAAGTGCAGGGAAATATTCATGATGCTGTTACTAAAGTATTCAACAGTGTAATAAAACTTAATAACATCTTTATGACAAGTCCAAAGTGCACCACTTTACAAGGTCAAGGAAAATATTCATGATACACTTATAGTACTCTAATGTCAAAGCCAACCACATTTGGCATTTGGCATGACATTAATGTCATGTTAAAACATCAAGCTAATCAGTTTCTTTAAGTCTGATAATGTCAAGTTTTCATAACAAAGACATCTCAAACAATGTCAACTTTGCATTAAAATTATGTAATTGACCAAATGACAACAGTCATAAACATTCATAAAGATGTTCTCATGTTCATGACAGGTGTCATGACATGGTTATGACAGTGTAATGTCTTATGTATACCCCTTCAAAGAAAGTGTTTCCTCTGATATTATTGCTTCATTTAGAGGTGAAATAAACCATTAAAAGCCAAAGAATTTTGCTAAAATACAAGTTCTGACTGCGGTTAAAAATGGCATAATTCAGTGACTGTGTTCTCTTTTCACCCCAAAAAATCTTATCCCAAAGAAGCTCTCCAAATGGCTTTACGTCACCAGTGATATCAAAGTGGATTTCAATGGAATGAAATTGCTCAGTTAGGCGAGGACAAGAGGCTTTCATGTGAGGAGCAAAGAGTTTATTGCAGATATGTCATCAAGGTCAACATCACTTTGGCCCTCTCAGCAAGCAACAGTCACTTCTCGCTGTCAGGTGATCGACGCCGTCATGCTTCATTAAGCAAATTATTGTCAGTGTTGAACAATTAGTCAGCAGCATCCAGTTTCACTTGAAACAAACGTGTAGTTTTTAATGGCATGTGTGGGATTTTCAGATTAAACGTGAGGTGTGAATGAGGCTTAAATGCAAGCGCTTGTCTCAGTTTCGTTTGTGCGTCTGTGGTTGAATGTAAATGTAATCATTAGAATAACCGAGTGAATCCTCACAAGGGCTTCCATGATATGCATCGTTAACCAACCATTGCCCTGAGGCAGCCGCTCATTCCCCGGGCCTTTCTCCTGCAATAATGTACAGTAATTTCTCTTTCTCACCACTCACACGCTTGTTTAGCTGCTTCGACTTTTTCCCTATCTACCAGTGTAGATATTAGATTTCACCCCGAGGAATTCTGCCCATTTCCGTCCATTAGTCCACCTAGTTGGGCATTGTTTTTGAGCAGGTATACTTATGATCCATTTGTGTTCACTCATATCCAGAGCGTGTTTATCTTTGGTTGCTTTCTCCGAAGGCACAAAGCAGACCACCCCAAATGAAAAGGGCCCCCTGTATCTTCACATCTGAGGAATTTGACATGGAATGCTGTCTAGTTTGATCATGTTGTCTCTGCTGTCTGTTCGCGAGTCGTCTGTGCATTGATTTCACAAAGGATGACCTCCGTCTGCAAACAAAAAAGGAGGCTTTATTTGACACTTGGGTTTCTGTGTGTTATTATCCAGTCCAGTCAAGGTTTTTCTTCCATTTGCTGCAAGCGTGCTATGACAAAGCTTTCTGCCTTTGGAATCCAAGGGCGTTTCACAATACGGCTCTTCTTAACATGGTAGCAGTCTCTCAGTCACCTTGACACTGCACAGGTTCAGTTACTGAGCCGTTTGTGGGGCAGAATCTCATTTTCTCTGCAGCTAAAAACAGAATCTGTGTTGTTTTCTTCTTCATTTGTAGCCCACTCAAAGCTGATCTCAGTGGGGAATTCTTCAGGGATTTAGCTTACCAACACACTACACATCAGAGCTAGCATGTTGCATGTAGCGCTCATGGTGACCTGGTGTTGTTTCCCAGCACCCTCATGGGTCAAGGGGTCATTGGTTGAGTCCTAACCCCATGTCAAACGGTGTTTTGGCACCTGCAGCAAGTGATCTTTCAGTGCCTGATTAACTCAATCCTGAAGACACAGCATGCCCTTACACACAAACACGCTAGATCCTCAAAGACAGGCACACACACCCTTTACTACTGTATCCACTCACAGATTCATTCACACTCATTCTCTTTTCTCTCATACACACAGCAGAGCCCACAGGGAAAAGCCCATCTCTCGTCACTGTGCTCATGTAGCCTAATTACTGGCCCGCTGACGAACAGTAATTACCCACGCTGCCATGCCACCACGAGGTTTAACCAAAGTGACAAAGTCATTAGTCTCACACTTCAGGCCACCCGTAAAGAGCTTTTCCTCTTCGCACCTCCTCCCCGGCCCCAATTTTTTTTTTCACAGCTCCTCTTGCACACTATGTTTATTATTTCTCCTGTCTGTTTCTATCCGCAGTTTGATGGTGACAACATGTACATGAATGACAATAACCAAGAGTTTCGGTCTCCAAACCAGGTAAGACAGCCCAGGTCTTTTCCTATGAGCCCCACAGTCTTGTATAAATAAATATCTGGGAAGCTAGGGTGTTATTAGCTTCAGTAGCTTCAGGTGTCAGGGTTTAACAAGAAGAGTTTATAGGACTATATGTTTTGGTAAATGTTGAAATGTGTTCATTAAATAAAAGTGAGGTTGGTTGTAAATGAGACTGCACCAGATACAACTGGAAAATAGTTACATTTTGCTGGTTAATGTGAGTGGAAATCACAAGTCACAGTGGTGTGTGGTCAGTCTGTCAGTATTAACTGCTGTGGCTAGCACATGTCAGATTACATCTTCACAGTGGCCGCTGTGGCAAACTGAAATCAGTGTATAAAACTTAGCTTGCTTCATGGTAAAAGACAAGACTAGTATTAATAAAATGCATTATCATTGGAATTGCTGTTTAACTAGACCATTCATTATGTGAAAAGTGTAATGTTGTATTCCCCTATGTTGGGAAACGTGAGGAGCTACAAGAGAAATTATCCTGCAGTATAACCACTGGGTGAATGAGTTGTACTTATCTCTCCCTTCTGCATACCTCTAAATTTTTTAAAATTTTATTGATCTTATAATCACTACAAATGACTCAGTCAGAGGTCTTTAAAATCTCAGAGCTGTGAGGTAAAACAATCCCATAATTCTCATTACCTTATCTATCACGTTTGCTAAGACTCCACAACTCACACTTTTGAGGGTGTTTTTGTTTCTGTCTAGCCCTACATGGGTTAGACATACTGCACTGACAGAAAAATATTTTTAGCCACTGTCAGTCTGTAGGTTAGTCAGGCCGCAACTTTGGTCCAGACTGAAATATCTCAACAACTACCAGATGTAGATTCATAAAATTTTGTGCAGACAGTAATGCCCCCCAGAGGATGAAGCTTAAAGACTTTTGTGAGCCCCTTACTTTTCCTGCAGCGCCACCAGCAGGTTGATACTTTTGTTTTTTGTGTCACCATCATGTCAAGATTTCAATTTGCCCAATACATTGATTTATGATAAAATACCTGCCAAATTAAAAACATTCCCATCAGACTCAGCTATAACTTGTTTTCAGTGGTCATTAGAAAATGTTACCATGCCAGCATGCCTAATGTAAAGGTTTTTTCACATTGCACTTGGCCCTGGGCAAAGGAAGCTGTTAGCCCCAGGCTAACACTGGCACATTCCAAAGTGGGATAACTCCATCTTTAACTGCAGGGCTTGCTGGTCTTGCTCCAGAGCAGGGTTAGCCCAGAGTTTGCTGGGTTATCCCCCGAAAATCAACTAAACATGAAGCTAAAAAGTGCCAGTGGGAAACGGGGCTTAAGGCTATTAAAGCATAGTCACGGAACATTCTAGAATGTTAACATTAGTTGCTGTAGCAACGGACATTTAGTCCAGGGCCAGAAGAAGTGTAGTGTGAATCATATACCTCTGAGCTTAGCTTAATAATATGTGTGTAAAATTGGCTAAATTAATCTAGGGTCAACTCTTAACCCAGGACTATCCTTAGTTTAACCCTTAAAATGGTTAACATGGTACAGATTAGAGCTTTTTGTAGTGCACTTAGCCCAGGGCTAAAAGCAATCTAATAACCATCTTCAGCCCAGGGTAAGGAAGCACTCACTCTGACACCGACCTAAGCCTATGGCTTGCTGGCCCTGCTTCAGAGCAGGGTTAGCCAAGAGTTTGCAGGGTTATCCCATGAAAATCAAAGAAACACAGGGTTTAAAGGTGCCAGTGGGAAATGGGACTAAAGGCTATTAAAGAGTAGTCATGCATCATTCTAGGCTAGTAAACATTACCACATGTTCAACAGACATTTAATCCAGAGCTAGTAGAAGTGTAGTGTGAATCATATAGTCCTGGGCTTTAGGTTAACTCTGGGTTAACAATGTGTGTGTGAAAAGGTGCTAAGTTATCCCAAGGTCAGCTTTATGGATACCACTAGAAAGAGAAGTGTGAAAAGACCTATTATACCTGCTAAACATCAGCCTGTTAAAATTGTCATCGAGAGCATGTTAGTATGCTGCTGCTAGCATTTAGCTATGCCTGTGTACTACAGCCTCACAGTGTGGTCATAGTTGTGTCTTTTAATGTACAGTATCTCTTTCACAAATCCTCAGATTTGATATGTTACAGTTAGTTTTTTGAGTTACTTTTTGCCCTACAGAATCTAATCTGTGACCAAGGTGGATCTCGGCTGCATTACGGTTTTATAGCCAGACTCACTCAGTGACAGCAGAAACTGTAATGTGGTCTTCTGGTTGGCAGTTTTATAAGGTATCTGAAATGTAGACCTATGTAACAGTGGACAGTTTGTCAGATCATTTGATATCTCAAGTTTTCAAGTCAAAGCTTGGAAAATAACAGGTTTTAGAGATAAGGCAGAAGTGGTGTCTTTGGCATGATCTCATGCTCTTTATAACAGCAATTGATGATTTGCAGATTTTATATCAGTGATCATGTTGTGTAGCCTCAAAACCGTAATCAGAGCATCACTCTGAAAAAGGCACTCATGACTTTGAGCCTCTTTGCTAAGTAGTAAAAAACATTTAATACCTCATAAGCTTAAGTATCCCTGTAACATGTGCCGTTTGATAGATGATTTTATCCAAAGCACATTAACCTAACATGTATCTTTAACATCAGAGGGATTAAAGCATCACCCTGATGGTGTTAGTACAATGTCAACACACTGAGCTAAACAGGTCACTCACAGATAAACCAGCACTTATGTGTCACCACTCTAGCCTCGTAGAAGTACTGGTCCCAGTCTGGAGCGGCACAGTCCCAGTCACACTGTCAGTGAGTTAGACAGGCGCAGCGCTGAGTGCGCCCAGCTGGTGGATGGGAACACATGGCCGGACATATGGCAGAATTTGGATCTCCAGGATTTGTTGATCCAGCGGCGATGCCTTCATGTTCTGACAAAACACGACGAGGTGGAGGCTCCTCGTCAATTAGCGCCTCGCCAAATACTGTCAGAGAGTCACGGGACAAGGCCATAAGGCTGAGTGCGCCCGGACACACACACATACTCACACACAAACACACACATACTGTAATAGGAGGTGACACATTCTCTGACACAAAGTTATTCATAAGTCATAAGCACATGTGCAAGTAGACGTCCTCAATTTCAGTTTGTTTCACTCACTAACACACACACACACACCCAACACACACACACAAATATGTTCATACTTACTATACTTGTGAGGACCCACAGTGACATAATGCTTTTCCTTGTCCGTACTCTGAAAGGCTCATTTATGCTGCACATTAGATACTCATACGGATACCGACGGAGCCCTCTGTCCATTCTCTGCATTCGTTTTGTCTGCATTTGTGTTCATTTTCTGAAAGCTTACAGGTATGGACGAAACTGCTCACTCTCACGGGTGCTAACTAGAACTGTAAAGGGTTGTTCAGATTTTCCTCAAAGACGAGCCCTTTTTGGTTCCTGGTAGAACTTTTTATAAAGGTTCCACTTGGAACCTTTTCAGAGAGTTCTTCCTAGAACCCAACATAAAGGGTTACACCTAGAACCATCTGAGAAAGGTTTTACCCAGTCTTTTAAGTGTGCTTACAAGAATCCATCCATGGGGGCCTACTGAGAACCATTTTATATTCCAAAGTTTTTATCTAGAACCCACCCAGAGGTTGGACCAAGAACCCTTTTATAGTCCAAGGGTTTTATCTAGAATCCATCCGGGGGCTTCTACCGAGAACCCTTTTATATTACAGTACAAAGAACTCTTGATGTGTGCTTGAAGAAAAGCCCTTCAAGGATTTCAACAATCCTTGAAGTATTCTTTTTTCCAAAAACAGCTCTGTGGACAAAAGCAAGCGAATGGTTCTGGGTAGAACCTCAGTCCTTCAGGAAGAACCCTTTAGGAACCCTTGTTTCTAAGCGTGTGGCTGTGCATTTAGTGTTGGTTTTATGTATTGAGACTTCAACTGTCTTTGAAAAGTTTTCCACCACTTCATACAATTGGGACGGATGAAATTTAATATGTGGTGCCTTAAACATGAAAAAATATGTGCCAGCCACTTCCTTTTAAACAACTTTCTGATGACTCATGATAATCTACAAACTTGCTCTAAAACTGTTTTTACTGGAGCAACCTTCTACCAAAGAGGTTTTTAGTAATTTGTGTGAACTGACCCTTTAAACTAAGCCTAATTATAACATAACCCTAAAACCACGTCTTAACCCTCACACAGCCCTTTGAAGAAGTGGAGACAAAGCCAAAAATGTCCTCACTTTGCAAAAATGTGCTTACTCTCGGAGTGTAAAACTTAAATTGGTCCTTGAAAACACTGACAAACAAGAACATATGTACACACACATAAACACACACATGTACGCTTATAAACCCATACACACACACTCTCATAAACCCTCACACACATATATATACATTCCGTCATCCTATAGCCATAAGGTTGTCTTTCCTTTGATGTTGGGATTGAGTGAGTATAATGAGGGGTCGAGGGGAGCTTTAGCAGCTTATTGTCTACTTATAACACACACATCAAAACGATGAGGTCCGTCGTTGTTAGCCACGTTTCCTGATCTGCCCTAATTATGTCACTTTGCTTGCGTACATGGGTGTGTACTAATTGGGATAAATGTCCAGCTTTGTAGTTTTCTCTGCTGCAGCGGTCATGTGTCAATCATCGACAGCCACTCCAGGTTTGCAGTGTTGTGTCAACAAATACCTTCTTAGTGGATAAGGCAATTTGGGCTTTTCAAAACATGTCAGCTGCAGCAGATGATCTGTCAGTACCGTCAAATAGAAGCTTACACACCAGCTTTGAATAGCCCACCGAAGACAGAGTTCACGGTTTGGCTTCTGATTTTTTTAATACAGCAGATTTAATGTGAAATTTAGAAGAGGGAGGATGTGTGCCTTCGCTCTTTTAGTCAGTGTATTATCTACAGTAGATGCTGGGTGGCACCAGAGGCAGAGAGGAGTGCCAGTATGGAAGCTAATCAAGCTAAGCCCTTTACTGCTGTGGACAGCATCAGCTAAAAAAAAAACAAAACATTTTTTAGCCACAAAAAAGGTCCACCTAAAAAAAATCAATATCAGTTTAAGTGTACGCTATATTTAAAATATTTTGACTGCTTTACCTTGCCGTGGGACAGCCTTTTCTAGCGGAAAACCGCCTTTGTACGAGCCAAACTTCACTCTCTCCAACCCAACCAAACTCCATAGGCAAAATCATCAATTTTACTGCAGAGAACACTGGTCTGCCTGCCTCAGTCTTTTAGTTTGTTTTAGCTGTTGTGTGACTGTGTGAATCTAAACTGTCCTTTTAAAACACAGAAGTCACACAATAACACAAACAATCTAATTGATCAAGGCAGTGGTACACTAACAGCCTCTGTGTTCTGTGAGATAGAATGACTGATTTCGCCTATAAAGTTTGGTTGGTTCAGAGAGAGCAATATTTGGATTCTTTTACAGCAGTTTGCCCATAGAAAAGGCTGTCTGACAGAGGGTAAAATGGTGAAAAGATTGGAAACATAGCATTGACTTAAACTGATGTTGATTTTTTTAGGGGGATAAAATAGGGGAGCTTTTTGCTGCTGACCTTGTCCACAGCAGTACATTGCTTAGCTTCTGTGCTGGTACTCCTCTCTGCTTCTCCACACAGTAGTTAATGCACTGACGATCAAGAAGTCCCTCATAAAACCCCACTTCAAATAATCCAAACTATCCCTTTGAGTTGAAAGTTGCACAGAGCGTTTAGCACAAATTTTACGAAAATAAACATTAGTTTCAGGCCTAATGATGTGTAACCCTGGTGTTTCCAGAAAAACTTTCCCATAAATTGTTAAAGCATGACAATTAATTACATTCTAGTAGTCTTGTCATAAGTTTACATGGATTTCCTTGTAATTAAGTATGTCTTCTGGTGTTGTGATTTTTACCAGAAGTAATATTTTTTACTAGATTTGAACAGCTCTTGGGTACAGGCCATGAATTTGCAGCAGTTATCCTGCTAAAGGGTCTGATGAGGTTATCCCATAAATCTTCAAAGCCACCACATCCAGGAATATCTGCGATTTCTTTATACGTCATACAGAATTCATCACTCTGGCTGCTTGCTGTGCATGTGAGCCAAACATTTCTTAATTTATGCTTAATTGTATGCATTAGCGGTGCAATGCTTTGTTACATGCAGCTCGCTTTTGAAGTTAAATCAGACAAATTAGAGGTTCAAATACGGAATCATTTTCTGCATCAATTTGAAATGGTGATTACTGTCTAATGAATATGCTGAACACATGTCTACATCTTGGTGTAGATATATGTCATTTTGGAATGTGTTCCTCATTTTTAAGATTTAAGCATCTGTGTTTGTAAAAAGAACAAGATGGGAAGCAGTAGCACGTCTACTGTTTCTCTTCTGTTTATTCCATGTGCAGCACTGCAGTAAGACTTTTATTCTTTGGTTCTTTGAGGAAAATGCTCAGAGCTCACTGTACTTTCACACAAATTGTGAAAGAAGGATCCTGTATGGCTTAATGCAAGTTTTTAACACTGCGTTGAGATGCCCACCCGAGCCTTTACATGATGTGTGCCTGTGAAAAAGGTGCATGTAGCCAGAACAGAGCCTCCTTTGTTTGCATGTCTCGGGGTCTTCCACAGCGTACGCACTGAGGTAGCAGTTTGACACAGCCAGGAGATTGCATTACACATAACATCTCTGAGCTTTTAAAAAGAGAAAACCGCTAATCAGAAACAGCTTTAAAGGGGCCGTTTACTGTATGCTTGGACACAATCTGTCCATTCAAACAAGATGTTTTCAAGGCTTTGAATGCTGTATGGTTTCTGTAGCAGATATGCATACGAGCTGCACATATGGAGCTCCCAGACATTTTGATGATATTGATGTTTTCCAGTCGATTCTGGATCTGTTGAGGTTTCAGCCTATATATGCAGGAGTGTAGGCGTGTTATTTTGTTGATCAGCATTGTTTATATCAGCCCACATGCACGCACACACACACACACACACACAGAACCACTGAGGGGATAGTTTGTTGAATAAAATATTTTTTAAATATCTCAATTACACTCTAAGAAATAGAGGTGCTAACTAGAACCATGAAGGGTTTTTTTGGCTTGTCCTCATAAGAGAACCCTTTTTGGTCCCTGGTAGAACCTTTTATTAAGGTTCCACTAAGAACCCTTTTAGAGAGTTCTACCTGGAACCCAGCATAAAGCCTAGTGCAATAGCTAGAACCATCTGTAAAAGGTTTCACCCAGAATACAGAACCCTTTATGTTGTAATGGTTCTACCCAGAACCCTGTTCGAGGGTTTTATACAGAGCCTTCCACCCAGGAGGTTCTACTGAAAATCCTTTTTATATTCTAAGGGTTATATCTAGAACTCATCTAGAACTCACACAGGGGGTTCTACCCTGAGCCCCTTTACATTCCAAGGGTTTTATCTAGAACAAATCCCATGGGATCAACTGAGAACCTTTTTATATTCCAAGAGTTTTGTCTAGAACCCACTCTGGGTGTTCAACCGGAACCCTATATATACTCCAAGTGTTTTATCTAGAACCCAACCAGGTGGTTCTTCAGAGAACCCTATATGTACTCCAAGAGTTTCATGTAGAACACGCTCTGGGGTTCTGCTGAGAGCCCTTTTATATTTCGAGGGTTTTATCTTGGACAAATCTTTGGGGTTCAACCAAGAACCTCTTTATATGCCAAGAGTTTTAACCTACAACCCACTGTGAGGGTTCCACTGAGAACCTTTTATGTTTCAAGATTTTTCTCAAGAACCCACTCATGGGGTTCTATGAGAGCTCTTAAAGATTTATCTAGAACACACCCAAGTACAAAGAACTATGGTACAAAGAACCCTGGACAAAAGAGATCTTCAAGGATCTCAACACTTCTTGACAAATTCTTCATTTTGGTTCTCCACAAACAAATGGTTCTGAGCTGAACCTCAGATTTTCAGGAAGAACCCTTTTGGAAAGGTTACTTTTTGAGAGTCTGTCCTGGTTGACTGAGGATATTCTTGTGAGCCACACAGTTTTTAATCACTCATAAAGCCTCATTCCAGAGGCCTAAAACACTGCCCACATCTCGATTTTGTCAGTGATTCAGATACATGTAGGTCTGGTGTGTGCTCATTGACTGCTGATTAAATCAGAATATTTCTTCCAAAAATGGGGGTGGGGGAGGGCTCTAGCAACTGCAGCATCTTTGTCAACTGAAAATGACATAGACAGGCTCACTTGAGCATGATTTCAGGCTGAATAATACAGAGAAATGGCAATTCAGTGTGATTATCAGGCTATCATGCACATGCATGCCAAATTTGCTGACTGCAGTGTATATTTTTGCAGCACTACAATAGCTGCATGAGAATGATCACAGCCAAACCAAAATGGTTGCCTCCAACCACACCCACACACATTCTAATTTTGTATAAAGGACAATTAGTGTTCTTCATTTGGATTCCTATCAGGCCTGATCTGTGTGAGTGATTGTGCAGACGTGTACCTCCATGTGTATTTTTGTGTGTTTTGGCTGGCTTCTCCTCACCCTATAATCAGCATCATGTGGATGCATGTTCATGCGTATATATGTATATGTGCATGCTATAGATTAGGGAAAATTAGAGACTAAAAAAATAGTTGGTTAGGGAGGAAGCTTGAAAGAGAAAACAAGCCGTTGGCAGGAAGCGGGAGAGTCATTCTGTGTGTCTCTTCCTCTCGTGTCGTACTTGTTGCATTGTGTTCCTGTGCAGCAGAGGAAGCTCAGGGGCCACTGGTCTTTGGAGAAGCAGCAAGTTTCAGCCTGTTTGTGCCTCTGTGTTTTCTGTTTCCAGGTGTCTTGCTGAGCTATGTGTCTCTATCGATTTGGCCGGCTGCAAGAGAACAGTGGCTGATGGTGGAGATTAGAATAGAAACCTCACTTGTTGGATACAGGCTCTCTCTGTCTCTTTCTCCTCGTCTTTCTGTGTCTGTCTGTTTATTTTGGTGTATTTCTTAACTCTGACACTCCCTCACACTCTCTCATTCTCTGTCTTTCTCCTTCTTGCTCTGGTTGTTCACCCACGTTCACCCACCCAGCTCCTTTCTCCTGAAAATGTATGGCTCTCACATACCTCAACTAAACTTCATACACACATACGTACATCCCTTCACACTCTCAGTTCACTTCAGCTCAGTTCAATGAAGCTTTACCATAGACCATATATTTAATTAGAGCTTTACTGGCATTATGTTTTCATCACAAAGATGTTGGCAAAGCATGTGCGCATAAATACAAAGTGATTATACACAGCTCATCAATTTGTTCATTAGTTGTTCTAATGCAACTTAGACCTAGTAAGTTGTGTTGTTGTTTTTTTTCAGTAATGCTCATTTTTGTTCTAGTCAAGTGGTTTCAAGTCTGAGCCCTAATATACAATGTTCTCTATTCATTGAAACTGTTGTTGTATTGCTAGTAGCCACATTCAAACCGGGATTAGTGCTGATCAATGAATGTAACATTTGTTTTTGAAACCTAAAAACATGTGGTTCAAGTGCATGTGTTCATTTTGATCAGAGAAAAGACCATGTGACTTATCTGACGTGTGTATAAAAATACAAGTAGCCAGATAATTTAGCTTTATGTATATATACATATACATACATTTGATTTGAACTCATGTTTATAATATCTGAAATGGCTCTGAATGCAATAATATGACAATTTAGGTTGATCTTACCTGAAACTGACAGACTTATCTAAATACACTGATTAATTACAAAAGATGTGTAATATGAAATTAATTAATTGGGAAATTTAAGCTTGTAGATAAAGTGAGAAATACTGGAAGGAATAGTTTGAGATTTGGGATTTATGCCTGTTGGCTTCCTTCCCGAGAGTTAGATGAAAATATTAATGCTACTGTCTGTATGTTAAATATGAATCTGGACCCAACAGTCTGGTAGCTTAGCATAGCATACAGACTGGAAACAGCAGGGAACAGCTAGCCTGGCTCTGGCCTAAGGTTAAAAAAAAACAACAACTGCTTACCAACAATCCTAAAGCTCACTAATTAACATGTTAAATCTTGTTTGTTAAAGCTTTTTTGTATTACTTTATTGCAATTATTAATTGTTCATCATTACAGACATTTTTTTTCTTACGATTATATTGCAAAGTTTTTGATTTTTTTGTATAAAAAAAGAAAGAACACCACAGAGATTGATACCACTGTTGTGTCTGACAGCTGGAGACGGCAGCCAGTTATCTTAGTTTAGCATAAAGACTGTAAACAGGGGGGCACATCCTAGCTCCATCCTAAGGTTAAAAAATCTTTTTTACCAAGAACCCTTTAGGCTCACTAATTAACACATTATATTAATGAAGGTTAAGCAGTTGCTGGCTGTAGCTTCATATTTAGCATGCATAAATGAAATTTGTATTGCTCTTTGAATATGGATTTTTCCAAAGATCTAGCTGTTTCAAATGAGAAAAAGAAAGGATAATTATGTTACAAGCAGTTGAAATGATAATGTTTTGTTAATTATGCATTAATAGAAATCCAGATGTTGTTTGGCCTGAAGTGACACCTCACTCCTTCTTCCCCTCGCTCTCCCTCCCTCCCTCCCCTCTGAGGCAGAGACACCTCAGTACACCCTGGCACCGCACACCCAATGTGGGCGATGCTGATGTGAAAAGGCACCGTTACTTAACAGTGACTCACAGTGCACCATTATACCCCCACCACCACCACAACTGCAACATTCTCCTCACTTCACAACACTCCCCCTCCTCACCAGACACCCCCCACCCCCATCCCCCTCACTTCAGTGATGGTGTTTCTCTTTCTCCTTGCATCCTTTCCCTGCAAGAAAAAGTTAGGGGGACATTTGAGACAAAGGATGAAAAAATTGAAAATTGAGGGTCTGACGCCAACACACATCTCACTCCCTCTTTGAGGCCGCACGAAGCCGCTGGCAAGGTCGCGAGAATGAAGTAGAGATACATATTGTACGGTATTTAAATTTCAAGAGAGCGTACGATTTCAGAATTCAGACTGAAAACAGTTTTTTAGCTCTAAACCAGCACTGGGGCATCAATATCTGAAAACAATGCTGGAGGAACATCAGAGGAGCATCAGCACAACATCCACACCCATGCTGGGGGGGGGGGGGGGGGGGGGGGGGGGGGATTGTAAGTTACAGTTGTAACCAGGGATCGGTAGTTCTTTATGTAGGTCAGTCCATGTCAGCCAATAAGTCCAATTACCATCAGCCTTGAAGAGAACAAGCTATGACCTTGTCTGCTTTCATGGGTCTGGAATGGATGGAGGGATGAGTCTGTGGCAGAGTGCGGATTTTATTTATTGAGAATAGGGAGATATTAGTGAGTCTAGAGTAAACAGCAGGTTGAAAAAAATATTAGAGGGAAATGTCAAAGACAGGAATCCATGGTGATTCGAGAAGTCGACGTTTCCCTTGTTCGAAGGATATCAAAAGACTCATCTTTTCATGACGTCTGTTGATATCGGAGGCTTTAAAGAACATCAAAACGACCCACTGTCCCACTCTTTTTTGGCGTACTCCCTCGGTCCCTCCTCAAAATACATAGCCCGCAGAAAAAGCAGAAAAGCAGCACTCACTACCCCCCCAAAAAACAGCAACTTATCACCAGCCAGAGTGCACTCAATGATTCATACACTCTTTTAAGAGAACTTGAAACCTTGGCTCTATTTCGGTCCCGGCCTCTCTCTCTGTATATGCTGCACGATGGAGCAGAGGGATTTAGTGGGACTAAGTAGTTTGATATTTCTATTGGTTTTCTGCGTGTATTTTCACCCTCTCTTTTCCCTCTCTCTCAGTGATCTTTCTCATCATATGGAGACCAAGGTCATGGCTGATTGAAATATAATAGAAGTGTAGACATCTGGCCTAATACTGTGGGAAGTTAAATCTATTTTAATGGCCCCTGCCGCAGTGGATTCTCTCTGATGCACTCTTGCGCTTCACTGACAGTAAATCACAATGTTCTCTTATTACCCTGACTGGAATGAGGGCATAGAGAAAGAACAATGAGGGATCCACATCATTTGTTTTCACCCCTCCCTTGCTTTTTCCTCTCCCCTCTGCTCCTCCTCTCCTCCCCTCTCCACTCCGTTTGCGACTCATAAAGCAAGGGGCTTAAAGAGAGTGACATCATGAAAATAAAAATAAAGGGGATTATGGGCGAGCTATTGTGCCATATGTGATTACTGGGGCTTCCATGTTCCCTTGGGGGGGATGAGTGACTACGAGACAACATATTTTATTTATTTATACGATTCTCTCTAATGAATAAGAATAGGAAATGTGGCTGAGACCACAGTATTGCCCCCCTGTCACACACACAAAAAAAAAAAAAAAACGCAAAAGAAAACACAGCCCTTGGTCCAAACATTGGAGTAGAATTATGTAAGTCCCTAGCGTTCAAAAGTGAGTACTGCAGTCTAGATAGCAAATTGGAGCCATAAATGGTATATTAAATTGGACGAATCCCATTTTTAATATACGATCCATGGTTGAAGCGAATTATTTTCCCCGCCTTGTCCTCTCTAGACTTGAAGCTCAGGCAGGTTACCTGCAGACTGCAGGGAAAAACACAGCAAAAGACGAGCACAATGTTATATTTTGACACTGATAAGTGACGACAAGCCCTATATTGTAAATTAACCAGCTGTTTCTAACTGTCAGTTGTCTGTCAGTGTAAAGCTAAGCCTTATATCCTGAAAACACACACTCTGGGGTTGGAGTTCAGTGACTACCTGCCTTTCTGCCATCCAGATTCCATTAACATTTTGCTTAACGTTATACACCTACTCCTCCTAACAGATTATTAATGATTTATTGTGAGTCATAAACAGATATTTACTCATTCAGTGAACATTCGGCATTAGTTTTAACTCTGATAAATGTGACACGGACAAAGAAAAATGGTTATTCCTGCCCGGAATAGAACTGGAAAGAATTTTCTATTTCTCTCTGTCCCAGTGCAAAGATCATATTTTATCACATATTTTTTCACCTTCATCTTTGATCTATAACTCTGTGCTTTGTTTGTTTTTTTGTTAAAGGAACTGACATAAACGTGTGGCCCCTTTTCACACCTTTTAAAAATACTTCTTTTTGCAGCTGTGTTCTTTAGAGTTCAGGTACAATCCAGCACAGGTCTAGCCACATCTGCAATGGAGAGTCGGGTCCTTTTTACCCACCTAAATGAGATCCATTTTGATGTGACATTTGAGAGAATTACCAGTGCATGGGGAGCAGGGAAGAGGTTAGCTCCCTCCTTCGCCATTGGTTGAAGCATACCACGGCCCACCTTTAGTGACGGACGGTACGAATGACCCTGAGCTACTATCGGTCATGGTGAAAACCCCCTTACCCAGCCCCTCCTTGCACACTTCACTTATCCCAGTTCTGTCTTGCTGTCAGTCAGCCCAGTGGGTCTGCTATTCCATTCTCCTTCTATTGTACCACTCTGTCTGCTCCTCTTGATACATCACCCAAATGGAGTTCCTTGTCGTCTCAGAGTCAGGTCAGATAGCCTTTGTGGACCCTGCAGACCATCGCTGTAATGGTCACCTGGTGCAGTACACACCTCAGCAGCGTTCAACACCGGCTGATGATGAGTTTGATTTCTGCCCTTTCTCTTCGCTCTGCAAGGTTGATCTTTGAAGGTGAATTTTGAAATTCCCCCATAAGATGTTTTAAAGATTTACTGTTGCCATCCGTCTATCTGGAATACACAGAGTGGACGTGAAGACCTTTATGTATGCATGGCCAGCTGTTGTTTGTCGCCCAAACCATGCTGCTCTGTCATTTTTTTTTCACAAAGTAGCATATGGCTGGATGACTTTCCATAGGACACTGTACACTCATTCAAAGTTATGTGGTTTTATGACGCAAAAGAGTTCACTGTAAAAAAAACAATTTGTTTTAACTTAAAGGAGAAATCTGTAACATATTTACTGTAATAAATCATAAAAGAACCATGATATGTCATTGGAGATCAAGAAAACACATTGAAATATTCACTTCTCTGACAACAATGATGCAGCCGCGATGTGCACCTTTGAAATTTGTATTCCAGGCCAGAATAGCTGTTTTGTATGTTTTTCATGTTAATTATAGTTCAAATTAAAGAAAGAAAGATTGAAGAAACATACTTATAAAATAAACTTGATATTCTCATTTTTAAGAGTCACTTCTTTATTTCATATGAAAAGCATTAAATTTTTAAAATGTTAAGTCAACCATGACTTAACTGTATTAGAGAGTTTTCGTCATATATGTTTTCTTCAATCTATAAAAAAAGAACTGTTATAGTAGATTTTTAACTTTCAAGCAAAATGCATGCTGGAAAGTTTGCTAATACAGTGATCATGTTTCTTTAGAAACTAATGAGTGGATTGAACTGTGTGGAGTTCATTCATTCAACTCATTATTTCAAAAGAACTTGTGTTTACAAGTTCTGAAACGAAATAAATAAAACTTACCTTAATTTACATTAAATTAATGAGGAAAACTGAGCTAATTCAACTAAATTCCTTCTGATTTCTTACTGTGTTGAGTGTTTTTGTTTTCCTTTTAGTTATTTCTAAGCTTTATCAGCGTTTTGTATCACAGGAAGCATATTGAGTGTGTCAGTCACTGAAGCTGCAATAACAAAGTCCATCAAAGACAGACAGCTCTTGTCTTTGGACAATTTGCCCCCCATCAGCCATGACAGGCTCTCTGTTGTAACTGTGCACCGTTTTCATTCTCCTCCCTTTGACGAACACATCATTGTTCCCAGATGAGCTGTCTTCCACTAAACACCTCATAGGCCACGAATGACTCCATCACCAAGCTAATGACTTTGTCTCATCTTCCCAGCCATTTGTGTCAAGAAAAATTTTAGCTCCGCTGATTAATTTGTTTCCACTTAAGATAACTTAATAAAAGATAACTTGAAGAGGTGGAGATGTGTTTGGTTCCAGAGAATTTGCAAGTTTACATGTAAAAGGTGAAGGTTCAGCTGTTTCTGTAGCTTTGTCTGCCAAACTACTGCAACAGCATGCAGGCCTACCCTAGACTTATAAGTCAGTCTATAAACACTTTGCTCAGTAGAGAATGAGGACAATCTCACAGCTTTTGTTGCTAAAATTGGGTGGAAACAATTAGAGAGAAAAAAAAAATGCATTGCAGAACCAATTCAGTCTGCAGGCCCTATCATGCAGAAGTTATGTGCCTCCTACTGAAGAGAAATGGGGGGAGAGTGTAGTTTCGGGAAAGGCATGTCACTGAAAAAATGTAAGGGCCCTAGGTTTGTTAGCAGCTATACTTGTGAACTGTGAATTTACCATCCTCTGAGCATTTAAACATGTCTATGCTGAGTCCACAAACGAAGCAGAGGACAGTTTTTAAACCAGGAAAAGGTTTACATGCAAGGGAGAGAACTAAAAACGATATGACTGGGTATCTTTGGTGACTACCTGACATTCTGTACCTAAACAATACATTCGTACCTTATTTTGCACAATAAAAACAGGGTTCGATGAAAAGCTTTTAGACACAGAATCAGTTTAACTTTTTTAAGTATGAATGATCATGTAGTTGCCAATAGTGTTAGCATATATATGTACGTACATATATGCAAGTAAATTGGATAAAAATAAACGATTGACTCCTTTGCCATTGCCAGTAGACAAGTTTGTCTTTCTGTATTTGTCAGGTTCGATGTCACAAACACGCTTGAAAACTGAGACTCAACTCATATCTGTGCAGGAGACCAAAGTTATGCTATCAGTACTTATGTAGCTTCTAGCTGAATCTGTTTTACTTTTTCATGTTCGCTTTCAGCTGCATAGGAGTTAAGTAACTTCTAATGAAACTCAACATTTCCTGATTTTGCTGATTCATAATAAAAGCTTTTAAATAACTCTTATTATGAAGAATTTATAGGAAATTAAATGTGTATCCAGCGTTTTATAGCTGCTTGACTCAAGACAAGCACATCATGAGTTACACACACCTTCTACCTGCAAGTAGAAGGTTTGTAATGCAGATGCAAATCCCTGGGCTGATGTGCACTGTCAAAATGAGTCAAGCCACACCAGCACATGTATGGAAAAGGGGCAAAAGAGTCAAAGAAATTAATGACGGAAGCAACAAGCCTTCATGGCCATCATTTATGACTGACTAGAAGTGTGTGGTGGTGGCTGCCTCTGCAGAGACCCTGCCCTCTTCCTGTATGTCCTCATTTTTCTCATTATCTTGCTGTGCTAAGAACGCTTTATCAACCCAAAACATTGGTATTTGATGGTGTGGTATTTTTCTAGTGCATTTATGAACTGTTCGGACAAATCCTTCGGATTCTACCGTTAATAAATGGACATCAATCGAGTAATTTCAGATCAGAAAAGGTGTAAAACAAGTCTATGAATGTCACAAAGCATTGGTGGCAACTTTGATACTTGACAGATTTTGATAACTACAAAAAAAAAACAAAAAAAAAAACAGTACAAACACAATATCCTTTTTTTTTTACCTTCAAACATAGTTTGCATGCAGTATTTCACATTCATCTTGAAATATTATAATAACAGTTACTTTCTACTTATTTCCAGTACTATCTACCTGTCAGAGCAAGGAGAAACCTTTATTTCCCTGTCATCTCTATGTAGCATTAATTGAGCTTTGCAGTTAATTATGTAGGACTCAGTGTCATTAGTTCCATTGAGTTTGTCACACCTCAATGGTTTATTCATTCAAAAGTGCAAATGTAAATAATTGTATCTTAGGTTCAAAGCACGGTATGGTTAAAAGCATGCTTCAAATTCTTGCTGAAAACCAGTTTTTAATGTATGTTTTTGTTTTAAGTGATCTTACAGTCGAACATCAGAAGTCATACACACTCTTCCACAGATAAAAAATCAACACTGTTCCCACAGGGAGAATCATCTTCCTGTTTTTCTTTCAAGGAACCAGGGTCTGCTTTATGTATGATGATAGTCAATATGCCTTGCAGCAATATCTCATATCTATAAACTATGTTAAAGCAATATGGTGTTTTGATGTCAAATCACAACTGATATACAAAAGAAGCTTGGTGCTATCGAATAAAGAACTGATGTGTAGATTCTTCAAAGATCCAAAGTAACGTCCTTGTCTAGAAAAATGACAGATTTGCTTAAATTTCACCTCCGGAAGGAGGCAGGATGGGTGAAGGTTAGTGAGAGAAGGCTGAATCAACATTTGGCGTTTCTTTCTGACCCCTCTCTCTTTTATCCACTCTCCTCCATGTCCTGAAAGACAGTGTATTTATGAATTATTTATCTATGTTTGAAAATATTAAACTTGTGATGTCCTTGTCCCGTGTCTTATCTCCAAGGGCATCATAAGAAGCTGTAAAGAAAAAAAAAATTACCAAAGGGATGGAAAGCACGGTCATAAAGTAGCCTCAGACAGCTTTTAAATCTTGGTATTGAACATACCTCAACATGTTAAATTACTCATTCTTACCAAACAAGCCTTTATTTCTCTTTCATTCCCTCTTTACATTGATCAGAAAAGGTTGTACCCCACCCCAAGCTATGGCTTGTGACCCTTCATAGCCACCAGTGCCTATCCTGCTTTATACACGTATGTCTCTGTGTGTATTCTCTCCTGAGATTGCTGAATTTTAAGAGTTTTGCAAAGTTCTGCAAAAGTAAACCTTGCAAGAGACACATCTTCAATTTAAAAAAAATCATCATTATTTTTTGTTCTAATGCTTAAAGTCAACATATGTTAAAGTTTTCCTGACAATGACCCATAGTGTTCATGTGAATTATAACATTGGTTTCTTCATTCTTTGCTCATGATGGTCTCCTAACCATAACCAAGCATTTTCTTGGCCTAAAACTAACCGAACTTCAACCGTAGAGCTGGAAGATGAGAAAACAGTCATTTATTCATTTTTTGTGGCGTGCCAGGTCAGAAAATGCTCATATGTGTTGTTTTGAAAGGCAACGGCAAACCTGGCACTTTCTCATTTTTATCTGAATTTCATAGGAATATAAACATAATTTTGTGTGGCTGAAATGTTTTTTTACATCTGCTGTCATATTTTTTTATGTCATCTCGCAAACCCCCATTTTCTTTTTGCACAGGGTTGCAACTAACCGTAATCTTAATCTGCTGATCATTTTCCTATGAATTGATTAATGTCATTGTCAAAGTCATTATCACAGTTTTCCAGTGTGCAAGGTGAAATCTTCAATTATCTTTTGTTCACAAACATGAAGATATTCACTTTATTATCATACACTAGTATCATACACATTCAAAACAAGCCTGTTTGGAACGGGCCGATTGTCCAGGCCTTCTTTCAGATTCCTGAGAACTGCTCATCCAAACTTCGCCCTCAGCACTGCACGTCATTGAGACCTGAGCAAAACACCTGCCATGACACAGCTGCGCGCACTAGCAATGCTAAAATATATCTGTCATTTGGATGCAAAATCTCATGAAAAAATAAAGCAAACGTATTGAATGGTGAGGACCAGGACACAATTAGAAATTGGCATTTCAAGCGAAAATAGCATTCAACTTAACAGCAAATGTGAGAAAATCACCTGGCTGCTGTCCCTGCTAAAAACTTGATCTTTGGGACCAGGCTATTTTTGGAAACAAAAGCATTCATTACAAAAGTAACTTCTCTTATGCTTGAAATGTTTAGTTTAGCCAAACAAAATGGCAAACTTTGGCAGACTTTGGTACAGTGTAACATCTAAGGTCTTTCCAGTCTCTCTTTCTTAATCTGTTCTTGAAAACTGTATTTGGTGACAGAGAGCGACCTGTACCCAGCATGCCGTTCAGCAGTGTAATAGTTAACAGGGGTCGCCTCTTAATACACTGTTATAGCAGAAGTAAGGCACTACTAATGAATTTATAAGAGCTTGCACCTGACAGTGCCCTACCTTGGGTTCTCTGCAATACACCTACCAAGTGTGAAGGCAATCGGATGAACGATTGTTGAGAAAATCGCAGGACGGACATACAGACAGAGACTCCTTCCATTTTAGTCATGTGACTAAGAAAGACAGCAAACTTTGGGCTTTTTTTGCATATGAAATGGCAACGAACAATTACTGAATTGTCATAAATATGGCTGATTCACTTTCTGTCGTTTGACTTATCCATCAGTGGACCACCTCTTTAATTAGTGTTGCAGCCCGCATGTTGGGAAACACTTTTTCTGTTGGGCTAGTGTGTTTATTCTTCTCAGTTATCTGCAGAAGTGTATTCTTCTATCATTTACATAGCTGATGTTTTTCAGTTTGCAGTGGATCGCAACCAAAAGGATGCAGTTTGTTAATGAACAGACTGAACTTTAAACTTTCCAGTCACCTCCTGGTTTGTCTGTGATTTGTTTAATGTATGAATACTGAGACAGATGCCATGTTTCATAAATCCAAGAACAGATGTTTTTATGTTTTATTGAATTAAACCTAGTGCATACAGTATGCTTGTTAACAATAATAACAAATGACAACAATAATAAACGTTAGACAAACGAAGAGACAGACATTTGTAAAACCTTTATCGTGGGAAAAGGAATTGTCAGTGATAATATTTCTGAGCAAGCACCGAGCAAGGAGACTGAGTGTTATGGGAAGAGAAAATAGCACATCACCCCCTGATAGTAAACATACTCCCTTTTATTATTATTATTTTCTCCCTAATGATAGTGCACATTATGAGACTTTTATCCTATCTTCAAGCACCAGTTCTGTTAGTCGGGACATTGTAGCGGCTCCTCGTCGTTTCTTGCCATTTGTTTGCTAAAATTATTTGTTTGCAAGATGAATTGCTGCACTGGCAGGCGAGATGACAGCCTACACGAAGATGATATTGAATTGATTTCTGAAATGTTGCAGAACGGACTAGTTGATGTGTACCACGAGACATGAATAATAAAAATTCTATTAAAAAGCTCTTGAATGGCTGACACTGGAATATTATTTGTGATGATTAATTTTCTTCAGTCATTATAAAGGGGAGTTGGCATCAGATTGCCTCTGACAAAATTGCTTTTCATTCCCTGGTGAATACCCCCAGTATGCTTTTTGAGAGCACAAAACCATATTTCTCAGCGCAATATTATGTCAAGATAGGCCCTGGAAAAGACAACCACAGGCTCTGCTCATGTATCACCTTATTAGTGCCATAAAATCTGTGCTGCTTTACCTGCTGCGGGTCATTTGGACACAGCGGATACATTTCATGATGAAGAATGTGAGGTTTGTTTAGCCCAGTTTCTTATTTATTTATAAAACACATGATTGGCATTATAATTATGAGATTATAAAATGGCCACTAAGTGAGTGTCAGTGGTGTTTTTCCACTTAATGAATTTGATTAACTGTATTTTAAAGGCGTGCAGGCTGACAGTATGTCTTTTAAGCTGTCAAGATTTCTGAAGCAAATTACTCTGTACGGCAGCTGTTGTTGTTGTCTATCTCTAATTAATTTGCTGTGTATGTTTGTGTTGAATTAATTCTTTACACTTTTGTAAGCGCAACAATTTGCATTTCTAATTATTTTTGTTTTCAGCAAAAAGCAGCCTGAATTGACTGCTGTCTGCTGCAAACACAAATCTGAACAGCAAAAAAAATCAACAGGTGCATTTAAAAGCCAATTATGAAGCTTTTTAATTACTCAGGATCAACATTTGTTAGCTGTTTCTTTCAGAGAGTTTTATTGAACTTCAGTTTGTCATTAAAGTGTTGTGTAGCAGCAAGGTTGTGTGATGGACACGTCTTTCTCAGAGATTCATGTGTGGAAACCAGCTCCGTATTTTCACTTTATTCACTTTATAACTAAATGAGACACAGGTACAATGTTTTTTATGTTGTTGTGTTGTGTTCATGTGTATTTTCCCTGTGTGCTTCCTCCCACACCCCAAAAATATGAAAATTGCTGTAGGTGGGTTATAAAGACTCTAAGTTACATATTAAAGTGTCTCCCTTTGACCTTTCCTGGCATTTTGATATAATTGAGAACATATTATCCACTTGCAGCCCTGAAAATGTATAAAAAATTAGTGATAATAATAATTATTAACTTAATCTTTATGCAGAAAAAGCCTGTACATTAATTCATACATGATAAATACAGTGCTGGACAGAAGTACGACAGAAGTACGGGTCAAAAAAGGTAAAATAGAGTCTGCACACTAGATAATGCTCCCATGAACATTTAGTCCTATACCACCATGTAGTATAGGAATATCATCACCTGACATGAAGAATAAGAGCTTGTGTACGAAACGTCACATGGTGCTGTAGAAATAAGTGTTCGTGGTACTTTCTAGTGTGCAAACGGCATTTTTCTTTTTTTTTTACTTTATTTATATGCAACCCAGAGTTTTATACCAAAGAAATCACATGTACCAAGTGCTTTACATAAAAAGGACATAGAATGAAGATGAAAACTGGGAAAATAAAGCCATAATTAATGGAAAATAAGATGGAAAATAAAACTCACTTGATAATAATAATAAAAAATAAGATAAAGATGAGAATAGTATACATAGACTGCATCTTCACATCAAAACTGACATAGACTTAACATGAAAACAGGGCTAGAATTAATGTAAAATAGGATGTATAATAAAACCCACCTGATAATACTGGCTAAAAGAATAATAATAAATGTTTAAAAAACAAGACAGAATTCATGACATATTAATAAAAAAGTTAGAATAGGGTATAAAGAATGCATTAAATCAAGTAAAAACAACATTTTAATAGAAGTGCAGCAGTGTGTAATTGTGAAGCAAGCTGCAAAAAAGAGTTTCAGGGCTGTACTGAGAATGTCATTGCTAGTTAAAGGTCTGGTGTGTAAGATTTATAGAGATTTGTTGGCAGAATATAACAGAAAGGTTCTCCTACATGCTTGGAAGGGATGAGATGAGAAGGAGGGGTTTGCAAACTGTGAGTTCACCACTAGATGCCACGAAATCCTTCACACTGGTCCTTTAAAGGCTAAAGTGAAGAGATACAACTTTCTTTTAGAAGTATTAAGCAAACTGGCCTCCCTGATATCTAAAGGTAGTGTGTTATATACATATCTTGAGGCATAATTCAGGGTTGCATCCCCAATTTTCTTTTGGCTGTTTCTAGTAAATGAGTAAAGGTTGCACCATTTCTAAAAAATGTTTTCCTTCTTTTTTTCTGCATTTCCAGAGCTATTCCAGTCAGGGCAGAGGAAGCAGCGGCGGAGGAGGAGGAGGAGCAGGGGATGAGGACTACGAGATCCCCCCCATCACACCCCCAAACCAGCCGACCCTTCCCTGCTGCACCTAATGGAGCACGAGTCAGGTTACCCCTTCCACTCCCTGCCTCACAACGGCCTGCTCAACACCTACTCCTACCCCGAGCTGCCTGCCCTCATGATGTCCAACATGCTGGGTCAGGACACCCACCTCCTCTCGGGGCCTATGCACTCAGTGAGTACTACCTTTTTTTTTTTTATCAGTCCCTTTTTAGCTGCGGCCCTCTGTGATCGTGCAAGTCAAGCGCTGTGGTAGGCTATTAGTCTTGGTGGTTAGAAGGCTGGAAGTCAGCGCAGAGAACAATTTCTCTGAAGGTTTCACATGTTGGTGTCACAGAGAGTTCAGTCTTTTGAAAATGTTTCCAAAAATTGATCTTATGATACTGTGTCGAAGCTATAAACTTTTCATATGAAAAGCAATGAAACAGCAAAATGACTAATTCTTCAATGTGCCACACTCAATAGTCTCAGATCTTTTTTTTATTATAGCAAAGTGTTCGTCTATTAGAGTGATAATTAGCCCGGTTAGAGGCCAAGGAAGCTGAGACAGTGAAGTCTGAGCGAGGCCAGGGTCTATACATGCAACATTTATAGATACAGAGAGCTGCCGCCTCCTTAACACCCAGACCTTTGCAGCAGAGCTCCTTTAATATCTATTCAGCTGCACAACTCAAAGATTTCATTGCCTCAAAGTGAGCTAAGAAAGGGAGCAAGAAACTTGGCGCTGCACATTTTCATTCGTTATGATCGGCAAAAAAAGGAACAGGGAGGGATTGGAAGGGGGGTTCGAAGAGAAAATCTCGACGAGGAGGGGTGGGGGTATTCCTTGTCAGCTACTTTTTATTTTCAAAAGGATGCTGAGGACCCCCGTTCCCCCCCAACCTACAGTAAAGGGACTTTTTCTTGTGTTAAACATGCTTCACACTGAACATGTAAACACCCCTGGCGAACACATTCAAATGCTTTAATCATAGGATCGAACCAGATGAATTATAGATGGACTGTGCGGTGAATTATTCAACGTTATATACTTTCATCTGACATAAATATTACTTTTTTCTCTCTCTGCCCTCCATCATGAATATTTATGCTTTAATGTGAGCATCCGTGGCATTTATCCTCCGTTAATCAGGTCTTATGTGATTTTCAGAATCAAACTGCATAAGTTGCAGGCTCCATTTTTTTTTTTTTTTTTTTCGTGGGTGGTAGCTAAGGCCTCCATTAAAGCCAGTCTTCAGGATTAGGTCACAGTCTATTGGCTACTGTGCTGAATATGCTTGGTGCCAGAGAAAGATGCTGTTGACTGGAGCATTTACAGTCAATCTGCTTTTCAGTTCAGATAGCTGAAAACCTGTGCAATAATTTGGATGGGTTGATTTTAGTAGAAGAATAGGTCACACTTTATTTTACAGTACACTAATAAGACATAGTAAGCCATATTCTGTATCAAATTACACAAAAAACTGCAACTAGTATGTTTTATAAGACAGTGTTAGACCATTTATTAAAAAAACCCATATTACTACAACTGTGCTGTAAACTAAAGTGTATTATTTCCCACTGTTAGACCATCATTAAACTCCCTTAGAGGGTAACTAAACTAAAGGTAATCACATATCTGCTAGCTGTGGGAAAAAATCTTTCTAAGTATTCTATTCTTTTTTTTTTTTTTTTTAACAATTCCTGAATGGATTTTCTTCTGAGTTACTAACTAGTGTTCAGTCTGTTAGGTTGATGCTAACATATAATGGACTCACCATCACGGTGATCTCAACATACGGATCCATTTTACTCCTCATGCTTAATATAAAATGAAACGTGAGCTCAGTGCTTTCAGGCATATATATCCTCTGCTTTGTGGAAACGTATTGTTGCTGGCTTCATATTGCTAACTCATTCTTCAGCACTCAACACTGACAAGCCAACAGCAACCTCAAAGGGTTAAAACTCAGACTAAAAATTCACAGTTTCAAAGTTCAATTTCATATGTGAATGATGGTAATTTAAAGGGTCACATTTGTGGTGTGTGCTGTTTCCAGGGGCTATTCAATTTGGCCTAAAATTTTGTTTAGTTTATTATTTTCTCATGGCCCCAGCTTGATGAGTAGGAACAGCTATGTGTTGCAGTTTATTACTGTATTTAATTTACTGCTTCTATAAGCAGCGTTTATATTTATACACATATATATGATACTGCTGAAATAAAACTTGTGATGTGCATTGTTTTTGGAAATAGGACTCATGATATAGAGTCTCGAGGAGGATGTGATTCAATCAACTTTTTTCACGTGGTCTAGAGTTAAAAAAGTGATATAAAAGGGGTATGAAAGTCTCAATAAATGGTAATATTGATTCACAATACTTGTAGAATTGCAATACTTGAGATTCACAGTATATATTGAATTAGCGCCAAAGTATCGTGATAGTATCAAATCAGGAGATAACTGTATCATCCCAGCCATGATATCTGCTACTTCCCTATTTAAGAACAATAGGTGAACCAGATCTACCAAGTAAAGGCCGAAATTATAGAGATAGAGAAGCACTTTGTCTATGGGTAGGAGTGTGAAATAATACTCTTAAGTTAAATATGTTGCGACTGAAGACTACATATAAACTGTGTCTCTGGATGCATGTATGCAGTATAAAGTTTTACACTCATGTGATGTCCATGCAGGAGTATACAGTATGTAACAAAGCAGCCCCTTTTGGCCAATAGTACTTCACAAGGAAACAGAGAGGGAGTGCCTGCTTCTTACACAGCTTTTGTTTCACCTTTGCAATTATTTATTCTCAAATAGCCCTTCAGGGTAATGTTCCATTTTCTTATTTCACACCCCCTTTTCTCATAAATGAACCGTCATTGCAATAAATCACCGCACAAACAGAGACTTGCACACACTGTGAAAGGTCCAGAGATTTATGTAACACATTCATGTTTCCCACTTCCACATTTTAGTACTACTCTAGCAGAGCCTGGCTAATAATAGCCGCTATTAATATTTCTTGTTGCCTAGCAACCCCAGCAAGTAATAGCTTACTCTGGAAAAATAGATGACCGATAAGGAAGAAGAAGGAGGAGGGGGGGTTGGATGGTGGGGTTGGAGTGGGGGGGGGATTCAATTCATTTATTATCTCCTGGGACAAGAGGAGCTTATTTCTGAGGCTGCGGAATAGGAAAGTAGGCTGTATATTGAGAAATATTTTAAAGCAATTGGAGATGACGTTATTTTCATTTTGGTTCCATTAGGGATGTTTCATTTGATGCTTCCCCAACAAAGTCAATTAACCTTAATTTCATACTGATAAAGGTATAATAAGCAAGATTGGATTTACAGTATGTCTGCTGAATGCTTAAAGAATAATAAGGGTGGATGGAAATAGGCTCTCGGTGTAAGCGGGGTCGGAAATGAAGAGACAAGCCTTTACCTTTGTTGTGTTGTATTAACAAAAAGCCTCACAGACAAAAATTGGAGGAGATGGCCGGAAAAGCAAAACGCTAATCGTTCGACAGTCTTTTCTTTCACCATCGCTGAAGAAGCAAATAAAAAGTCAACAGCGTTACCTTAAGGATACACTTCTCTTCAATAAAAAGCTATCCTTCAGTGCACATATAAACCTCCTACAAGTACAAGCTCAGCTGGAGCAACAGATACGCTTCATCTCAAGGGATGTTGTTGCTGGTTTTTGTACAACATTTAGCCTAAGGCTAAAGCTCTGTAAACTTCTCCCTGCTTTGGGATTCTCTTTTTCAGCGCACATCGATCCTACAGCAAACACAGTTAAATCATTACAGGATTGAGAGCAGTGGATTGGCCATCATCATCATCATGCGCATATACGCACAATTTTGCATCGGTTCTTCCTGGAAGCTTTAAAGACTGTAATTTCTGTTCATTTAGAGTTGACTATATAATAATCTTAATATTTTTGGCCCACAGAACAGCATATGTCTCTGCAAGAGCCCTGTTTTTTCAAGCTAAATTTATTCTGTCTGACAGCCTCCTCTTTTCCATCTAATTATGACTCCACAGGCAGCAGATAAAAGTGTAGTAGATGGATAAAACAGGTGTCAAACACATGTATTGAGGCAAATTTCAGAGCTTTAATGTATACTGAGGTTTGGTTTTTCTATTTATTTTCAGCTGGTAGATTTTAGCACTTTGTTCAGATGTAGGGTTTGATCCTCTCTGCTGCAGTCGCATGTTGTTCATAATAGTCTTAACTGCCAGTTTTGAACCATTTCTCACTTGAAATTGCACCATTTACAAGGACTCCAACAAGCAGAAGGATCAACATTGGTGTTATAAAAGACAGAGCTGTCAATCAGGGATGCTCTTACATTCTGTTAACTCCTCCCTGCGACGCTGACCTCCTCTGTCAGCTCCTTTAAATCGAGGCAGAAAGGGCCAAGTCTTGGATGACTGGATACTGCAAAATGTAACATGCCTTCGTGTGAACGCTCGTTGCTGAGGGAGAATCCCTGTCTCACCCTTAGCTGTCAGCGCTTCTGCCACCCAGGCGCTCAGGGGAAGAGGTGGCACCCAGGGGTCTCGTGTTGAACAAGCCCCCTGATCGTTCAGGTCTGGCTGAGGCTGCGGCAGCGGGGGGAGATACAAGTGAGATGTAGCCCTTTGAAAAAATAAGGGCGGGGAGACACTCACCAGCAGACGGTAATGAGGGGTCGTGGAGGAGTTTGCAGAACGGCCCCAACACGGAGCCTTGAGGGGCGCCAGCACAGTTTAAATATTGAAACAGAGCACCAGCCCCTGTCTCATTACCGGTGTAATGAGGCTGGTTAGGGAGGAGGGAAGCCCCTGCTGCCAAAAAAGCAGCTGCCAGTTTTACAAGTTTATGTCACACATTCAGTCAGATGACTCCTGATAGGAACTTTGTTCAGTTTTGTTAAACATGCAGTGCCACATTCATATTTTTGGCAGCATGTGTGATGTGTGACAGGCCACCAGCAGCCGATTTTTTTAACGTTCTGCTGTGTTGAGACAGTGACAAGTTATTTTGACAAGTTATTGTTGATATCATGGATAATTTGTCAGTTGAAGATACTGCTGTGAGTATTTATTTTTAAGGCTGCCTTAAGGGATTTTTGAATGACTGCTTGGGTTTTAGGGGGTCTTTTCAGCCACTTGAGGGCAGAAGAACACCCTGCCCTGATATATTATCAGCTTATAAAGTCGTTATCACCTGCTGATTAGCAGACAGTTACCCATGTACACATCCAGACACACGCTGTCAGATCCAGTCAGGATAGAGGTAAAGCAGTGTAGCAGAAACCATGATGGTAACGACCACAATACCAAACTCTAAGCTTCAACACAACAAACAGTAGTCCACAAACCAATGGGTGATGTCACAGTGGGTTTACGCTTGCATAAATCCAAGACAATCAGCTGAAAGAGGCTGAAAAGCTGCAGAGTCAGAGATAATTTACTGTGAGCAACACATTGTACATTACACATAGTCATTCAGTTCATTGGTAATATAGAAAATATTGATTAGTGGAGCTTTTATAGTAGGAAACAAACTCATTTAATCCTGTCCTCTGTTAAAAATAATGATAGAGAGATGAGCACATTAGTACGTAAATATGCAAAAGTACAGCATGTTTGCACTGTGTGTCATGCTCAGCTATGGTACAGTACACATGTATTTACTGCGTGTATGTGTGTGCCTTTATTTCCAGGATCAGTCTCTGTCAGAGTCACTGATTGCTACAAGGTTATGTGAGCTTGACTTAATTTGAGTTCATTTAATCGGTGAAAGGAAATTTATTTTGCATCACTTGGCATTTAGGACATAGACAGCAGAAAGGGGGGAAAGGCCATAACTATTTCAATGTAGAGACATACAGTAAAAACTTTATTGACAGCTGCAGTTATAGACAGCACGTGAATAGTTAGATAAAGGCACAATCAAACCATTAAAAAAGGTCAGAGTGAGCCTATCAACACTGGACACAAATATGTGTGGTGAAACATCTTCCGACAAATATGACAATACACAGGAAGCAAAAGGGTAAATGTAAAGTGTTGTATACAGGACACCATGTATGTTTGAAACTAGAAGATCACCTTTTTCATTCTCCAGGCCCCGTCCACTGCCAACAATCTAATGAGAAGAACTGCCTTAAAATAAACTTTTATCTAAAAAAAAAAAAAAAGAAAAAGAGAAAAAAATCACTCTAACTTGACTTCACATGCTCAGTTCAGTTGGATTACTTGTGTTTTTTTTAAATTGAAACAGCAATCTTTTTTTTCCACTGTAGGTTTTAGACATATCTCATATGACCTGCTTGCTCTGCTGCCTTTCACTGGGATAGATATGACATCTCGGTGACGTTCCCAGATAAATCACTTTTTGTAACAGTAGAAATGTTTTCTGTTGTGGCTTTTCATTTCAAAAAAAGACAGATGCCCTTCAGTGCTGCACTCCACAACAGGGGTGAACAATGCGTCTTGTAGTTGTCAAGAGAAATGACAGCAAGATAATTGGGAGGGCACTCCCGTTTCGTTTAAACCGAGACAAATAGGCTTCCAAAGACATTGTGCTTTTTAAAAAGTAAAGCTTTGTTTTGTGCAGGTTATCATGCCGGGTTCGGCGTGAAGTAATGAAGAGGAGTATTAACGGATTGAGCATTAAAAACAAATGCTCATTCATTGCAGTTCATGAATATTCATGGCACTAATTCAAATAACCTTAGGCGACTGTTACGACTAATGAATATTTAAAACAGCTTGGTCACAGAGATTTGAACACTGCATTACAGCTGACTTTCTGGGATCATCATGAACAAGGGTAAACAATTAGGAATGGCAAAAACAGATTTCAGTGGTGATCAAAACACATCTGGAAAACAATATCTCATGTTGTCACATTAGTTACGGGCCATTGGCGCTGCAGAGGAGAACGTGATGACAAGCGAGAGGACAGCAAGGTGAAGGCCATGATCATAACGATTAGTTGATTAATCAATTAGTCAATGAACAGAAAATATTCTCTGGCTCCAGTTTCAGAAATAAAAGGCTTTGCTGCTTTTCTCTGTTTTATATTATTGTAGAATGAATGCCTTTTGAAGCTGCTGGCTGGACAAAAGAAGCAATTTAAAGGGATAGTTTGTATGTTTTGAAGTGGGGTTGTATGAGGTGCACATCGATAGTCAGTGTATTACCTACAGTAGATGGCGGTCGGCACGCCCTCAGTTTGGAAAAGCAGCAGGAGTCCCGATGGTCAAAGCTAAGCAGTGTACTCCTGTGGACAGGGTCTACAGCAAAATGTATTTTAGCCACTTTAAAAGGGCCATCTAAAAAAAAAATCAATATCAGTTTAAGTGTACACTGTATTTAGAATATATTTAGTATTTTCCAATGGGAAACCACTGTTATACAAGCCAAATGTTGCTCTCTCCAAACCAACCAAACTCCAGAGGCAAAATCAGTCATTTTACCTCGCAGAATGCAGGATGGAAGACAGAAAGGATGACTTTTAGGTAAGAACCTCACGCAACCTGACTTTAAATAATCTATGTCTAAATAATCATATATAATCTATAAACTATCCCTTTGAAAATGTAACTTTTATTACATTTGTTACTATTTTCTGGCATTTTGTAGACTTGATTATTATTTGATTAATTGAAAAAATAGTCCATGGATTCATCAATAAAGAAAATGATCTTAAATTGCAAAAAAAAAAGTAATTTGTCTAATTCTTCTGACCACAAATTGTATGAGCTCCCTCATGCAGGGATAGTTGTAGAACAAGAAATGAAAAGCAGCCGCACACAGCAGCAGAAAGAGCGGGACTCACCCTCAGAGGCACCCGGGGGTGACTAGACATGTTTACATTTAGCACGCTGGTTTTTGAAAAAGCCCCGGCACCCTCACTCGAGCAGGAGAATCCCGTACTGCCCACTTAAAAGGGGGGCCTCGGCTGCTTCCTTTGAGGGATCAGCGTGGTGACTCGTCCTCCTCGCCACCACCGCAACGCTAATTAGGCCCACCACAAAGCCAGCCTGTGGGGATAATGTCCCATTATTAGAGTCATTTGTTTCAATTAACCGCTCTGTGATTCTACAATAGCACAGCGCAGCCCAGTGCAAAGAAGCCATTACTCTCGCCCAAGGAACCACTGAGGTTTGGGGCGAGAGTGTTTGTAAGAGGGTTTATGGATACCTGCTCCTGCCAGCGGTGGTGCTGCCAGGATCCACACACTGCTCCGTCACTGAGGAGCTGTTTCAGTGAAGCTGAAGAAGATGAAAAACCCTTATTCATGTATTTTCTAGCAGCTTTTAAAGACAGGCTTTTTTGTTTCTGAAATTTTGGCATTTTTTTTGCACTTGACTGAGAACTGATTGAAGATTAATACAAGGCAACTCAAGACCCAAAAGAGAATTTAGGTGTCTCCATGGGTCCCAAACTTCCAAAAACGAGTTTTCTTCCCCCCAACATCTACCACTGTACATTTATAAACTGATAAAGAACACAACAAACCATGAATTTAAAATACATATGAAATGTATTATTAGCTAAATAATTTATATATGTATTTTCACTTCGACAAATAATTCAATATCCATTTAAAAGTAGCTTGATCATAATTTCTTTTTTGTGCTTTTAATGGGCTAACTTACAAGTAATTAAGGATAAGGATCAACAAATTATACACTAACAATATGTTCATCATTTGTCATCATCTGATTAACTAATATGGCATAAAGAGATACTGATGCAATATACTTAAAACAGATTTGTGAGATATAAAATCTTCAAGTGATTCGTAATATAGTAGCTAATTACTTATTAATCATTTAATCAATACTTATAATTATTTAGTTTGTTTGTGATCATTTCATGATTTACTAAAAGTTCATAAATTACTTATGACTCAGTTTTGTAAATGATTAGCTTATCTTAAAGTTAAGGTTTATAAATGACTTATAGGTGAACATTTTTGTGAAGTGGTATGTCATTATAAAAATACATCACAGCAATAATCAAATGTAATGTTAAGTTTCTCACCACCTCATGAAAAACTTGCACTGTCCACTGAAACCCCAGAGTGCTTTTAATCTGAAAAGGGATACAGGAAGTGTTGAGTTTGTATTAATGCAGTACTAATATACATGCTCTAATACATTATGGTGATGGTCCATATTCTTCTTTTTCATTAGTGAGGTGGCTGTTACATTTCTTGACCCCAGCTGTATGGCATTAGTTAGAGCTGCTCTCTGTGTGTCAATGCTTTTCACTCTGCCAACTGGGGACCCAATAAAAATAGCTCTGCGACCCATTTTGGGTCTTGACCCTAAGTTTTTTGGAAACGCTGGTGCAAGTGATTGTTGACTTTAGAGTGGATCACTGAGAACTAAAGGCTGTTTTTGTTCCCTTTTACATGAGAGAATTGTGGTTGACTGAATTGCTATCCTGCTGCTGTATACTTATGTCTTGTCTTTTTTAGAATACAATCAGGTTACTGTCTGAGCTTTGTGTACGGCTCCTTTTGTGCTCTTCAGCCCATGCATTACTTTTGTACCTCTAAAATACTTGTCCTAAATTTGGGTTGATTTATGCTCATCTATTTTCATCACATTAGCGCACTGGTTCCCAACATGGGGTTCCCAACTCCCACTAGAGGTTGCCAAAGCTTCACTCAGGGGATGGGCGCTTGACTTTCAGGGGTGTAAGAAAGCTTTGTAAAAAAAATTGTATAGACGGCTTATAGCTCAGCCTTTTATTCATTGTTGTGAAAAAAACTAAATGAAAACATTATTTTAAATTCGAGATTATTATTTAAGATATAAAAAAATCTCAAAGGATAAGAGCACAGTGAAGACGTGAACACTGCTAAACAGCCTCATCCTGCATCAGAAAAGAACGCAGTTAAAACAACAAAGTAAATAGAAAATTGGCCAAGTGCCAGGGAGAAGAAAACACTGAATTTGCCAAAAAAAGAAACCTGTTAAAGGTATAGTATTTAATATCTCCAAATTAAAATGTCTACAAATGCTTATGTTATATATTTTGTTAAGTGGTGTACTTTGATTATCCCAAATGATTCCAACCATGTTCAAACGCATTGAAATCTGTAATTAATTAATGCTAATGGTGCATTTCCTATTAGCCGTCATAGTAAGCAGCTAATTGCTATAACTTCCGGGAAAACATGGGATATGTTCAGTACATCAGAAAGTGAGGAAGGAAGTTGACAAACATGACCAAACACAGCATGAATAAAACTTCACTATTACCTCGTCCATCAGCATAATTTATGCCAGAATCACGTCACATGGATTTGGTGTTTAACAATGAAGACACAACTCCCATGATCCATGATACTTTGCAACGTCATCAAACTCTGTCTTTTGTTATTATTTTAATGTGAGAGAGACGTTAGAGAAGTTATATATTGTACATTTCAGTATGTGTGATTCTTTTCTTTTTGTTGTTGTTGTTGTTTTTGACAGACAGTTCATTGTTGAAAAAGTTCCTAAAATATATAAGGATAACTCATCTCAGATGCAGTATTCACAGGAAATGATCTGCTCAAAATTAATTCAAATCGCTTATTGTGTTCGGGTTTATTGTAGGGATTATCAATTGTTCTTTACTCTTATTGTTATACACCGAATACAATACAGAACATCCATAAAATATGTGACTTAGTCAGGGGTTGTCAGTTTACTCAATAATAGGAAGGCATCCCTAAAGGAAAAAGGTTGGGATCTACCACATTAGCAGAAACCAGACTTGCTTTGACAACACTTCACCCCCTCCCCTATGTGGAACTTGTGAAATGACAATTAGTCTTGTGCCTTTATGGCCACCAACAAGCGACCCTTCATAATAGCTGTTTGTACTGTTTGTGTACACTTGCATACTGCCTTCTGTTGGTCACAGCTGGAGGCTGAAAGAGCCTACTGGTTGCAGGTTGCATAAGGCCCGATTATAAGAGATTATGACTGTGATTTGTTGCCTGATGTAAGAGGAATAATGTCAAAAAATGTGCTTGTGTGAATGTCTTTGATGTCACTTCTCCCTGATCATTTGCAAGTTGTTTTCAGCAGCTACAAGCTTCACTGTAAACCACCTCAATGTTTTTGGACACATAACAGCAGTGGTACAAAGACGCTTATCAACTTCAAATGCTCCAGAATACAATATTTCAGAGCACTTTTAGGTCCTTTCAACACCAGATAATGGAAACTTCGATTGTTACCAAGAGGTTGCTGCCCTGTGATGCCTCTGTTGCCAGGCTCTCTCATTGGCTTTCTCCCCCCGCTGCGCAGATGTTTACAAAGAGACATCACCAGCTCACATTAAAGGGTTCAAGTTGTCCCCTCGGGCTGTTGCTATGGAAATAACCCTGCTATGGTTGCTCATTCATGTTTGATTAATTGTTTTTTCCTTTCTATGCTGTTGCCTCTACAAAGACCTCATCATGGGAACATTTCATCTTGAAAACAAACAATAGGAAAAAGATGAATATGTCCAAATCTGTTTTATTCTCTCTTCCTGCTTTGTGGACATTCTGTGGATGTTCTGTGCTGATAAAAGTCTTAGAAATTGTATTAGTGGAGTATTAATGTTGATTAAAAAAAAAGCCCTGCCTGTGAAGCCTTACAATCATAAAGATGTTTTTTATTTCGTTTTCCCAGACTCACCTGGACTGAAGATAAGCATTTTGCCTGTTTCCCCCCTCCTAAATTGCACTGTGCTGTGCTGAGCTACAGCAACCCACTGGGGCCAATTAGGATGCCAGCAGAGCCAGGAAGTGCATAGCAGATGCTTTTGCCACTATTTATTAAAATCCAATCTGCGGGGGCCCCTCCAACAGCTCGTTAAACTACCGTTAATCTAATTAGCTCTCACTTGCCACTGTTTTCACCACATTACCAAATACAAGGGCCTCGACTTTGCAATTTAGGCTGATTAAGTAGGTCCAGCACTGTTAGGCAGAGCTTGTAGGGAGGAGCTCCTCAGAGCTGTCAGTCATTTTCCACAGTCAGATAAATCATGCAGCAGCTTAGCTCAGCAATGGCTTTGGGCTCCAGTTTGAATTAAAATATCTGCAATGGGAATATTGGTTGAAATCAAATCCACATTGCCTGCTCAGTAGTGCAGGCCGGCATGTCTGAAAACACTAATGAAATACTCCACATCATAAAGACCTTGTATATTTGTAATGGCATGGTATCAGAACTGGATACAAATTCCATAATGGGCTCTTTATGGATCAAGTTCATGCGATTCCCACTGATGTCCTTTCATGTCTTTCAGATCACAACCATGATTCTGCGCTTCCGGTTCGTTTATTGTTTTGGCCGGGCTGTATTTTTTTTTTTATTTGATGAGTGCTGGTGCTCTCTGGACAAGTGCCTGGTTCTACTCAGAGCTTTGTGCGGCGGCTTTGACATGCAGTCCTGCTCATTGCTTACAGATGGGCAGTCTGACATGGAGCTGTAATCGCTTCCAGATGAAGGGGGGCACAGTATATATTTTAAGACATATTTTAATCCATCAAGCTTTCATGCCTTCATGGTGAAGTAGATGATGGGAATTCATAAAGACAAGACTGACACAAAAGTGACTGTAGAATAATTGACAGGTCGTATCAGATATGAAGAGTTTATAGACCCTTTTGGTGGCGACGTCATGATTACATCACGGTGTTAGCTGGAGGCAAAACAAAGGAAAAACTGTAGGCAAACACAGAATAGTAGGACACATAAGCAAGAGAAAATGTCATCTTGCTGTGTTGTTGGGTGCAAGAGTCGAAGGAGTAATGGCTCAAAATTGAAGTTTTTATCTCATACTAGCTGCCACTGCCAGAGAATGAAGACAACTGTGGTTAAACGCGATAACATGATGTGTGGGAGCTACGATAAAAAAACAAAATTAACTCACAAAATGTCAAGAAAGGAAATATTCTCACACCTACCTTCCTCATTAAACAGAAAAGTACAACTGATCATTCAAGTATCTCTCTTTTACCAAACTAAGACGAGCTCTAATTAGCTTGTTAACTCTGTAAAACACTACATTTAAAGTCGACAGACAGAAACAAAATAAAACTCACTAAAATCATCTTGTTTCATCTTTACACTTTTATAACAATCACTAACTCTGGTTTGGTAGAAATAAATTAATTAATTCAAATAAAAAAATAATTCACTGTGTTAGATGTGAAAATAGTCAGGCTGTTTAAAATTAAATTATAATTATATTATATTTATCTACAGTTTTTCATCACACAATTCTTTATTGTTGACCATAGAAAATCCATAATCAAAATGATTGGTGTGATAATAGGTTGATGTTTGTCTATGATTTATTGATAGTGGACTGGATAGACACTTGTATACAAATATAATATCACTATTTCAAGAAAAGGCTATGACAAAATCTGAAGAAATTCTTGCTCTTTTATCACGACTAATACAAAGTAGTATGCGGTTTTCATTGTTCATACATTTTCTTCCCTCTCTAATGGTTGGAGATGTCAATTTGTTTGATGAAAATGAAAATTCTCAGGAGGGCAAAGTCATAGCCCACCCTACTCTGCCTCTGATTGGTTTAGCCTGATATTCTTATCCTAACCCTAACCAATCACTCCTAATGGCTAAACCTAACCAATCCAACCCACAAAGGCAATGAGTACTAGTCAATCAGAGGCAGAGACTTTGCCTTCCTGGGAAAAAATGATATCTGTAGCCCTATGTAAGAGCCATAGTTCAGTGCCTAGTAAATGCCTTTTTTTCAGTATAAAATCAGAAGAGAAGTGCTCTGTAACACAGATTCTTACAACTCTGTGAACGAAATCTGAGAGAAATAAATCTTTTGTGTGCACAGAAGAAGTCTTAGATGTTTTACTTCAACTTGTGAAAAATGGGAGCAGGAACAAAACTTTGTTTTTGTTGAGTGTATTTTAACAAGCATCTTGTGTTTTGGGTTCCATTCATGGCATCAGGCAGTCTCAGTTTAGAGAAGGTTGAATCATTCAGATCTCAAACAGCTTTGTTTACATTCTCATCTTGCCTGCCAGCATTTTTTAAGGCCACAATCTTGACAGCATTACATACAGGGGCACTTTGAAATGTTAGGTGAAACTGATATCTAAATAACAACTAAATGCATGCAATAAAAACCAGAATGTAAGCCCACATGATCCCCCTTCTCCTAATTGTGGAAACCTAGCAAAGACTTACTTGCTTTCTCTAAAAACCCACTCCAGTATTTATTTATTCTCTTCTGTTCCAAAATCATCTGATCATATAGTCAGGTACAGAAGACTGACATTATAACCGTAACTCATTTTAAAAACATAATGTTGTCGGGAAAACCTTTAGATGATATTCATCATTTATCATACATTTCTGCACTGTTGGATGGATGATTCAGTTGACAAACATGCTGTTACATTTTTCAACCAGCTGACTTTGTAGCCACTCATGAAAGACGTGGGGCACAATAACTTTTTGTTATGATTATTTTTGTTGCACTACACAAGCCATCAGGAACCCACTTTTTCCTCAAGGCTGCGAGTTACAGCTGGTGGTGAAAATTGCAGAAAAATTATATATGGCATGTTGGAATTACATTATTCTCACTGCTGCTTCTCTAACCATGGCCATTTATCTATTTATAAACCCACAAAGGCTTAGAGTCTGTAACAGCTGCACTAAGCTGCGCTCCTCTCCAGCATGCTGGTGTGGAGAGGTCCGTGCTTGTACTGTTGAAGAGGTCTATTCCATTGTGCCACATATACATTTTTCATCATTTTTATCATTATTTAATTTCCCTGGTCAGTGTCTTTAAAATATATTCAAATAAAAAATATGTTAGAATATAGTAGTTTTAAATCCTTGTGAACATTATGTGCCATCATGGTTAGTTTGAGGTCTGGATCCTTTCACCACAAGTTGCCCAGTGAGATTTACTTACATTGAGACTAATGCTGATGCACTGTTAAAGCAGTTATAATCGATATTTATATATTAACCATGGATCACATGACTACTTCTGTGTGAATGTGTGGCTCAAAGTGATAAACCCAATCCAGTGCTCATCAGACCGTAGTTCCCGTTAGCTCTAAGGTGCTTCATACCATTTTCAGTCATTGTTTTGGCTTTCTGGTCTGCGACTAAAAGTCTCTAAAACCCCACTGCACGCTACCTGCTCAGCACCAAACAGCTACATAGGCAGAGTTAGCAATTAGCTGGTGGGGACCAAAACAGAGCTAAAAAGAGCATGAATATTTGACAGAACCAGTGGTAAAATAAAATGAGTTGTCACAGGTTTCAGTAATAACCAATGAAATTCATGCCTGCTCAATTTAGTACACTTAAAGGACATTTCACCCCAAAAAAACATCTTGTTCCTCTAGCTTTAAGTGTAATTTATCCATTTAGATTGTTTTGGTGTGAGTTGCTGAGTTTTGGAGGTATCAGTATTATGTGTTACTTTGTTGTGCTCAAAGCGCCAAAATACATAATACATTTGAAAAACTCTTTCCAGAAATCATGACCCGGTTACTCAAGATAATTCACAGACCTGTTTGGTGTAGGAACTATTTTCTTTGTACCGTCCTGAACTTGCTCTTTAAAGGTTTTACTGGTACAGCTCTACTTGGTCTGGCCTGATCTTATAGCTTATGGCAAACTTTAGATAGATGTTGTTGTGTAACTGACAGAAATGTCCTGAACCAATCCCAACTATCTGTTAGGATCCGCCCATATTTTAAAGGATTGGTATCAGCTAAAATAAGGAAGATTCTTTCCTTACTGTACTCTACTGTGTTTTAAAGCCTCAGCATGCTTGTGTTGCCTGTGCTCTCCTTAATGACAGCTGCTCTATAGTCCAACCATTTTTATTTAAAATACACTGCATGTCATAAGTGGTCTCGCATAGTCATCTCCACACTTCGTTTTAGCAATGTGTCAACACTGCAGAATGTTATGGCTGAACTTATTACCATACTGTTATATAGTCAGAAAACACTCTGGCTTATTTGTATTTCATAAACCAGTCTCAATAGCCTTGGACAGATACAGTAATGGTGCCCCTGTAAAATAGTGAAGGGGTTTAACTTGTTTTGGTGAGATATTTGTACAGGCAGAAGCAATAAAATAAGTAAGTCCCCACAAAAAAGGTAACATCTTCTAGCTAGTTTACATTGTACCATACCATAGCGCGCTATTTAGCTAGCTCGGAGGTTGTTGTTTCTTTGAAAATGGTTAAACACAGATAGCAGAAGGAGAGGAGAATGCTAACTGAAGTAAGTCGGCAAATGGCAGGCTTATTCCAAAAGTGAGATGTTCATGCCTCATAAAAGCATAACATTACTTGAGTTAAGTCCATTCTTAACAACATTCAGGTCAGGCAGATCAATACTGAGAACAACAATGGTAAATGTGATCTTGTTATTGAAAGATTGTCTAGCCAGAACTACTTAAACTGGCTTTTTTCCAAGTCGGTCCTTGATCAAACACTATTTCACTAAGAATCTTTGATTGATGTTCTTGAACCGCTGTTTAAAGAGCCTCTTCTGTATCACCGTCAGCTGCTGAGTAGCACTTGTGTGTGTCTCATTCTTACGGTCAGTGCACATTCAGACAGTATTTTCCTGCAAAAACTAGAACGTAAAAAAAAAAAAAAACACTTTTTCACCTTTTTACAGTTATTTAGCTTGAAATTTAGCTTGAAATCCATGAAAGTGAGGATTTGATTTAGTCCTGTGCTCAGTACCTGCATCATGTTTTGGTGTGATGACCATCACTGTAAAGAGAAAGTGTATCTGTGCATCACGTCTTGAGTAGTTCCTGTTTGTTTTTATGGCCTTTTGAAATCGATACACCATGCAGCACTCTGCACTCTGCTGCTCAGTACATATGATGATGATGATGATGATGATGGTGATGATGATGATGCATATATTCAGAGGAGGCTGTGATTGGACAAACATGGTTATACTATCCCATACTATTACCTGGTTTTATTGTCTAATTTCCATGACTCTTAAACTCTGTCGGTCTGTGTGTCTGCGCCCGTCCTTCTTTTTGTTATCAAACCTCTTCTCTCTACATCACTCCTCCACCTCCCCTCCTCCTCCTCCTCCTCCTCCTTTTATCTGCTTTCTCTACATCAACTCTTTTCCTTTGCATCTCTCCACTCTTCTCTCACTTCCTCATTCTCTCTCCTTCTTCTCTATCTCTCTCTCTGTCTCTGCTGTTTTGATAGTGACGCAGTTATCAGGCTGTCAATTCTAATCTTGTCTTGCCAGTGCAGTGCTGTCCATTCAGAATTACAGCTACCCCCTCCTCCCTATCTCCCTCTCCCCAAATCCACCACCCCTCCATCCTTTCCCCCCACCTCACAGACAGCAGAAATGCTGATGGGATGAGCAAGCTAAGGCTGACACTGTAGTTCAATCTTTTGCTTGTAAACTATAAAACTGAGTACAAAATATATTAAGACTTAACTGGTCTGTGCAGGACATGGTGGTCTCACCTAGCAACAGCCATGTGCTGTTTTTGGCCATCTCTACATCGGTGGTCTCAGTTGTGAAAGTGCTTTTCTTTTATCATCAGTGTTGAGCTGCCCTGTAAGTCCCCTTTGTGGAGAAAAACACTATCCAAAAACTAATATTATTTATATATATTTTATATCATCTGGTCTCATGGTTAAGTCAGAGTATTGGACCTCAGTACTTTCTCTGTGCAGACCAAAATGTGTACATAGCACTTATCAAAAACTGTCATGTGCTGGTATCAAATATTTGCTCAGATTTACAATCTTCTTTACTTTATCTGTGATTAGATTAGAAAGTTGACAGTTTAAATCAAAATGTTGCCTGTTTTAGAAAGTATTTTATGTAGGCAAAGTTCTTCTAAGGCTGCTTGTGTTTAGACAACATGTAACACTTGGATGCTTTGCTTCTTTTGTTAAAAGATATATATGTTCCAAAGTAATGAACTGAAAAACTAAAAGAGTGCATTCAGTAGTGTTGATCCCTGCCAAGCAATCAATGGTGAAGCACCTACTGCAATGTCACCACAACTGCCAGATGCAACCAGCAGAGATTTGCAAAGTTCCTTCTGCACTAGCACGACCCCCACATACGCTGTCCTGAGCTGAAACAAGATTTCAAACAGAAGCAGTTGTTGATCACTTGTGGCCCCTAGCAGCCAGTTAAAAAGAGTGAGAAGTCAGCAGTCAATGTTTGTGTAAAACAGAGCAGTAAAAATAAAATTACTGCCTCACAGTTGAATGAGTTTACATCCATGTTTGTCCAGACTCATATAATGTATGTTGTGAAGACTGATGACATTTAATATGGAACCTACCATTTTATTCACCTGTAACTTTAAAGGAATTCAATAAAAGATATTAGGTGTATTTTGGTAAAATGGAAATTCTCGCTGCACATTTTTTATTCAAGTGAATAATTCCCAGTGAGCAACATGCTGTCTTCACTTAGAGACTTTCACAGAGGAGGACAGACGACTGATAGAGAGCTGAACATTATGATGTCACAGTGAAGTTGACCTTTGACCTTTTGGATATAAAATGTCATCACCTTTCGTTAAGGCCAAAAATGTGTTTAATATGGCCACAGTGACCTTGACCAAAATTTAAACAGTTCATTCTTGGTCATCTGTATAAAATTTGAAGAACTTCCCTCGAGGCGTCCTTGAGATATCACATTCACAAGAATGGGATGACCTGAAACATAACGCCTCTGTCTACAGCCGTCTCTGCTGTTTTGTATTGGCGATGAAACTAAAACATTGTACTGACACTACTAATGTTTTAGCTACAGTATTTATATTGGTAGAGGCACATGGTCTCTAAATGGTCCTTTAACTGAAAAATTCACTTTTTTGTCATTTTTTTGTTCATTGTGTCACCTTCTGCACGTGGAATACATCGATTATTTTTTCATCTGAAAAGACCCTTCCTGTTTTTTGTCAGTGTGCAGGCAATTTTGGATGGGAATGTTAGTGTTAGCCTGTTCTTGCATCTTCATCGGCATTTTATAGCCAAAACGTGTGGTTTGACTTGCAGTGCGTCCATTCATCTTTATATTTTTCTTGTATTATGTTAATTGTTATGCACCAATATGCCAAAGCAAATTCCTTGTATGTGGAAGAAAACAACCCAGATTAGGAGAGAGACAAATTTATGATTTTGGGCTAACTAAATAGTTTCCATATTGTGATCCAGTCTGTTGTTGGGATTGTTTACATGTATTTTTCCTATTACTGTGATATCTGGCTAAACATGGACAAAATTACATCATGTCACATCACGATATCTCTGGCTGAGCTACAGTGTTGTGGGACAGGAGATAAATGTCCAACAGTCTAAAGTACAATTGGTGAACGTCAGGATCGGGTGTCAGCACATCAGAATCAAAGAGCTACTTTACAGGCTCACCATTTTTGCATCAACAGTCACACGGAGGAGAAATCCATCGTAGAAGAGGAGCAGATACCAATCTCTCCACTGACAGTATCAGAAAATAGACCAGAATGCAGTGCAGCCACAAGATGTGGCGTTATGAATAAGGGATGTGACTCTCTCTTTTTCTCAACTGACAACAACAGCTGTCATAATCATTACTGTTCTCCGCACCTGAGCGAGGAAAATAAGCTTGATATTGTACAGTGGATACGTGGTGGATATTTGTTTATCCGCCATCAATAATTTGTAAAGCCAACAAGTAAAAACACTCGGATGAATGTGTTTGTGATTACGAGAAAAAGCAAGACACAAAAGTGACATCTGGTTCCAATATTTGAGTAATTTTATTCGGATGAAATTACTCAAATGTAATAACCAATATCAGATATATGATTTGAATTTCATCCTGGTCATGTAAACTCCCTGGAGGCGTTGCAAAAATCCTCTTCTGCAAACAAACAAAATGTCAATCTTGAGAAATTTGCAATCATCAAGATTTATAAGATTTATTTCAACTTTAAATCTTAAAAATCAGGCAGCTGTAAAACACAATATGACCTGATAGCTACTAAAAAAAGACTTGATATGAGCAATATAATGTCAGAAAGCATCTCAAAACAAGATTATTTGCCTTTTTGGTGTGACGAATGTTATAATTGTTAGACTTTCTTCCTGTAGACATATAAATACGCAGTGAAGACTGTGCTTGTCTGCTTCTTGAAACCACACGGTGGTGGTTTTCTCTAAATAGATGTTCGGGATATGAGTGTTGCACCCAGGAAATTCACTTTTCACTCTTGCTTTTTGTCAGCTGTAACCCCAAAATAGATTGTATGTGCCTGAAACAAGTTTAATATTCTAATACAAATGTTCCCCGGTAAGATGTAATCAACCATTATTATTACTTCTTTTAAACTGGCCTTTTTGCAGTGAAGTTCACACTCACTCTTGGGATTTTTTGTGATGTATTCTGGGAAATGTAGGAAGATATTGATTAGACCGGTTGAGTGAAAATGAAAGTAAATTAAAGGTCCAGTACCTAAGATTCATGGGAATCTATTGGCAGAACATGACAGAAATGAAATATAATCAATTAATTTAATCACTTCCAATCAATTCATCAAAGTGTGCTTGGAATATTCAGAATCATGTTTTCATTATAATCACTGGAAAATAAATGTCTTTTCATTTCCTGACAATGAGCCGTTGCGTTTATTTATTTATTTATTTTTTTTGCGAGTTTTTGCAGCCAACTCGTACACGCTTTGGAAGGGGAGGGTGATACAAGGTGTTTCCAATCTGGAATCTCACCGCTAGGTGTCACTAAATCCTTGACACTGGTCTTTTAAACTAGCTTTAATATCAAGCAGCTATTAAAAATAATTTGACCTGAAAACTAGTAAAGAAGCTTAAGAAATTCAAGAAAAAGGATCTCTAAACAGGATTATTTGTCCTTTTAGTGTGGCAAACGTTATTATTTGTTTGTTCTCTTACTGTAGATATATTTGCAGTGCTTGAATGCTTGACACATTTGAGTAGTTTTCTGTAAATCGTGTTACAGCCAGACAATTCATTTATCAGTCTTGTTTTCTCTCAGCTCTTGCCCAAAAATAAATTGGACATCTATATAAAGTCAAATCAAGCCTAGTTGCCTTGAAACAAGATTAATATGCTAATGTTTTGTGGTAAGATATAATCATCCTTAAATACATTATTATAATCGATGTTTTAACAGTGAAGTTCACACCCACTCTTGGGGTTTTTTTTTTTTACTGAAAGTATTCTGGGAAATGTAGGAAGATGTTGATCGGACAGCTTGAGGGAAAATGAAAGCAAATGAAAAAATCCCAGATTGATTATGTATCTAACAGTTACTAAAGGATATACTCACTGTAGTGAGTTGGTTTTGGTTTATTGTACTCTTTTTAGAGGCATGTTGATCCATCTTCTTTCATTTTTCATCTGTATTCTTTCACCGATGTTTCATCTTCCTCTGTCGGGCTTCTATAAGTTCACAAACATGAGTCTCATACAATAAAAGGAGGAAAATAAATAGAGAAATGAAAGAATATGCCCCTTGTTCTCCTGGTTGATTGCATGTAGCTGCAAGCTGTTGAGTGTCATCACTCTCTCCTCTCTGTGAATACATGTGAATTTTCCTGGAGATTATTTAGCCTTCTCTTTTTTTTCTATTTTGTCATTCCATTAGCTCTACCTTCAGTTTATTCTATTTTCACTTCAAAGGCTCGGGTGGAACAGATGTCGTTTCAAATGCCTGTCTTCTGCCTCATTGCCTAAAAGTGAGGGATGATTATTTTTTAATGAAACCAGGCGTACTCGCACAAAAAAAATTACCTGTAAGCTGTGAAATAGACAAGCAATACTTTCACATCAGCCTGAATGAGAACATCCATTCATTTCCGCACACCACAAAAGCCATTTTGAAGTTTTTCTTTAGCTGCCAAATGTGCTCCTGGACCTTGAATTTTGATTAGTTAATTTCATGCTGGGTGGAATACAGTGTGCTGTTTGGCTGCGAATGCTTTGCTGAAACAATGCGATTTTCAAAGGCAGTCATTTCCTGTTTTCCAATTGACAGTTAAAGGGGAAAACACGGCTGTTGCTTAATCCCGTGATAAGTATGCATTAGATGGATGTGAACGTCTTTAAATGTCCTCAAGTTGCTGTTTGATACTCGCACGGGGACAAATCTTTTTCATGGTTTGTTCCCCTCACCCCCCTGCTGAGTTTTAACACTGAAACCCAGGATCAGTGGATCATGAAAGAGAACATTCAAAGCTGTTTAAAATTTCTAAAATGCAACCTGATGAAATAGGAACTTGGCCTTGGAGATCGGCTCTCTTTGCCAAAAACTTCACTCAAAGCTCCTAACAACATTTGAGTAACTCTCCATAACCCCTCAACCGTAAATAGTGCACATAAATATCTTTCATTTGACATAATACCAATGTATATCATTATATATTCAGGATGTCATTATATCTTCTATTATATGGATGGAAATTGGATTGTTTTTTTCCCGCTTTCATAGCAACCAAGAAATCAGGTTAACTGATGTTCCCCCGATACTAATGGCAACATCAAGCCATCACTTCTTCCTCAGCTGCACCTCTTCTCTCTCTTTCTCCTTATCTCTCCCTTTCCTCTCACTCTTTCCTCCCCGTGCTTGATGTGTTCTCTCCTCAGCAAAGAAGGCAATTTCCATATAGAATCACAACCAGGATCAGGTGACCTGGATTTGACTCCCCGTCAAAGCCCTGCATGGAAAATGAAAATGTATTCATGTGTATTGGATCGAGTGCATCTCACAGATGTGAGCAAGGTTTTTTTTTTTTGCCTGCTGAAAATGTAGTGAGATTGCAGTGTGTTATTGTTGACAAACCAGCTGGGTACATGGTATGAAAAATATAGATTTAATCCGTTTTTTTTATGGTTGCCTCAGAAAGTGGAATTGAATTCTTTGTGATCTACATGAAAGGGATAAAATAAATATTGAAAGAAAACCAGAAAATATCCACGAATCCAGCAATTTAACCACTGATAAAGTCTTGTCAATGTGAAGACAAGTGGAACTGCTACCAATGAGATTTTAATTAGCCCATATAGCCCTTGTTTCTTCAGTGCTTTACCTTCACCTTGCCTTATTTGCCAAATATTGCTCTCTTCAATCACCCAAACTCCACTGATGAAATCAGTCATTTTACCTGTTAGTTTGTTTTTGTTATTGTGTGACTTCTGTGTTATAAAGGGTTTGCTCTGACTCATCAAAGTCACACAATAACAAAAACAAACTAATAGACTGAGGCAGTAGTAGACCTGCAACTCCTGTGTTTTTGTCAAAGGAGTCTGATTGCTTTGGAAGAGCGATATTTGGCTAAATAACAGCAGTTTCCCATTGAAAAGGCCGTTTGAAGGCAGGGTGAAAATATTCTAAATACAGTACTTTAAATACTCAATCTTTTTTTGTGGTCTCCTCAGACAGCAGAATTGAATTCTTTGTGATCTACAAAATTAAGGGACAAAATTAAGATTGAAAGAAAACCAGAAAATATCCATGAATCCAGTGATTTAACACAAATAAAGTCATGCCAATGTGAAACCAAGTGGAACTGCTACCAATGAGATTTTAATTAGCCCAGGACCCTCTCCCATTTATCCCATGTTTGGCCAGTTTCTCCTGAACCACACCTCCCACAAACCCCCTTCCTACACCCCAGAGGCTAACCTGTCTCACTGACGTCCTGTTAGTCTTCATTCAGCCATGTCCGTAAATTGATCTGTTTTCTCTTCTCAGAACAAGCTGCTGCTCCACTTCGCAGAACTCTCCTGTTTTCACCCACTGTCCAGCGTTTATTGAATGTTCTATTTGGCTATTTTATTTATGCTGAGCGCCATGTGCGCAGTGGTTAATGTTGATTATTTAACCTTGAAAAAATATCTAGAGTGTCTTATCCAGTCGATGCATCATACCCATAAATACACCACATTCTGAAAGACTCCTCAAGCTTCTTTCTGTAGTAGCTGCAGCTACAAGAGTTATTTTCATCAACTGATTTATGACCAGCAATGTCTTTGTCTCATTTCTTCTTGTCTCTCCATCCCTCTTTCTGCCTCCAGATAAACAGTGAGAAGCGGGCCTCGGCAGAAATGATGAAGCCCAAACCCAAACCTCAAAAGAAGAAGAAGAAGAAGGACCCCAATGAGCCACAGAAACCCGTCTCGGCCTACGCCCTCTTCTTCAGAGACACCCAGGCGGCCATCAAGGGTCAGAACCCCAACGCCACCTTTGGGGACGTCTCTAAGATTGTGGCCTCCATGTGGGACAGCCTAGGAGAGGAACAGAAGCAGGTACAGTAAAGATTACAAAATTAATGAGAAGAGGTGACTGTTTTTTAAGGCCGTCATATTAAAGGGATAGTTCTGATTTTTTGAAGTGGGGCTGTACAGTATGAGCTACTTATCCATAGTCCATATATTACCTACAGTAGGTGGTGGTCAGCACACCTCAGTTTGGAGAAGCAGCAGGAGTACTGGTGTAGGAAGCCAAGCAATGTGCTGCTGTGGACATGCTTAGACTTACACACTTTTGGGTTAGAGTTAAATGTATTTTAGCCAACCAAAAAAAAATCACTTAAAAAAATAAATATTAGTTTCAGTGTATGTTACATTACAGTATAATTTCATATTTTCACTGCTTTACCTCGCTGTCAGACAGGCTTTGCTAACAGAAAACCACCGTTAAATAAGCCAGATATCGGCCACTCCGGTGCCACCAGACAGGAAAGTAATTTTACTTCACAAAACACAGGAGTTGCTGGTTTTATCCCTGCATCTATTGGTTAGTTTTTAGTGTTACTGTGTCATGTTGGTGTTTTGAAGGGTTAGTTTAGAGTCACCAAAGTGACACAATAGCACAAACAAACTAACCGATAGAGGCAGGGGTAGACCAGCCTCTAGTAAAATTACTAATTTTGCCCCTATGGAGTTTGGCTGGTGTAGAGAGAGCAGTATTTGGCTCATATAATGCTGGTTTCCGATCAGAAAAGGCTGTCTGATGGCAAAGTAAAGCCATGAAAATATTCTAAACCTAGTGTACACTTAAACTTACATAGACTTTTTTAGGTGGACCTTTTTAAGTGGCTTAAATTATTTTAGTAAAGTCTGTGTTGCTGCTGACCCTGTCCAAAGCAGCATATTGCTTAGCTTCCAGGCCGATACTCGTCTCTGCTTCTCAAAACTGGGGGCGTGCTGACCGCCATGAGTATCTCATACAACCACAATTCAAAAACTCTGAACTATCCCTTTACTGCATTATCAACACATGTGTTTTTGACTAGCAATAAAAGAGCAAGTATGCACAAATGTAGTTCTATATGTAATTTTTTAGATATATTTCTATGCTTACACAGACTGTTTGACGCACAAAGTAACAGGTGTGCACCTGCACATACACAGACACAAACACACACAGTATGTGTTCACATTCTGGTCCAGCCAGTAGATGGCATATATGCTGCAGCAGGCCTGCGAGCAGCCTCTCCCTGGCATTATGTGCTGTGTAATTACCAGAACATTGCTGTGAGATACAGCTCACCTTAATGAGCTACTTCTTCTCTTTCTAAAGATAATCCATCCGTTTATCCCCACTCCCCTGACTCTCATAAAAATGATTTTCTTTCTAAATTTAATTCGAGCAAAGGGAAGGAGGGGAGGGTTGGCGGAGTATTCTGTGCAACAGCAGCCCGTAAAACACTCTGAGACTAACAAAGTTGGACATTTTACAGGCAAGAAATGGTCAATATGGGAAAAATATAAATGCACCTGTGGAGATTTCAGGAGTGAAGGACTGATATGTTATGCAGTGTAAATACTTTCATGCCTACGTGCTAGTGCAGCCCTGCAAAAGCAAACAATCAGATATGAATACACAGAAGAACACACAGAACCTCAACTGTCACAATGCAAGGGCGTCTTCAGAGTTTTTCTTGGCAGCGCTGTGTCCATCAAAACCAAAAAGGGTTTTCCAAAAATACAGTTGAAAAAGTGAAAATCATCTTTTTTGCCAAAACAAAACTCCTACAAAGCTCCAGGCTCAGGTATGGTGCACACTTCCTGTGTCCCTCCAGCCTCCATAGCTGATGCCTCCACACCATGCATCTTCATTGGCCCTCTGACAAGCTGGGATGTGTGAAGTTCTCATTTCCACTCTCTTTATTTATATCTCTTGCCTGCTATTTTGATCCTGCCTAGAATACAGAATTAGTGCCCCCCCCCCAACTATCGTCTCGTCCTTGGATTTAGCTGAAGGGCATCTCAGCTATCCAGGAAGAGTAGCCTCTATTGTTTTTGTTGCTATTTAACGTCATCTCCAGCTCAGCAGTAATAGGTAGGAAATGCTAATGATAACAGAGTTATAGGAGGTCATGATGTTTTGCCTCGTGGGTATTCAACTCCAAGAAAAACCACAGTTGTTAGTTTCTTTTGCTATTAGCAATTCTCATGGGATGAGGTTGGTTTGCTTTTAAGAAAGGATGCTGTGGGAAGACAATGTTATATTGTATAGTGTGTATTTGAAAGCAGTATATTTTCTTAAACCTTTTACCTGATTTACCTCGAAAGATCATTGAGGAGGCATCCTCATTACAGTGGTGTCGAGATGTTAAACAATATGTGCAAACAAAAAAGCTGGCAATAAAAACAACAATGTATGATAGCTAAGAGTTATAATACAGAATATTAAACATGTTATGGAATAGTTGATAACATAAATACATAAATACAAGAGATGAAATTACTATGTAGTCAAAAGCAATTACAATCAATAAAAACAAAATCTGAGAAAAGGCCTTTGAACAGTCACAGTGGTAGAGAGTCGAAGTTTAAGGCCTTTTTCCAGATTATTCCAAGTATAAGGTGCGCTGTAAGAGAGAGGTTCAGTTCTGACTGATGGAATGTGGAGCAACAATCTATTCTGTTCTGAGTTAAAAGGGAATTTTCCAAATTAATCTGGAGTATCAATTCTGTGGCACACAGAATTAAATTCATAGTAACTTACGATTTGTTAAGACATTTTGTGATTTAGATTTTAAAAATTACCAGTTTTACATGATCTTATTCAGGTAAGGTTTTAAGTTTGTATTTTTTGGGGCAGACATCTCCAAAACTGTGCAACTCACACCAAGACTATCTAGACAGATAAATAAAACTACACTATTAAGAGGGAAAATATGTATTTTTGATTTTGGGGTGAACTGTCCCTTTAAGTTTCACAGATAGGCTGCAGGTCCAGGCCATTCTGCATTACATCAGTACAGTACTTCTCTCTCCTTTTTGTTTTGCATAATAGACATGATTTTGTCTATAGCTCTTATAGCTAATAGCCCTATTTTCAGACACTCAACATCCTACACAGACAGAACCTGCATGTGAAAACACACATGCAAACACACACATCCATATGCACTCCTAAACCCACATTCTTTATGCAAACACATATGAGTTCAATCAAACACGGTGGCAGCAGTTAGTCGTATGACAACAGAGGTTTGTACATCGCTGTAACAATACAGAAGACAGTCTCAAACACAACTCATACGCAGGCAGGGATCGTCTCCTAATGTGCCAAATGACAACAACCATTCTGGTGTATCACTAATGTCAGTATGCTGATAGGAGTGTTATTGTGGAGCTAAAAGCAGAGAGAAAGAGAGGAGTTCCAGTTCATTTCTCTAGGTGGATTGGAATGGAAATGATGTGTTGCTACAATAGAGGGAGACACATTGAGATGAGGGAGTTTTAGTGCTGTGATGAGGAAATAGAGGTGTTCTGTACCATTGGCTCTGATGGAAAGGGAAACATTAAGGACGTGTGTGTGTGTGTGTGTGTGTGTGTGTGTGTGTGTTGTGTGTGTGTGTGAGTGTGCGTGTGTGTGCATGATGTGTTTAAGAAAGTGTTAGATAAAAAGCATGTGTGCTGAGAGACAGACATGTGTGTGTGTGTGTGTGTGTGTGTGTGTGTGTGTGTGCACATTTATGAGCATGTCAACCTCTCCTCTCACCCGAAGCCTCTTGTTTTGATTTTTTTTTTTTCTTTCCTTCACAGGGGTACAAGAGGAAAACCGAGGCGGCTAAGAAAGAGTACCTGAAAGCTTTGGCCGCGTACCGAGCCAGTCTGGTTTCCAAGGTAACGCTTATGACACACAGGGCCCTGGCTAAGACTGATGATGGATTGGATGGAAAATCCTTGCTAATGGGCTGGGCGGGGCTTCCTTGGGATGAGGTGGTGGTAGTGGTGGTGGTGGTGATAGTGGGTGGGGGCATCTGATGCAAAAAGAGCAGGCCATATTTGGAACAATACCTGATTTCCATAGGGTGCAGATGTTGGGGGTTGGGGATTGTAGTTGGTATGGTGATATAGTTGGGGGGAGGGATCAGCCAATCGGAGCGCACGAGCATATGGCCATAACATCTATTAGAGATGGAGGATAGAAGATGATTGCTCTCTTGTGTGCTGTACATGATCTCAGGTTGGAGTCTGTTTTGTATGTGTCCAGAGATGGATACAAATACATCAGAAGTATCTTGTTACAAATTACAAATACCTGCTCATCACTTAAATAAAATACATAATACTGTTATGGAAAATATTATTTAATTAAAATACAAGTAAATTGTAATATGCAAATACAGAAATATATTCTATTCAAACTGATATTATCACAATATAGGTTGCCTCAATATGTGTCAGACCTTAACACATTGAAATGATAAGCTCTGCTAATTTCCCACCTCATAGATTTGAAGTGGCCAGTCAGGGAGGCTTCATATTCAGGGATGCATTCTGGGTGGTTTTAGCCCACCATCACCAAAAAAAGGGCCATATAGGTCTATGGTAGGGTGCCAATATGGGTTCCTATATGACCGATTCCTACCAGACCTAATCACAGTGCAGACTACAGGGCGTCATTTTGGTGCCATCTGCTTGAGCTGTCAAAAGAAATAGCTGCTCCCTGGTGTAGATGTTACAGACACATCACCAAACCGCTAGTTAATGGTACTACAAGGACTTTTTAACTGGTTATGAAACAGTCTCAGTTTCATACTGATACTGTGTGACCTTCATAAGCAAACATGACCATCGGCGAGAAGATTGGCTATTTCTATATAGTTATTCTTGATGGCTGACTCTGGGTCAGATTCTCCCCAAAATCATTGAGTAGTACGTTAGCCAGTTAAAAAGAAAAAGGAGGAGATTTTTGTTTAGATAATTTTATTTTTCACAGTGTACTTTGTGGTTATTGTAGAGGAAACACCACCACTTTTGTCCACAGGGCCCGGAACACCAACACTTATGTTGGTGTTCCTGGTAGTAGCTTTAACACCATGGCAACACTCTCTCTACCAGGTTCTAGCAGCAAGTAGACTTCTGTTAGACTTGAGGAAGCTCAGGCAGGCTGCAGAAACACTGCAGGAGCACCAGACAAGTGCAACATTGTAATTTGACAATAACATGGTTGTAATTGCCAGTTGTCTGCCAATGTAAAGCTAAGCCTGTCATCCTGAAAACAAAAACCCACTACTCTGAAAATACACGCTCTGGAGTTGGAATTCAATTACTGCCTGCCTTACTCTGTTAACATATTTGTCAAATTAACCGTTATAAACATCCACTCCTTGATTTTTGATGATTTCTGACTTTGATTTTCTTACACAGACACTAAGTCATTTGGCAAACAGTTCAGTTAATTAACTTTAACTCTAATTTACGTGAAATGGGCAAACAAAAAGCCATTCCAGCCCAGAATGGAGATTTCAGAGGAGGACACCACTGCTGTAGCATTGTTGTCATATCGTGGTTGGTTAATGATTTATTAGAGTAAATATATTACAGATTTCTCCTTTAATAGAAATACTGCCCATCTCTGCATGTATCTTTAGAAAACACAAACCCTACATTTATCCTACAGCAGCAGACACCTGTGTCACACATTAGATCATCGATTTACTCCATCTCATCATCTACAACAGGAAGTACATCCAAATCAGCATGATTTCCTGCTGTGTCCACCTCTGACACCTTCCTGCTAATTCAGATCTATGACACCCCTCTTGCCCAGTGAATGATGGCGTCTTGTACACACCAGTATAGTAGCACATCGGAGAATAAAGAAAGGCAAGGAGGAGGGCTGTGGATTGCATTGTTTAGTGCCGTCTTGTATTAACAACACACAATGTAGTGTGGGGAAGATTCCTTTTGTCATTCCATTTGTTCTGCAGGCAAACAGCCTCATTTCTCTGCCTGGGCTCCTGCATATATGTGTGCGCGTGACTGTGAATGTGTGTCTGTGTGTGTGTCTGTATGTGTGTGTGGTGTGTGTGTGTGTGTGTGTCCCTCTCCTTTTCCCATCTATCTGTCAAGGTGTCTATTGATCATTACCTCGGCCCCAGCTCTATTCATACAAATGGGCTCCATTACCTTCTAATCAACACTGATGGCTGGAGATGAGCAATCTGACAGCTCATCATATGGGCCTGCAGAGGGTGGGGTGGGAGGAGAGGTGGAGGTGGGGTGTTTTGTGGGTGCTTCACACCTGCTCAGAGTGATACTGTCCAAAATGAGAAAAGGTGAAGTTTGGGTGATTTTTGTTGGAGTTAGTTTGGTGTTTTCCTTTTAAAGCACTACAGCCATTTTCAACCCCGACCCTGTTTTCCCATCTGTCAGCCTGTCTACATGCGTGTGTGAAGTGGTGCAAAAATAAATAGTGAAAGCTGTCAGGCCAAGGATGGACTGAAAATTAAATGTATACAGTCTCATTTCGCAGTGACCATCAATATACTGAAAAAGATTTGCTGTTCAGAGCTTTGAGTGTCAACTGTCGTGTTAAAACTGTATTGGGCAGCTGCACCAGGCCAGCAAGAAACAAACAGCTCTGTAGTGAAACAGCTGACGAGAATCTGGACAGAATCAATGAGTACTGAGGAGGCAGAGGGGAAATAATTAAAGGGCCACTCAAATATTTGCAAATTATGACCATTCATCATGATAACATTTTACTCACCATCATCAGTTGTAGAGATTTGGCTAGCAGCAGTGCAAGATTTCCAAAAACCATACACTAAATTAAACATGATCTTAGACGAATAGTTGAACATTTTGGGGAAATACACTTGATCACTTTATTACATGAGAAGTTACATGAGAATATAGAAACCACTGTCATGTCCATGCATTTAATTTGAAGCTGAAGCCAAGAGACAGTTAGCTTAGCTTAGCATAAAAATTAGAAACAAGGGGAAACAGCTAGCCCTGCTCTGTCAATCTTCTCATCTATCGCTCAGTAGTAGCTGCTTTTCCACTATTGCGCCAAATGCATGCAAGCTTGTGCATGCTATGGCTAGTTTTGTTTCCATTGTCAATTCCGGACTTGGCCTCGGGGAGGGTTATGTCACAGCCAGTTTCCAGGTGCGGTTGGCCCACAGATTGACCGTGGGCCATGCAGGGCTAACCAGTGCTAACCGTGGCCTGAGGTGCAGACAAGGGTCATTGGCAGGGCTTACCTGACTTTGGGCAGGGAGACAAGTGCAGGTAATTTAAGTAGAGATGTCACCACCAGCAGCTCATTTCTCATTCACCTGGTTGTATCACTGTCTGGGTGGAAAATAATGTACAACAACAAATTCACAGCATCTGCCGAAATGAGAACATGATGAAATATATTGTAGGAGAACTGGAAGTGTTGTGGATCCAACTCACAACGGTACAGGTCTGGGAAAAACTGGAAAAACGTCAGCAAAAAAGGTCAGCAACAGCAAATAAAAGGCAGTTTGCTTTCCATCATCCCTTTTCTTAACAGTTTCTGTAGTTGGTCTATGGTGACTGGCTGGCATGCAGCCTTTATACGCATGATAGCTCAACTTCCTCTTGCCTCCTTCATGAAATAGGCAGAATGAGTGATGTTTACACCGACATGGGTGTGAAGAAGAACAGAAAAATCTAATTGATCACATTACAGTTGCACTAATTCAAGAACTGAAATATATATATAAGCATAGAGAAATTATAAGAAAATAGAAATGATAAGCATCTAATTTTAGCTTCCGCTTCCCTCCTCCCATTCTTATGAAATGGGCGGGATAGGTGACATTTACACTGAGATGTCATGGGCATGTTTTAAGGCAACGCTGTGGGGCTGTCAGCACAACAGTGGAAACACAACTGGTTTTTGTTCTTGCGGCTTGTAGCCCAAAGCCATTCACACCCACTGGCTTTAAGATAGCCCTAGCTTGCAGTGGCGCTATAGTAGAACAGCAGTTAAGAAAGGGAATAAGCATATTTCCCAACCTTTTTCTTTAAAACCTTGTCTTTGAGTCCAAAAAAAAGTAACAACAGAAAATAGTACTCTGAAAATCGCTGCTTCTGCATAACAATACACATCCTTTTTTTAAAGTTGGCCAACTTACATGCTGTATGAAAAGACCCAGGTTGACTAATTAGAGAGTTTCCATTTAAGTTACAGGTCAGGGCTGAAGTTTTAACTGTAATGGATGCTGCTATTAAAAAACGAGAAAGGAGCTGCGCTGTGATCAGGGTTTGATGAATGATGATTGATGTGTGATTGTGATGTGCTGAGGTTTTCAGGTTGTAGGTTACATGTCATTAACTGAAAGTTATTAAAATCTTAATGTATCTTTTCTTATTAAAATTCTGTTTTTATTCCTCCACAGACTTACAATGACCCTGAACCAAAAAGTGCCCAGCAGACCAGCCAGCCCTCCCACCTGCTGCCCCCAAAGCAGCCCCTGTACAGCGTGCCCCCACAGCCCTCCTCACCCTACCTGGGCCCACCGGGCTCCTTCCCCCTGTCGGACCTCCAGAGCTATGCCGGGCCGCCCCGTCACACCCTGGCCCCGACCCTCAGCCAATCCCAGATGCTGCCGCCCAGCATGAGTGCCTCTCCCCCAGCTCCCTTCCAGATCAGCCCACCTCTGCACCCCCACGCCCAGCTCTCCCTGCATCAGAGCTCCCTGCTCAACCAGCCAATCCGCATGCAGCAGTCGCAGCCAATCATCTCACACCAAATGGGGCTCCAGGCACCTCTGCACTCCCCTCCTCTCAGCCAACAGGTTGGTCTGGCCATTATTAAAAATCTATGACACATGAATACGGTGACACACATACATCTGAAAGCTTGTCATATAATCACCTGAATGCAAAGATAATATTATATATATATAATATATATTTCTTACACTTAAAAGCATTGTTGGTTAAAATGAATTACCATCCTATGTTTTTTTTAGTTGCGCTTTTTGTTTGTTTGTTTTGATTTGTTTTGTTTTTGAATGGGATAACTCAATTCAATTTTATTATCTGTATAACCGGTCTCAATCACACTTTTATCATAAATGAAGAACAGAAAACAGAAATTGTTTATTGGATTACATTACAGTTGCACCCATTCAAGAATAGAGATTTATGTAAGCATCGACAAATTATGAGAAAACAGACATAATAAGTGTGTAAAAAAATGTGCATTATAATATAATATACAACAATATGGAAAAAAATTGAAAAATAAGACTTGTACAGAAATATGTGTAGAACAATATATATGCAGACCTAAACAGTGTAAACATAAATTATAATGCTGAAAGATGAAAATAAGTGTATTAAAATGTAAGAATATTGTAGAGAGTTAGAGCATAGGTTGACTGAAAAGTGCAGTAATAATAAATGTAGTATTGATACCAGTGTAAACCAGTATATTGCACTGTTGAATTACAGTACAGTATATTGTACTGTTAGGTCAGTATTGCACAGATGAAGCTATAAATTATAAATAAATAATAGTTAGCTGCTGAAAGTAGTGAAATAAGTCCATGAACAAAGCACATTCTGCAAAAATAGCTTCAAAATCTTATTTTTTCATCCATGTAGTGGCAAACTTAACTATTTTGCCCTTTTCCTCTGAGTCCATATCTTCTCCAGTCCAGCAGGAGGTCATGTCAGTAAAAGAACAGTAATTTTGAGACCCTCTTTTAACCAAGCAATGAGAGTAAATTGAGACAGAAAAAGTGCTGCTCCAGTTTCCCACGTATGAAACTCAGGAGCGACTAATAAAGACCACTGACAACAACTGGCCTCATACAGTAATATAGCTCAGCAAACTCTAATGGCCGGCCATCTCAAAGCTTTTCCTCTCTCCTGTCCTCTCTTATCCAATCTGCAGGGATTCTCCCACATCCAGGCTGATTACCAGAACAGTGTCGGGGGCTCACAGTCTCCAGGGGCTCCGAACCCAGTGCACGGCCAGAATCCTGACTGGGACAGCGAGTACTGCAACAGGGACTGTGGACCCAACCACTGCGGGTGAGCTCATCATATCAGTCCCCATATTATGTTATCATTAGGGCTGGGCATAGGTACCAAAATAACCCAGTGCCAAGTAGTCAGTCAGACAACACCTGGATTCTATCCTTTTTGTACCTAGATCTAGAAAAACTCTTTGTATTGTTTTGTGATTGGCCACCACTGTAGCAACTGCAACCCATACATCTGTGGTGTGGTGAATCAAACGGTATTTGATGGAGTTTTCCATTCAGTGTGCCAAGATGCCACCAAAGCAATATAGAGGAATAGTTGAACAAATATACTGCACATCTGTGGCATCTGATAAAAATAGGGCAGATGCTATTTGCACGCAGGTGTCTGTAATCAACGGTGTTATTTACACTTGGAATTGATCATATGTGCTATTTGCACCTGGCTGTATATAGCCTGGCATGGCAGAAACAAGCACCCAGCTATGCTAGGCTATATAATAGCCTAGTGTAGTGAAAACAAGTACCAAGCTGTCCATAGCCAACAATGCTATTTGCATCTGGGGTTCAAATAGCCAGTGTGGCTAATTATACCTGCGTGGCAAAGAAAAATCGTGCTCTTTTCCTAAACATAACCAAATAGTTTTGCTGCCTAAACCAATCCAAATCTGCAACTGAAAACTGAAAATAATAATAAGAAGAAAAAAATGAAAATAATAAGTCTACTTAGACTAAAATTTAAAAATGAACACTGACTTCTAAGTATACAGTGGTCTCAAATGAAGTCACCACTCAACCCTGGTCTCCCATTTAATCCATTCATCTACTACAACCTCCTAACTACAGAGACTTTGTCAGTCTTTATAGTTGAACTAGGGGTCCGCTTGAAGAAACGCATAAAATGTGGACAGATTATTTCGGGAGAAAAAAAAGCACTCTATTGATACTGTTATTGGTACAAGTATTGTAATTTAGTGTAATTTTTTAAACAATTCCCAGCTGTAGTTATGGCCGTAGTGAATGTTGTGTCAAGGACATGATAAACAAGAAGAAATCACATCAAGTTAGCCAGGAAAAGACCATCCAATATCAAAAAATGCCTCTGTAAATCCAATCTGGGACACACGATTGTTAAGAATAGCAAGTAGTCGTCTGACAGTTACTCATTTTCCAAATGAGTTGCGCTGAACCACTTCACTTTCACACTCTGAGACTCAGACAGTATTAATCATAAACTGTGATTTCCCTGCTAAAGCAAAGCATCTCCTTGAAATTGAAATGAGTAATGCAGCAGTAGAACAATGCTATTACCCAGCTCGGAAAAAGTGTGACATCCAATTAAGTTTCCCTGTGTTTCGCTCGGCACACATTGCCTTATTGAATCAAGCTATTCAAGCAGGTACAAGAGGAATGTTGTTTTGTCTCACACCTGAAACTTGGTGTTGCTATTCCGAGAAGCGGCAGAGCTAGAAGTCAGTATCTCCTGTATTTAGAGCTGATTCATCTGTATGTCAAATGGGATCATGCCTGGGTCAAATCATGTTTGATGCTCTTTGAAGCATATTGAGTCTATGCTTAAAACCCTCTCCCTCAGTGTCAGATCATTGTAGTTTCCAGTTTTGGAGGGTACTGAATTATTTTCAGTGTGTCAGTAAAGATAACTGCAGAACAGACTTTGTATTTGACATTTCAAGTAGCAAGTGATCTGCAAATTCTGACTTTTTATTTCTTCTTTATACTGACAACAGACATCAGTCTGTTGTTTGCTGGTGTTTGTTTTGGAGCTGCTTTCTTTGCCAGGTTTTCCTTCAAAAAGATTTTTTAAAGGACCAGTGTGTTGGATTTTGTGGCATCTAGTGGAGCGCCTACAGATTGCAGACGCCTGTCTCACTCTCCCCTTCCAAGCCTGCAGGAGAATCGATTATGCCTGCAAAGACCACATCTAGAACCAGTGTTTGGTTTTTGTCCTTTCTGGGCTATTGTAGAGACATGGCAGCCTCCATGGAAGCAACAAAAACACAATGGCTGGGTTGCAACAACTAGGATTCATTTTAAACCCAATTAAATCACGGGCTTAAAACTTTAAAGCTCAAGATTAAGAAAGCTTAACTGAGATTATTTTTTCCCCTTATTTAGCTGTTGTCTATTTTTAAATCTTCTATTACTTGGCCGTATCACTCCAATAATTTGGCCAAAAAGAAATTAGAGCTTCTCTGGTGAGCCATCATGAGTAGGCTAGCTAGGCTAACTAACTTTGTAGCTAGCAAGCTAGCAAGCAATTCACTTTTAGCTAGCTAGTAAACCAGCAGGCTGACATTTTGTTAAATTTTTAGCTAGTTAGTAAACAATGTAGGCTAATGTCTTGTCAACTTTTGAGCTATCTGGCAAACAATATAGCCTAATGTTTTGCTAACCTTTTAGCCAGCTAGCAAAAGTTTTGTTGAGGAATATGGAGCAGGTGAAAGTTGCTTTTGCACTTCATTTATAGGTTACTTGCTCAGTCCAGACAGCAACACATTTATTTTTTTATATATGTGTTATATTTTAATATATATGGGTATTTTAATTTGGGTAAGCAAGCAAGCTTCCATAACTCTATTTAATTTGGATTCACATCAGTAAACCTGGATTTACTAAACAGAGATTAGTTACTAATTGTGCAACAGAGCTCTGCTTAATTTTAAATCCGAATTAACTCATTTTAAATCTAGTTTTACTAAACTCTGATTTTATTGTAAATTAATCTTTGTTGGTGCGTTGGTTTATTTTCAGGTGATTATACACTAATGAAAACATTTTTGTGAATACTATATTCCACGTCTGCCGTATTCTGCCAATAGATCCCTTTAATCTTACACATGCGGACCTTTAATCTTTTCAAAATACACAGGATTAACAGAAATACATGTAGTCAGAGCATCATTGTATTCACATGTGTTCAGTCATACATTAATACATTTTCTTTTTCCTCAGCAGTGGCATGGGAGCTCGGGACAAGCCTCTCTACCTCACTTGAAGTTGAAAGACCTCCAAATGTCAGACTCCAGGGAGCTTTCCAACATAACGTCATCGATGTATCAGCTTCTACACCATTTTGTTTTTCTTTTTTTTTTGTGACGGATTTCGAAAATCCCAAAGACTGCTACAGTAACTTCACCTATTTGCCAAGCACTTAGATCGGCCAGAAGCCTGAGGCACTTCTCTTGCTTTTTTTTCCTTATCAGCAACTTTCCTTTTTTTTAGTGGGGGCAGTGAGCTTTAAGCTCATGCCAACATACTGGAAATGAAGACCAAAAAAAATGTCTTCTCATTTTGTTTTGAATTTTTTAAAGATGCTTTCTCTCCTCTTCACTCCATTACTCTGTGTTTGCCATGGACTGCCCTCATCGGGGAGATGAAATGCTCTAAGCATACTCAAAGCATAGAGGTCTTGAGTAGAAAAGCTAATGCAGGAAACTAGAATATAGTCTCCTCAGCGGGGGTGGATGTACTTCAGGACCGACTGACACACCCCAACTGAGTAAAAGCAAAGCGAAATTTTAATGAAGATAGTCACAAACACATAAGACATTTGTAAATCATCCTCGCCCCATAGTAAAGGACTCCCTCATTTCCTTTCTTTCTCACAGAGTGATTGTAAATATCACCAAAATGGATCCCTCTTATGTGTGTATTTAGCTGCAGTCCCTTGCTTTCTTTTTTTTTTTAAAAACATTTTTCTGTTTGGTTATGTGATTTTCGTGCAGGCGGATTCAGTGAGGGAATACACACACTAAAAAGTTGTGTTGAAACTGTGTTCACTGGTCTTGTTTCTCTCCAAACACGAGAGAGAAAAAAGACTGAAAAAGTGCTCCATTTCCTCCTTAAACTGGCGGAGCTCTGATAGAGAGTGTCGCTCTCTTCACTTCATGGCCTCAGGACGTTACAGAACTGTTAGAGGTCAAAGGTTGATACCTCTCCTTTTAGCTCCTCCTCCTCTTGGTCAATAAGGACCGCCCCCTCCACAAGTAACCCCGCCCACCTCCCCTCCTTTAGTCCTGACACCACTTGTACAGGTGAATAAAAAAAAGTTGCTAAATGTGAAATGTTACTAAAGAAAAAAAACATAACAGTGGGTTTTAAAGTTTTTGACTAGTTTTATTAGGTGTTTTAGAATTGTGTTGAACTCATCTTTATCATTTTTTGTGAAGAAAAAAATTCTGAAGATATTTTTGTTTTGTTTTTTTCACTGTAGCAGGATTTGCGTTTCGGAGGAAAAGTCATGGGGGTAGATATTTTAATTTTGTGTATAAAACCTGCCAAATGTACTTCTTTAATTTGTAAAGCCAGTGATGAGAGAACCCATTTTGTTTTGTTGAATATCATATGTTTTACAATATGGTCATTCTATTTAATTTGGTTGCAGGTTTCACATCTATTTATGAATGATATGAAGTAACATTTTGGCTTATTTTCATCAGGGTGCATTATTATTATTATTATTATTATTATTATTATTATTATTATTATTATTATTATCATTATTATTATTAATATTATTATTATATTATCATTATTATTATTGATCAAACACCATGATTATTAGAATAATAAATATTTTTTCAGAAATTGTTGTTGGTGCGACACCAGCATTAGATTCATTTTGTGTCACGAATACTTCTTTTGTTTTCTTTTGTCTGTAATAAAATGTTTAAAGTGGAGAAATGGACGTGCATGTCTCGACTTATTTTGAGCATTTTGGTTTGGTGTGATTTATATCAGTGATGCTCAACCTTTTAGCCTGGGGGAGTCCCCATTCTAAAATATGTCCCTCGTTTCCCATCATGCTCAGCTTTTTTATGTTCCAAAATGCAAATATTAGTTTTTTTGTTGTTTTTTTTTGCATTTTTGCCTTTATTTGACAGAACAGCCAGAGAGTAGACAGGAAACAGGGCAGAGAGAGAGAGGGGTTGACACGCAGCAAAGGGACGCAGGCAGGAGTCGAACCAGCGGCTGCTGCAGAGGACTAACAGCCTCCATAAATGGGTTGGATGCTCTACCAACTGAGCTAAACGTCCACCCACAAATATTAGATTTTGTCAGTGTTTGTGTCTGTCCAGAACTGTTGGTTTATGTTGGTAATTGTCATTTTTGTGCTGGTTTATAGTTGTGTGGCTGTTGTTGTGGCTGTTACGTTATGTATTTTGGTCCATATGTTGACTGAATATAAGGGGCTGATGTCACTGAGAGCTGCTTCCTAGCTCTCATTTTGTGCTGCTTGCCATTATATATATATATATATATATATATATATATTTTTTTTTTTTTTTTTTTTAATTCTCCAATCTGGCAACCCCCAGAAATTATTTTGCAATCCCCATAGGGGTCCCTGCCCTCAGGTTGACAACCACTGCCAATATTCAGGAAAGTACATATAATGCAATGGAAACAGATATTTCTTGTTTCTGAACATGCTTATTATCATTCAGGCCGAAAAAAATTCCAAAATATAAAGCAATAACATTTGGATTGCTACTTTTTACTTATGTCTAAGTGAATTTTTACAAAAACACTTTTAACATTAGAATATCACTAAAATATATTTAATATTATAATATGTGTAATATTCTAGTACTGTTAACTGGAGTAAGATTAATACATCAACAAACATGAATGCAGCATCATTGCAATCTAAGGTCATTACCCTCAAATGAACGATAATTTAACTCTTTACTGCAAAGTGTTTTTATTTCTAATTTAAAACAGAATCTTTAGGTACACATGAAAGATTAAAATATAACCTTATTTAAAGGATGGTGGGGTTCAATTCATAAAACTTAGTTTATTTTAAATTAAAATTAATAATTATATGTCAATATTAAATCAACTTGATGCTTTGAGGGCATAACAATTACATTGCCAGTGGTTAGAAAATAAAACATTTGCCTGATTTTGGATGAATTCCAGTATAAACCACGCCCACTTCTGGTTTTCTATCTGAGTACAGACACAGAGACATATGATGTTTTTGGTTGAAGAGATACAGATACAGATAATGACATTTCGGTGTACCTCTAGTTTGCTGTGCTTTACATTACTGAGTCTCAACACATTCATCAGTAATTAGATGAGTAGCAGCAGATAAACATAACTTTGCACTCCTGTGCATGTGTCTGAGGTTAATTAGAAGAATTATCTTTGATGCTGTAGAGAAGTTAATGTGGCTGCTGTCACGTGCCTCATTAGGTGAGGAGTTTAGGCTTCACGGCATACCTTCGTTTGATGAACTTTAACCTTTTCACAATTTTTTTTTCTTTCTTTCTTATTTCCAGACATGATCAATATAGTATATCAAGCATCACATTTCTGCCCGCTGGTCATGTTTTTTGGTAAAGGTGTGATGATGAAACTGAGAGTTGATGCAGCAGTACGTGGCTTTTCAGAGAACTACCTGAGAGGAAAAAAAAAGAAGACTGCCTTTTACTTATGAATTTCACAGTTGGATTAAAGGTAGAATAGAAATGGAATCTATCATCCCTCCCCTCCTCCCTCCATGTCTCCCCCTCCTCTCCCTGTCTCTCTCCGTGATGATGATGATGACGCAGTGCCCCCTACAGCTGATTCATAAAACTTACCACATTGTCTTTCAGTTCCTCGTTCAGTTCATTATTATATTCAATGACTTAATTTAGACTGTTGGTGAAGTTTAGCGCTGATGTGTTTTAATGACAACAATGGACACCAAAGGCCCCTGCCTCACCATAATTACCATCATGGAGGTGCCCTTGACCAAAGCTGTTGTTATCCCATGATTGTGGTTTTATTGGGCAGCTTTCAGATGTGAATTTATAAGCAACTAACAATTATATTCATCATCAACCAATCTGCCGATAATTTTCACAATTAATCGTTTAATGCTCTTCGCAATTTCACAGAACCCAAAGTGACATCTTTAAACTGCTTCTTTTGTCCAACCAACAGTACAAAACCCAAATACTGTTCATTATTTATGATGAATGAAAGGCTGCAAATCTTTACATTTAAGAAGCTGGAACCAGCAAATGTTGACTATTTTGCTTGAAACATGATTGAAACAATGAATTGATTGTCAAAATAGTTGGAGAGTAATTTTTTTTCAATCAACTAACTGATTAATCGACCAAGCTCTGCAGCTCTAGTGTGAATGTGAACAGGAATTAAAGAGGTCATCACTCTAAGCAGGAGTATCCTTGAAAATTAATTAAAAAATTGAATAAAATGAACACTCGAGATGTTACATTTGTGAGCAGATGAGAGCAGAATTTCTACTGAATGCCAATAAATGAGAACTTCAAATACAGATAAACCCTGTCACTGCTGATCACTGACAGTAATAATGTGTTAGATGGGACCTCGCGCCTGGTTTATCATCTCCTATTCATGTTCCTCTATCGCCATCTGCTGGTGACATGTGGCGCTGGTAAATCTAGAACAGTTAAACCTCACTCAAACATTGTATATGATTCAGAAATGCTAAATAATAAATAAACAAAGAGAAAAGAACATCCTGATCTGTAGGAACTAACTATGCTTATTCTAATCTTAAGGCTGTTCAACACATTTTTGGACTGTCCAAAACTATTAGAATATTGGTAAAATATACAAAAAGATGTTTATTTTTAATGTTCAGATATAAAACTGCTCTAAAAACCATCTGATTTCACATTGGGGATGTTACCAGAAGATATTAATGTGAAGTCACTGTAGAATAGAAAATTATTTTTTCCTTTTGTGTGTTTATCCTTTTCTCTGGTCTCATCCCTACTTATTAGAACTGTGTATGAACACTGAGAGGATGCTGAAAGTCATGGACTGCCCCCTAAAGACATTTATGCCCATGTTGTGTCTTTGAACATGTGACTGTACAGTATGACTGCACCAGTTAAAAGGAAGTAAGAAGATCTGAAATAAAAAGGCTGCTCAACAATGCAAAAAATCATTTAGTCTAACCAAAGTCACCTAGCCAAGAAATCTACCCATGATGTAAGATTTTAAAATGTTGCTTGTAGACATTTTTGTCTGTTTCTTTAGGCTTTATTCTTTTATTTCCAGACCGTTGTTGACAGAAGTCAATGTGCAGGGGACAGGTGGATTTATTTCACTCCACTGGCAGAACCTTTCTTGTTTTATGAAAAATATCTCAAAAAGGCTCGATGCAAACAACTGAATCATGTGTAAAGATTGATGTTGATGATGATTTTTGTTGTGAAGCTAAATCAGTCTCACCTCAGTAAGTTATATAACTCTGTGCACATATAGTTGTTTTGCTCAGGGCCAATTTCACAAAGCAGATAGTTTGACAAAAAAACTGAAAATAACGTGATAGTTATTTAAATCTCGAAAAAGGCATGTTGAATGTTAAGGATCGCTAATAATAAACAAAAGTTTTATGACATGTTTTCATGGTGAAACCAAAGGCAGAGTTCCACACTGTGGACAATAAAACTTTTTATGGTGAATTCACAAAGCGGGAGTCAGATAATTGAATTAAAAATAAAAACATATTGAGGTTTTGTTGTTGTTGTTTTACAGCTTTCTGTCAAGCTTTTGGTTTCATGAAATAACCCTCAACAAAACCATATCTGCATGGAGTTTCAAATATATTTAACTTTACCTTTTTAGATCTGGTTTTTATGAGTACTTTCTTCAATAATAACAGAAGTCCTTCAGTCCTTATAATATTAGATTAAACTCCACAGGAGCTGGCCTTCACTAGGCTGTATGAGTACAAATTAAATGAACCGGTCAGGTCCCTGTCTGATGCCCTCCCTTTTTTTTTTTTTTTTTTTGCAGAAATACTCTGTACGTCACTTGTGCAATATTGCCTCCTTGGCTGTCAAATCTCCCATCACTAATATTGTCTCCAGCAGCAGCTGTGATACTGGTTTCATCAGTAGCCATCGGACCTTCTAATTTCCTCCTCTGACGGATATGAGCCCTCCTGACAGCACAGGCATCAGCAGCATCATTGTCTGACAGCCAACAAACAAGACAAGGCAAACAAGGAGGGACAGAGCATTTCATACAGATCACTAACCAAACACTTGATGGCTGAGACGATAACGCCGCCGGACGACATTTTGAGAAAACCGTGCCCATGAAACATCCTCATTTGGATAGAAGCTATCTTGTGTTTTGGGATTGGTTGTTCTATTTGGTTCAGTTATCTGCAGAGAGGCTGAGGCCCAGCCTTTTGTTAACTGATGCAAGTATATTAGGACGCTGCAGTGAGGAATCTGATTTCGACCCTCTGAGGAACACTTCTTTTGTTGGCTTTACAGGACACAAACAACTAGGCAAACTTTGAACAAAAATATTTTATTGTTACATGTACCTGCCATGGTCACTGACATACAACAGTTACAATAACTGACAGAGGTACTCTCCATTTTCAAGATCAAAAATATGCTATTAGAGGTTCTTTTTTTTCTCCATAACATTCCATGAAAGCAAATACCATGAAAAGTATTGTCAGTTCATACATATACAGTAAGACTTTCCACACAGCATGTTGTGTGAAACATAAAATATATGACGGGTCAGCAGAAACCATTTCTATTCATAGCCATGATCTGATATACTGTGTGTTTTGTGCCCTCAAGCTTTATGCTCATTATTGACCCATCCTAAGCCCCGCCCCTTTTTGGTCAGTGCTCCATAAACAGTTGAGCAAACGTGGTACCTTGATCAAATTTCCCATGTTCCCGTAAAAGCGACATATAGGGTCACATCTTAAGTTAGCCAGTGTTAGCAAAGCTAGTTGGTTAATGATTGATGTAGATTAGATAGATAGTTAGCTCATAAGCTCATAAGATAGCTAATGTTTGTTAACATTAGCTACTTTATGATTTGAATATGCCACTTTTTACCATCTTCAAAATTCGCTTTTCTTTTCAGTGTAGACAACCATAGCACATAGCATATTTAGGCACACACAAAAAAAAAAAAAAACAAGAAAGGAGAAAGTTGACAGAGGTGCCAAGCTAGCTCAACTGTCATTGGAGCACAGAGCCAAAAGGGGGCGGGACTTAGGAAGGGTCAGTTGGTATGCTTGCAGCTCTCTGACTGCTGAAGATTAAACCATGAAGTGGAAGTTCGTTAGTCTTTTTTCTTCAAATCTGATGTATTAGAGAGTGACGTAACCATTGGGTGTTCATTAAAGACGTGCCTCTCTCTCCCTTTATATATAAGTTGATTTCTCTTGTGATATTTTTAAACTTTGATTGATCATTGTCCAATGTGTTGTGATGTATTGGTCCAGTTTCCATTAAAAATAGGATGATGTTTTAAGAGCGCTTTGCCTTCTCAAAAGAGGAAGAACACATTTCATGTCAAATTTCTTTGTTGTATAGCACTTTGAGTTTCATTTCTTGTATGAAAGGTGCTGTACAAATAATGTTTATTATTATTAAAAATATTTTCCAATAAATAAAGAAGTTGGAGGTCTTTTTCATCAGCCTTTTGCTCGCTCTGTTGTCTGCCATTGTGAGAAATTCTGCTTTAGCTCCATTTTATGTGAGAGGAGCAGCACTCATCTTTTTGTTTTGTGTCTTCAACCGACATATATATTATTATCCGATTTCAATATGTGGGTTTCGAGTTCCAGTGTCCTGCAGAACCCGGACTGTCAGTGCAATGAGTATAGGCTGACAATCCAATAACCAGTGATTGATGTTTACAGGGACTCTCTCTCTCTGTTCCAACCCACACAACCTCCACCTTTCTTCATCTTTCCTGGAGACTTTTACTCTCTGGGATCTGGAGTAGACCGAGAAAGTGCTTGCAATAACTTTGGGAAAAACCTTAGATATTTCATTTTAACCTAAGATTTTAAAGGTACATTTCCAATGAAAATGACATAAAAGCAAAGCGGATGTCACTAAACTTGAAACATTCATTCTGGTCTTATAGTGACAATAAAACAAAACAGCACTGACATGTCTGGCACAGATCATAGATACACGCAATTCAAAACACTAACACTACAGTGGAGTTTACTAAATACAACCAGAATGACATCTATACAGGTCTTCAGCTTCTTGTAATAATGCCTCAATAACAAGTGCTGGTATCCACTGTCATTACATCATCGTCACATATGAAGCACCGACTCCGACATGATGTGACAATATAATGATACAAGAAATGGACCTGATTCACAGCAACACGTCTTAAGGAAACATCACATTACACACTGTTTTTTCTCACTTCAGTTTGTGCTTTGAGACAGTGCTGCAGACTCATTTTACAAATGAATAAAAAAAAACAAAAACAAAAACTGGAATCAACTGTCACTAAACATGAATATTAGTAGCGTATGAATGTAATGTATTCAATGTTATGCTAGTTAACCTTTTCCTCTTCCAACTCTGACCTTATTTATACACTGTACACTGTCAGCGATTGTTTCCTATGTGAGGTATTTTTTTTTTAACCTCTAATTAGTTCATACATCTCTAACTGTAGCTTTCATAGTTTATAAAACTGTAAACTAATAATAAACTATGCCTACTGTAGTTTAGTTGTTAGAGTTTATTAAAATGTTAAGAAAGTAAAAAATATTTTTCTTGTCTCGCTAAGCCACTCATTTGTACACTTTAGCGAGCAATAAACTCTTTCAGGCCACTAGAGTACATCATATGCAGCTTCTGATGCTGTGTTTGCAGTATACAATTAATGGTAACACTTTCTATGAAGACCATATATATAGTGTGTTATAGGGGCATTCATAGTAAAATGCAACACATTCATAAGGCCTTATGACTACCCTCATAGACACTTTTTTTTTCTAATGCACTATATCAACAATCATAAAACATTATAAATGTGACTTATAATGAATTATAACTTCAAGTGTTGTATTAATGATCTTGACTGGAGAGTAACTGATGGGGTTTATAATTTATTATGACTACCTATGCTCACCTATACACATCTCAACATTCAGGTATAGTAAGGACTCATAGTATGCTATAATAGTCCATGCAGTATCATAAATTATCATTGTATGTGTAAAGTAAAGTAAAGTACACATTGATGCATCAATAATAATGCATGCTTCATTATAACATTTCATTGTTGTTGTTTCTTATTTTTCTTTATTTAATTTAACAGATTAAATGTAAACATGAACATTTTAACAAAAAAAGTGTGTATATTAAAATAAATAAACAAAATAAATATATATATGAATAAAAAAATAACAGTAAGTGTTTCACTGTTGTTGGTAAATAAAGTGTAATGCATTTTCATGCATTTAAAAAAATCTATGCTGCATCATATGCAATTAGGATATGTAAGAATCCAAAATTGCAGAGAAAAAACAGCTCATCCCAAACTGAAAATAAAGTTTGACAAAACATATTTTATCTTTTTCTTACTTTGAGTAATATTATAGGTTTTATACCTTAAGGTTCCATTCCTAAAGCAGACAAATTTGAACTGTAATTCTCTGCATTTTGGCAGGAATCCATACTAGCATTGAGTACAGGTAGTCATAATGTATTATAAGCTCCATTAATCAACCTCCAGTTTATAAGTAGTTAAGAGCATCCAGAAGATACTTGAACTTAAAATGTTATATACATTGTATCTATAATGTTTTATGTATTTTGATAAAGTGCATCAGGAGGTATTGTGTATGTCGATGACTGCAGTCATAAATACACTTATAGTTACACTGCATGTCTCTCCATTAACTAACTAACATGCAACATATCAGCATGTTCTCGCATTAAAGGAGATGTACTTGCCAAATAGATCTAGGATTAAAGTAGCGGAAATGTCTAAATGTTATGACCAAGATAAGACTTTCTCAAATTTGAAACATTTTGTAGAGTTCATAAAATATGCCTCATTTTTTCCCATGTAAACCCTCCTTTACCGAGATTGCCAGGCCACCCTTGTACAGTAAACACTGTTTTACAGTTACCTGCCTGGTTTAAAATAAAGTTAAAAAAAAACTACTGTAGTCAAATCACAGGTGAATGAATGTAAACATGTCATGAATGTTTAGACAATAATATTGACTCAGTCTCTCATGTTGTCCAGTGTTTCCAGCATTATTCAGCCGCCTCATGTTGCTCCCTCTCCTCAGGAACAGACATGAAGATCTTCTGACAGAACATGGTGAAGATTTCTGAGGAGAAACAACTTGTCATGTTAGCTGTGCTTGTTTTCTTTTACTGGGTTACTACAGGTCAAATGTTGTCAGATTTTTATTAAACATTGGATCGACACCTTGGCCTGATTCTTTCACACTGACTATATAAACACACTCCAGCAGATATTCTCACATGAATCTCATAACAAACTGTAATGAAAGCTACTCCAGCCTCGTTTGAGAAAACAGAAAAAGACGCTATAAAAAAACAAAAGTGTCTCACTCACCCAGCATCTTCTTGACCACATGGGGTTTCTTCCACTTGTAGCCAGTAGGTACGCCGGGATGCCTGTGAGAATGATGCTGCTGCCTACCAGGCACTCAAACGGAGCAGCCCAGAAGGACACGATGATCATAAAGACGCAACCCAAAACAAAAGTCACAGGGATGAACAGAGGAATCTGCAGACAGAAAATACAATAGATGTAGGTGTCTGTTCCTAGAAAAGATGAGAGTAGAAAAAATAATATCGGACAAAATGACAGCAATTTCTCAGAATTGATCTTCTGAAATGTCTTGATAGTAGTTCGAAAAATGTAATCAAAACTATAAATGTCATAAACTGGATCATGTAAAAAAAAGTCACATTTTGACATCATGAACTCATAATAATGCAGCTTCAACTGGTGATGTGATAGTAATGTTGATAATGATACAATAAGCAGTTGAAATTATTTGCTTTATTGAGTTATTTGTGTATCACATCATAAATTAAAACCACTGGTTGAAAGTAACTAAGTACATTTACTCTGTATTTAGGTATCATTTTGAGGTGTTTCCATTTTCTCTTATTATATTGTTATCAATCAACAGGCATCATTATATTTTAAGACACAGTACTGTGAAACTTTCTGCGAGACAGTATTTTCATTATTGATTATTACAAGTACATATAGTGCTTTAGAAATTTAGTATCTCAGCCAGCAGAGCATCACAAGCTGACAAAATGAAACACATTGATGCCCTGTCACAGGCTCTGAATTTAGATCTAAGAAATAGCCGAGCTGTCTTGTTTCATGAATGGTTTACTTGTTAGAGGTTCATTTCATGAAACAAATGGGCTGAGAGCACTCGGGCTCAAAGGAAAGATGAAAGACTCTGGTCAACCAGCGTAATATTCCCATGATGAAACAGAAACAGAACAGAACAGCCACTCCCTCCTGTCCTGAAAACACAGTGTGGCTCCATTTCCAACTAATAACAAGAGCAGTGATACAATGGAGCTTTCATAAAGAAAATAAATTATAAAACAGAAAGTAGTGGATGCTCTATGAAACCAGAAGACATGTTGATGTTTTGGCGAGACAGAGAGACTGGCTGACGTTCATGTAGAACAAAGCTCTTGCATCACTTGTATACTTTCATTGATACTCAAATCCTCTCCAGAGCAACAATCATTTACCAGCTGTAATACAGCCTTTAAGACATGGGGACTCTACCTTAATGGGCCGTCTGAGGTCGGGCTTGGTAAAGCGCAGCCAGAGCATACCAGCAATGGCCATACCAACACAGAGCCAGGTGAAGAAGCTGAAGAGATTGATGACAGAGAAGATGTCCTGAGAGATGGCGTACATCATGGACAGCAGACACTGATATAAGGGAAAAAGAAAGAAGAAGACATAATTGTGTTAGTCTTGCATACATTGTATATAAACACGCATATGTTGTACTCTCCAAATTATTTGGAATGTGTTTTAAAGGACCAGTGTGTAGGATTCATTGGCATCTAACAGTGATCTTGCAGTGTGCAAACACCTCGCCTCCCCCTCCCCTTCCAAGCAAGTAGGAGAACCTACAGTGGCTGCAAAACTCATGAAAACTTGTGTTTGGTTTGTCTGTTCTGAGCTACTGTAGAAACATGGCAGTGCAACACAGTGGCCCCTTATGGCAGACAACCAGCGCCCTCTATAGATATAAATGTCTCATTCTAAGGTAACAAAAACACATCAATTCTTATTTTCAGGTGATGAAATGAAATGAAAACATACTTATGAATATTATAGTCTAATTCTGCCATATTCTGCCAATAGATCCCCATAAATCTCATAAACCAGACCTTTAAGTGTGATTTTTGTGCTATGCTAAATGCTAATGTGAAAATTTAGAGAGTTGTAACTAGTTTTAGAGACATTACCTTCAAATAAACATTACATCTATAATAAATCATTTGTTGTGTCCTATAGTACAGAGGTACAAAATTTTGTCAAATAAAAATAGCTCCACAAATACTTAGAACACATTCATGGCCTGTACTTTTTTAGCCAATAACCATATTGGAAAACAAAATCAGCATGTCATCAGTATCAACTGATAAAAGCTTTAAAAACTAAATATCGGATTGGCCTGAAATCAACATTTTTCACTCAAACCATATTCAACCAGTCAAACCTGTCAGAAGCCTGTTGATGCTGTTGCAATTCTTTGGTTGCAGATTGACGTAAATAAAGATCATAAATGACTTAATGCAGCTTTACGTACTCTGGTTTTATTTGATGTCACCTTATTGGTCGTTGGCTTAATCTTACACCAAGAATTTCTGCTGGTGATCATTTATAAAAATAGGAAAGTAACTGTCAGATCATAGCTGATAGGAGCTGTGGAGTCTTACTGTGAAAATGAGGGACGGCACCGGTGTGAAGAGGTCTGTGTGGACCAATCCCAGAGCAGCAGGGAGCTGACCTTCTCGAGCTCCAGCATAGAACAACCTAAAAGACAGAAACCTCTGTCGTGAGTATTTTGTCACGAACTACTTGCCCATTGGTGAGTGCTGACCTTATAAGATCCAGTATCTGACTGAAATTTAATCTTCAAAGGAATATTATGCTCAAAAGTCGTCTGAACGGTCCTACATTTTGGAAATCTTTTAAACATCCACCAAACAAGCAAGCCTCAGCTTATTTCCCACCCAAAACTTATTGTATAAACTGTAAAAAAAAAATAAAATAAAATAACCAGTTGTATTTTAGAAGAAAAATTATGTTAATATTAATTCATATTCTCTATGTGCAGACACACACCGTGCTGAGGTGAAGAGGGATCCGTTGACGGCTCCAAAGCAGGACAGTCCAACAAAGACAGGAATCAGCCAGGACATCACACCAAGATGGTACTCCCCAAAACTCTGCCAAACAGTACCATATACATATATGAGGGCAGCTTCAGAGAAAACTGGTCCTACCACCAAGTTAAAGATGAAATCGATGGCTGTGAGTTTGCAAGTCGTAGCTGTGTTAAGTTTATGACAGAAGCGTGATGCTCACCACAGCAACAGCCTCGGACTCAACCATGACTTGAGGCGAGATGGTGGTGAAGTAGGCCAGGTTGGTCAGGACATACACCACCGTCACTATAGGCATGGATATGATGATGGACAACGGCAGGTTCCTGTGATGGGGGAGAGGTCAAAGGTCATTTGGAAAAGAACACCCAACATATTCTCGAGTAATATCTGATTGTTTCCACTGTTTTAAAGACGTCTTTTGAAGCCAAGAACAGCTGTGCTTTCAAATTTTTTAATGTTGCTGTCATGACAAAACAAGCGTTCTTATCTTTAAATAATCAGATAATCCACCTGTTACCATGAGAAAATAAAAGGTTGTTTCCTCTTACTTATACTGTCCAGAGATCAGGAGTAACATGCCTGCAGGCATATATATCATCTTGACAACTGTAACAACTAATTTAGGCTGAAATGTCATGACAGTGAACTTCAAATCAAGTGTGATTAAAAGGACCAGACACTCATTTTTGAGTTCTCCATAATTATCCCCAAAAAACAAGTCTTTTCTCGTAATGAAGAGATAAATTAAACACTTATCACAAGAAAACAAGCCTTATTATCTCAAGATAATAACTGTTATAGTTAATAATAATTAACTCGTGATCTAATAATGGCAAGCACAGCTGTTCTTGACTTCCTTCGATATCAGTGATTGAATGTGTGTTCAGTTTCACGCAATCTGATCCCAATCCAATTTCTTAACCGACAAATGAGATTATAACATTTCATATCTGATTAGTTGCATTCAATGATGAGTCATGCGAGATTATATATAATATAATATAATATGATATAATATTTAAAAGCATAGGCATCACATGCTTCTCTGAAAATCTTAATATTTCAGGTGTCATACAAAAGGTGGACAAAAGCTCTTGAACAGCTGAATATTTAATCCAATCCAATGCAATACATACATTTTTCAAAATTATTAGTTAGTATCTCAAAATAATGGTAAGCCTTTTCAAAATAAGACTTAGTATCTCAAAGTGACTTAATATCTCAAAATAATGCCTTAGTATCTCAAATTAATTCTTATTATTTTGACAGAAATGTGAAATGATGATTCAACTCTACAGTAGTTTTTGAACCTGCTACTTTATTGGACTGCATTAAATTATAAGGGGTTCATGTCACTGTGTATACTGGATGTCCATGTAATGAACTGATAGTAAACAAGCTCAGTCACGGATGACGGTAGTCATGCTGTCTGTCTGTGTACAATCCTAAACACAACCTTTGTCACATTTAAGTCACCTCTCTGGATTGATCATCTCCTCCGTCACATAATTCAGGTAATTCCTAGAAGAAAAAAGATAGATAGATAAAGATAGAATACAGCACTATTTAAGGGATTTGATAAAGACTGGAATTACTGTATATTGCAATGCAAAAGCAAAGAGTTAGCAGCTACGAACAAAGCATTTCTATTTCTGGTCTGTAATTACATCAAAATAGGTCATGAATGCCTCACCAGCCTCCAAAAGCAAAGAGACCACTGTACAAAGCCAAGACAATGTTGTCCACTCCCATTTTGCTGCCTTCAAATGACTTTTCTGGTGTCAGGTATGGCACATCACCTGCACACACACAGAAAGAAGAAGAAGTTCTCTCCCAACTCTAACAGCTTTAATTCATGAAGTAATTGTGTGGTTTCACAGACATTTAATATATTCTCATCCAGTGCTGCTGCCACTTTTTATTTCTCATATGAAGGCCAGTCTGTTGGTGTGTGCCCTTTGACAGGCTTGACATTTTCTAGCAGGTTGGGACTCCATCTGAGCACTTTGCCTCCAGGTTTGAACATCTGCTTTGATGTACTGAAACATAATCAAGTTCTGCCCAGCTGACATTTAAAAATGAGCAGAAAGATCTCTTGATAAGTAAACCTCAATCCACTCATTTATCCACTCAGCTAGCAAATCCAGTGTATCATCAGCAGGAGCAACCGTCGAGCAGGCTGAGTGTATGTACACTCTTAGAAATAAGGGTTCCAAAGGGTTCTTCCTGAAGGCCTGAAGTTTTACCTAGAACCATTTGCTTCTGAAGAGGCCTCGTTTGAAGAAAGGGTTTGTCAAAGGTTCTTTGTCAAACTAAGGGTTCCATTAAGAACCCACAGAACCATTAACATCCAAAGAACACTTTTTAGAAGAAAGGATTCTTCAAGGGTCGTTGAAATCATTGAACTTGAACTCAGGGGTTCTTTAAACCATAATATTAAAAGGTTCTCACTAGAATCCCCTGAATAGGTTCTAGTTGAAACCCATGGAATATAAAATGGTTCCTGGCAGAACCCCCTGGGTGAGTTCTAGATAAAACCCTTGGAATATAAAATGGTTCTTGGTAGAACCCCCTGGGTGGGTGGGAGAACTTTCATAGACCGTTTATGGTCGGTTCTAGTTAAAACTCTTTGAAAGGATTCCAAGTGGAACCTTTATAATTATTTTCCTTTATAATTATTATTTTCATTGGGTTTTACCAGGAACCAAAAAGAGTTCTCCAAAGGGGACAAGCCAAAGAATGCTTTATGGTTCTAGTTAGCACATTTACTTCTACGAGTGTATGTGTGTGTATGTGTGTGTGCATAATGTGTGCTTGGTTCAAAAGTGTGAGTGCTTGAAGTCTTGGTTCCTCTACCTGTCTCTTTCAGATGGTAATGACTCTGAGTCTTATTACACACACATTATTTTCTCGCTCTGTCTTTCCCTCTCCATGCTCTCAGTGACAACAGCCGGCAAGCTTCGCTGCCTAGTTTCCATGGTAACGCAGTGTAGAGCACAATGGTGGTGGGCGTGGCGTTGCAAAAAAGGAGGGTGGAGGGGGGGAGCAGATGTAGCATGGAGAACACGATGGCCACTTCCCGCGCTGTTTAATTTTGAATGGTGGAGTTGATTCAGTGGTGAAAAGCAAATATATACTATATGTCTTGTTATTCAGATCTTGTTCAGTTTATCCTTGAGACCTCCATCTCACTAAGCAACACATAATCCAACACATAATTGTCTTTTTATTCTATTTGTTTTTTGTATAGGTATTTTTGTTGGTGCATAAAGAAAATGTGCTGCCTTTATCTAAGATTAAATCTTAAAAAAGATGGAGTTGGTACAGCACATGTGAATCATTGGCATTGGTTGTCTCCATGTATATTCATTGTGAGGATAATGAATTACTACAGGCAGAAAAATTGTTTATTTTTTACAGCAATAATCAATGTTTCCAAAAATGTCTTCTTATAGGACTATTATGGCTGTTACTATATTAGTTCTATAATGTTGTGTTAGATACATGCTGTGCAGATGAGTCATGTATGTATAAACTAATTATGCTCAGCAGTGTTCAGCTTCGTACACCCACACGGACACACATGCACATGGTTGCACACTTGCTCTGACTCAATCACATGGCTGCAGACAGACAAGCCTTGTGTTCAGACTCAGCAACTGTGCTAACAAACTGAAAGGAGGGCAGTCTGCTTGGTTGGGCTCATTAGGGTTGGTCAACAATTTGTTGATCATTAGAGACAAAAGAAATGAACCTCAGTCAGAAGTACTGACACATAAAGGACGGACAATAAAGGAGAGAACTATGCTTTGATAAAACCTATAAACTAACAGCATTCGTTTTAGTGCACTATATACATCACTAGTACGATAAACAACGAGGAAAACAAGCTGGGTTGGTTTAACATACTGTACACAGCTGCATGCTGGGAGAGGCACACTTGCCACAGGCAGAAAAGGCAGTAACACAATACACTCAACATCACATTCTAAAGTAGTAGTAGCAGTGATTTAAGTAGATTTTAATACTGTTAAGGGATTATATTTAAATAATTAACAGGATTGGCAGTAGGAGTAATGTGGCTGAAGATAATCCTACTGTGTTTGTTCATAATGGCACATCCCTCATGACACACACACACAAACACGCACACACAAACACACCAAACAGGAACCAGTCTTTCTTTCACACAAAAGTGGTGATGGAGCACTTTGTTTTATATATCTATTGTTTTCCACGTCCAGATTGTGGTATATTTTATTTTATTTTCTAATCTGTAGTGTATTGTGGTTTTGAGATATTGAAAGCTATAAGTAAATAATTAAAAGCCCTTTGGACAAGACTTGAAAATTAGCAATAGCTACTGACTCTCTGTGCAGAACATCAGTTTCATGCTCTGTATTGAAACTATGTTAAATTGCATCGTCCTTATCAAATAAAATTGGCCTAAAAAATTGAAAACAAGTTTCAACCATCAACCGTCCATATCAGCTTCTCTAATTCCAAGTTTGTCCACTCAACCTATCACCAAGTTCATGATCAAGATGTTAGTAGAAAATGATACCAGATAGAGAAATAGACTGAACTGCAAAACCCAGCTGGTAGTCATGCAATTGAGTCATAACGTTGATGGTGTTATTATCACTGCTTTTGGTCTCTTTGTGTTTTATAGAGCTATGGCCACAGAATGCTACACTGCACAGTTTTATGTCGACTGCTTTTACACGTGCACAAGTATCCAGTTTCAAGTCTTATCCTGTTTTTGATAATCTGGTTAGTCATGTCCCTTTATACATGAGCATAACATTATCCAGGTTTCTGATCATCTGTCTGCAGGTGTGAAACTCTGTTCTGTATTAACAGAGTTCAGAAAGTAGCAACAGTATCCTGGTTTCTATTGGAGTCAAGGTAGCATACCCAGGTTCCTGAAACTAGGATATGATGTTTACATGCACAACAGATAAATTGATCATAACCAGAATACTAGTGTACATGCAAACACAAGCATAGATCCCTGAAAGAGCCACTCTGGACTTTTAGTGACTTTCTGTCTGTCTGTCTGTGAGTGTGTAGGACTAACCTGTGGAAATCTGGATGAATCCAAAGAGGATGATGATGAACAGGGCCAGCAATTTGGAGGCTGTGAACAAGTCCTGCACCTTGGTGGCCGCTCTCACACTGATACAGTTTACAAACGTCAGGGAGGCTACAGGAGATACAAAAGAGAGTAGAATAGGGAATTTTAATTATTTGTCATCTGTAAAGAAAGAGAATATACCGATAACTCCAGCCAACAACCCCAACTCACTCAGACACAGGCAGGCGATGAGCTTGGCAGCACTGTCGGGCACAGTACAGTTGGGGTAGAGAGGTTTCAGCAGGTAGGTAGCAAACACCAGCGACACCACGTACTGCGATGACGGCCGGATGATGAGCATCTCCACCCACAGCTTTAGAAAGGCTGCCAGTTCACCGTACACCTCCAGGATATAGGTGTAGTCTCCCCCTGACTTGGTGATGGTTGTTCCCAGCTCAGCATAGCACAGGGCACCCATGGTGGAGACCACTCCGCAGACAGACCAGACAATCAGGGAGAGCCCAGCCGAACCAGTCTCTTTGACCACACCTGTCGGAGTGACGAAGATACCCGAGCCGATGATGGTGCCTATGATCATCCCCACACCGTTGAAGAGGGTGATGCTGCGTTTGAGGACGATCTTCTCATCTTTGGTGGGGGAACCAGCTGTAGGGGTCATGGCAGCGGGAGCAGGGACCATGGGAGAGGATGGAGACGATGGCTGTTCTACAGTCAGACCATCTTGGTTTGGGTCGGCTTCAGCTGCTGGAGGAGAGAGGACAGCAGACGACCATTAGTGTTCACAAAAAACACAGAAAATCATCAAAGCATTTCATTTAAAGGGACAGTCCACCCCAAAGTCAAAAATATATGTCTCTCCTCTGACCTGTAATGTTGTTTATCGATCTAAAAAGTTTTGGTGTAAGTTGTTGTTGTTGTTGTTGTTTTTTTTGAGGTATCAGCCATAGAGATGTCTGCCAGTATAATGGAACTGCACTCTGAGAAATAAGGTTCCAAAAGGGTTCTTCGTGAGGGGCTGAGGTTCTACCCAGACACATTTACTGCTGAAAAACCCTTTTTTGATGAAAGGCTTTGTCAAAGGTTTTTGTAAGACTAGGGGTTCTATTAAGAACCCTTTTCATCCAAAGAATCCTTTTTGTAAGAAAGAGTTTTTTTGTCAATAGTTCTCCAAGAGTTCTTGGTAGAACCACTGGGTGCATTCTAGATTAAACCCTTGAAATATAAACAACAAAAACAACCACCTGGTTCTAGGTATAATCCTTTATGTTGGGTTCTAGGTAGAATGCTCTGAAAGGGTTCCAAGTGGAACCTTTATTAAAAAAAGGTCTATCAGGAACCAGGAAGGGTTTTCTTATGGGGACAAGCCAAAGAACCCTTTATGGTTCTAGGTAGCAGCTTTATTTCTTTCTCTTTATTTTCCCTTAGATTTCCCCTTTACTTCCCAGTAGAAAGAAAACAGTTCCTACATGAAACTGCTCACAACAAGGTCTGTGGATTATCTTGAGTCACTTGATCATGATTCTGGGAAAGAGACATTGCTGTTGATTTTTGCAAATGTATTTTTTGGCACTTTGAGCACCACAGACTGAGTGTCCTCTAGTTCTATTATACTGAAGAGAAGGCATCATCTCTCATCTAAAAAACTCAGTAACTCACACCAAAAAAATCTAGATGGATAAATAGCACCACAGGTAAAAGGAAGATATGTATTTTTGATTTTGGAGTGACATGTCCCTTTGTCAGAATATAATACCAAACCTATATGACTATACACACGTGAAAACAAGAACAAAACAAACACCTCTAACGTCAGTCCACGTGTCAGTATAGGTAGCAACACGAACTGTTCAATAACAGGTTAAACAGGCTCATCAGGGTCATTTTGAAAACTCTTCTGAAGAATGATACCTTATCCTCTGAATTTGCCACCTCAAGCGATTGTGTTTACACCTGGGTAGAGGTCTCTTGAGGTCTATTTTTGTGTAATACGTGTCACATTTCCTCACCTGTCACCTTGGTCACCTGTCACACACCCAAACCACCATGCTGCACCTCCGCAGGCACATCTATCTGAGTGTACTTTTGCATCAGGCAATGTTGCATCAGAACACATGGCGGCATAATGCAGCACCGCACCATGTGGTATCTACATGAGTGTGAGCATGCACTGTACCTACCCTCCATCTTCTCCTGGCTCGCCGCCTTGGCAACGCTCTCCCTGCTGCTCCGTGATTTCAGCTCCGGCTCAGCCATCTTCCCTCTTAATCTGGGTCCCCTTGTCTTGTCTTTTTCCTCCTCTTGCCCCCCTTTTCCTTCCTCCCTTTATGTCCCCTTCTTCCTCCTCCTAGCCTGTATTTCCTCTCACACACACACAACCCACCCCCCCCTCAACACACTGTCTCTCCCTGATTCGTCCTCTCTCACACACATGCACACACACTCTCCTGCCTTCGTCACTCAGGCTGGAATTCATCTGACCCTGATCCTCTATCTGTCTCTCCCTCCCTCCCTCCTCCCTCCCTCTGTCTCTCCAGGATACAGCAGGGAGGAGCTGAACCTTTGTGATGATGCTGCTACTGCTGCTGCCTGAGCCTACGCCCACTCCAAATGAATGATGGGAGCTCAGGAGTGGGGGATGTAGGTTACTGGCAGGCACCATTTGGAGGGGGCCACCATGTGACGCTGTAATCTTTCTGTGTGCTAATCCAGTAGTATACAGTATGTCCATGTGTGTCTGTGTATGTGCTCTCATGTCAGTGTATTAGCAGGGATGTTGTGAATCTAGTGCTCCCTCTAGTGGTTTCAATATGGAGAAACAAGTGTCTTTGTTCTCCCTCTGTCGTGCAGAAAGGTGACACCACAGAGAAAATGGAGATCCACAGGCCTTATTCAGAGCAGGCAATGCAGAATAATAATGAGGGGGTTTATATTTCAGTCGCACTTTATTTTACAGTACACTAAAAAGTCATAACAAGATGTTCTTTGCATCAAATTAGACAAAATTAAAAGTAATGTTTTTTATTAGACAGTATTACCTTTATTAGACCCTTATTAGACTTTAATAAAGTGTAATTATGGACGCATTACAACAGCACTATATTGTAAACTAAAGTGAAACCACATATCTGCTACTTATGACATACCTTTGGCTGGTCTGCATTCAACTGGCAGAACAGTCAAGACTGATGCCATCTTCTTTGATCAAATCACTTTATCTGCCTGCAGTATTACAGTAAATCACCAATTGACAAAATATTGCTTTACCTCCATAATTTTGCCCTTTACATGGCAGATCTGGTTTACATATTGTTTTGAAGTGGGGGAGCAGCAGATATGTGATTTCACTTCAGTTTACGTTACAGTTCTGTTGTAATGTTTCCCAAATTACCCTCTAACAAAGTCAATAAGGGTAAAATAATGGTTATAATACTGCCTAATAAGGAACATATTTCTAGTTTTTGCCTGATTTGATATAAAGTATAGCTTGTCATGTCTTACTAATGTTCCATTAGGTGTATAGTGTCTAATCAGGTGTAACTACTGTGTAATAAAGAACATATTTCCAGTTTTCATCTAATTTGATAGCATCTCACATGTTAGAGTTATGGAAATATAAAACAATACAGCTTGATCTTTTAATATATTTAAATTATTGCCGTACTTTCATATGTACTCCTTATATTATTACTTTGTTGTGTTGTTTTTAACTTTATTCTCTTTACATTTTTAAATTGTGCATGTGTGGTAGTATCATTAGTTTAGTATTTTTATATGCACTTACATATATGTTGCATTTTAATCTGTTTTAAGTTCAAGAGTTTGCTCTTTTATTGGCATGTAATTCACCTTATATGAAATAGTCTCTTATATTTGGATCTTGTTCGTTTACATACTGTATGTGGGTATCTCCTTTACATTACATTAATTATGAAGACTTTTCAGGTTTTATGTGCAAATTATGTCCTCTAGGCTGTTGCCAAGTTGATTTGCCTAAATTTATGTCAGGCACCTGGCTTGGTTGCATGTCAAATTTCCAACCACTAGATGGCGACGTAAATACGTTTCAAACTGTCAACTCATGTAATAGAATAGATGCAATGCACAGGTGGGAGATGATGTGCATAAAAAAAAGCATTGTCATATCAGGCTCCAATAAAATGAGTTTGTTTTCGAGCCTTAACATATCAACCAAATAGACATAAGCAAACTCAAGTCCTACCTTTTCAGTCTGGCTCTTCACTGAATGTTATTTATTATTATTAACTTATTTCTTTTTATTTTATGGATTGTTTTCCTTCAACAAATTACCTTTTATTTTTGCTTTTGTTCATTTCAATACATAACTGCTGTTTTAGTATTTTATTTTTTGTGCTGTTAACTTTGTGTTCACTTTTTTTTTTAAATCCTATTTGGGTTTTTTATTGATTGATTTGTTTTACTTTATTAAACTTATATTTCTATTTCTTTGAGTTTTTATCCTGTCAGATGTTCCCTCTCTCATGATAGCGTTTCCTCAGTTCCTGTTTCTGATGAGTGCTGTTCTTATTTTACTGTTTTCTTAATTACAAAGTCTGTTGCTTTGGTTGTTTATGGGTGGGGTCGGAGAGGGAGTGGGGTATGAAGCACTCTGTTTCATTTTGTTTGTGTGAAATGTGCTATAATAAAATCTGATTAATTGATTAATAATCATGTGTTTTGGAGTCCCCCAGTGAGCCAGCACTTCATGTGTTGCTCGACACAGTGGTAACCACTGTATCGAGCTTCCACAGTCGTGTCAAGAAGGGAACCCCAGAACCGCAAATGATCTCGCGAGATTGATCACCATGATCTTTCCATAACCCTAAACAAGTGTTTTCTGTCTCTAAAACTACAAAGATTTTCATGACAGCGCTGTCAAATTATAAAGCACAATTAGTTTATTCGATCGGGTGCACAAAGACGAAACAATCCGTACAAATATCGCGAGAATTTCATAAGTGTTCCCTTCTAGCCTAGCCAGCCACCACTCTAAGCGGAAGAGCTAGCGAGTATGTTATGTGTAATGTAAAAAGTGCATTCCGAGAATGAGCCCCGTTCTGTTTGCGGCTAGTAACTGCTTACTTGCATTACTATTAACGCTGACAAAGTCGACAAGCAATCACCAAGCTCTGTTCAACGAACGTCTTAGCTTCACAGTGGTGCAGTACGAGTCGACGCTGGATTCACCCAGGGCACTTTCTGCCTCGTGTCCGGGGACTTTCCCCTGGGCGGGGAGGAGAGGAACCAGGTCCTCAGCGTGTAGCCCAGAGTGCAAGTCTTCCGAATGCCCGGATGTTATTTGAAGGAAATGGAGTATAAATAGGTGGAGGTCTAAGAGTCTTTTTCAGTCATGGTGTCGGAAAAGTTGGAAGTTGGAAATTATTCCGCAGTGTAGCATTAATGTGTAAAGTGCCGTTGACGGTTTCCTGTTACAGAGATCGTCGCTGTTGTTTGCTATATTGGTAGTTCTTGAATTAAAACGTCCACAACCGCGAAGGATCATGGGAATTTTAAAGCAGCCAAGTAGTCCAATAACCACAGACTTCTGTCCAGCTCCGTACAATAATGGCACGGCGCTGTCTCTCATAGAGACTGGACTGGAACCTGGCTGCTATCATTTCAAAAAGCGTTTACTGCCCAGACCGCCTATCATATCACTAAAGTGTGTCTGAACGCAGAGTTTACATTAATGTTTGTAAGGAAAACTATAACTTGCAAATCAAGCATTTTCCTGTCAAATTCTCCAGTTATTGTTGTCAGGTAGCCTATTAACTAAAAGAAATAACATGACAAGAAAACAACAGGGAGAGTTGAAAGTTCATAAAATTAAAAATAAGATTAAATAAAATTAAAATCTCTCATTGGGATTTCTCTTGCAAATGATTTAAAAGAGTAGACAAAGAAAATGGAACTCCAGTAAAAGGAAACATGTTATGCCCCCATACAATCTTTCTCAATTCAAGAATTAATTAATATTTACACATTTTTACTGGGAAGAAATAACTGTTGCATTTTCCCTTCTCCATGGTTATCATTACCCAGTAGCTGAATTATATCTTAATGTGATGCGTGGAGTCTCCATACAAACCTAGCAGTTTTTGTAAAAAAGACTGCACAAACTAGTTGTCATTAAAGGCAAAAATCCTTTTGTTTCATCTTTTAGCGCTGTGATATTTGGCTCATCTGAAAGACATCAATGAAAACAGGTCTCTTTCCCAGCATGCCTCGTGTCCCAGCATGTCATCACAGTGTCCATTCCACTGTTTTATGAGCGATGATTTAAACTCAAAAAGCAAGAAATTCTATCAGATGAAATTCTATCAGACAAATCACACTCTTTGCCGCACAACGAAGTCAAATTCTCTGTCGTACAATTAACACAATAAAAGCTTTGTGGGGGGAAGGTCTGAGTCACTATATAGATTTTTTTTTTGCAGGATATAGCAGCTGATGCTGGTGGCGAGAGAGCGAACAGAAATAATGAGTTGATGTGAACAGTTCTCTCAGAGGCAGGCAGGTGGTGCAAAATCTCATCGCTTCTGATTAATGTCATGTTTACTGACTTAGTTTCATTTGTGGCTGGTAAATGAGTGTAATGTATGAGGTGGAGGACAGCTGCAGGACCTAACTGAAACCACCCTCCTCCTCACCTTTATCTCAGTTATTAATCTGGGACATAATCATTTACATCTTATGACATTCTACATTTAATTTCACTCACAATAAATAACACACACAGCAAATGGTGAGAGTAAAAATCAACAACACCAAATGGGCCTACAGAGGTCCACACCTGTTACTTTTCAACAGTGGCAACAGTTGAAATATAAGCTATGATTCCTAAATAAAATAAAACTTTAAACATACAGCTTGTATTCTTATCTTTTTATTTGAATTCACCTGTGCACTAATTATTTGTGGAACAGGCATTCAAATATATTACTTATGTGAAAGTATATCAGTGTGAAAAATACTGCATTACAGTCAAAGGTCTTTGGTTCAGAGTAAAATTACAGAAGTATTATCAACAAAATCCATTTAGCAGTCTAACTTAAAAATATTTATCATGCACAATAGTCCCTTTATGTGTGTTATATATACTTAATGTCTTACTATACTTAATACCAATAACTTTTTTATCAGTATGCAACCAGCTTATTACTGCTGTAGCTGGGTCAAATGGAATCATTCTGAACTACTTTATATACTGTGAGCAGTTCAGTCTGTAACAACACATTAAATTTGATCCTTTATTTTGTGTGTAATCTCTTAATCTGCACCAACAGGTACCCCAACTGCAGATAAATACAATCAAGTAAGGAGTGCAGTATTTCCCTTTCTAATCTGGTGGAGTAGTAAATAGACATGCTACAAGCACTCTGGGCTTTAAAGCACTTTATTAGCTTTTATTAGTAGTAATAGTAATACCTAAAAATTGTAGGGTACATGTATAGTAATGTTCCTCAGCCAGCAACTTTATATTTGCATTTCACAACACATTGAATATTTTGGTTTCATTTTTTATTTTATAATAATAATATATTTCTCTTGTTAATTGCTATGATTCATGACCCAAATAGAAGCTTTTCTTAATCCGTCATATAGCTACTTCTGTGAGGTGACAGGAAAATAAAGTTGAAATCATTTGTGGCACTGCTGAGGTTATCACACAATAATTACTAATAATAAATTGCTTGCATGATTGGACTGATAAGAAAATTATGCTGCATCAATATGAGGGAACATTAATTACTGCTTGTGCCGACAGTGACGACAGAGGATGATGGAGAGACAGATTGTGCTGCAGCCCATGCAGCATCATGACAGTCAGCATCTTACAGGGAGGCTTATAGGATCGACCTGCAGGATTTCACCCTGATTGCATTTAAGTTGAGGCAGTTTGTGCTCATTTCCTGCAGGAGATGATGATGTGTTAAAAGCAGACAGGTATTACTAAAGCATTTTAGACACAGAGTTAAAAATAGATTAAAAAAAAAAAAAACACTGGTGGTTGCCAGAGGTGAAGAAAGAATTCAAATCCTGGTTCAAGTTAAAGCTTCAATTCCACAGAGGAAAAACTGGAAAATGTACTTAAATCCACAGTAAATATACCCAAGTATTTTCATGTAAAAGACTCAAACAGTATTTAAATGTTGTAGCTGGGCCTGGTGGAGCTTACCCTGATCATTTATATATGCCATTATACTGGTGGGATTTTTACTCTAAATACAGCAGTCGGTCATAATCATCAGTATATTAATATATCACCATCATTTATTCTGCTTTCAGATGCTTTCAGATCAGATGAGATAAAAGAAGATTATTTGTTCTTTACATAATGTAAAATGCATTGTCACAGAGCTAAAACAACACTTAGAATATGTCAGACACCCTACAGTGAATCTCATCTTATCATTTATCTTCAATTATAATCTATTACATCTTCTTTTTCTCATATACTTTGTTATTTCCTGTCTCCCTGTGCATCTGAATTTCTCATTTATGTTGTTCTCCCTTTTTTTCTTGGTTTGCTTTCATTTATTTTTGGCCTTTCTATTTTTACTGCTCTTCGTTGTTCTCTTGTTGCTTCTTCCCCTGCGGTTTTCTTCTCACTTACAGTCAGTTCATATCTGTAATCTCATTTCACAGGCTGCTTCAATCTCCTCTGTTTTCACCTCTTAATCCTATCATCTTCTTTTCTTAATCTGTTTTTTTTTACTTGGGAAATTCTCTCGCACTCCATTCTCTCCACCCATTTTCTCTCTGTTTCTTGTTTTCTGATCCGTCTGCCTCCACTCTTCCATCCCACGCTATTCGCTGTAGATATCTTGTTTTATGCTGTTATCTGTTTATAAATGAGGAGAGGCAGTGTTAAATTCATGATGAATTTTTATCACTGAGAAAACCTGAAACAGAGCAGAATAACAGAGCTGTTGCAGTACACCCTTACGTTAAGTTTTCCTTCACCACAGTTTCTAACATGTATATTTCATGACACAAGTATGTGGACACACACACACTATACATTGATATGATTGTTAAGTTACTAACTTCAAAACTATGGGCTTTAATATGCTGATATAACAGCCTCTGCTCTTTAAAGGCTTTCCACAATATTTTGAAACCTGACTGCAGGGATTTGCTCCCATTCTGCTTCGAGACCTTTAGTGAATTCAAGCACGATGTTGTTTGTTCATCCCAAATGTGTTGGGTGAGGTTGAGGTCAGGGAGCTGTCAAGGCCAGCCCGAGTTCGTCCACCAAACTAGGAAAATGTTTCTTTTCTTTATTTCATTTTATGTTTTGTTTTTTGTTTTGTTTTTTTTTTTTTGTTTTTTGTTTTTTTTTTGTCTTGTTTTGTTTTTATTTATTTTTATTTCATTTTTTTATTTTAGTGCAATATAGCAAAACAAAAAGGTGGTGCAAATTGAACAAACATAAATACAATAAAATACCAACAAAAATCAATGTTATTATTATATATATGGTTATTATATATTTACATATGTAATGACATTTGAAATGAACATGTATGCATTATTATTATGATTTTTATCATTATTATTGTTATTAGGGGTCTAAGCAGTGTCATTTGTTGCGGACTGCTCTTGTTTTTGTTCTGATTGTTCCTTTTTTCTTCTTCCTTTCTTTCTTTCTTTCTTTCTTTTTTCTTTCTTTCTTTCTTTCTTTCTTTCTATCTTTCTTTCTTTCTTCTTCTTCTATTTACAAAAATTCACCAAAATGGTCTCGTAGGTTGCAAATTCCACCCACTACTCAGGCAACAAAAATGACACTCATTTACTTCAAGGTGGCACTGTAACAATAAAGTTTACTTTTTTTTTTAAAAATTATCTTGAAAATGGCTTGGCATACACTAGAAACTCAACATAAACCAGTTGTAATTGGTAAACAAGAAGTTATTTTGAGAGAATATGAAAATTGACTAATAGAAATTGTGAGGCAAGAACTACAAAGGAAATGGGCTGATGGATGCTGCTCAAATCAAAGACAAATATAACCGAAGGACTCAAAAGTGGAGCTACTAACGAATGGCTAAAGAAAAATTAAAGACTGCAAAACAAAATCCTCACTAATTTACTTAATGGGGCAAAAACAGAAAGACAATGAGACAGCATCCCTTATCCTGGTGTTTCTAGACAACACTAAATACCTACGAGCAACAAAGGACAGAATAAGTTATTTGACTTATTCCCTTGCCCACTCTGAGGTATTGTTACAGAAGTGCCTTATTCTATACAAAGTTACACAAGTTAATGTATCCATTAACATTCAAAAAAATCACAGCCTAATTAACATGAAAGACAACACTCTCGAGACTCGAGACTGGACTGGAGTGTCCATGTACTTTTAGCCGCATAGTGTGGACACATAACCGCAGGTTTTCCCCACTGATTTGATTTTCTGCAGCCTTTTAATTAAATTCTAAAAATCTCATTACGTGCTGCCATCTTTCCCCGCACTCTGTGTACTCTCTTTGTACTCTGTATGTGGAAATGATAATAAACAACTTGAACTTGAACTGTGCTGTATTCTTAATTTTATAGGCTTCCATCTCCTCATTTTCCTATTTTTTCTTCTTCCCCAGTCTTTTTGTCTTGTATTTCATGGTGCCAATTTACTCTCTTCAAAGAATATCCTCCCCCTGCGTTTTCATCACCCACCGACATTCCTCTCCCTTTCATATTTCTTTTCATCAGGCCTCTTTCACCAGAACCTCCTGCATTTGTCCCTGATAACTCTGCTCTGCCAGGATGATGATGTTGCAAATAGGGTTCATTTTTTACCTCCCTCCTGCTCTGTCCTTCTTCATTGCTTCCATATCTCTGTCTACTGATTTCTACCTCTGCTTTTCATGTAATTGTCTTCTTTCTGTCTCTCTGTCTGTGATCCTCCTGTGCGCTCATCACTGTTGTTCTTTTACCTCCACATCCTCTTGAACCTCTCCACCGCTCTGCAGTTGGCCAAGTGTTTTTGTGTCTCCACAGACTATCCAGATAGCAACATATAATTACCAAACTGTGATCTGTTCTTCTTTTTCAGAACCTTAAAGGGAAAATTCACCACTTCTTAGAATCAGTGTTGATGTAAACATTGTCAGTTGAAGCAATAAATTCCTCAGTGCATGCTATATTGACTGAAAAAAGCCTTGTTCTCCTTCTCATGCTGGCAGTACCTACATGTACCAGGATGCATTGTGGAGGAGTTGGTTTAAGTGATCTGAAGCAAGGTCACCATTACAGTATGTGCTTCAGGTTTACTTTTGGCATATTTATGCTTACAATGGCATTCCTCAAGAAAATAATATAGCCTAGCGCTCACTTCTTGTTTATTGGCAGGAGCAGGAACATAAACTTAACCTAATGCTGAATGTCATGACCTGCGTCTTACTCAGATCTTGAGAAGCTCCACAGTTATCCTGTGTGTGAGCTCTTGCACTCCTCCACTTAAGTTTTTATCATCTGCCGCTGATGCAGCAGCAGCGTATGTGTGGCCAATGAATGAAAGTAGGCAGCAGAGCCCATCTGATAAGACAGATCAAACACCTTCTAATTCCAGAAATATATTTTGTGCCTTGGGCCGTCAGTAATCCCTTCTTGATCAACTGTCGCTAAGCTGGCCTGGAAAATGCTAGAAGACATGTAACTGTACCCGTCGCTGCATTCTCTGAATCCTCTACTCCCACATCCTCCTCCGTCCATCCTCCTGTTACCTTATAGCTCACAAATCTGGCTACTGGTGTGTGTGTGTGTGTGTGTGTGTTTGTGTGTTTTGTGTGTTGCACTCAGGGAAATCAGAGCTCCGGCTTTCTGCCTGAGTTTGCTTCTCCTCAGCGTCAATGTGCCCTGACAGTTGACCCTGTTTTTCCTCTGCCAGTGTCTCCCTGTCTCTTCACACACCATTTCTCCTTCCCTCTCTTCCTTTTCTCATTTTTTGTTCTACATCACCCTGCTCTCTAGACCAATTAATTCCCCCTCAATGAGTCTCCAACTACTGTAGCCATTTATTCTTAATTATACAGAAAAAACACTTGCATTTAAGCTCCTAATTGATCAAATAGCTGTGTACTGATGCTCGGGTGCATTAAATTTAGGTCATGGACAGAAACACCTAGTCTGCTAATGGGTGCTAAACATCAAATGGCAATTAATCCACACCATATAAACATATATATATATATATATATATATATTATATATTTATAAACTGCCTCGCGTTCTCTTCATTACATTCGTTAGTGTCTGCTCAGTCTGCTGTGGAAATGCATAATTTGCACTAGGAAGGTGCACAAAAAGACATAATGGCATTAATTTATTGTCTGTGTCAGGTTGTTGGTACTGAAGTGAGCTGAAGTGAACTGCTGGATTGATTTGAACTGAGAGAGTCGCTAAAGTTACGTTTGTAGCTGACCTTTGGGGAGGGTGAGCAGAGGGGCAGGCAGTATCATTTGTGATATTTTGTGGGGCTTATAGTGTCCAACCAAAAAAATCTAAGTCTAACCCCACAATTCAGTGCTACATCAGTCTTTTCACGTTTTCAGCAACTATTTTCTAACGTGTAATGTGTTTAGAAGAAAACCTGAATTCCCTTTACACAGACTTATGTAAATAAACCTTTGAATCTGGGGGAGCTGACTTCATGCTTGTACATACACATGGAACATATATATAAGATGTTTTTCAGCCCACATATAGCTGGCAGTGGTTTTGGCCCAGACATCCCTGCAGAAGTCCTGTTGTCACTGAGGAGAAAATAGCAGCAGGGAAGGATTAGGACGTGAGATCTGAAGCAGCAGAAGAATTTCTCTCCATGAGAGGCTGCAGCTGTGAAAGGCCTCCTGCGTTCACCATCTTCACTTTCATCAGAGAGAAACGTTTCCATTTACTGCTTTTATATAAAGTTCTTCTTAGTAATACTTTCAGCTGCTGTAATGTGTGGTGACACATTACAGTGGCCCATTTTCACTGTCTGAATATCCACTTATAATAAGTGTAAGCCCACAACAATACAATGTTAAATCCTCCTATGCGAGCTATATTGTACATAGATTATGTATTCGGAGGCACAAAGTACAAAAATTCCACAAATTAAACTGCTTATTTTTAATAGTTAATGCACTCTGGGATAAAGATGCTGTGAAGTCAAATATAACCTGATGTTTATGTATTATTAAGACTGAAAGTATAGAGTGAATGTGAGCTGTCAGCTGCACAGGTAGAAACTTTGTACTTAAACTCTCTGGGTCTGAGCGGCTTCAGCTTGTGTTTGAGGAACAGAAATTGACTAAAAGAGCGCACTGGCTTTGAAGAGTGAAAACCAGCCAGCTGCTGCAGATTCAACACAAGGTGGGCTTGAAATTGCTCCATTGTTTTTGAGACGCTCCTCAAAGGTTCCAGTTGCTGATATTATGAGTTTATATTCACAAAGGATTTTAGTCTTATTCAGCCAAGGAGAAGGAAAATAATTTCTTATTTTTTACAGTTTCTTTGACAGCTGCGTGTGCAAATTGAATTCTAATACAACGATGAATACAGGTGAAGGTCTGCCCATTGTTTACTTGCGCTGACAATTTTTACATGGCCAGTAAACACAAGGTGGCTTCTGAATACAGTAGTCTATTTCATCCTTAACAACAGGGATGCCAGTATTTCAGTTTAAATAAAAAATCCATCTAAATGAGATTTCAATAATCAAAATCAATGTTTTTTCTCTCCACCCCAGCCTACTTGCGGAGTCTGGCATGTGTCCAAGAAAGAAACAAACAACACCTCAAAGACAACACAGCGTAGCTTACCAGTAATATTACACTTACCATATAAACTATCTTTTCAAAGAAGAATCTGAAAATGTAAATTGTCAAGGCGTAAAACCAAAGATCTGTTGAGCTTTACAAATCATGACTCAATAGTCAATATAACAATAACAGAGCTGTCAGTGTTTAACAAAAATGTTTAAATTGATAAATCAAATCAAATTGTGACCTTAAAATCAAAAGTCAGTCAAATTACCATGACAACCCTACTACCTAAGGATGGTTATCAAGGACCGGTGCTAAATTGGTACCAGTTCCTGACCGGTCTGTACTGAAATATTGATCCTGGACAAAAGACACTCAGTATTTATGTCATGTTGCATAAACAATTGACAGGGCAAAATGTTCAAAAGTGGCTAACTTTACTAAATTTGATGAAAATGAAGGAAACTCAGGAAACAGTTTTACTTGTCAACTCTACAAAAAAGTAATAATAAAATAAATGCAGAATCTTTCATGTCTTTTGATGTCTTTATTTTTGCACCAGATTCTGGTGAGTAGTGTCAATAAAATCCTAATGATATCCTATCCCTAAGCTTACCATAAATTTATTAACGAATATGTATGATTTTTCTATCAGATAATTCACAAACTTTGTACTCATCTTAAGCAGGGGGACAATTAATGCATCATTTCATGTCATCAACAAGTCATGAACTTTATTTCATGCCAGAAAACAAACATAGCATCCACATAACAACTGTATATTCTTCATAAAAGTAATGATAAACACATTCATTCCTCCTCAGAACAACCAGAGCTCAATATACTATCATACATGTACCAATGATCTACAACAATTACTTACATCTTACAGTTCTCATTAACTACTGTACACAATCTTAATAGACTTCCTTTCTAATGGCATTCATTACACTGAACAGTTTCTGTTTAATTTCTGTACTCAAAATATAAACTTCTATTTGTGTGTGCTGTGCTGTCAAACTCCTCTGATTACACACCGTAAATGTAAAATAATGGCTTTTGAGTTTTATCTCTAGAGTAACAGTACAGGCAATCTGCAGAATTATTTGGTTAATTGTTATTGTCCACTAATGTCTCGCTACACACGCCAGTGCAGCTCTTGGCTTGTTATAACACCAATTAATTCTACATGTTCAATAGACGATCTACAATAAATATCCATTCTTCACAATTAGGTCCATGTTTCATATTTTTTCTAAAGTGCAGGAGTGACACACGGATGATAAAAGTTTAGAGTCGGACCATAACCTTTCGTTAACTATGTTTTAGCTAATGGCTGTCTAACCCATCAATGAAAAGATGCTTGGTAGCAAAGCTTTGAAGGAGACAACAAAGCACAATACCACAGAGAGAACACGGGGAAATGCAGGTTAACCCTACCACTACTTCTGTTTTTGTCTGTACTGAAGAATGAGTGGTGGGTAGTGATGGATGGACAGACCAGTTGTCATTCATGTGTTTCTATTTTTGTGGCATCACTGACATTAAATCTATTCTAAGATGTAGTTTTGATTGAAATAAACTAGCACTGAGAAATAAGAAACCATGCAGATCTGTTTTCTAGTAAATCCAAAGCAAGAAATGTGCTGCTGTTGGCACAGATCCTGATCACACAATAAAATATTGCATTACCTCGATTCTTCCTCTCCAAGGTTTTAATTTGTGTCGTTGTTGACTGATTTAGCCAAGCAGTCTTCTTTTTTAGAGAAAAGCTTTGCAAAAACAATCCCGATCATGCCATGAGGAAAAAGTGGATATCAAAGAACAAAAAGGGTCAAACGATTCTACAATCGCCTCTTCCTCCTGCTTGTATTGTGTTGAAAAGCAGCAGCAGCTTTGCCCTGTCAGTTGTTGTTCATAATCCACCAAGAAGCTGTTGAATGAAACAATAATGAAGAAACAATGTTTAAGCTCTTTGTTTCAACCAAACAAATGAGCAATGACAACAGGAAGAGAAGCTAAATATAAACATGTATTTCTCACTTTCTTGACAACATGATGGCCTCTTAAGATAATAATTCATTAGCTAATACAGCATTTCTCACACAACAAGCCTGCATTAACTGATTTTTTTGGCCACAGTGGAAACAAGTTGTAAACACAACACCAACATATTAGCATCACCTTTTAGGTTTATATGGTGAACTTGCTGGCAAGCTTATTTCCACATCCAATAATATGAAGCAACATTAGCACTGATTTGTAGTCATGTTTCCGAGCACCTGATAAAGGTTCAATATTCACTGTAATTTGAGCTCTATTTTGGTCTCCACCAACCTCTGAGGGAAATATCTTGTTCTGTAGCAGCTAAATCCGCACTATGTTCACCAGCTAGTCACTAACTAGTGCGGTTGCATAAAACTACTTTGGCTAAGGTTTCCCTTAAATTTTCATCTGTCTTAGACAAAAATTAGTTGCATAAAATCACCATACTGATTTCTTAAGGATTTTGTAAGAGAAAACCTTTTGATCTCTTAAGTCTCACATTGATTTGATCAGTTAGCTTACTTACTGTCACGTCATCTCCTTGTCTGTCCAGTTTGTCTTACTTTGTCTTTTTGTGTTTTCTTAAGCTTGAATCTTAAGGTGGTTTATGCAACCAGGCACATAAAACCAAAGCAATGAGCTGAGAGAATCTAAAACACTCCCTTAGAACTGATGCGAACAGCAGAGTAAAATGATTATTATCTGTGGGTTTGGCACCTGAATTCTACTGTTTCCCACAAGTCATTCTTCCAGAAAGACTTTGACTTAACACTTAAGTTCAGTTAATCTATAACCCTGCGTATCTTGAACTGCTGAAACGCCCTGTTCATTTTGTGAGGTAGATACAATAATATCTTCCCACAAGGCCATGCTATTTTTGATTTCATTCTCACACTTCTACTGAGAATAGTTATCATTAATTCATAAAATTTTCTACTAAAAATCAAACTGGATTCATGTTAGATCTGGTGCATGAAAACAGCAGCTTTCAGTAAGCTATAGATTAATGTTTAAAGGTCTGGGTCCTACCTGGGAGAAGCATGGTGGAGACCATCTCTGGCTCTTCCAGTGAGTCGATAATGCAGCGCTGGAAGGTCTTACTGATGGACGACTGCAGGTAGCTGAGAGGGAAGGGGGATGAAAAGGATGATGAGACTGCCATTTGCCTCTCAGCAAGGCAATAACGCTTCAAAGAGAAGCTGTGAGCCTGTGGTGTGCTGTGCAAATTTCAGTGCTGCAGTTGAAAGTTCTCAACATGTTTTCTTGCCTAATAAGCCGTGAAGCCCTTCTGATCCTACCTCATCCAGGAGAGACGGTCCTGCCAAAATTCGTACATGATGAAGCATGATCTGTCTGGCAGGTTCTGGACTGACACGCTAAAAAAAAAGAGAGCGAGAGAGAGACAGAGAGACGGAGTGAGAAAAAGAGGGCAGTGGGGGTTATATCATGTGTTTGGGAAAATGAAAGCACTTGGAAGTGGCTGCATCAAATCACAGCAAGAGATCCAGAGGTAAATAAAGGCACAGAGGCAGATAAAGGGACATACTGCAGGTTGTTTAGCTGGCTGCAGGTGGCATCTGTGTAGATTTTAAGAGCTTGCTGAAACTGCTCCACATCCCTTTCCTTCACTGACATTTGTCTCTGGACCAGAAGTATGTTCTGGAAAGGGAGAAAAGAATTACAATCCAGAGTCATAATCGCATCTTCAAATAATGTCATCAAACTAGGCTCATTTTGGATTTCTAGTGCTTGATTTTCAGGGGCCATTTTACAAAAAAAAATCCTACTTTTAGCCTGTCTTGTCTTATTTCATCCTGTCTTATCTCAGGTTAGGAAATCCTAAATAATCATCCAACAATACTTATAATCTTTTATGTGTGTTTGCAACTGACACAACCTCTCTCATCTTGTCGAGTTAAAAAACTTTGCAAACATTTATTTTTTAAAATGTACTGAAACATTAATTGAAACATACAAAGAAATGGAGCAGAAACCATGACCAGTGCTTAACTAAAAAGTAAAAGTTAGCTTTAATAGTCATCCTTAAATTCAGAGATTAATAATAATTTAAACTGAACTGTTAATCTGTAACAGCTTTTCCCTAAGTCAGTTCCTAACCATAATTACCATGGTAACCAAACAGTTAGGACAGGATATATATGTATGATCTGCTAGTTATTTTGTTTCTGTAATATGGTCCCCGATCAAGCAATCAAGTACATCAAAAAACACATGGAAAACCTCAACAATTGAAATGTAAATTTTATCTAACGTAATCTAACACAATTTTACACACCAACGTGGCTATATTTAGTACACGCTGGACTCACCGATTTATATGTCCCTGCCAATGTGTCCTCTTTTAGAGGTTCAAGATGTGGACTCTGGAAATAGAGGGCATAAATATTTCAGTCAGCCACGAGCAGAACAAGAACAAGCAGCAGAACTGGTTCAACCAAATCCAGCAAAAGTGTGGCCTCTAGTTGCAGTCTGTCACAAAACATTGGCTTTCACAAGTCAGAGATTGCCATATATTCACATTCACCCTCCAACAACCTCACTGCAGCCCTGAGAATGGTTGTTGTACTACATTCTTGTCTGCAACGCCAAGATAAAAAATTGTAATTATTAGTGTATTAGCAGGCTGGCTTATTATCCCTGGAGCGCTGATATCTAACCTTGGGAAATGCCTCATCTATAATTATAATAACTGCAAAATTAAAAATGAAAAAAAGTCCCACGGCAGCATCGAGAAGCTATTTGTTATCTTCTTCACACCTACAGGCAAAATATTAGTGGCTTTTTGTAAATTGGAAAAAAATTCAAAGCATCTGTTATCCCAGAGCACCAATATCAGCCTTGAATCTGTACTTTATCTGCACCAGTGCATCAATATCTGTGTGAAGTACTGAGTTTGAGCTTTTTTCTCAGAGTCCAGTTTGAGTGAAGCCCAGCATGTTTGCACAGGATGATTCCTTATGCATGACATTCAGTGTGTGTATGTGTGGTCCAATGCATCTTGTACCACTGGCCTCTACACCCACATGCACCTTGTATAAATCATCCTCTGAGACAACATGTCGGATCTCAAACCGCAGGGCAAACTCTGTACATATCTGCAAACACGCAGCAGGGCTCATACGGTCCACTTGACATTTCTATCTGTAACAGCTGAGCCTCTGTAGTTAAACCTGATCCTCACAAAGAAGAGAGCAATTCTCCCTTGAGACAAACCTTGTGGCAGCAAATGTTACAGTAAACTCTGTAGCAAAAGAAACTGAAACTGTAAAGAGATTGTGTAAACCTCAGCAGTATAGGGTGATGTGGTCTTGTGGAAATATGCAACCCATTCGCATCCCAGGTTATCAAATACTGATGTCTTTTTCATGCCCCTTGGTATCGAGATATCACAAGGCACCCTTGAGTGTCTGTATCACTCCATTTACACCCGGTATTAAAATGGCAGCCTCCATGGAAGAGTACATGTGCCCCCTGTAGATTGTAAGGTAACAAAAACACAACAACTTTTTTTAAGATGATTCATTAAACACTAATGAAATGACCGTAAATCTTACACACTGGACCTTTAAATAAACTATTTAGCATTATGTGTTAACATTAGATTGAATTGTGTATGTTGTTGGTTTTGACATTGCTCTCTTGAGACCATTATAACGATGTCATGAGAGTTTGATGAAACGATCACAAAAACTTATTTCATACAAACCTCACACTCCAGTTTGTCCATGAGCTGCTCCAGTTGGTTGATCTGGGAGCCCCAGTGGTTGTCTGGCTCCACGCTGACCCCTGACCCCAGAAACACAACATCAGCACAACACAACGCAGGCTGTCTGACCAAATATTAAAGTGATGTATGTTTTGTTTCGTGTCCTCCTGAAGCCCAATCACTATCAATATTCACTTTTACATTTCCAGTGTTTTGTCAAACATTTGGGCTGATTAGATTTACCTTCAGTATCAGAGCATACCTGTGGTGAGCATGCCAGAGTAGGGGTCAGTAGGGGAGAGACACATGTTCTTCTGGATGCGTCTGCCGGGGCGTTTGGCCACCCTCTGGATGGGCAGGTCCTCTGGCTTCTTCACTATCCTCCTCCCTGTGCAGCCCTGGTCATGAACAGCCTCCATAGCGCAGTCCAGTGAGGACTGAAGGGACTGCAGCTGGGTGGAGGTCTCCCTCAGGAGGAAGCGTGTCACAAACTGACCCAGCACTGATGAGCCCTGATACTCCTGAGTGGAAGATGAAGGGTCAAAATGAAGGGAAAGAATCAGCCATGATTTGGGGAAAACATATGAAACTAGAAGAGTGCGCTCAGTAGAGGGCAGATCTTCACCAGACAACAGAGAGTGAAGCACCTACTGCTAATGCCATCACAACCAGTGGAGATTTGCAAAGTTTTGAGTTTTTTGTACAGAATAGTGCAAGTTTTCACATCAAGATGTATGCAAAGTGTTTTAACTTAGTATAGTCTCAGCTTTCTTTAAGATGCATGGAATAGTATAAAGGTGCACATAAATGTTTGGCTGATGGGTGCGGTAGTATTCGAGTGAATGCAAAGCAGGCAGGGTGATAATGGTCTGTTCCATAACTATAGAGTGATGTTATGATAATGTGTGGATGTCTGGAGCAGAGACCTCTCAGAGAAGTTTAAGTGCAGTGACTGCAGTTTTTTTTGCCAGCTAAGTTTTCATGGAGAGTGAACCCCATCACCCTGCACCAGCACCCTGTGGTGCAACGAAATAGAGTTCAGAAAGAAATGACAGAAAGACGTTTGAAAAATGACCACCAAGCTTGTTTGCTATGTGCTCTGTTTTCTCAGCAGCAGAGATGCTGCACTACATGAGTAATGAACCGCTGTGCTTCTCTCAATTTCTCCTCCCTTTCTTTTTTTAAGACAGAAGAGCTGCACCACCACTGAGGATGTTTTCTTTTTATCTCGGGGCACCACAACAACACACAGAGAGAATACATTTCAGTCTGTTGATTTCATCATTTAACTGCTTGTTTCACCAGGCATTATGTGAGCATTATAAACTGCAGTTCATGTTGATATGCAACCTTCAATACACACATAGACAGAACTCATGCACACACTTTCAGGCGCACACACAAGTTCAATACAACCCAATATTTTACAAAAATTATATGCAATCTTTTTAGTGATTTTTATATTTACATATTATTACTATATTTATATGTCTTCTTAAACAATATTTTATTTTATTGGCTATTTTATGCAAATTTTATTCTATCATTGTAAGGACGAGAGCAACCTACCAGGTACTGTTTTTGGTCCTGCCCCTTTTGGGTGACAACAACCTCTCTAATTTGACTACTACTTCAAACTACCACTTCAAAACATACATATAATGATAATGAACTGGCCTGATGCATGAGCTAAAACAGTTTTTGCAAAGTTCCCGCTCAGCCCATAGATTTTACATTGTGATGATGTCACTGATTTTTTTCTGGAATACCATGAGTGGTCACTGGGAAAAAATGGTGGCAAGGCTGAGCAGCAATGTCTGATCTCAGTTATACTATATGTCTATGGTTTATACACATAAAGTAAGAAAGACATATTGCTTTTTAGCTATAAGGAGCTCAAATCCGATGGCCAGTCAGTTGAACAATTGACCCTTCCCGTTTGCCGCCGCTTTCCAGTCTGTGCTCCAACATTGAGGAAGCTTGGTGTCTCGGTCAGCTTTCTCCTTTCCTGTTACCTGTACTTAGATATGCTATGTGGTAGGCTCGTCTGTGTTGAAAAAAGAAAAAACTAATTTCATAGATGGTTGAAAAATGTTGCTGCAGCGCCTGTACAAGTGATATATATTCACATCCTAAGTTAGCTAATGTTAGCAAAATGCTAGCTAACTAGCAAGGCGATCGACATTAATCATTAGCTAGCGTTTTACTAATATTAGTTAGCTAGTTAGCTAGCATTTAGCTAACATTAGTTAACTTAAGATGTGACTATTTGTCACTTTTTTAAAAAAGGAGAAAGTTGACCAGGTACAAAGTGCTCAACTGTTATTGAAGACAGGAAGGGGTGGGACTTAGAAAGGGCCAATTATGCTGTGTGTCCAGTGTTGTTACACGGGAAAAAAATGACATCCTTTTAGTCTGCTTCCATCACAGTGGATAAGCCTGTATACAAGCCCTACTCCCTTATTGAATCTTCAGTGAATGTTTCAGACATCTGTCACTTTTTATATCATTAAGAGACATTATTTTGCTGGTTTGGTTCTCTACATAAAACTCCACGCAAAAGCAGGTGTTTTATGGTACGGCCATATTTTTTTTACAGTAAAGACTGTAGTGTTACACAGACACACGTACTGACTGGCCACTTTTACAGTGCTTGTTTTCACCCAAAGGTGGCTGCTCTCATCCATGTGTATTTCTATTTTTAGCAGTACTTTTCTGCCTTTTAGGACTTTTTACAAGATTGTACAACCGGTATGACAAAAACACCTTGAATCATGAAGTTTTACACATATTTTTTTTGCTTAAAGCTACATGGGAATCTTGTCATATGATCAGTTTCTTTGTTATTTTAAAAAGAATTTAATAAATAAAGCTCAGGATGGCTAAAAAAGCACCTGCTCTTCAGGGCAAAGAAAGCTTTTTGACTGACTAATAGCAACATGAAAAATGCATGAGCTGTAGGAAGGCGCGGGTGATATAGAGCCGGGTAAAGTACAAGAATAACAGAGAGAAAAAAAAGCCAGACGGGGAGACAATGTCAGGGAAGATGGATGTACATCGAAAGAAGATAAAACAGAGAAAAGGAGAAGTGTGCACCTGAGCGAATAATGACTCAGATAAAAGAGGGAAAGAAAGTGAAAGAGAAGGAGATTAGAGCAGCTGATAAATGACTGTGTGTTTGTGGTGCAGTTATGTGGAGGACATGTGACATCAGACGAGTTGGACAGCCGGAGGGGGTTTGTCAGCCTTCGTTACTGTCATCTACGCTCTACTATCACCCTCTGTTCTCTCCCTTAATATCATCAGGAACACCCACTTCCTGCACTGCAGTGAAACTATGTCGCTGCGTACCACAAAAAAACAAAAACAACCTCATTTCTAAGTCTGCATCTATATCCAAGCATCTGTCTATTCACCTGATTCTGTTCCCTGGCCAAACAGAAATAAATATTCACTAGCTGGCTGGAGGGTTGGGGGAGATCAATAAAGAGTGAGCTGAGATATCGATTATGTCTTCGTGGAAGTTCTCTGATCTTGATCGGTTTTAAGCATGAGCCCAAAACAACATGATTACAACCCTGCGTGTCAAGGGCAGACACTTTAATCCCCTCTACCTCTCAGGGAAGCTCCAGTACATGGTTCTGCTCGACCGGGCTTCATTACAGGATTTCATAACGCTCTAATTAGCATGTTTCACAATTCCAGGCTGATGATTTGATGAGATACTGTGTCTCATTATCTGGAAATAAATGTAAAAGAAAGTTTCATGCTTTTGAACTGAACAGCGTTGATCTCTTTTTAAGCTTTAAAGCCTTTTTTAGTTTAGTTTTTAATTAAGATGGAATATATGTATGGAGGACCAAAAGTTTCATGGAAATAGTAACTTAGCATTTAATTAATTAATAACTAATTACACAATAAAATAGGCACTAATCTTTTTTTTTTAATTAACCCATAAATAAATAATCTAAGTTACAAAATAATTTGTGATTTGACGTTTGAATTGACACCAAAAAGAGGAATTATAAAAGAATTTAACATGAAATATTAATTACATATGAGTTATAGCACAGAGGGTTATTCTTCTGTGACTTAGTGAAACATGTTATAACACTGGTTATTGGATATTGGTTTTAAATAAAAAGTGAAAAAACATTAAATTTCATAGCAAATGGCAAAATCAATGCAATCTGTGCTCTCGTGAAAATGTAAGATATATGAGTGAACATCTGTATGTTGCCACATGAATGTTGCCAGAGGAAATCCTGTTCCCATGTGACGGAGATTTCTTTATTTCTGCACATGTTGCAGATCATGTGGTAAAAACTTGCCTATGTACAGTGGCGTGACATCAAGTCACTTAATCAAGTAGTTGATCAACAGAAATTACTTCTGGAAACGATTAATCTGTTTCCAGATGTGATGATTTGCTGCTTTTCTGCTTATATATCAATTTATTATCTTCAGCATGACAAAGTGGTTAATATTGTTTTCACTTTGTTAATCCGTGTGTCGTTATGGCCAATTGTGGTCCTGGAGAATTTCTACTGTCGTAGAAACTACTAAGTACTTTGCCCGGTGTTTACATGTCTGTCTGTCTGTCTGTGGACAGATTTTGTCAATGTGATACTGTAGAGTCACAACCATGCAAGATGTAGTCACAAAACTTTACAGGTGTGTAGTTGAGATCAAAATGAAGGCGGGTTCTAAGATGGGTCTGGTTCAACTAAATGGACTGGCACAAAACTGTGTACAGATATCCATGATGCCCAGATGATGAATCCCACTGTCTTTGTGATCCCACACCTTTTCTGCTCTCACTACCGTGAAGTTTACACTTGTGGTTTGAGCAAAACCTCCATGACATTTGGTTCAGAGGCTGCCCTCAGGATCAATTGTAATAACTTTGGTGATCCATTACCTTTTCCTCTAATCATCAAGTCAAAATTTTAATCAGTCCAATTCTTTGGTTTATGACCAAATAGCATCAAAATTAACAACTTTCCCGTCAGGCTGAACTGTACTTTGTTTATTTGTCATAATTACCAAAGCTAACATGCTAAACCAAGATGATGATCATAGTAAGCATGTTATGTACTAAACATTAGCATGTTAGCATTAGCATTGCAAGCATGTCAGCATGCTGATGTTAGTATATAAAGATATCACCTTAAGCTCTATGAAAATGTACAAATGTACATACAGTATGTAAAGACGATGAAAAACCAGCAGATAATCTCCATAGCGTATCTCTATAATGCCTGCACAAAATTATGAAATAAGTGCAAATATATCGTGATTCAGTGTGGAGTGGCTGCGGCTCAGGAGGTAAAGTGGGTCATCTCATGTTTGGCAATTTGATCCCCACTCCCTCCTGTCCACATGTGGAGGTGACATTGGACAAGACACTAAACCCTGGGTTTCTCCCCGGGCACTGGTGATGCACAAGCCAGTGCATTCCTAATTGCTGACCCAAGCTCGGATAAATGGGGAGAGTTGCATCAGGTAGGGCATCTGGTATAAAAAGCCAATGCCACATCAAATATGTGGCTCATGAGTAAACGAGTGTCTCATGCTGGGGAGGTTTAACAGATTATCCACTGTGGCGACCCCCAATTAGGTAGTAGCCGAAAGAAGAAGATTTTGTAGTTCATACATTTCCCATTTACAGTTACATAAATTGCTTTACTTTACTTCCTCTTTACTTGCTGTCCAGCTGATTCACAAACACCAACACCTGCCATGTTTCTCACACAAACAAGCTGACAACAACTGTCTTGTTAAAGGAGGGCATTTTTAAAAGCACGGCTCGTCTTGTAAGGTTCTGTGGGCTCATGTTTGAAAATGTATTGTCAGTGAGAAGAAGCAGAGCAGTTATAGCAGGCAGAGTCAGTCATGCTGGGCAGTTTTTTTTTTCTTCTGTATCGCTGCCACAGCACAGTGATCTCAAAGACCTCAGAAAGGGTTTCAAACTGACAGCTGAGGCACAAACAAAAAAGCTTGTCTGAACGCTTGGAGGCACGAATGATGCCTACAGATGTCCTGAAAGAGTGGAGACGGATAAAAGACTGCTGGTGTCGTGTCGCATTTAAAGTTTAACACAGTGCAGGGATGAAAGCCATCGTCACTCACCTCTTTAGTTTTATCCATGGCCTTCAAAATGGCCACATTCAGCTTCTCCAGAGCAGACAGCACGTTGACGTATTCTCCCAGATGTGGAGTGAAGTACGCTGGAGGAAAAAAGGATTTGTTAAGCACTTTTTACATGCTTTGATCACTGATCAATGGTGTTTTCCACAAGAAGGACATAAATCAATAATGACACTGATGGCATTAATTACAATTTAGGTAATTTGACCACTGATTGCTGAGTCACTAGAACTGAGGCACGCTTGTGTTTGAGTTGTGGTCATCATCAGACAGCTTGAGTCAAAGAAACAGCTAAAACATTAAAATTGGATGGTATTATGTGCTGTATATAAAGTTTTGAGAATGATTTTATAAGCCAGTAAAATAAAGCAAGAATGACACATAATTACCTGAGAGTTTGTCTATGTCCAAGTTGCTGAGAGGCAATGGGAAGAAAACAAAAAGAGACGTGTTAATTAAAGAGATGTCATTGGGAAGCCTGAAATATTTTTGTCAATACACTATAAACAGTGTTGTCTTTTTAAATACCGATTAAACGAATAACATTTGCATCAGCCTCATCTGTGCTTTCTGTTCAGTGCTAATTAGTAAATGTTTTCATGCAAACATAATAAACTAAGATGGTAAACATTGCATCTGGACACATTATACCTGCTTAACAGCGCCACGTTTTTGTGAAGGAACTCTTGAGAGCTGATTAACTCATGATAGAAGATGTGTGTTGGCAGTATTTAACCTTATTGGAAACTGTGATTTCCCTGAGTCGATCTAAGTCAGTTTGAATGTCATGCAGCACCCTCTACTGCAAGTCTGTGTCAGTCTGTTTGGTCAAAGCTAAAGGACAAACATATCCTCCTGTGGCCTCGGCCTCTCTGGGAGACGGAGACAGCTTTATCAGGGCAGCGGCACAGGTCAGTCCAGGAACAGAGAGGAGGCAGAGATAATTGAAATATGCTTTTAGGATTTGCAACTGACCCCAAACATGATCTGGTCATATTATTTAGCCTAGAGGAGGAAAATGTCTTCACAGTTAGTGTTGTTGTGAGCATGTTACCATTTAGCTCAAAACACGGCCTCAGCCACTAGCATAGCTGTAGACACAAGGAAAGCATTTAGCATTTTTCATTTTTATTATATTTAATTTCTGATATATTCTGGCAATAGATCCCTGTTGATCTCACACACTTGACCTTTAAGAAAATGGAGAATAGGATTTGATTTTGTTACCTTTAACATCTAGTTTTAATAAATCTATTTGATAAATTAATGCACAGCTAGAGTATATAATTGTTTATGTATTGCAAGCTCTGCTTGTTCTCTCCCTTTTTTTTAACATGTATTTATATTTGTTTGAAATTGACTCATATGAAGTTGAGCTGCACATTTAATGCTGTAGTTAAAGCTGTATCACCTCAGAGGTCACGTTTCACTGTGATTGGTTGGCACTTCAGTGATGCCAACTACACTCATTAATACTTATTTCTGTTTCATCAGTGTCGTACCCACAGCACAGATACAGCAAAGAATGCCCTCTTGGGTATTTTTGTGCTATATTACTGGCCAAAGTTTTTTTTTTTTTTTTATTCCAATGAGTGTTGTTCAAGTTTCAGAATTAGAATCAGAATCTGCTTTATTATTATGTGCACACATGAAAGGCATCTGACTCAGTCTAATTGTAAGCCAGTCGCACAAGCAAATGTTTGCATACTTCACAATCTCATTTGTGCTCATCACTGTGCAAACAGAGCGCTGCAAACTCTTTCACAGCAGGATTAAGACTCTCTATGGAATATTGACATCATCTTCATTGAAGTGAGGTGTTGACATCTCACTGCCAGGCAGCAGCAGGAGAGCAGGAGGAGCTACAGATGGCAGCGGAGTTGGAGGACGTCCAAAAGGAAGATGAGCTTACTCTGTCTTCTGCCTGTCGATGGAGTAATACAGCTCCTGCATCTGCTCATCAGTGAGGATACCATCAGTGAAGTATGACTGGAACTCCTCCAAGGAAAGCTTCCCATCGTCTGAAAGGAGACAAACCCATGAAAAATGAAATCTCACTGAGGCCTGAGAGGTTTTATCACCTTAATGAAGAGCTTGTCCATTATTCATTATAATGAAACAAGGCTACTTTGGCTTCACTAAATTAATTCCAGTGATAAGCTCAGAGGTGCGGCTGCAAATGAAAATACTTAACATCAATCGGCCCCACAATCTCATCATTATTAAGCTTTAAAACCCCTGTCAAGGACAAAACGTCAGGTGAAAAAAACTACACTTAGAGGACTTTCCCATAAAACTGATTTCAGCTTTGTAATCATTTCCGTGTAACCAACTCCATTATACCAGCAGATAATTATTTATTAGTGATGTGATACGGCTCATCCCATCTCTGCTCTTAGAAGTAACAATGATCTCATTGAGTGACACATTTCTTGTATCACTGCTTTTAATTCCTCACAGCTGAAACCTGTTACTGCAAAATAACTTGGCCACTGTTTCGATTTCTGTGACAAATCTTTCTTCGATTTTGTCACAGTCACATAAACACAGTTATCACATCAACAAGTCTCATAGTGGTGTGTAGTTAACAGCAGCTCAGAGGATAAAAACAAGGACACAAGCCTCAGCTGAAGGTAGGCATGGCCTGCAGGGTGCTGAGGAAACTGGACTGAGGGCTAGTTTGAGTAGTCAGAGCAGAGCTCAATAGGGGACAAACTTCAGACGATAATGAGATATCGCCTCCATCTCGCCAGCTTTGCTCTGTAAGCAATGAAACCTTTTGAGACTGGTCTCTGAGAACCCTGCCAGGCAGCAGAGCCCAGACTGACAGGCCGGAGCCAACAGTAAATCACATCATCTGTTAGTCTCTAAGAACTATCTTGACTTCTCGCCAGTTTACAAGGCGGATGGCTCTGGACATCATGCGTTTGTAGCAAAGGCTTGTTAGCAAAATGACAAATTTCCAAAAGAAGATGCTGTTGCTTTATCACTAATCATTACATCATACAAGTAAAGGGATAGTTTGGGCTTTTCTGGGGCATTGTATCAGGTACTTCCTTGGTCAGTGTATTACCGACAGTAGATTGTGGTTGGCACACCCACAGTTTGGACAATACGGGTGGAGGAACCTAATCAATGTACCACCATGGACAGGGTCAGAAGCAAAGTTTTCAAGGAAAAATTACTGTCTAAAATCACAGGTTGTTTCTGGTGGCTTTGGAGAGAACGATATTTGGCTTATATAACAGTGGTTTCCCATCAGAAAGCCTTTTCTGATACAGCATACACTTAATTAGACATTGATTTTTTTAGATGGGCCTTTTTTTAAGTAGCTAAAATATGTTTTTCTGCTGACCCTGTCCACAGCAGTACAGACTTAGCTTCCCACACCAGCACTCCTGCTGCTTCTCCAAAGTGGAGGCGTGCCAACCGCCAGGTACTGTAGGTAATACACTGACTATGGATAAGTACCTCATTTAACCTCACTTCAGATAATCTGAACTAGCCCTTCAATCTGTGTGTTTACTGAGCATTTGTTGTGGTCTGGTGATGTTAAACCTCAGCTAGGAGATAAAGATGTGTGAGAAGGCAGAATTATAATTCTTTTCTCAAACTTCCCTGTAAAAATCTTCTCTCCACATGATGTAGGAGTAAACACAGTCTGTTGCACCTCTGAGTCACTCTCTAGCCTTCTCCATCAGAGCTGCTTTGGTGTAGATTCACACCCAATTAGACACCCGAATACAAGTTACTGTGCAGCTCAGATGGCATAAATATGCAAGTGTTAACTGTTTCTCAGAGCGCCGCAGTAGGATAGTAGAATTTTTGAGCTCCAGGCTACAGTCAGTTTGACTTATGTTTCTGTACTCTGACTCGTGTGGCCTTAAAAATAGACTGTTGTCTCCAGAAGGCAAAGACTGAAGTTGTCCTCAACCATAACTTAACCACAGAGAAACCAGATCAGAAAATGCTCATGTGGGTCCTTTTACAACAATTGTTTTGTCCTTTAAGATGGAGGATTTGTTGTATAAGTCCAATATTACGATAATTTTGATTTTGATTTTGATCAGTTACCATTTATCAAGTATATCTGAAGCATATTTGTTGCTTCCAGGTTCTCAAATGTGATGTTTTGCAGCCTTTTTCTGTTTTAAATTGATTTAAAAAACATCTGCAAATAGCTTTCACCTATATGTGAATATGGAGATTTAGCAGCACCTGATCCAGAGGCTTCATGACTAACAAGTATCGACACCTCTGCAGGGAAATTAAAGTGTTGTTCAGGTGGAGATAAATCAGTACATCACCACAGAAGCGAGGCAGCTTTACTGGCTTTAATTGTCCCACTTCACACTGAATAAAACTGTAAAATTTCTCCCTGCACTGAAGCTCATATCTTTCCAGGAATGCTTTTTTCTGGAGGGAATCCTAAAGCTAAAAGTGCTGCTAACACCAAAGCAGCACCAATAATTCATGGAGCCCACCGGTGCAGTTCAGGATAATATGAGAAATAAGAATAGACTGAAGAGAAGACACTAACAATAAATAACTCTACTTAAAGAGGAACATGATGAACCATGTACTTACAGAAGAGTCTCTGTATATAGCCCACATGTTTCAAATTTCAGCTGTCAGAACTTTGTTTTAACTAATTAATGGAGTAACCCTGTTGCTGAAATAGGCAATGGGTAAATGACAGCTGAATATCTGGTTATACTCTCCTCCATCCGGAGCTGCAGCACTTCATCCGTGGGGATTCGGCTGTCGTCTACAGCCTTCCCTGCTACAGCACTGAATACAGCATTCATTAAAAACCGCAAGTGAACAAGCATGTGAGGCAGAAACCTCACAGTGATCCTTATTACCTCCGTCAAGGACATTGTATTTCCAGTTTGGTTTGTTTGTCTGTCAACAAGTTTATGTAAAAAATACCTGCTTAATTTCCTTGAAACTTGGTGAAAGGGTATAGCAAGGGCCAAGGAAGAACCCATTAAATTTTGAAGCATATCCGAATCATGGAAAAAATATTTTTCACTTTGGTTAACATTGGGAGATATGTCAATTATAACACCAGTCTACAGCAAAATGAGCTGAATATGTCACCCAAACCTGTAATTAAATTAAAGTGAATGATGTCCTCAGTTGAAATATGAACAGTAAATGCCAAGCACAAGCTGGAAGGTCACTTGTCTGTCTGCAGTTGGGAGCATGTTCACTGCACATGGTCTCTGTGACCCCATGTGCGCCTTTTATTTTTGTTCATGGATGTGCAGTCATTATACAATATACAATGTTACATTTGCACTGCAGTGTGTTTCAAGGATGAAATATGAGCTACTTTTGCTTAAAGGAAAGCCTGAAAAGAGATGAGCCCTGGTAGCTGGACTACTCCTTCATAAAAATGCAGAATATGGAGTGATAACTGACGAGTCTGGTGTGTGCAGAGGTCTTTATGGTTATATTGAAGTAGCCTGGGGTTGTTTTCAGGCGATTAATGAAGGCAAAAACAGCGAATGGCCATGCATAACAGCAGTGCGCTCTCATGTGGCACTAACATATAATTGATGTCTCTCTGATTCATAAAGCAAACTGTTCAAAAGGAAAGACACGCTCTATTCACTTAAGACTATTTACAACTTTTTTTTTTTTCCAGCTGTGTTCCAGCATAATCCATTCATCAGGGGCCACACTCAAACCGTTACACCTACACTGTTGTTCATTGCTGCTGCCCACCTGCAGTGTGGATACTAGCGCACCTCCACTAATTTCAGATGCACCCCGAGTCAGTTTGTTCTGGAACCAGGCCAGCATCTAACAAAACATAACAGCTACCTCAAACATCACTGTAGAAACAAATGCAGTGTAAAAAGTAAGTAATGTCTAAATGATCCATACCATTTTTCCAAGTCGATATAAGCTAAATAAGCCTATTAAAAGTGGGCTAGCATAACACATGCAGGGTCAGTAGAGTACATTTTATGGTATTGTACAGGGACAATTAAATATAATGTATTGTATTATACAGACAACAGAGTATATCGTATGTATTGTACAGGACAACAGAGTATATCGTATTGTATTGTACAAGGACAAAAGAGTATATTGTATCATATTGTTCAGGAACAATAAAGTATATTATATCATATCGTATCATACCGTATTGTATTCTTTCATACTGCATCATATTGTATAGAAGACTGGACTATTGGTCTTGGTGGAGCTCTGTACTCTCAGAGTGCAAAAAGCTTAACACCATCGTGCACCTCACATTTTGATTTTTTTTTTTCTGATATACAACATTACAACAATCATGAATAATCATGAAGCCAAAAAAATGTAATACAACATTTACTTATGTCATAAAACTGGCGCAGTATGTAAAACTAATCTATGGCCTTGAAAATAATTTTTCAGCCCACTGTTTGTAGCTCAGATGATGATACTTTGATCTGTTTGTGATGAAAGTCTTCTGAAGGCAAATCTGTGACTTCTTAGTCTAATTTACACGCAGTTCATTTATTTTAAAAGACAAAATGTAATCCATGATTTATTGGGTTCTAATATCACTGATCACACTTTCATGTCATTACAGTGTAAATCCTCGAGTACGTCTCTGAGTCAGTGTAACTGTATTCGAAACTAATCTCAGCACAAGGCTGCTGAGTACAAGCTTTCAGTACTCTATATTCATGTTCATATACAATGTTTTTTTCTTTTAAAATTTTAAGTTCCTCATTACAAAAGCGTGGAGGAACAGAGTGTAGTAGGTTGGTAGCCAGCCCTCATTATGTGGTAAATCCGCAGTGCTCGAGGCGTATCATGGCAGCCCACTCAGTGCTGATTGGTAGGAGGCGCCTTCCTCTCGGGTGCACGACTCAGAGAGTTTCTGAAGAAAAGAACCAAAGCAGAGCTCGGGCTGCAAATTGAAGATAACTACCACAAACATGAGGCAGCGTTCTCCTCTCTGGATTTATCTTCCTTCTTTCTACAAAGAGGGAAAAATAAAAGCTTTGTGTGAGTGCTGGAGTGCAGCGGGTGGAGAGAAAGAGCACAAGGAGCAGACTTTAGGCCTCACAAAAATGTGATATAAATTCTTTTCCTTCCTGAGATGGAGTCAACACCTTTTCTATTAAAAAGTCACACCCCTGTTGTGTTTTCAGCCACTAATTCACAAAGAAGTCACTCGAGACGAGACACTAATGAAAAGAAATAAAAATCCACCCACCAATTTTGTCTTCTGCAGTCTTAGAAATAATAAGCTGCTAACTTTCCACTTTTTGGTTCCAGGGAGAACCCTTTATAAAAGTTCCACCTGGAACCCTTTCAGGGGGCTCTAACTCAAGCCCAACATAAAGGGTTACGCCTAGAACCACCTGTAAAAGGTTCCACCCAGAACTACCTATAAAAGGTTCAACATAGAACCTGTCTATAGAGTAATGGTTCCACCCAGAACCCTCTGTGGGGATGCTGACTAGAACATTTCCACATTCATCTACAGGGTTTAATCTAGAACCCACCTAGGGGTTTCTACAGAGAGCCTTTTTATAGTCCAAGGGTTTCATCTAGAACCCATCCAGAGGGTTCTTCCAAGAGCCCTTTTATATTCAAAGGTTTCATCTAGAACCCACATGGGCGTACTACAGAGAACCCTTTCATATTCCAAGGGTTTTATCTAGAACACACTCAGGGGGCTTCTGGCAAGAACCTTTTTATATTCCAAGGAATTCATCTAGAACCCACACAGAGGGTTCTCCTGAAAATGTCCTTTTATAGTCCAAGGGTTTCATCTAGAACCCATCCAGAGGGTTCTTCCAAGAGGCCCTTTTATATTCAAAGGTTTCATCTAGAACCCACATGGGGGTACTACAGAGAACCCTTTCATATTCCAAGGGTTTTATCTAGAACACAGGGGGTTCTACTGAAAACTTCCTTTTTATATTTCAAGGGTTTCATCTAGAACCCACACAGGGGATCTAAAAAATACCTTTTTTAAGGCTTTCACTGGTAATGCTCATGTCTTCTTAAGGTTCTACAAAGATTGTGGGTGGGTTTTAGAAAATTGTATTCTTCAGAGGAGGCAAAAACATAAAAACACAGGTAAAATAAATATTAAGAGGATTCCAGATACATCTACTTTTAAAAATAACATTTTAAACATGGACAAACATTTGAATATTTGAGGGTTAGGATATGTTAACACACATGGCTTCAACAAGCCTTCTTCCAAAAAGGGTTCTTAATGGAACCTTTGTCTTACAAAGAACTACTGACGAATACTTTTTTTCAAAAAGGGGTTCTTCAGAAGCAAATGTTTCTAGCCATTTAGAAAGAACCATGTTGAAACCCTTATTTATTATGAGCTTACAGTTCCTTCACAACAGCCACAGAGAAAAATCATGTTTGAAGGGCTCTTTAATAATTCACATATTTTTTTCTTGTATCTAAAAATCTTCACACGAGCTGCAGGGCACCCCAGACAACCTCTGCTCACGGCGGCACGTGTTCATCATTAATCCTGCTCTTACGCAACACATTCAGCATCCTCCTGAGAAAAACTGATCAGAGTTTGTAGATACTCCACACATCCATTAATCACTTGGCCCCTTTCTCATTTTACATTCCATTAAAAGGAGACGCAGAGCAGGAATAAAAAATTTAAGAGCAAAAACATTTCCCTGTTTGTCAGCACTGTTTTTCAAGCACAGCTGAATGCTCTGTGTTTTCCCAGGAGATATTTAGGGGGAGGGTTTCCTTTGAAGTAAAGAGGGGATTTAAATGTAACATTGTAACACATTAGTCAAATGTAACAGTGGCATATTTGCAGAGGGAGTAGTCTACATTAAATCCCACATTAGGGGCAAGTCTCCAGTGGATTTGTAACATATTTCTACTGAGGTAAACAGCACAGACCACATTTACTGTACTATATAACATATTACTTAAACTACAAATCAGCGTGTACATATGTACGTACAATATTCTTCTTCTGCTGTGTAAAGTCTAGATGACTGCAAATTTAAACTTGCATCAATTTTATCTCTAAGCTCTGAACAAACTATGCTAACACAGGTGTTGCTAGCTGGCATTTGAGATTTTTCATGGCTGCAATCATTGTAACGCTATGTTACAACTGCCCATGTGCCACATGGACCAATGTAAGGACCTCGTTTGTCTCTGATGACTACTCTTCTGTTACAAAATGAACATATCTCGCTAATCAAAGCTGCTACAAGGAGTTTTTAATCGTCTTTTTTTACTACTGATGCCTCTATATGACCTACATAAGCAAACAAGACCATCCATGAGAAGACTGGCTATTTCTATAAAGTTATTCTTAATGCCTTCCATGGGTCATTTACATTTTTTTACATTTTAGCCAGTTAAAATGAAGCCGGGTAAAATTTTAATTTACATAACTTTATTTTTGATGTTATATTTTGTGGTTATGGCGGCGGAAACACTACGCTTTTTCCACAGGGACTCTAAAAATCAACATATCAACATATGAAAGTTCCTTGTAATAGTTTTAAATGTTAAAACTACTTTTAACTCGACTCAAATTATTAAATCACCAGAATAACTACTAAATAGTTGCGTCTAATGCAAAAAATAGAAACATATGCTTGAATGTGTTCAATCCCTGACAGCTAAGATTTGAACCACATACAAAAATCTTAAGTAATATTATGAGATACTATAGCAGTATTGTGATAACTTTAAGGTGTGCTCTTATTTGAGATACCATGGTTTATTTTTTCAGTGTTTGCCAAGGGGACAATTATAACAATTGCCCCTGATCTCCCCACAGTCTGAGGGGGTATCGCTGAGATCAGCACTGCATGGCAAGCAGCTGCATCAAAGAAGTTCATCGCATCAAATCCAATCACGGCGCAAAAAAAGAAAAAAAAAAAAGCTGCACCTGATCTTGGTTATTTATATCGTCTCTACCAATCGATCTCTCAAGGACGGCAGTAAAATGGAAAGATAAGTTTCACCAGGGTCACAAAAATCCTCTTAGAGCCAAAAGAGGCCAGCCGTCTGAACAGAGCCATCAAAGTCGAGCCTTTTTCGAGCATCTCATTTTTGTGTGCATCACTCCTTCAAAGAGATTTTTAATTGACTTTTAATTAGCCGTATCATCCAATTAGCTGTATATTTTGCTTACTCACCATTTTTGTCTGCCCGGCGGAATATCTGAAACGAAAGGAGAAGATTGTGTTGAAGTTTTTTTAGATTTAGGTACAGGGAGAAATGACAAAAGACAGTGGAAAAATAAAATAAAATACATCAACGTAATACTGGTACAGAAACACAATTGAAATGTATTACACTTGCTTCAATGTACAGCATCATTGAGAGGCAAGCTTGGTTAAAGTTCTCCTTAATGTACTAAATGCAATTCAGAAATGGTCACATTTGGAGAGAAGTCAAAGATGAGGTGGTAACCTTGACTGGATATGAGTGTCACCTCTTTAGTGTACTTTGGCAGCTGAAGTGGATGGTGCAAGAAACAACCACAATACTAAAATGACTGGAAAAGAAGAAGAAGAAGACATACTTCATTTATCCCGGGGGAATTTACATATTTTCATTCAGTCGTTATTTTACAATCACAGGCCCGAAATACACACATGTGCAAACAGGACCTATAGATGTGCATTAATGGAGAGATGCCAGAGCGAGGGGGCTGCACACATACAGATCCATACATATAGTCAGGCGCCCCGAGCACTCTTATATACACCAAAGAAGACTATTCTTAAGTTCTGGATTCCTGTGTTCATCCCTGCACCAAGCATTTGCTATAACGAGGTACAGAGAGGACTCCCTCTGGAAAAGCTGACCCCCACACCCTTCACGACAATCTCGAGGGATTTATTACGATACGGCAACCAGGCACAGACATGGAGTAACCCTCTGGACTGGACTTTATTCTGCCTAATTATCACAGTGAAAGAGACAAGAGCATACCCTAGTCATTTGAATGTAATTAAGTCTGGTCGTGTACGCGTTTTTGTCTGTTTGTTTTTGTTTTTTGTCGAAATCTATGAAAACAGTAGTTCTGTACATATTCTGAATTTGAAGTATATGTAAATTGTTACCAACCAGGGGCCAGCTGCACAAAACACCTTATGATAAGACTTTCCTTAAAATGATTTTGGTTGCACAAAACACTTTCAAGTCTTCTTTATATAATGTAAGTATTTAAGGCTTTCTCATTATCTTGGTCTTATACTTAAGAAAACCCTTAAAGTTACTTACTGTACTTTACTTCGGTTAAAGCACAGTAGGTTATAGTCTAAATGAGAAGCCAGTTATTTCATTAAGTCTGCTTCATGTTAACCAGCTAGGCTATAATGTTAATGTTGTAAATACATTAATGTGTAATCAAATCAACAATAAATAACAATTTAGAACAATTATGAATGATTTCTTGAACCATCAGGAAAGTAAATTTAATTTAAGTTAATTTGAACCTATTCTTACCGGCTTTGTTGGATTTCTTTACTGTAATTAGTGATCTTGTTTTTAGCCAGAACAGAGCAGATGTCATAATTTTTTTTTGACCACATGAATGGAGATAACAGGTATCACAAGCACCGGTGGAAGCAAACAAACGGTCTCCATGGAAACAGTAGATTATTAAAGCTATTAAATCTCTTTCAATGCAGTAAATGCCTTGAGGCTTTTCTTTAAGTAAGTACCTCAGCTAAGGAGAAATAAAGCCTTTAGTTCAAAAATAAAAAGTAAAAAAAAAAATACATCAACAATATTTGAAGTTTTGAGCAATTAAGAGGAAGAACAGTATGTCTGTGCAGTAGCAATTTATTTTAATAATCTGATAAAATGCAACACAAAGATTTGTGCCTGTTGGAGAAGCAGTGAAGCAAGCCAACTGGAAAGTCTCCACAAATGTGAGTCAATCCATCTGTATAAGACCTGTTTTTTGGCGTATTCCTCTTTGTTTAGACACACAAGAACCTTAAAGAGGAAGCTGTAATTTCCACATTTCAATAACAAAAGAGACACTTCAGGAAATGAAATGCTGACATTTATATGCACCCATGAGGAGCTTTGGAACGATAGCTTTTATGATTTTTTTTTTCTTCAGGGCATCATGCTGCTTCAAGATATTTCCCCAGTTTTGTGCAAGCAGGAAGCAGCGGCCCTTTATGTTCATTAATTTTTGCTGTAAAATCATCGTTAATGTCTTCAACCTCCTCTCCGTGCAGCAGTGAAGCTGTGAGAAGTCAGATCTGTTCGTGGAGTGTGAGGTGTTGCTTGTGAGATCACAGTGGCACCTTTTTTTTCTGCTCAGCTCAATCACCCCGTGTGGACGTATAGAGTCCGAGTGGCGGGTTGATTAACTGTATCATCAGAGTGGAGCGGTGCACTCGCATCCAGCTGTCACCTTTCAAGCACATCAGAGTGTGAAGGCCTGGACACGCTCTGCTCACGACCCATTTTTATCCACATCACTCCTCCATTCACGACACAGCAACTGAGCCTCACAGAGATCAATACAGGAAAAAAGGGTACAGAACAGAATTAAAAAGAGTGCACTGGATATCTCACAAACCAATTCAGAGTGCACTTAACAGACTCTACCAGTGTGTGCAAATCATGAACACTTACCGCTCCCTCCATTCATTCCTGGATGGTATCAGTTACACTATCATTGCACAGTAATACAAGGACAGTCTGCAGTGTCTGACGTCAGAACAATAATGCAACCCTGACAGAAATGAATGCAGACGTGATGTTCACTGTGATGGATCACACAACTCAAGCTAGATTCAACTGAATGGAAACCAGAGGCTGTCAGGAGCCAAGATTCAAACCAGTGCCAGACCAAGTCTAGACTGCTGAATACCAATATCGCTCATTTGTTAAAAAAAAATCATTTGTTTTTAAGATAAACCCACAACAAAAAAGTCCCCTATATGTGTTTCTTTAAGGGATGTGACCAACATGTGTACTGAGTGGAACATGTTACAGTTAAAAACATAAGACTAAGAAAAATCATCAGTAAAACATGAAAGTAAACTGTAAACCAAAACTGTAAATTAAACTTAGACTAAAAGGGGTAAATCAGATTATGGTGGGTATCGGATGACTCAAAAATACATTTAAAACACATTAATCAAAAATGTCTGACAAACTTTTAGTGCCTTTTGTCATTTTGGTGCTTAATAAAACAGCCTGTCACCGATGACTAAATTAGTTAATATCTATTTGTACTGTATGCAAGATAATATCAACACGTCATTGGTATTGGCTGATAAAGGCTTTAAATTGAAATGTCTGTATAGGCCTGAAATGAACATTTCTGCTAATACGATGACACTTTAATTTTGTGCACATGACCCAAGTCTGCGGTGTGGAGGTGTTCTGGATTGTCCAAAACGGATAGCAAAGTGCTATTTCCAATGATTGTGCCAGTCATGCGAAGAGGAGATAAGTCACATTGCTTCAAAACTACAAAACGAATCAGACATCTTAAAGGACCAGTGCGTAGGATTTAGTGGCATCTAGTGGTTAGCTTGTAGACTGCAAACACCTGGTCTCACCCTCCACTTTCAAACATGTAGGAGGACCTACAGTGGGCTCCAAACTTAAGTCTATATCTAGAGCCGCTGTTTGGTTTGTCTGTTTTGAGCTACAGTAGAAACATGGCGGTGCAACATGGCGGCCTTCATGGAAGAGGACCTGCGCACTCTGTAGATTTTAAATATTATAGTCCATAACTGACATATTCTGCCAATAAATGCAGGTAAATCTCACATACTGGACCTTTACGAGTGGTCATTCTGATCATTTCAATGAATTTGTGAGGAGACACAGGCAGCAGCAGAAAAAAAACTGTCAGCAGTAGTTTTCTTATTTTGCCCACTGAATGTGTACATCTCGAAAAGCATTATATTTTGTGTGCATCTGCATCTGCCAGTGGGGCCATCACGATAAGATAATGTGTTACTGTAATTCCACTAAAGAGATTTTCTCTGCAATTAGGTGAAAAAAATATGTGCATGTATTGATATCTGCTTCAGAGATTGGCCAGAGTGAAATGGAATATATCTGTCTAATGGATATTTAAAAAAAAAATCCAATATCACTTATCTCTGATTTGTACTCTTCAAGCCAGGAACAGGAAGGCTTTTGAAGTCTTTATTTCTGTCAACAGATTGACCTCCAACCAAAACACCCTTTCCAAATATAATTCAGCATTTCTGCACTGCGGTGTTGTCTTACTTATTGGCCGACCTTTACCCCAAAGCCAATTTGAATATCTGTGATGAGCTAAAATATCGACGGCGGCTGATGTATCAGTCACACAGACAAAAGGTTAGTTGTCATGTCAAGGATTTGTAGTGAACGGACTAAACCACGCAAAACAACTGGTATGGTCCTTTAATCATCTCTGACTTTGAATGCAGGTGATGATATGAAACCCTGGAGGCTGTGCCATCACTGTCAAATCTCCCTAAAGTACAATAAGAAGTGCTGATGTGAGCATCCTGTCCTAAGCCATGTCTGAGTAAACCAACAGGGAGCTGCTCCATAAAAGTGAGAAACAAATTGAGTGCAATAAACATCAGCTCTGAGGAAACTGGCCTTTGTTCTTCCTTTGTGCAATGAAGTGGGAGGTTGGTGGAGTCGATGTTATGCTGTCAACCCACAAAGCAAATGAAGATCCTCTAAAAGCAGTATTACTGTAGCTACATGGATGCTGCTCTGCTGTAATTTCTCTCTCAGTCGGTCCCAGAGGCGTGTTGATATGTCCCACTGAGTCCTCCTGAACACAAGGAGCAGGACTGACTGATGCTCTCTGAACCTCTACAGCAGCCTGACATCAGCCTCTGAAGCAAATTATGATCTCAAAAAGAGCTGCAAAACACTTCTCAGTGATGTAAAAGCTAACAGCCTTCACACCTTTTAAATCAAACAATGAGCCTTTCGACTTGTCTAATTATATAAATAGACTAACAGCCTTTTTTTTAGAGGGACGCAGACAGAAAACCGCAAAGCTTCCTAAGTGAGGTATAATGAGTCTGCGTAGAGCAGAGGTTCTCAGCTTTTTTCTCAGCCAAGGACCCCTTACAAGATAGAAAATATGCAAAGGGATAGGGGTGTAAGAAAATATTGATACATTTGAGTATCAAGATATTATGTTTCATGATACTGTATCGATTCTCAAAAACACTGTATCGTAATAATGTTGTGTTTAAATCCCCGACTGCTAGACAGCAGTGTTGTGCGTTCATTACACTATTAAACCTTTCCTAAAATTACATACTTACACTGAGTCATAACCTCTGTGTTGTGATACATATCGAATCGCCAGATTCTTGCCAACACACAGCCCTGCAGAGGACCCCATCGTGTATGTCTCGTGACATACACTGGCAGGAGGAAGATTTATATAAATATTTATTAAGAGTTATAGATTGTTACATTTCACTTCAATTCATAAATCAGAATTTTGTGGCAGTAATGCAGCAAAAAACGTAGCCACATGCCAACAAAGGCAGTCCTGTAGTAGAAAAAAGTCATTGCAGGAGCGTAGTCGCAACATAATTTCTGCAATATGTGATGTTGTGGCAGCCTAAAGCATTGAAATTACAGTGTCCTCAATGGCATGTTATTTTAAATGTCACCTGTATGCTGTACCAACATTTCCATTTGAAGATGTGACAACATCGATTTATATCGCCAGGATGTCGCATGCAACGTTCCTACTAAGACAGGGTTGTTGCAGTCACGTCGCTGCAACATAACATCTTAAGTGTAATGTTGCAGGAACATTGCTACATCATAAATGAATGAACCTCGCAATCTAAATGTTGCAGCTACATACTGTAGTCTTGGGGATACCTAGTAAATTGGGATGTTTTAACAATGTTGAAGCAACATTATTACATAAAGTACAGGAAACATCATGCAGAGGATGCAGAACAGGTGTTGCGGCAACATGACTAATAGTAACATTATATTTGTAATGTTGTGGCATTGTGTTGTTTCAGTGTCACAAATGAAACAACACAATGACACGATTACAGGGATATACTGTATTGGTAGGTGCACAGAAGGAGACTGCAAGCTGGCAAAAAATGTAAACAATGGACAATTTTAGAAAATTTGGCTTGTTTGTTAAAGCACACATAAAATGTGTTTTGGTGAGAGGCAGAGAATGTAAGTTTTTGTTGGTTTAGAAGAAAACTCCACATAGCACCTTTAAAAATGTGAAGATTATTTGTTGAACTACTTTTTTATATCATTATGACTTAAAAGAATCAATCTGAAAACTTTTCATGGACCCCCAACAGAGTGCCATGAACCCCTGGGGTCCCCAGACCTCTATTTGAGAACCACTGGTGTAGAGGAAGAAAAGCACGAATGAAGCTTTCTGTAAAATGCTGCAAATATGAGTGTGAGCCCCAGCATGAATTAGTTGTTATGCAGTCAGAGGAATAAAGCAGGAAAGAATCAGTGCAGTTTGTTCAATAAGTTGCCTTCCAGTGATCACATTCTGTATTTATGCAGCTATTAAAGAATAAATGACCAACCATTACCCACTGTTCAGTGAAAAAAATGCCAGTTTGGAGGCTGTATAGCGTTGGGCTGCGAGGACAGAATGGATGCTAACTGCATTTAAAACAAATGCGTGCTTGCTGCAGTCTAATGTTCCCCTCACTGGCCAATAATCTGCCTCGCGGAAACTAGAGAATTTTTATCTACAGCCAGCTGTCAGGAATCTATGGCTGGGAAATGACGCTGCTCGTGTTAGCTGGTGTCCTCAGTAAACCACCAGAGGCAAAAAGGGCCATAAAGGCTCCAAACATAAAGCAGTTGTTTTAAAATCTAATACTGCATGTGTACAGCATTGACGTCTTTTATGTGGAAGGATCACCTGCAATGATTTTCACATTGTATAATAAAAAGAGGAAGAAGCAGGCAGCTGAGGAGAAAAATATTTCTCTGCCTGTAAATCCAACCCTCTGTCTGGTGCATATACATCCATATGATTGCTATTTTACATCTCTTTCTGTACAGTAATTTTAGCTATATTACTGGAACTATTCTTGTGCAATAATACACATATTCTCATGCAAACTGCATTGTATTTATTTATTTATCTTAATTATTCTAGATACTACTTTTATTCTAGTATTCTACTTACTTGTTTTTCTACTTAGTCTATTTATTATTTAGTTTTTTACACATACTATTTAGCTGTGGATGTTTGCTTACTGTGGTTGTTATTGTCTCGGTATATATTTTTGACATATTTGTATATTTTTTATTGTATATGTACCCTGATCAGGAGTAGCAGTCCTAATTGTGTTGCACTCTGTACAATGACAATAAAGGTTTTCTATTCTATTCTATATTCTATTCTTTATTCTTAAATCATTCACAATTTAAGATCTTTCTATTTTTATGCTTCTGTTTGGAGCTGTGTGCAGGGTAGACTGCTCATTAACAATGTATATCATATCATGTTTTATACAGACACCATGCATGTTTCATCTTAATGTACAATCACTGTCATGACCCTCATTATCACATGAAAAAATGGGAAACAGCCTCATTAAAAACAACTGCACTGTAATGCTGTGCAGGTTAAAAAGGTCAAATGAATCACGGGATGATGATGTTGTGACATCTCCTTTGTTATTCACGCACTAATGGACATGCACTCACCTTTCTTACATAATAGAGCTGCTGCACATCAAGCACATGTGAATGGGAGGCTGACAAGTATTAAATCAATGTGAGCCATTCATAAAGAGCAGAATGAAGGACAGTGTGTTACTCGTATCGTGCCTTTGTACTGTAAGACCACCCTCAAAGAGGTGGATGTGAGAAAAGCATGTCTAAATATGGATACAATCATGCATATAATTAACCAAAAATATGTACAAAAAGATGAATTCACGAGAAATGTCAGGAAGGTGAATATAAAGCTAGAACACGACACTTAATGGTCATAAGAAAAAAAAAAAAACAGTGTACTTACATCCTGGACGAGAGAGATGCCTTGATTTTGGTTGTGGTCAAGCTCCTGCTGCTTTCTCAAGTGTTCGTGCTTCGCAGACTGAAGACACATGGTTATCATCTCTGTACACGCCAGCATCTTGCTGCTTTCGATGCGACCGATTTCTCGCAGAAAATACAAAGATCCTGTCCCTGTTTGTACTTTATTCTGGGGAGCGGTTGTCCTTGTCAGGGTGGATGTGGGATGATGATGTCGAGGATGGAGGTGGACTCTGTCAGCCTGCTGCCCGCCGCCTGCACGTCGACGACAGCAGAAAAAACTCCGCCTCTACACGAGCAGCAGCAGCGATTCATAAAAGCCTGAGGAGGAATGCACCATCTGCTGGAGAGAAAACACACTCTGTTAGATAAACAGTTAATTACAGGCTGGCTGACGGGCAGGGAGTTTAACAGAGGACAGACAGAGACGGGCACTTTTTATCTCCTGAGATATTTTAGTACTTTCACTATGGTCTGTATGCATTCAATATTCCAATTATAGTCCCATATCAATTTAAAGGGACAGTTCACCCCAAAATCAAAAATACATATTTTTCCTGTGGCCTGTAGAGCTGTTCACCCATGGAGATATCAGTCATAGAGATGATAACGGAAGTAAATGACACTCAGCTTGTGGTGCTCAAGGCTTACCCCCCAACTCAGCAATGTCACTTTTCAAAAATCATGACCCCAATACTAAAGATAATCCACACACTTTGCTGTGAGCAGTTTCATGAAGGAACTATTTTCTTTCCACAGTAGAATCTATGGGAACTACTTTCTTTGTACTACAAAGAAAGTAGTTCCTACATGAAACTGCTGACAAGGTCTGTGGATTATCTCGGGTAACCATGTCATGATTTCTGCAAATGGACACCGGTCATTTTTCTTTTTCTTTTTTTTCCCGCCTTAGTCCCATTACTACGGTGGAAAGAAGGCAGACATTTCTACAACTGATCTCCAAAACTCTGCACCACCAAAATAATCTAGATGGAAAAATAGCACCACAGGCCAGGGGGAAATATGTATTTTTGATTTTGAAGTGAACTGTCTCTTTAAAAGTGAGGTCATGTGTTTCTATAGTTTTATTCGCTGGCATATTATATTATTGCATCTTGAAATCAAACCTCTATTTGTGACATTTATAATGTAGGTATCAGGGACTTAGCATCTATGACATAAATTTAATAATGATAAGTTTAATAATCATTAAACTTAAATCATATAGATATTTCTGACATAGGTATCACTATCACTGTTATATTCCTATTATTTTCCAAATAGGGACTTGGCATGTCTAAGTTGTTGTAGGGCTGGTGACACTTTAACCTCTCAGTGAGCAATAAATAAACACTTAGTAAAATAAAAATCAAAATTGTTGTTTATATTTTGGTTCTAAATTCAAAATAAATTAACACACCACTTTTACTACCTATGTACCTCTTTAATATTTATAGACTATTACAAATATTAGTTTACAACATCCTTATTGTGTCCCATGGTATTCTAATTTCCTAATATAACAAGAAATAACAAAAATGAGAGTTATTAATATATACATTATCTGTTTGCGCCATCACTGGTTTAACGGTGCAGACATCGAAGTGAAACCATGAAGTCATTTAACATGAAATTTCAATGGAGCCCTATCAGCATCTTTGCACCTCCCATGCACCACACACACACACACACACACACACACACACACACACACACACACACACACACACTTCACTGGGTGGCCCCTAAAGCTGAGACTCATATGACCTCTGTGAGGGGTGGGAGCTGAGCTGATTGCATAATACTCTTCAACATCTGACCAATAACTGTTGACACTTTCTGACACTCTGTCTATTTGCTGTTTTGAAGTTCGTCCTCAGTGCAGGTCAACAGGTGAGCTACGTGGCTGTCTTAACTTTTATCATTATTATTTGTAGTTGCAGCAATTCAGCTGGTGGACAAAAAAGTTAGTTTTGCACTCTGGTTGTAGTAGTGGTGGTACTAATGTTGTTCATCTTGTCAGCATTAATATTATTATTTGATTATTGTTTTAGTAGTAATAGTGGTAATCATTAGTCACATCATTTTTATTGTTATATACACTGCAATACACAGAGACAAAATAATATCTACTGTTATAAGCTACACATGTAATAAGAAATATAGCATAAAATTGTTATATTTATTCATGCTTTATTTTATCATTCATGTGGTGGAGAAGACACTATATGAATGAATATTTATTTATGCACACACAGTTTTATCCTTAAATTTTATCCTGTATTTGTTGACAGTCAGTGAGAGGAAACATGAAATGTGATAGTCTCTAGCCAGCTAAAGGATATGTGTTTATTTTCATATGATTAATAGTTTAATGTATTTAACAACGATAAAAACTTTACTAAGATAAAATAAAGTTTTGACCTACTTGTGTTGTCAAAAAGACACTGGTGTTTGACGGGCTGACGCAAAGATAACATCTAACCACAAGAGAAAGCCACAGATCCCAAGAATTGCCTTATCTGCTGACCACAGGAGATTGTTGTGAGGGAAAATATATAGCTGGCCCCTGTTTGTAAACTAACTACATAGGTGTCATATGCTGATTAAATTTGGTCAGTTATTGTTTTGTCTCATTGGTGAGTATTCAATGTCAGGGTCTTGTATACAACATCCATTTTTTCTTATAAGTCCGAAACTTTTAACAGCAGGGAAATAATTACTTTGTGGTTGGTTATTCTGATTCCTTTGATTTTTTTTCTGATTATCCTCTGAAATAATAATTATTTATCAAAAATAATTAGCTTCCCTGCTGTGTTGTATAGAGGGTTATTTGATAGATTCGCGGTAATCAGCTGATGACGTCTGTCAGGGCACTCGAGCGCCTGCAGGGTGACGATAAGAAGCAGCAACCTGCCGCACCCTGGAGGAGGCACCGACTGCTCTCTGGAGCTAAACTCAACCTCTACACACACATCTAGACCCTCTGAACATGTTTAACTTTATGGACTATAATGGGATTTTAGTTTCATGAAACTCTGTGACAACTTCAGTCATCCTCATTTTACATTCAGTCACCTGAAATGGATGAAATTTTAGTTTTTCTGTGAAGGTTTTCAGGAAAGTAACAATTTCCCCTACACATCCTGACTGGAATGAAATTCATAATCTTTACATAATGCAAATGATGAGTGAGCCTTGGATGTTTTGTAGAAAAAAAATCCTACATTATAAATGTCAATTTGCTCACTCATCTAAAAGTTTATTGTAAACAAATTGCACACAAAACTTTTGATGTGCACAGTAAATATTTTTAGAGTTGGTTCAACTGCAAAATGCAACATGACTGAACTGAAGGTTGAATTAGCTTCAAGTATTTTTGGTGTTTTATAAAAACCAACTAAGTTGAGTTAACTTGAGAACTAATTACAAACAAATCTGATTTTCCTTTGGATTTTCTCAGTTTGAATACATAGTTTTATAACCTTCAAGTCCAAAGTGCTGTTTTTATTTTTGCTCAGAATCAAAACTCATAAACTTATAAAACTTACTAATGTATATATGTTTTCTTCAAACAATAAAAAAGAAGGATCTCAGGAGAATTATAACTCCCACAAAATGCATGCTGGGAAGTCTGCTAATGTGCTGCACCTGCACATGATATGTGCACAGTGTATGTGTTGTTATTTGGTCTTGAAGTAATTAGGCTACATGGGACTCACACATTTTATTAAAATGAACTCAAAAATCAAAACTTGTTGACTTAACATAAAAAACCATCAGCCTCACACTGTAAAAAAATAAGCATCACAAAATTTTTGAGTTTTAAGTCAATCTCACAATCTTATGTTTTGAAGTAAACCAAGTTTTGCCAACCCATAATCTTTTGTTGAGATAAATTTACTTTTTCTTCTTTAAAAAACTTGAACATTTGAGTCAAAGTGAGCTGTGAACCTGATTTGTCATTATTTGGGTGCTTAAAAATTGGTTGCAATTGAAAATATTAAATTATTAACCATTATTTACTTGATGAGTTTACTGAGTTTTTTCTATGTTTTTTTTTTTGTTTGTTTTCTAAAACTCGAAGATTTCCATATTTTAAGACGAAAAGTAAATAATCTCAACAAAAGATTATAGGTTTATTGGGTTAATATATATTTTTATATATAAGATTATAAGAGAAACTTTTTTTTATTTCATTTCATTTAGTGCAAACAGTTGTCTTGAAATCTGAGTTTTCACTACTTTTACGTGCACAAGGGATGAGTGTTTGTGTTAAGTGAACAAAGTTTTAAAGTAATTTTGACATTTGTTTGGACACTACATTTTATTTTGTGTTATTGGTGAATTGGGGTTTACAGTGTAGTTTTTCTGTGAAAGCTTTCTGAAAAACAACAGTTTACTTTAATTTCTCTTATACTGTCTGACTGGAATAAAATTCCTGTCTACTCTCATAACTCAGACTAAGAACAGCAACGGTACGATGGCTGCCTTCCTTCATCACTGCCCGTTCCTCAAGTCTGTCCCTAAGACAGCTTTGAGGAGAACGGGGGCCACCTTGATGTCTCTGGCGGACAGATGCCCCATCATCGCTCGCCAGATCAGTGTGAGGGGTCCAGCCTCTCTGGACGCCAAGCTGAGCGTCTCACCCATCAAACCGAAGACTGACCAACTTCCCATGGTAGAGCAAAGGAAATTTGCTCAAACGGCTGCTCAGGTGGCCGTGTCTGTGTCGAAGAGCTGCCCTTTTGTCTCCTCTCAGATTGGGGTGGTCCGAGCCAGCCCTGAAGTACAGGAGGACGTCAAAGAAGGTAAGGAGGGATGAACCAGCTGTAGTGATGCTACAGTGACACCAGATTAACTTCAACAGAAGCACAAACATCAAAGAGAGGACAAAAATAGAGACATCTCACACTGACAGACCTGCACTCCTCCTTCACAGGTCTGATGACTTCTCTGCTGAAGGGTTTAAAGGATTCAATCCTCCCAACAGCAGCTCAGACCGACGCTGTCACCCACCTCCTCAAAGACAGCATGAGTGCGTTTTAAAAGGAGCTGAAAGCAACTAATATTAATATGACAATCTAGTAATATGCATGTGTCTTTATTCTTTATTTATCAGTTCAATAATTTTAAATCTAAATTTTCACTGCTGCAGTTGGCCCCAGCTTTGATTACGACACCTTCTTCATTGAGAAGATTGCTGAAAAAAAGAAGGACCACACGTACAGAGTCTTCAAGACTGTGAACAGGAGCGCTGAAGTCTTCCCTTTTGCTGAGGATTACTCCATCTCTGGGCGGGAGGGCTCCCAGGTGTCTGTCTGGTGCAGCAATGATTATCTGGGGATGAGTCGGCACCCACGGGTCCTCAATGCCATCAGGTAAAATGATGATGTCTGTAAGTCTTCTGAAGCAGGTCCACAGTGAGTTTCAAGCCAGTTGAGAGGAGTTCAAGTTATAGCTCAGTTCTCAAAGTTGTCAAAGCAAGATATCCATACTGATACTCAAGTGTATCAAGATTTCCCAACACCCTGTTCTGGCCTCCTTAAAGAAAAAAAAAACACAAAGGCTCATGTGGAGACTGCAACATATGAGAAAAAAAAAGAGGACAGACAAAATTCAACAATTAAAACCACAAACTTTATTTAATCTGAATAAGTGAAATTAGAAAGTGCAACCAAAAAGAAACAAAAAGGGCTGGGCCAAAATGAACAAAAGATGGGAAGACACTGGGCCAGCAACGCAATGTTGACCCGACCACCTCCCTCTAACCTACCAAAGAAAAGAAAACAAAAGAGAAATCAAACAAAAGAGAGTTATCTGAACTACCAGAGTTCTCCAGCCCAAACTAAAACAACAAAACCCAGCAATTTAAAACATGCCAGGGGAAAACCTTAGGGAATAAAGAAACTCCTCACCACCTGCTGTGTGTGTGTGTTGTGTGTGTGTGTGTGTGTGTGTGGTGTGTGTGTGTGGTGGTGTGTCTGTGTGTGTTGTGTGTGGTGTGTGTGTGCTGGTCACACACCCACACTACCTCCTTCTCCTGAGTGGTAACTGCACTCAGGTGCTGGGAGACAGGAGAACAGGGTAGACCTGAGAGAGACAGGGGACAGAGAGAACAGGGTCACAAACACCTGAGGTCACAGATAACCCACCCTTACAAAGGGGACTTACCATTAGGCAAAGATCAGCAATCGCCTTAGATTCCAACCGACAAAAGGCCCAATAAAACACCTAAAACTTATGTTTGTTTTTTACGTTTCAAATTAATTCTGTCTTTCTGAAAAATCCATATTCCAAAATGGTATCACAATGCTTAACTTAAGAGTGCCTCAGGGCCTCCCTCACTTGGACTGTTCAATGATCTTTATGCTCCTCTGTGGAAATGATTCAGGAAGGCAGCAGCCAACTCATGTAAAGAAACAGCTCTGCAGCGTGGTGTACAGACTTTTGAAGAAACAAAGCTACCCCAACAGTGCTGAAAAACAGAGGAGGCAGGAGGACACCAGAAAGAAATACTCACCCCAGCCACAGCCTGCTCACCCTGCCGCTGTCGGCAAGAGATACAGAAGTACCCTGCAAGAATTAAGAACAATTCTTTCCTCAGGCTGTGAGACTCCTCAATTCATCCTCCACACTCCACCATAAATAAAATTTATTTTTGTTTTATTTATTTAAGGATTTAAAAAGGGGAGGAACACTCCCCAATCACTGTCTGATTGATTTTTGTATTCCCCCAAAATTATACGTGCTGTCAGGTCTGAAGTCAATTTAAAGTCAAGTTAATCAAGTACAAGTTACACCTCAAGTGCTGATTTTCGTAACTCTGACTTGATCTTACAGCTCTGGCAAAAAGCAAACCTGAAACAGAATCCAACAATTGCACCATTTGTATTTTCATGGGTCACATACAGCCCAGTTTGATCTCCATTCTGTTAGTGTAAAGGAGTAAATTCTAAAAACGTTCAGTCAATGAACCCTCCAATTTACAAAACAGATGATGAAACCATTCCCAGTTCACACAGGACCACAGGAAGGTTAGCCTATAAAACTGTGTTTTAAGTAGAGACTTAAATGAGGAAATACACGTAGATATCCTAATGTCTACTGAAAGGCTCTATCACCCTTGGTTTTTAGTTTAGATTTGGGAACCATTAGGAGAATCAGCATTAAAGGATCCCAGGACCAGTGATGGCACATTGGCAGGTCAGAAATGTAGCTTGGAGCCAAACCACTCAGGGCTTTAAAAGTGATGAGTAAAATTTTAAAACCAACACTAAAATTTATAGGCAGGCAATGCAAAGATGACAAGATGGGTGTAATGTGCTCCTGTTTCCTGGTACCTATTAAATGCTATTAAAGTCCTCCTGGCGGCTGCATTTTGGGCTTGTAGTGGGGAGATTCTCTGCTGAAAAAGGAGGAAAGAGATTTGAAATAATCTAGCATTGAAGAAATACATGCATGAGTACATTTGAGACACTTAATAAGTGAAGCTATTTCATTGGGGTTATTTGGGTCACAGATGAGATAAACATGGCATGGATTACATGATGTTTTGTTCTGTTTTATCTCAGAGATGCCCTCGACAAACACGGTGCAGGAGCAGGTGGGACCAGGAACATCTCAGGCACCAGTAACTTCCACGTGTCTCTGGAGAAGGAGCTGGCCCAGCTGCACCAGAAGGACGCAGCTCTGGTCTTCTCCTCCTGCTTCGTGGCAAATGACTCCACCCTCTTCACTTTGGCCAAGATGCTTCCAGGTAAACACTGACTTCTGACCCACCAGCTCAGATTAATAGATCTATGTGATAACCTTCTGGATGCTTGGTAATTATACCCCATACTGAAGAAAAGGTGATCAGTATCTCAGGGTTGACGCTGTTTAGAGGGTTTCATGGTGCGTTCACTGTCGCCTACAGGGTGCGAGATCTACTCTGATGCAGGGAACCACGCATCAATGATTCAGGGCATCAGGAACAGCGGAGCCAAGCGCTTCATCTTCCGCCACAATGACAGCCGACACCTGGAGGAGCTGCTGCAACGCTCCGACCCCAAGACACCCAAAATAGTGGCATTTGAGACCGTGCATTCAATGGACGGTGAGTATGATGAAATGTTATTTTGCAGTAATAAAGGAGATTATTTTGACTTATTATTTATTCAAATAGTAAGGTAAATGGTGAAAGGTAACCCCCCCTTAACCTTGACCTAATACAGTTGTATATATTGAATGATATATAGAAAGAGATTAGATGGAAATCTTGATATTTATTTACTCAGATTGATCTGAGTAATTCCATGTGTGCAGTAGTTTGAAAAAGAAATAATAAAAATCTATATGTCTAGATATGTCTTTTTAAGGGTGGAATTATCTCAGTTTCCCGTACACCGGTGGCTGTGTGGTTATGAAAACCTCCAGCACATATTTATAATTTTAATAATCAAATGCTCCAAAACCAAAATAGGAATCTAAAATTGGGACATGAGCCATGAGTTGGAAATCTCAAGAACTCCAACTGTTTTCTGATAAAGCAAGTACAGCTAAGTACAGTTACAGCTAATTGTACAGAAATAAACAACGTTCTTGTGGATGGTCTCATTTGCTTATGTAGGTCATCAGGTATCAGTAATGAGACTTAAAACCAGTTAAATACTTCTTGTAGTAGCTTTAGGTTCACCAGTCATCATCAGTAGGCTTCATAATTAATAGCCAATAAAGAGAAAGGCAGAATCAGACTATTTATATTTCTATAATCTACAATTATCCTCTCTGCATTATCTGTCATTTATCACTGTCTCACAGGGGAGGAAATAGTTTTCTCCCTCAGCTCTACTTCTCTGTGTGATATTACACTGCTGACAGCTCCATAAAACACCAGCTGGAGTCGACTGAATGGATGACTGTGATCATATCCAGGAAGATATTTCTTTTAAACACCTACACCAAAACATTGTTTTGATGTATTATGTTCTATGATTTATAGATGTAGGAGATTTGCAAACAGTGTAAATAACTCTGCACATGCATTTTAAACATATAATACATACAGTATCTAGATCACACTGATGACATTTGCAGCACAAGAATTTCCTGTTGTTCACCTTCAGTATATTGCACTGCTCTAATTATAACATCTTATTCTCTGTGGGCTTTCAGGTGCCATATGTCCTCTGGAAGAGCTGTGTGACGTATCTCACCGTTATGGAGCTCTGACATTTGTTGATGAGGTTCATGCTGTGGGCCTGTATGGAGCCCACGGAGCTGGAGTGGGAGAGAGGGACAACGTTATGCACAAGATTGACATTGTTTCTGGGACCTTAGGTGAGTATCTGTAGAATAAATCCCCCTCTTGTCTTGCTATAATTTTGCTATGAAAGATGACACTAAAAGGGGCAAGGCAAACGGCTTCAAACTGCCATAGACTGATTGCCTCTCTTCTGGGCAAAGCTCCCATTTACAGCCACTTGCACTAACTGACACTGTTATACTGCCAACACGCCAGCAATAGCTCTCGACCAGCACGATACTGCTGTGGTGGTGGTTAACTGAGGGCAGGAGAGGAGTGAGCTCTCATCGGAGGAAGCGGAGGTTTTATCAGCTGGGTGCCAGCTCTACTCCCTCTCTGGTCACACTGATAACACCATCAGCATCATGGAGTCTGTGCTGTGTGTAGCATCATGACAACTGCAGGGTTTTATGGGTAGAAATCCTTGTCAAGCACACGTCAAGTGTAAACTAATCCTAGATTACGACACTTGATCTTTACAAGCTGTTCACTCTGCAATAAATAAAGAAACGAGCTCAGACTGTAATGACAAATACACAAAACACAGTACAATTTGACATATTATGCTGAGGTCATAATTGTTTGTCAGTTAACAATAAAAGTATAGTATAGTATTTGGGACTTCAAAATAAAACAGCAAGAATATAATCTCACTATCAACATCTTAACAACAAGTCATTTAAATACAGAATTACAAGTAGAGTCAGATTACTTTGAAATGTAGTCCAGTTACTGAATACAAATGACATGGCAATTATTAGTGACAAAATCCATTGGATTACAAGAAAATGAAATCTAATCTAATACTTTTGGATTTCTTCAAAACCAAACATAAAAAATATTGCACCTTCTGCTAAAAAACTGGACACAAATATTATTATTTATTTTTAAACATCTCAAAACCTTTTCAATGCAAATAAAATGTATATTTGCATGGGGTTGTTTTTTGTGGAGCAGTTGTATAAAAAACCCTGCATGTCAGACACACTTTAATTAAGTTAAAGGATCAGATTATTAATAGAAAATATTTTCAACAAATAAGATATTATATTATTATATATTAAGCTACACAGAAGTAAATGAAGCAATTAATATTAGCCCCACCTTTATGACCTTCAGCATTACAGTGAAGTAATATTTATGTTTATCTATCAGTGATCATAAGTCAATAATAAAATATACATTATTGTGAAATGGGCCATTCAGCATAATGAGTACTTTTACTTTTGGTACTTTAAGTATATGTCATGCTAACACTTTTTGTACTTCTACAATGTACTTGAGTAAAGTTTTGAATGCAGGACTTACTTAATAGGGTATTTCTACACTAGGGTATTACTACTTTTGCACCACAGCAAATTAAAGGAGTAATTTGTTGCTTCAAAAATATTGTAGTGTAAAAAGTACAGTTCTATAAAGTGGAAGTACTCAAGGTTACATTGTACATGTTACATTTGTACTTGAGTAAATGTACTTAAATGTCACTAATTAGTCTCCTCACCTCACACGCCCTCTCTGTTATCTGTCACTGCTCCAGGCAAAGCTTTTGGCTGTGTTGGAGGCTACATCGCCAGCACCGCTGCCCTGGTGGACACAGTGCGCTCCTTCGCAGCCGGCTTCATCTTCACCACTGCTCTGCCCCCGATGGCCCTGTCTGGAGCGCTGGAGTCTGTCCGGGTCCTGAAGAGCCCCGAGGGCCAGGCGCTTCGCAGAGCCCACCAGAGGAACGTCAAGCACATGAGACAGCTGCTCATGGACAAGGGTCTGCCTGTGGTCAACTGTCCCAGCCACATCATCCCCATAAAGGTAGGAAAGTGTAGCAGTGCTGCTGTCTCCACCACAATATCTCTACTCACCAACTCATCATCTGACTATAGAAATAATCATAAAATAATAATAAAACTGAGCTTTCACTGCCTTCACTAGATTTTTGAGTTTTGAATCAAACTCAAACTCAAAAGTTTAGTTAAGTTTTAAAATAAATTAAACAAAAAATTTGCCATCCTATAATCTTTTGTAGAGGTAATTTAATTTTCTTCTTTAGATAAACTTGAATCTGAATTTTAGAAACCACCCAAAATTGTTCACAGCAACCTGTTGACATGATTTGTCATTATTGGAGTGCTTGAAAATTAAATGGTTGCAGTTGAATAGAAATTATTAACCATTATTCACTTTCAGCTCAATGAGTTTATTCAACAATTTTTAAAATAAAAATTTTTGGGGTCTCAAAAAGTTTTAAGTTGATGTAAAGAAGAAAAGTAAGTTACCTCAACAAAAAATCATTAGTTGGTCAAAACTCAAAAATCAAAGTAAGTTGTTTTTGTAGAATTTTGTAGATTGTAGTTGTTGTTTTTTTTCTTTTTTTCCACACCTGTTTCACAGATGAAAATAAATTAAGGAAATTAGAAAGATTATCCTGCAGACATCCACTGAATGGCTGATATAAACCTTTCATGATCCATTATCTAGGTGGGCAACGCTGAGCTGAACACCAAGGTGTGTGACATCCTGCTGGAGAGACACAACATCTACGTCCAGGCCATCAACTACCCCACAGTGCCTCGTGGTGAGGAGCTGCTGCGTCTGGCTCCTTCTCCTCATCACAACCCCGCCATGATGGAGTACTTTGTGGGTGAGTGTGGGGACCCTTCCCGAAATTAGGTCAGAGTTGTTCTAGAGATCGTCCAATCAACTTAAGTGGGGACAACGGCTGGTACAAGTGATTTATGTTTGTCCTTAGTGAGGCTCTTTGCTCTGTAAGCATATATGAGTCTCTTGACTTCCACCTGTCACCATACAGTACACTGCACTGCAGTAAAAATGACAATACTCTGCAGAAAGCTTTAAATTGTTGTCCCTCAGTAGCAAAACTCCATAATCGCGGTGTCTGCTTGATAAAAATGACCAGAGATTACATTTTTAGACAGAGAAGTAAGTAAGACATAAATATTGGCATTTAATTGTTCATTCTTATAAATGTCTGTGTTTCACTGACAGATAAACTGGTGGAGGTGTGGCAGGAGGCAGGACTTCTGCTCAACAGCCCGGCCACGGCATCCTGCAACTTCTGTGACCGTCCGCTGCACTTTGACCTCATGAGTGAGTGGGAGAAATCCTACTTCGGCAACATGGAACCACAATACATTACTGTGTCTGCGTAATACCACAGTTACACATACAGTATATGTATAAATTTAATGCTATATTCAACATCAGTTTAAATTATAATGTCCAACTTCAGAACCACTGAGAAGTGTATTGAACTAATCCAGTATTTATTTCTGTTTTCCCTGCATTTATGCTTACTAAATTATGTTTGCTGTCATGAATATGATTAAATAAAGTTATGCATCCTACATTTTAAAAGCATAAAACCTGCACACTGGGCACTTTCTTAAATCTCTTATCTAGGTGTGATGGTTTGAATTAAACTATGCAATTTAATTTCATGTTGTGTGATTTCTTTCATACCATATAACCATCATTACCATTATGTTTTGTGCCAATTTACACAATAATTAAATTACTGATGTTCTGTCATAAAATGTATAAACTACCCAAGTTAATTGGTTCAGAAATAAGGGATAGTATTGCATTAAATAAAACTGTGGTGTTGAAAATGTCAACCTTCACATGTCCTCTCATATTCAATACACTGCTTTGCTGTAATTATATCGAAAATGATTAATAAAAACTGCTGTTAATCCTACAAAGTTAAATTGAAATTGGAAGACATAACATGAAACAAAGCACAGCGTCCTAAAAAACCCATGGACCCATGTCCTATAAAATTGTGGGAAAAAGTTAGATCAATCCTCCACAGTACAACATTTTAAAGGGATCATTCGGATTATCTGAAGTGGGGTTCTATGATGTACTCAACAGTAAGTCCATTTATTACCCACAATACATGGCAGTATGTACTGTACTGTACTGGTATGGCCCCAGTTTGGAGAAGCAGAGAGGGACACCAGCACAGAAGCTAAATAATGTACTGCTGTGGATGAGGTCAGCAAGTGTACGCTATATTTAGAATACTTTCACCATTTTACCTTGCCGTCAACTTTTTCTGACAGGTAACTTCTGTTATATAAAGCAAAAATCACTCTCTTCAAACCAAACAAACTCCACAGGCAAAATTAGTAGTTTTACCTTGCAGAACATGGGAGTTGCTAGTCTACCACTTCCTTGATTTCTTAGTTAATTTGTGTTATTCTGTGACTTCAGTGAATCCTAACCTTTTAAAACACTGTAGTCACAAATAACAAAAACAAAATAACAGATCAAGGCAGTAGTAGACCAGCAACTCCTGTGTTCTGTGAGATAAAATGACTGATTTTGCCTATGGAATTTGGTTGGTTTGGAGAGTGATATTTGGCTTATATAACAGCAGTTCATTGCTTAGCTTCGACCACCATGTAAAGTAGGTAATATACTGACAAGCCATACATACAAGCCCACTTCAAATAAACAGAACTATCCCTTTAAGATACAGGCACTGACATGGCTACATTATGAAACCTCGGTTGGAGCTCTGGCACCCACTGCACCACTGTGACTATCAACACTAGTTGACATTGCAGGGGCTGGCCACTTCTCGTTTGACCCTTGCCCTCAGTCTGCGGAGCTCTGCATTCTCACTGTCCACAATGAGGCCACATTCAATCAACGTCCAGGCTTTAGTGAGCTGCTGCTCCCCGTAGTGCTGCAGCGCCCCTCGCAGGAAGCACTCAGCTAGACGCAGCCTCCCCAGACCAGCCTCCATACACTGGAGGGCCCGGTTCCTGTGGAGCTCCATGGCCCGAGTGAAGTCCTCCAGAGCGGCTCCTTCTCTGGAACAGAGCACCAGGCTGCGGCCTCGCCGACACAGGTCCTCTACACAGACCTGAGGGTCATCTGAGCAGCTGGAGTCTGATCCACCGTGTCTCTCAATAACTCTGTCCAGGTCAGCTATGGCCCGCTCATGTAAGCCCAGCTGAGCAAGGCAGGCTGCCCGCTGGCGGAGATACTGGAGTCTGTGATTGCCCACTGCTTGTACTGCCACAGTCAGAAGTGAGACAGCCTGATCCCACTGTCCACCTGAAGACACACTGCTGGCCTCCTGTGCTGCTGCCTGTTAAAACACAGATGACAAGATGTTATTCTGTTCCTATGTTCAATCATAAATGTATATTGCTTTTAATTCACAATCCTTTAGCTTGATTAATGAAAGATGCTGTTGCACTGTCTTTATTTATTACAAAATGTTTTATTGTTTTCTAAGGATAAATATCAGCTATAATAATATCTGATTTGACAGATTATGTCAAAGCATTTTATTTAAAATTCTTAGGGTAATCTGCTTTATAAAAGCCAAAGGATACTTGTAAATGTTTTCAATGTACTTTACTAGAAAAAATAAATCAGCAATTGAAGAGTCAGAACTGCTCTTTGTTGTAATTGTAATACTGATGTCATTTAGATTTGGTTCATTCAGAGCTGGAATATTAAATCATCATTCTTTGTTCACTACCTCTGAACAAACAATTAAAATTAAATTTAAAATTAAACAATTTTATTTTGCTGCAGGGACATTTTATTCCTGTCATGGAAATGTCTGCAATAAATGGTAAAACTATTTTGCTGATGATGGTAGAATAAAAAATGCAGGGACACCCAGCACAAACAATTTTCTTCACTGTATACTGAATCACGATTCCTGCACGTAGGCTTACCTGTGCCACGCGTTTTTGCTGATTGAATGGGATCAGGGCCAGCAAGAACTCCAGACTGGATGAATCTTTCTCAGTCAGTTTGCTGAGCCTGCGAGCTGTGCTGCGGTACTTCTGCTGCCAGGCCTCCACCACACCCAGCCGTGCCTGGGCCACAGCATCTCTTGGCTCCTGACCAAACACCTGGCACAGATGAGCAGCTGCTGCCTTCACTTCACCTGAAGCAGATGGACCGTAACAGCAGGAGTAAGGATTACTGCAAACAAGAGGCACCGTTCAATTCTTGTATTTATCAAAGAGGAAACACCACACAGCCCAAACTATAATCTCCTAACCAGACCAGCAACACCAAGGATCCCACTGAGAACTCCAGCAGCAATGTTTGGCAAAGTTCCCATTTCACCTTTGGCTAAGAGTGTGTCCACATAGAGGAGATGCCATCTGGGGTCTCTGCAGTCTGTCCTCATCAGAGCTCCACCAATTATAAAAGCCTCTCTGAGCTGCTCTTCGTGGCGGGGGACAGTGTCAGTGGCCAGGATGTCTGACAGACTGGTCCGACAGAACTGATGCAGCCAATCACAGACCAGTTTCCTTGCCTTTTCCTTGAGTGACAGGATGTCTTTGGTGACGATGTCACTGTTAATCTGAAGCGCTGCCAGGATATCTTGAGTGCATTCCTGAGGACAAAAGATAATTTACACATTTAAAGTGAACATACACAGGGGAGCCAGTACTAGGAAGTGGCTAAAACCAGAAATACCTACAGTTGATGATGGGATTCACATTATTTATGATATATTTAGGATGGAAGGAATCATTTTTTCTTTTGGACCACAAGGACAAGTTTTTGAAAGGATGGGAAACTTGGATTGAATACATTATATCTGTACAACCATAATTAAAATTTCTATCATTTGTTTTATTCTTTATTTTTTTCTTATGTTCTTTTTTGTCAAGAGGACACATCCCAACATCTGGGTTCTGTTTAGTTTGGTTTTCTATTTTAACCCGTTTTATTTTAATATCTGTATTTTTATTTACTTTGTTGGTCCTACTTGAATTACATTGTACTACCTTCTGTTACAACTGAGTTTTACAGAAGGTTTGGAGAGATACAGCTTTTATTCTAATTCCTATAATATGTCTATGTTGTGAAAACATCCCCTGAGATCCTATACATCCTCTTTGCCTAAATTATTCTTAGTGTTAGGTGTGCTGGCACTTCTGCCAACATGAAGTGATATATCTTTTGCCTCTTTTTTCCTCTCATGCTGTCCCATGTTTTCAAACAGTTACCTTTCACTGCCAGTTGCAGCCACAAATGTGTAAAGCTGCCTAGTGTGTGAAGTTTGGGAGAACGTTGGAAAAAATGAATAAACAGTTTAAAGTACTGTTTAGAGCAGGGGTACCAAACGTTTTCCTTTCTATTAATGAGTAGACTGATGACCACTGACTAAATGACATATTTCATGGATATTTCATATTATAATCAATGTACAGTATAACAATAACAGCACAGCTAACAACTGATAAACTGTACAAACAACCCAAATAGTGAACACAATAGCAGCAGGAGGTTTGTTTAAAATGAGCAGTTTGGATGAATTTTGAGCAGATTGTTTTTTGTGACTATTGCATCCAAGAGTTTTCTAATATTTTTAGACATTTTTTATACCAATGATTTTCAAAGTGAATGGTGGGCCTCTCTAGGGGGACTCCAAACAGTCTCAGGGGAGGCTCAGTGAATGGAAATGATGAAAAAATATACTAGTTATTACACTGGTTATCAAAAGGGGATCACATGCAATAGCCTATTGCATGACTTGATTAAAGAGATGGCTCACAGATTCCGTAGTTTGGGGATTTTCTTTCATTTTTTCTACTTTCCCTGAGAAAGAAACAGATACAACCTTTAAATAAAGGTAAATAGTAAGTAAATAAACCTTTAAACAGACCTTTTTCTTTGTATATGGTGTAGTCTGAGGTTGTAAAATGACAATATTAGTCTATCTTGGCTCATCTGTTGAGTGTCTATAGGATCAAATAACATAATGATGATCCCACAGTCATCCAGGAATCGAGCTGGTTCTAGGTTTATTTTTTGACAGGTTTGAGGTGTTTTCAATCTGCAAGCTCACTGCTAGATGCAACTAAATCTTACACAGTGGTCCTTTAAATTATAATATTAATTTTAAAAATAACAATTTCATATAGTTTTCTTCACAGAAATGAATGAAAGGCTCAGATATAAGCTTACTATATTATTTTTTTTAAGTTTTCTTACACCCCTTAAAATCAAGACAGCCTCTCAACCCCCTGCAAACAGTGGCTTCAAGTATGAATACCTTTTGTTGGTTGAGCATGAGATAGGTGAAGCCTCGTCCACAGAGGGCCTGAACATGTTTTGGGTGCTCCTTCAGAATGGCACTGAAATCAAAGATGGCTGTCTTTCGTTGGCCCAGGAGGGCATAACACCTCGCTCTCTCTAGCAGAGAGTCTGCAGCCTCACCACCTTGAAAAAATACAGTTATTTGATTGGTTTCACAATATTCACAGCATTATTATTTTCCATCTTATTGGCTACTTCCTTATTTATTCATAAACAAGCTCTGGTCCGGGCAGTTAAGTAGCAGTATGATTTGTGTGATTTGTGTTGAAATGGCTTCACATTCACAGGTTTGTGTTCAGGTTGGCGGTCTTGTAGTTAAATAATACAGAACCAATCTGCCTGCTTTGTGTTCAGTATTTTAAAAGACGAAACTCTGTTGAACTGAAGCCAAATAAACACACAGAAACAAAGCTTCTGTTGTGTGCCAACATTTCATCTATCCGTCCAATCGTTTCCACACCTACATCAAAGTATTACCCACTATTAATTAAGTCAACAATCAGAATCAGACCGGCTAAGAAATGTCAATATCTCATCAATCAGACTCTAATCACCCGAGGCCATGATAGCGATGGAGAGATATGCCACAGCCTCCCTGACAGCGCTCTCCTCTCGTGTGGCCTCCAGGATGCGTTTTGCAGCAGTGTGACAGTGTGCCTGCAGCAGCCTCCGATCCTTCTGCTGTGCCACTGCCAACAGGGGGCGCAAGCAGCTTGTATCACCACACTGAATGAGCTTCTTCAGCAGCTATGGGGAAAATGGACAGATATGAAATCTTTATCTCTTTCACTGCAAAAGCTGTAAAATTAAGGAATAAAAATATTAAGCGACCTAACCTGTTACACTACTGTGTTAATACGTATCATGTTAGAATAATGTACAATACAAATATGGTATTCAGTTCAGTTTAGTTGATCATTCAAGATCAGCTGAGACTACACTTACTGGCCACTGATGTATAACAATAAACACAACTATTTTTTGCAACAGTTCAGCAACTACATTGATTTTTATTATGTACTTATAAGTGTGTTGCTGATATACCAGTACTGACAATAACTGTGATATTTAAAATGTAAAAATGTAATCCAGACCAAACCAAAAATCTTGAGGAAATGTGTTAAATCAAAGAAAATTCACAGGCACAGCTCTGTAGGGTATCTGTAACTAACACAGACATAGAAAATTGTAATTCATTAATGAAGAAGAGTGAGACTGCACACTGCTACTGATTTCATGTTTCTCTTGTCTGCTGGTCAGCATTGTGTGCCTGTAGTTGGTGTGGTAAGACAAGTATTGATTAGCTGTACTGATTTGCTGCGGCAAAGTTTGACAAGACAATGTCATCTCAAATACAGTTTAAGAAATTTAATTAGAGGGAGTGTAAATGACTGCTTGTGGTTCCTTATTTATCAAATGTAGGCTCTCTTAAGCTGTGACCAGAGAGCAATTTGGGTGAATGAGAGTAGCATTCTCACCCTACCTCTACTGAGAATTTTATTGTGTTTTTTTGTTTCAACTCTGCCTAGACTGTTTTTCAATCAGGGTCCGACCATTTTTAGTTCATGTTACTGACACAGATTTCATTGTAGCACTGCATTACAAGTAAAAGCCTTTGAAACGATTGTTTCCAGACATTTTCATGCAAAATTAGCGTGTGTAACACATTAACAGTCAAGAACATAAATTTCAAGATCTTGTCACACAGATATATCTTAAACAGATAACTGTGTCTTCTATATGTATTATATGTGCAGACATTGATTATGATTGTTAAATCATTTGAAATACTGTATCCTCACATGGCATGAATCATGAAACCAGTTTTCAGAATAAATAATAATGAAATTATGCTATTCCTTATTAGGCAGAAAGGAACACACCCTGGATCCCTTGAAAAAACATGTTCGGTGCCTCAGGATCTCAAAGTTGGACCCACTGTCCCAAACCTACATACCTGATTGGTGTCATAAAGAAATCCTCTGTGCAGCTGCAGCAGGGCAAGGCGAGCCAGGATGGGTGCCCGAGGACTGGTGGGCCCAACGGAAAGCAGTAACCGGTAAGCCTCCTCCACTCGACCGAGCTGGTACAAGGCATCCGCTGCTAAGATCTGAGACCCATCAGCGCCGGGCTGGAGCTCCATCAGCAGCACAGCCAAGGACTGGACGCCAGCAGGAGTCCTAATGTAGAGAGTGGGGAAAAGGACAACAGCGAGGAAATGTATTTAACTAAGAAAACACAAACGGGGAACATTGATTACAACAGAGCTCATAAACTGAAATTTGTAGTTGTATTAAGATGAACTTAAGGTTGCTATCTCTTGAGTTAATTTATAAAGACCTTTTGACAAAAACATATTATAGAATACATTAAAGAAAAATGGGAGAGAGAAGGTAATCTTCCAGTATCAAATGAGGACTGGCTGAATGTGTGTAAATTCCAGTGGAAATGCATCAGCGCTCATATGTGGTGAGAGTTTGGCTGGAAGTGTTTTATTTGTTTCTTTATTACATGAAGCAGAAAGCGCATTTTGCTTGAGGGGAGGACAAATGTTGGCGGCAGTGTGGGTTTCAGGGAGCCAATCACTGACATATATTTTGGGAGTGCCCAGTTATAAGACTTTTCTGGGAACAGTTTCACAAAGCACTAAAAGCATATCTGACACCGACCTGCCCTTGCAATTTTCCACTTCATAGGATGTGGTATTTAGATATCTGCTTGTAATAAAGCTCTCATGAGGCACTGGTTACTTCCTGAACCTCTCCACACTTAATGAGTGGATAGATATAGTAAATGACATTTAAGGCATGGAAATGATTACTTTTACTCTAGGTCTTAAGAAAAATATGTTGATTTAAAGTCTGTGTAAAGCAATAATATGTATTCTAAGTTATTCACACCACAGAAATGTGTTATTAACCACCCATTTTCAAATTTGAATAAAGAAAAAATAATGAAAAAAATGCAGTTTTCTCTGCTCTAAATCACTGAGGGAGTGTCCACTGACCCTGTGATCTTGTTTTACTCTAGCAAACCAAATTTACTTGTCTTTTAATTGCTCTCCAACCTCCCCAACACACTTGTCATTGCTCTTGTGTGCACACTTTACCTCTTTCAAAATGTACAAATTTTATAAAATCTGCAGACAGCAAAAGAAATGCAACTATCCCTGTTGAGCTATACGCTTTGCAATATGAACTGCTATCCTAAATGAGAATTTCCAAGTTCCATCTTCTATTGTGTACACTGTATGTGAGACAAACTTCATACCCTGATCTGTGGTTGTCTCTTTTTGATGGGGCCTGTGGTTGATCCCCTTGCTGGGGCTGTTGGGAGTCTCCACTGGAACAGGACTTGGACTCGTGCTCTCCACTCCCCTCCAGCATGACTCGTCCCTGCTCCAGTAAAACAGTAAACAGCAGCCCACGGTAGTTCCACGGCACCAAGCAGCGAACAGTCAGCGCTGTCTCCTGAGGCTGCAGCCTGCTGGCTGTCACATAGTCCAGAGCTGTGAGGTAGTTTAAGCCGCCCATCATGCGCAGGAGCCCCCTGCCACACAGTGCCCGCACACAGCTGGATGGGTGGGGGGCATTGTGTTCAATCACAGCCTGGAAGTCTTCTAATGCCCCCTTGTGGTCATCAGAGAGAAGTCGGGCATAACCACGTAGAACCTGCACAGTGTTTTGATAGCTCTGCTGACCCTGGGCTGAAGCAAGCTGGCTGCAGATAGAGAGCGCCTCTTTGTGTTCCCCTCTGAGGAGAAGACAGTCAGCCAGTCGTACCCGCAGCTCTCTGCCTCCCCCGCCAGGCTCTAAATGGCACAGAGCCCGTAACTGAGTGATCACAGGGTCCAGGAGTTCAACTCCTTCAGTGGAGCGCAGGTCTGGGCGGGTGAGGACACTCTCTCTGTAACCAGAAAGGCCCCTCTCTGCCTGCTGACGGAGATGGTTGCGAGCAGCCACTCCTGTGCCGTGATCTGTAAATAGCTTCTGGAAATAAATTCGGGCGGTGGCAGGGTGGATCTCAAAAGCATCCCCCAGATCTCTGCATGCCTCCGCAGTCCGTCCACCTGCTGAGAAGCAGGCCGCTGCTCGACTGGTTAGGAGTCCAGCTCTCCTCTCAGGACTGTCTTGGAATGACTTGTCTTTAGTACTCTCTGATGTTTTCTGGCCATTACACAAGAGACTGGAGTAGATGTCTGCACTATCCCCAAACCTGCCTGTCAAAAACAAATATGCTGCTTGAATTTCCTGAACCTCTCTATTACCAGGTGAGACAGCCAACAAAAATTCAATAACTGTGGAAACAGCATCTTCATCTAGCTTTTCGCTCTCTTTTGTTGTCTCTTGATGCTTGCTGTCAAACATCAGAAAAGGATGTATGTGAAGTACTTGGTCTGTAAAGGCCCTCACTATTTTGGGTAGGTGCTGAGCTTGTCTGCTTGTAACCAGTGTGACGATTTCATGTTTGTTGCCCTGATAAGCTTTGAGGTAAAGCTTAAGCCCTTTGATACTGTGAGGTTCTGAGAACAAGCAGGCCAGGGCACGAGTGATCTCCAACACCATGCCAGTTGCACCTTGTGGATGAGGGTTTCGCTTCTCATCCAGCAGAGCAGTGCAGCGAGCAAAAATCTCCTCGCAGCCATGCCCGCCGCTCTGAAGAAGGGACTCCATTTTGAAAATGGTGGCTGACCGATTGTTGGGGCAGAGTGTGGAGAGAAATACAGCTGCAAGACCTTTATTAAGCCCCTCAGCAGGTTGGCTCTCCCCATGACTGTCGAGCCAAGCTTCTAGAGTAGAGATCACTCCGATCCAGGCCAGACTTCAGTTTCCGCATGTGGGACACAGTCGAGGCGGCGTGAGTCCTGAAGGCAGACATGTAGAGAGAGGTGGCCCTCCCCAGCTCTCCAGCTTCGAGGAACTTGTCTCCTTCCTCACACAGCTCTGAAACAGTGACGCCAGGTCGAACCACAGCAGTCATGATCAAGCTGTAGCTGTTTCTCTCGCTTTACCTGGTCACAGTGATATCACCTTGTGGTTAAAAATAGGAAATGGAAGAAAGAAAAAGATTTTTTTTAACTTTCCACATCATCAGGTTAAAACTCAGAATTTTCAATCATCAGCAACATTATATCAAAATGTCTCACAGTAGGTATCTCTCACAACTTTTTGACTTATTATGGTCTGAAAAGCACAGGTGTTACTGATACATTAAAGGTCCAGTGTGTTATTGGCAGAATATGTCAGAAATGTAATACAATATTAAAAATTACGTTTTCATTGGTGTATTATCCCCTTAAAATTAAGAGTCAGTGTTTTTTTTGTTACTTTAGAGTGAGTAGTTTATATCTACAGAGGGCATGGGTCCTCTTCCAGGGAGACTGTTATGTTTTACTGCCATGTCTCAACAGTACCCCAGAACAGACACATCAAACACTGGCTCTAGAGACGGTCTTTTGCTTTTATCAAGAGTTTCGTGGCCCCAGTAGGTTTTCCAACATGCTTGGAAGGGGAGGGTGACACGTGCTTGCAATGTGCAAACTCACTGTTTGGTGCCACTAAAGACTACTCAGTGTTTCTCAAACTGTGGGACAAGCCCCCTGGTGGGGCACAGAGCCACTGCAGGGTGGGGGTGGGGTGGGGGGGGTGAATGACCAGGAGGAAAAATACGTAGTGAAACAAATTTGAATGAACCTGAAACCAAAGCAGCTAAAAGGAGTACAGCCATAATTAATTGTCTTTTTATCTGGTTCAAATTATTTTTACTGCTGATATTTGGCCCATTGTAGAACTGGTGTTTTGTGTCATTTCCTTTTGTACTGCAAGATACTGATACAACTCTCTATTTAGCAGCAGTATTATGGTCTTCTATTAAAAAGAAACACCTAATTATTTTCAGTCAAACATGTTTGAAAGTCTGTAGTGCTTTGCACCAGCTTTAGAAACACCAGAACTGTGTATGAATCACTTATAATGCAATAATACATTGATTCTGAAATGGGCCTATCTACATAATGAATACCTTTACTTTTAGTATTTTAAGTATATTTTGTTGCAAATAGGCTATTTTTGTACTTTTACTTTGAATGCACAATCACCGACACTCGAGCATGTAGTCCCTAACAAAAGACATTGACAAACAATGTAAGTTAAAAGCGGTCGACTGTTGCCATAGTTACCGCTGGTTAAGTTGCGTCAAATGATGATTTTGTTTTTGCATAATACTGAAGACCCCTCCGCCCCCCGTGTGTGCAGAGGCTTTCCTCCTTTCTCTGCTGGCTGCATGGTTTACTTACCTGCTCCTTTTGTTACCAACATCACCAAAACATGAACAAAACCGAACTAAACCCTGGCTTTTTAAGTGAGGAAACAACTCACCGATACGGTCGGTGTCAGTTCACTTTCTGTAACTGGACGTCTCGGGAACAGAAAACCTGGGGCCCCATTTTTGTAATTCAATCGCTCTCGGCTCAGAGTCACCGGGGCAACACGGCGTGTCCGCTCATACAACACAAGATAACGTTTTTAAAAGTCTGCAACAGGTGGAAAGAGACAGAGACAGCCGCGAGATAAAAAAACAAACCAACCGCAGACGGTGCAGTCCTCCTATCTGTCTCCTCTGTGTCGGGACAGTCCTGAGCTTTGTTCTCGTGAGCATGGGTCCGGTTGCCAATGGAAACCACTAACGCTCGTAGGAGGACCGCAGCACCGCAGAATGTGACGTGTCTAAAAGGGAACCCTTGATTTGCAAAACACTCGTGAGAATGTCTACGCATCGTTTTGTCATTATGCCCCGCGTACAAACTAATTATGTTTATACTGGACAACGCTGGGTTAAAATATCTGTATGTTTGGGGACAGAAATCACTCGGTCAGGGCTAAGGAAAGAGCATAGCTTGAGTTAAATGAATCACTCTCGCGAGATTTTTCGTAAATCTGGGGTTCCCTCATAGGACACGGCCGCACAGATTGAGCTGGAAGATCGCTCGTTGTTTCATGGCCTCAAGTTCTCGAAAATCGGCGATAAAAATCTGTTCCTTTACGTTAACTCATAGTAAACTACACGCACGTTGCTTCTGGAAAGCGAGGGAAAATCTGTAAGGATGAGGCTAACTAAAATGTGGCATAAATGTGGAGTTCCTCATAACTATAGTTGACTGCAGAATATAAGAACATTAGTTTATTCTATTAACTCACATTGAAGCAGTTGAAATTGTGGCTTAAAAGTACCAATAGTTGTAAATGATCCCTCACAAATAGAGTATTGGCAGCATATTGTACCAGTTATATAGTTAAAACTAAACTAAATTAGAAGTAAGTGTCAGTAAACATTTTAGTTTACTGAAACTAAAACGCAAATTAACTGGAATTAGCCTACATAAAATAAAAATAAACATAAAATGTTTTTAGTTTTATTCTTTGTCAAGTTTTTCAAATTTGTCAACACAACAAATGTGAGGAGGCATTGGTGCATAGACATGACTGTGAGTCAACTGCCTGAAGTGTTTATTCTATTCTGAACTTCTTAAATATTGCTCCTGACAAATATTATACTTATACTTATACTTTTTAAACAATAAAAACTAAACTAAAATCAAACTTTTTGAAACAAACTATAATAACTGTGGTTTGTACTAGGAAAAAATCTGGTTAATGTTGTTGCATGTTCATAAACAAATTGTGAATATGACCAAAGTCCCTCTGTATGGGTTCTATGCTTTTTCTATTCAGGGAATATGGACAATGTAGGACAGCTGTGCTTTTTGTGCTGAAGCAGAATTTGCAATTCATGAGATCGGTCTAATCCACCTCAAGAATAAAAGCTCCTCGCGCACCCTGCCCACATTTTCTTTGTATGGGGTCTTGTGCTCAGAACTGCACACCAGCTGCTGCTGTTCAAACACTCAACCAACACCTCCACCTTGTGGCCAAGAATTTTATTCATGACATTCTGTATTATTACACTTTACAGTACCATGTAACCAGACATTTGTACCACAGGTGAGTCCAGTGAGGATACATTTCCTAACCCTGACTGTTTCCTTATGAAAATCCACTCATTGAGGTTTGTAACAAAATATACAAGCATCCATAAGTAGTTTCAGAAAATTAAAAATAATACTTTTAAAATATATAAACACACATGTCTCAAGGCCGTAAGCCAAAACCACAGACCTAGATTTATATTAAAACATTCATTAATAAACTCCATGAACTGGAAAGTCCAACTCCTTTACTGTCAGCAACTGAATTGACCCATAAAAACTCTCAAAGTGAGATACCCGAACCTTACAACTGGAAACCATCAGTTTGGATGGAATAAGTGTGGTGAGGAAAAACCCAGCCAGCTGTACATTGACAACATTTCTCTGTAGGAAACTGAAAACCTGACGTCTTGTGTGGGGATTTCAGTTTTTTTCTCTTACGAGGTTGCGCAACAACAATCAGTGGCTGAATTGTTATAACTGACTTTCATGTCAAACGAGATGAAGGAGATCTCAAACATCATAGATGTACACTGAAAAGTTCACACAGTTTATGTACTCAAACTGAAGAGAGTCTTTACTCGAAATAGTTAAGCGCTAAAGAAAAAAAAAATCTTTAGAATTCAAACAAGGAAGTTTTTCTTCCTTTACGCCACCTCATGTGTATTTTTCACATGCATCATGCATACACATTCATATACTTCACCACTGTGCTGTAAAACCACAGTCCCCCAGGGTTGGCCTTTAAAAACTGCTACACTAGCAGTTGTGGGATGCTAAAGGGTGTTTTGACATTGCTAATGGAAGGGGATTTCCCTTAATTCTTCCTTTTTAATATTTTTTCTCCACCCAGATTACTAGAGTTGTGCCTGAGTGTTAACAGGCCATGGTGTCTTTCTTGAAAAGAGACTGTTGTTGTTGTTGTTGTGTCGTCGTTGTTACATGCATTTGGGGAATCCACCTGTTAACCCAAACTCCAGGTATGCAGTTGACTTGCACAAATCCATTATTTTTATCTAGATGTATACTTGACAAAAATCTAAGCACAACACTTTAGTTTTTATCTTATTTTTCACTTTTATTCTTATTTTTCACTTAAGTAGAAAATCTAAGGCTTCTTATATGACCACAAAAGGAGAAGTGCTCTCTAACACAGACAAATTTGTAAACAAAACCTTTTGAGTGCATTGAGGAAGTCTTTGATTTTTTACTTCAGCTCATTAAAAATGGAAGCAAAAACAAAAGTGTTGCATTCATATTTTAGGACAGTGTATATTCTGCATTTTAAGTGTCAATTTTGAGGTAAAATAAAGCTCAGCTCAATAAAGGGAATGTAATACAATTGTCCTGAATGCATTTCATGATATTTAACAATTAAAATAAATAGGAAAAAGAGGAAATACTCAAATTGTAGTTAGGCCTATCAGGATCTCCACGCTGCTCAATTATGCCATTTAATCTTTAGGTAGACTGTAATATACAGTACATCTGCGTTACTGCGTATGACACATCTGTGACATTATACGAGTCTGTGGTTGCACCATGTAGTAGCTACAGTTAGTAGCATCCTTTCCAGGAACTTCAAGTTTCTAGTCTTATGCTTGGCTGAAGTCCAATGTCTCTCACTGTATGATAGTGTGTAGGGATGGATATCGGTATTCAATACCTTTAAGGTACTGATTAAAATAACCCATTACCAAGTAGCACTGAAACTTCTCAAGTCAAAAGATACCTGCATTCAATCCTTTAGGTACCCAGATCTAGAAAAAAATGACAGTTTATATGGTTTGCTCACAGCAAATCACCGCAAGTGTTCTTCACAAAGAAGAACCTTCGAAAAAAAAAGGTATTGAATAAAGTACCCCATTGGTATCAGTATCACTTTAAAGGCACTGGTACAAGTATTGATACTGGTATCGTCATTTTTAAACGATACCCAGCCCTAATAGCGTGTTACTTGTGTGCCCAGGTGCAGCTTCAGGTGTCCTGTAAAGCCCCATTGAAACCATGGTCTGTGAAACCCTGCTTCAGCTCAGGTCTCCACTGCAGCTTCTCCAGGCTCTCCTGCAGCAGCTGAGCACAGCCAGATAAATCCATGTAGCGCAAGGCCGAGAAGACATCGTTCAGGTTCGCAGAGGAGCGCTGGCTCCACAGCCTCAGCATCTGGTACTGCCTCTCCATGGAGCCCTGACCCAAACTGGTCTCCAGCTCCACCCGCTCCATGTGCTGATCAGTCACCGAGAGCAGACGCAAGAACTCCTTCCACCTACGCAAGGGTACCTCCTTGATAATGGCATAGAGGATCGATGGCTGGCCAGTGCTCTGACTGCTCATCTTGTCTGGCAGCTGGAAGGAGAGAATCACAGACAATCACTGGTTGTGTAAAACTGAAAACTCCGCTATGGAAAAGGTCAGCTGCAAGAGTACTGCTTAACCAGATTAAGATAAAACGTGTTCCTGCTTTCAAATGTCTCAAGTTTTCCCTTCGTGATTCACTGCACGGCTCCACCGTGCTGAATGTTATGTTGGCTTGTTTTCTGGCCCTCTGTAAACCCAGAGTCAGGCTTAACTAAAGGTCATCAAGATACAGAAAGCGTGCAGAAACATTTGAGCTACATTCACTTCAAGGTTCAGTGCCCAGGTGCATAAACCACCATAAGTTTCAAACTTTCCTGAAGCAAAATATTTCTCTAAACTAAGGGGTGCATAAAGTGTTGCATAAAGCCTCTTAGGTTGTCCCCTTGCCTAAGCGTTTAGACTAAGACTTTTACGGCAGCTACTGTCATAATACAGCATATGCGCACCCACACAAACAGAAGATGTGGCAAGAAGTAAGCTAACTGACAAAAGAGAAAGAGAATCTGTTATGAAACAAATAATAGATGAAGCAATGAAGAAATATGAACATATTACTGTGACAGCATGAAACATCGACAGGAGTCAATGAAAACTGATTAGTTTCAATAAAACGATAGAGTTAACAATAATAGATAAGACAGAGTTCTGTAAACATTTGGCTAGCTAGCTACAAAGTTGCTCGTGCTATCATCAAAGATATACTATAGCTATACCAAGCTGCACATGGCTCATAGTGTTCAGTGGGTTTTCCCTGTCCTCTTCGATCACCATGAATTCAGTCATTATTTTACTTTTAAGGCAGTGGTTGCCAACCTTTTTCCCTGAAAATGCACCTTGAAAATGCTTGAGAAGTCTTAAAAGTCCCTGAAAACCTGAAATTGTGATTTTCATTAACATGTGCAAGTCTGATTTTGAGGACCTCAAAACAGACAAAGTCTTGGGGACCCCTGTGATTTCTGGTGCCCCCCTTAGAGGGGCCCGAACCCCATGTTGGGAACCAATGTTATAAGGGACTGTTGTGGACTTTCTAGCAAGCAACAAATAAGGGAATACTTAAGGAGCTGCGGGCAAACACTTAGAAAGGGTTTTCCCTTATAACATACAAAGAAGTCCTTAGAATCTGATTTTTATGCAACTCATTTTTCCTAAGCCATCCTTTGATGGAAAATTTAAGGGAAACCTTAGCCTAAGTGGTCTTATGCAACTGGGCACAGGTGCTCTTAAAGGATAGGTTTCCTATGGAAAGACCAAAACAAATAATTAACTGATTATACTGACAATTATTATCTGTATTTACATTAGCCTGCCATATTCCTCTGGGTCATAGAGCTTGATTGTTGTTCAGAAAACACAAAACAGTCACACACTGTTGCACTTGATGACATTTCTTAATTAGTCATCATTTCTTGGGAACTACTGTGCCCAGCTGTTTCAGGAACTTACACAGTGAGTTAAAAAAATACACACACACACACACACACACACACACACACACACGCACACACACACACACACACACACCACACACACACACACACACACAGATATATAATAAATATATATATGAGCATTTTTTTAATGTCTTCAGTAGGAAGGAACCAATGAGCTTTGGGTCTGGGTGCCAAAGGTAGGGAAATTGAAACGTGTTTGGAGACGGAACATAAGGCAGTCAACAACAGTAAGGATTAGGTAACTTGCATGCAGGTTTGTTATGATGTGTCCACCCAATAAAATTTCCCGGTATATCACAGACAGTAAAAGTAAAGCAGACAACTACCACCCTTTTTACCTTACAGACAGGAACAGAGAACCACAGTGTTGACACCCAACCACAAGGGGCTTTTCAACTTAGCCACAAATGCCAGACACAACAGCGTGACAACATTTTATTTGCATTTATAGAAACAGGTCACATTTTTTGAAGTTGTAAAAGATACTTATCTATAATCAGCGCAGTAAATGGCAGTCGGCAGACCTTCAGTTTGGAGAAGCAGCAGGACTAGCTGTGTAGGAAGCTAAGCAATGTACTACCGTGGACAGGGTCAAGAACTGGAACTGCTCAACTGGAACCAGCAAAGACCTCCAACATTCGATTTGTTCAAATAAATTCTGAATGAAACATTACAACTGGAGCAGCACATGTATACTTAAAAAAAACAAGAGGGATATCTTTCTGAGAACATGGGAACCTCTTATAGCCCTCTGACCATCCACTCAATCTGGTTAGATGTGCTTTGGTTCTATGTAGAATGGTTCTGTATGTATGTATTTACATATTCCTTCATTTATTCATTAATTTCTTAACTTAAACCCACCGATTTTTATTTATCTTTAGTCACCATTCTAACTATTTCATCTTATCGCTATAATCTGTGGACTTTACTGTATGGGCATGTTTGCTAAATGATGAAAATAAATAAAGAAAAAATTGAAAAAAGGCCCACCTACAAAAACAATATCAGTGTACACTATAATTATATTATTATTTTTTTTATTATTTTTATTCACCTTGGCGTCAGCCTTTTCTGACAGGAAATTGCCATTATACAGGCCAATCCCTCTATCCAAAGCCACCAGACTCAATTGTCATTGTCATCTTTCCTTGCAGTTGATGGGTTTACAATTGCTGCTTTACAGCTGTCTCGATCAGTTAGTTTGTTTTTCTTTTTATGTGACTTTGGTATTTTAAAGGGTCAGTTCAGATTCAACAAAATCACCCAATAACACAAACTAACAGATCGAGGCAGGGGTAAAACAGGCAACTCCGGTGTTCTGTGAGGTTACTGTGAAGTTACTGTTTTTGCAAATGGAGTTATTATTTGGCTTGTATAATGGCGGTTTCCAGGGGCGTAGTGGGGGTAAACCCAAGCAAACTCAGTTCATCCACCTCTCTGAAGTGAGGCTGAAAGTTGACTCACCTTTTTTCAGATCAACTGCATCAATGAATGAGGAGAAACCAGATAGGTAAACTACACCCACAGTTTACCCACCACTAACACCCCTGGAGGTTTCCCATTGAAACAGGTTGATGGCAAGGTAAAGGGGTGAAAATATTCTAGATTTTAGTGTACGATTAAACTGATATTGATTGTTTTTAAACAAACAAACAAACAAAAAAAAGTTTAAAATATGTTTTGCTGCTCACTCTGTCCACAGCAGAAGACTGCTTGGCTTCCTACACCGCTTCTCCCGCTGGTTCTCCGAACTGGGAGTTGTCGACTGCCATCTACTGTAACTTAACTGTATTTCAGCAGTTTGCCTGTAATTTGTTTTAAATATAGGAATCAAGTCTGAATGAGCAAATGAAGGGTAAAAAAGCAGTGGAAAAATGTATGTGGCTTCATCAAACTTTCGCCTTCTATGTTCTATAAATAACCTCTGAACATGTGTGATGTCGAAGATTTCAAAGGGGTTCCAACATCGTGCTCAAGGATGCAAATTGTTCGTAGTTCAGTTACATGTACTCAGTATCTGATCTGCCATTTCCCCTAATGTCGAATTGCTGACTGATGCGAAAAAGTGAGGGCGTCCTGTTTCCCAGTTTCCACCTCCACGCTGTGGGCCACATGCCTGATCAGTGATAAATAAGCGTGCTGAACAAGTAGAGATGAAAAGGCTGCCGCTCTGAGCGTGAAAACACGGCAGCTGAAAGTGGTACGCCACAACAGTAATCAGATTAACCTAAGTGTCACCATGACATTTCTTTTGTTTGTTTTTCTTCACAAGACATTTGACATGAGTGGCATGATCACCAATGAAGGTACATTTTAAGCCAAAAACTGGTCAAGGTCATGTCTTTGTGCATACTGCAGAAAGTGTCCTCCAGCAAGATGCTAAATCCTTCACAGGTGATGTTTGGAGAGAACTGTTTAATACTTCAAATAATGTTGTTCTAATGTTGATGCTGGGATTTCTAGTTTGTTTGAAGTTCTTGCTTGTATCACTCAAGGTAAAGTTCCAGTTTCACATGATCTGATTTCCTATCTCAGGTTTAATCAAAGAAATACACTCTGAGAAATAAAGCTGCTTACTGGAACCATCAAGGGGTCTTTGGCTTTCCCCCATAAGATAACCATTTTTTGTTCCTGGTAGAACCTTTTTATTTTGGGTTCTTGGTAGAACTCTCTGAAAGATTTATCTAGAACACATCCAGGGGTTTCTGCCAAGAACCCTTCTATATTATGCCACAAAGAACCCTTGATGAACCATTGACGAAAGAGTTCTTCAAGGATTGAAGATTGAAATTTTTTTCTTCCAAAAGGGGTTTTCTGGATGAAAAAGATTTTTAATGGAACCTTTGACAAACTCTTTCCTCAAAAAGGGTTCTTCAGAAACAGTTGTTTCTGGGTAGAACCTCAGACCTTCATGAAAAACTGTTTCGGAACCCTCATTTCTAAGAGTGAGGGAGAGTAATTACACGCATATCACGCAGGTGCAAGGTCATCAAAAACCACATCAAAGAAAATTGAGCATGTTAGATCTCTGAGAAGAAGAGCCAATTTAAATACCCTCATACTCGAAAGAGAAAGTTTTTATATCTTCACTCTCCACACTCTCACACCTAGAGGTCTGAATCAAGAATACAGATAAAACATTTCATTTAAAACATAAAATGGTGGCAGTGTCATGATGACTTTACCAATGTGCTCTAGACCCTGTCCCTGACCCATATTTTAACTCGACACCTGCTGTCACTTAATTCTTAAAAATCTAAACTGACAACATAAAGTAGCTTAATAATGTGTTCCACAAACAGCATGTTACTGATAAATGCATTTTATGTCATACTATGCATATTTACTGTAAAAATGACTGTTCATTTTCAAAAAATCAGATGAAAATATTCTCTTCAAATCTACAGTAGCGGGGCGGACGTTTAGCTCATTTGGTAGAGCATCCGACCCATGTATGGAGGCTGTTAGTCCTCTGCAGCGGCCGCTGGTTCAACTCCTGCCTGTGGCCCTTTGCTGCATGTCATCCCTTCTCTCTCTCTGCCCTGTTTCCTGTCTACTCTCTGGCTGTCCTGTCAATTAAAGGCAAAAATATTTAAATAAATTATTACCTTAAACAACTTTACCTGATCATTCTAAATTTTTTTGACTTTGCTAATCACCTTATTGCCCATTAATCCCTGGTTTTGCTTCCAGTTTTTGACAAAATTTTGATTTTCAGTGATGATGTATTGTAACTTCTGGGGTCATAGTGTGTGATAGCCAATCGTCTCTCTCCTGACACGTTTATATCGTACATTTTTGTGTCACTTGTGTTTAATCTATCTAAACAGACTCTATGAATTTTTTTAGCTAAAATAATCTGTTATTCTTCCTCTTACTTCTTTTTTCAAACAGGCATTTCCCTCCATCTTTCAAATGACCAGTTTCTCTTCACTTTCAATGTAGTTCCAGCCCATCTCAAAAAAGCAGTGTTCATAAACAATCTAGTCCTGACTTGACTCAGCTCTGTTTTCGACCAATTTCAAAAATGTCTTTTTTACTGTGGTGGAAAGTAGTTTTCTTAGTTTCAAAACCACGCAGAGCAGGGCCAAGAAGAAGGGCAAATGTTTTTTTGCAATATGCATCTGAATTCATCCCTAACCTCACATCTCACCTCAGAACTGAAACTGCTTATAGGGTGATGATTTCATTTTACAGCCTGAAGATCATAACACCTTTGGGCTTCCTTTGAATCAATCCATCAATGTTGTTTTTAGTAGTAGTAATAGTTGCAGTAGCAGTTATCATTGGGATCATTATAAAGGCTGAATGGAAATTAGATTGTGCAGATCGATGCACAGTCACATTATTTAGATTTTACATAAATGGTTTAGCAATTTTGATAAATAAATAAATAGCTACAATCCATGGTAAGTCCTTCAAATATATTTTAGCATTCCATATCTCATTTAAAGGACCAGTATGTAGGATTTAGTGTCAACTAGTAGTGAGCAAAGATGCAAAGTAACTAAGTACAAATACTTGCTGTACTTTGGTAGAGTTCTCAGGTATCTGCACTTCACTTGACTGTTTTTCTGACATGTTTTTCCTTTCACTCCCTACAGTTTAACAAATTCCTAATTGCACGCTGCCTTCCCAACATCAAGACTGATTTTAACCTTAATGGATGGGACAATAACGCATTGAAAACATGATTCTTTGGTGTATCCATTAGTGCACATTAGGCATGACAAACATAACAAGACAAAAAAATGTAAAAGATGTAAAAAGATGAAACAGACAAGAGAGGGAGACTAAACTGTGGCAAAAAGGCGAGAAACAGCCAGTAGAAATGTCCCTCAGAGGGCTTTGTTTTACTTTTATACTTTGACACTGTATTTCAGAGCCTGTACCTTTTCACTTTTACTTAAGCAAATTAGTTGAATCTGTACATCTATTTTTGCCAGTTTTTTCTTTTTCTTTTTTCTTTCTTTTTTTTTTTTTTTACAAAAGTATCTGTACTTCTACTTGGGTACAGAATGTTTGTACTTTTGCCACCTCTGGTGCTGAGCTTGTAGATTGGAACTAACTGAATACAGCTTGCCTCACCCTCCCCTTCAAAGCATATAGGAACAAAATATGGTGGCTGCAAAACTCATGAAAAATGCAGAAGAGCCAGTGTTTGGTTTGTCTATTTTGGGCTACTTTTGATGTTTGTTACAATACAATATGGCAACCTCTATGGAAGAGAGGACCTGCGCCCTTAAATGGCTCACTCCTAGATAACGAAAACACAACAATTCTTATTTTCAGCTAATTATACCTAATTATACATGAATGAAAACATACTTTTGAACATTATACTTAATTCCTGTCATATTCTGCCAGTAGATGCCCTTAAATCTTACATACTTGCAATGCACACTTCTGTTGCAGAAATGTAAAAGATCAAATGTAAGTGAAATAATATTTCACACATACATATTTCTTACCTCTGTGTTCAGCACCTGGCAGTACAGGACCGATGTGTGCTGGATGTTGTGGTGTGGCTGGACTCTGACTGAGAGGCATCATGGGCATTTGCTCCGATATGTGCAATGTCTTGACAAACACAAAAGAAAGAGGTGGTAAAAATCTTTGTTGCAACTGTTTTAGGAGGGTGATGGTTGAAATTCTTCAGTTTTATAAAAACACAAGTAAATCACCTTGATTTTTCATTACAGCTTTGGTTCAATTTAACTACAAATTGTGATCAACATTTTGCTCATATTGATCTTCATGTGTTTTTTTCTCAAGGTCAGCTGACTATCCACCTACAGCACTACTCCAATCTGCACATCTATTTCAACAGAACGCAAAATGCATGAAACTGAGCACAAACCAGCGTGGTTGGGCCTCTGCCTTGATGGCTGTGTTGTTCTGTTAGGAGGAAAACAGATATAATCAGTTAGCTTCCTGCTTGTACAGTTGAGAAAGCACATTTTTTAAAAAAGAAACTGAGTTAAACTTCTATGAAAATACTTTTTTTGGCTTGTTGAAAATACTTTCTGTGACAATAAACATCTCTTAAACTTGAATGTAAAAATTAAACTTAGGTTGTGTTGTGTCACAGCACCTGCTGTGTATCTACAAACAACCCACACAAAGAAGTACATATTTAAAGTATTTCCTCACTTATTTTCAGTACATTTACTCAAGTAAGTAAGTAAGCAGAGGTACTTGTACTTTACTTGAGTAATTTAATTTAATGCTATTTTATAGTTCTACACCACTGTATCTAAAGAGGCAAACATTGTGCTTTTCACTCCACTGCATTTGTCTGACAGCATTAGTTACTAGTTACTCCTCAGATTACAAGTTTTCATAACCTTCTTGTCCAGTAAAAGACATGTATACCCAAATGTGTTGAGTTTTAGTGTTTGTTATAAACTGAAGGTGTTCCTTTAAGGGTTTGGGAAAATTCTTCTCCTCCTTAGGCTAAATTATCAACTTTAAATCCTTAAAATCCCCAGTATTCAGCTACTTGTGTTGCTATCACTGGTGGAAGAAGTACTAGGGTCCAATGTAAAAACACTTCACCACATGTAAAAGTCCTGAATTCACAATTTTACTGTGCTGTACATTAGCACTGTACATTAGTATTGGTAGCAAAATTTACTTAAAGTATTGTATTGTAGGCAGAATGGCTCCTGGCAGTGATAAATGAATTTATTACACACCTTTGCTTAATATTCTAATGTGATTGGTCAATTTCAGCTTTCTAAGATCTGTTACTTCTGAATAACAATAACTGCTATGGATGCAGGTCTGATCATGGATTCTGGAGGAGCAATGAAATAATTTTCAAAACAATAAAATTATTATTAAATTAATATTTTACATCAAATTATTATTATATTTTAAATAAGCAGTCATGTAATAAGCAGGTTACAATGAGTGTACAATGAGCAAAATAATCCACAACACAGTGGTGAGGGATCTTGAATTTGCTCACTGTACATTATCCCTTACATATATCATAATAGTGGATTATTATTACAGATGCATTTGTGTCTAAGCAGCAATTTAATGTTGTATTTTACATTATGTTGTATAGTTTTATATATACCACTGTGTCATATTTACAAGCTGATCATATGTTTTGTATGTAAAATATCAATCTCTAAAGTAACTATTAATTTAAGGTGTTAAAAAGTACAATATTTGCCTCTGAAATAAAGTGAAGTAGAGGTATAAGTTGCATAAAATTAAAGTACTTCCACTGGTTACTGGTTACCGTTGAATATGGGGTCTTCAATAGGCAGCTGCACGTTCTTGTTTGCACTCCAGCAGAGACAACATTTAAGGTATCTGATTGGGTTCTTGGTGAAAAGCAGCAGGAGCCAAAAGAGCACCAAAAGTGTCACCAAAACCACGAGAAGAACCAGCCAGAACATTTGGTTCTCTGTTGTGGACACAAAGAAACACTGACATCATCCCACCACTCATCAGTTCTGATCAACAGTCTGAAAACCTTTGATGATGAACACATGAATGATCTTCCAGATAATATGAATAATTTGAAGGTGCAGCTCGTGGGGAAACAATCAGGCCGTATTATAATAAAATATCCACAGCTAGAGTTTAAAGGGTATATGAGTCATAAAAGTACAAAACCACAGACCAGTGAGTCATTTTACTTGTTAACATACATATTTACAATACATATTTAGAACTAACTGTTAGGTGGAACTGGAGAAATTGAAGGATCCATTGTTTTGTTTGAAGCTTTGGTTCCTGAAGCTATCGTAGTCGCTGAGGTACTTGTAGTTGTAGAGGAAGCTGTAGATGGAGCTGTGGATGGAGCTGTAGATGGAGCTGTAGATGGAGCTGTAGATGGAGTTGTAATAGATGTGGTACATTTCCTTTGGCATTCTGTGTCATCCAAACACCTGGAAAAAATTGAGATTAATATAGACAACAGTGATATCTAAACACATATTCAGCCATTAAAGGGTAGGTTCACATCACCTTTGGCCCTTTGCTGTGTGTCATCCCCACTCTCTCTGCCCCCTTTCCTATCTCCACTTCAGCTGCACTAGCGAATAAAGGCAAAAATGCCCAAAAAAATAACTTAAAAAAACAGTTTTTGCTTTTTGCAATTATTCTGCTTTGCACTAAAACTTTGGATGATTTATTAGCCTAACTCTGACAGATGAAGCCATATTAACTTCAGATAGACCTTTTTTTAGGGATAGTTCAGATTATTTGATGTAGGGTTGTGTGAAGTACTTATCCAAAGTCAGTGCATTACCTAGAGCAGATGGGGGTCAACAGTCTGGAGAGGCAGAGAAGAGTCAGCCAGCATAGAAGCTAATGTACTGCGATGGACAGCAGAAAAAAAGGCCACCTAAAAAAGGCCCACCTAAAATACTCAGTATTGGTTTAAGCGTGTGCTTAATTATGAATATTTCAACTGCTTTACCTTGATGTCAAACATTCTTTTCCTAAAACAAACCGTTATATAAGCCAAATATTGCCCTCTCTTGTTCAACCAGACTGCTTTGGCAAAATCAGTCATTTCACCTGGCAGAACACTACTACCACTGCCTTGATCTGTTAGTTACTTTGTATTATTGTGTGACTTTGGTGAATCAAATCTATCCTTTTAAAATATCGAAGTCACATAATTCTAAAAACAAACTAACCAATCGAGGCACCAGTAGACCAGCAACTCCCATGTTCCTGATTTTGCCAAAGGAAAGTGTGGTTTGGAGAGAGTAATGCTTGGCTTATATGATGGAGGTTCTGCATCAGAAAAGGCTGTCTAACTTTAAGGTAGAGCGGTGAAAATATTCTAAATATAGTTTACACTTGAACTGATATTTATCTTTATTGGGTGGGCCTGTTTTGGGGTGGTTAAGATATGTTTTGCTGCTGGCTATTGATAAGCACCTCATAAAAATACACTTCAAATAATCCAAACTGTCCTTTAAATACATTTTTGGATAGGAAGAGGACTGTTGATTTTGTCTTCCATAGCTTACATTAAAAGCTCATGAGACAGGGACCTTCAATGGCCAGCATCAAGAGAAGGAATGATGACAACAAACTGTTTCAATGCTCATTATATGGGAATCTCACTATTGTTTTAGGGCAGACTTGTCCTTAATGTGCATTTTTAAAAAGCCAAAGCAGCAGTCTTCTACTGCACAGTAACAATCCTTTATCAGTAAGGCTAGCAGTCTCAACAAAACCGTCTTTATGTTGAGACTATTATATCTGTAGCCACACTATTCAGCACAGGTAGTGCAGGGCCTCAGTGAAACCACAGAAACTGAGTGTCTAAAGGAAATCTGGAAATTTGCAACAGACTTGCAGAATATCCTCTATACTACTATCCTCTATACCACTAGAAGACAACAGACAATGTGTCCTCTGACCTTAATCCTGCTGTACTTGATTTGACCATGGAAATACATTTTAGATAAAGACTAAGAAGCAGTTAAAAGATCAAAAAGATGCTTAGTGTATGAAAATGTCTTCAAATGTCTTGTTGTTTTCCTCCTCAACGTCAAAAATTCAAATATATTCAATTTAGAATAATATAAACAGACAAATAAAAGCAAATTATAACATTTGAGAAGCTGGAGTCAGTGAATAGTTAGTGAATCAACTACTGAGACAATCAATTGTCAGAATTATTGTAGATTAATTTTCTGCCGATTGATTAGTCACAGTGGTTTTTGTCAGCCTTGGTCATATAAACATCAGTCTGCTCGCACACTAAGCCGATCTGATGACAGAAGAGCCTCTTCAACAGAAACAGAAAAAAACACACCAATCTACGACATCAGAAAATTTACACTGAAAACGTAAAACTATCCAAAAAGGAAGCAAATATCACAGAAAGTATTACACAGAAATAGATAAATAAACCATGTACACTTGTAGTTGTGCTAACCAGAACCATAAAGGGTTCTTTACCTTTTTGCTTCCTGGTAAAACCTTTTTATAAAGGTTCCTTTTGGAACCCTTTCAGAGAGCTCCTCCAAGAACCCAACATAAACAGTTATGCCTCAAACCATCTGTGAAAGGTTTCACCCAGAATCCCCTATGAGAGGTTCTACAGAGAACCCTTCTATACTGTAATGGTTCAACCCAGAACCCTCTCTGGTAGTTCTATCCAGAACATTTCCACCTTTGTAGGATGCTAACAAGAACCCACCCAGGGGGTTCTACCAAGAACTTATTTATCTTCCAAGGGTTTTATCTAGAACATGCTCAGGAGGTTCTACTGAGAACCTTTTCATATTATATTTTGACAAACTCTTGTTGAAAGAGTTCTTCAAAGATTTCAACAATCTTTGAAGAACTTTCTTCCAAAAAGGGTTCTTTGGATGAGAAGGGGTCTTAATGGAACCTTTAGTCTTATAAAGATCCCTTGTCAAACCCTTTCTTCAAGGCATGTTCTTCAGGAAGAACCCTTTTGGAACCCTTATTTCTAAGAGTATAAGTTTTATTATCAGAATTATTGGGAGCCATCACTGCAGTGTGTATATGGATTTTTTCTGATTTCTGTGTTTGCTCTTCACTTTGTCACAAACAACCAAAAATCTAAGCATTTCAGCATTCTGTCAGTCTTATTGTAAGATCTCCTACCTTTGGCAGCACTTCAGTTTGTAGTCAGAATTATCAGATCCTGAAAGAAAATATGATGGGGATTGTGAGAATTCAAAAAACTTTATGGCCTTTTGAGGGTGTTTATAAGATAGGCTATTGACAAAAGCAGGGAATTAATCAATGAGACAGCTGTACACCCTAATATAGGGCTTTAACTCCCTTTGACTTTACTTACCTTTACAATATTTACAGTTGCATGGCTGGCAATCCAAATAATTGGTGGGGTTAGGGGATGCATTGTAGTACCCATCTTTACAGACACATTCCACATTTTTAGTAGTGGTGCAGGGCTTTTTTTCTCTCTGATGATCTGGGGAAAAATCAAAAGACATTGTGTTTCTGTCTCAGTCCACAGCATTAACTCACAGTCCTGGCAAAGTGGCCACAGGATTTCAAGCTGAACAATAAAACTGGGAAATGATTAAATGCACAGATGAAAAAATTACATTAATATAGGATTTTTAAAAAAAATCAGTTTTCATGTCGTATCAGTTGACTGAGCTAGCTAGTTCCCTAATTCTAGTTCAAAATGTGTGCTAAATCTGACACTTTTTGTGTCTGCTATAAGACAATATCCCATTTAACCTGGAGTTAATCTGGAGTTAAAATGGGAACAACACTCATTGTGTCACATCACAAGTCTCTAATCTCAGACATTAAACAGTCTCAAGGCGTTACTTTGCCAGTGAACAGCAACAGTACTAATGATACTAATTAAGGTTCTGTTCCATTCAGGTCAAGCAGAGTCAGTGTGCTGCTGCTACAAGGTCTCTTTTTGTTCTGTGCCCCAGTGACAGTTGAGGAAACTTGGCACCTCAGTCAACTTTCTCCTTTCTTGTTTCCTGTGCATAGATATGCTATGTGCTAGGCTCGTCAATGTTGAAAAAAAAAAATTGAAGGATGTTGTTGCGGGACCTGTATAAGCAACATATATTCACATCTTAAGTTAGCTAATGGTAGCAAAATCCTAGCTAACTACTAGTAGCTAGCTAATCTACATTAATCATAGCTAGTTATCTAGTATCTTTCTCACATAAGTTAAGTTAAGATGTGACTCTATGGACTCTGTCTTACACCCAGCACAAAGCAGGTGTGCCAGTGGTGCAGGTGGCTTTGCTATCTTACACCAGCGCAATTGTAATTTTTGCCATGTCCGTAAGATAGTCTGTCTGCTCGAGATAAAAACTGGTGCATTTAGCCAAGGCACACACACACATCCCCACAATCACAAAACACCTTAATTTATGTTAAGTCTTCTCCTCACACAGGAGTGTGGATTAGTAAAGTGTCCTTTGAACATATTTTCTATCAGAAATAAAGAGTAAATATTGAAGTTAACAGTGTGTGCGTGTGTGTGCGCGTGTCTCACGCTTGGCTGAGGCACACACGCACACGTCTCCACAATCACAAAGATGAGGATGAGGAGAAAGGGGAGAAGGAGATGGGGAACGGCCGGCCGCGAAGCTGCGCCTCAGTCTGGCTCAGGTGGGTGTTCAGCTGGATTGAGATGCAGCTTCATGGCCATTGCCCTAAGCAGCAAAGGTAGATTTAGAAATTAAATTCATTGTGCCTTTCAACTTGTGATTTAGATCAACATAAGATAGAGCTCCATATGTCACTTTTACAGTTAAAGTTGACTGAGTTACAAAGTTTGTCCAACTGATTTTGGAGCACAGAACAAAAAGTAGTGGGACATAGGAAGAGTCAACTGTCCATGATGGGAACTAAATGGGAACTAAAGAGAAACTTAATTAGGATCATTACTAACACTTGTCACACCATAGGGTTGCCATGAAAAAGGTGTATGTCATTAAGTAATGCTAATGAATCTCATCTGAGGTGAATGTTCACTGCAATAAAGCACCAGATTTTTATTTAAATGACAAGAAAATGTCCAATCCACTTTATTATTTTGGCCAAATTTAAAAGCTTACATAAAAGCCCATGGGCTGACAGCAACAGCCAATCCAATTAATGGTACAAAAACGTAACATACTTTAACAAGATACTTACTCTCACATTTGGTACACCTAATGCAACTATCACGAGTGTTTGCCAGAGTTGTGAATGAGCCTTTCTCACATATTTTACATGTGAACAGTGATGTGCTGTTTTGCCCTCGATCAGTACATGTACCATCTTTATGATATCCTGGGAAACAAAAAAGAAAAGGAGACTGAGTCATCATGTGATAATCCCGCTGTAGCTGTACATCACATGGCCAACACATACAGTCCTTTGTTATAACTTACCAGGTGGGCACTGTGCACGACATGCACTACTGCCCACAGTGACGTAACTCTGTCCAGTGCGAAAGAAGTTAAGTATCAGCAAGACAACCTGAAACAAAAGACGAGATTTGATGATGACAGCAGTTGACATCATTGCAGGGACATATTTTGCTTTTTGATTTTCATATACCTTTGATATCAAACAGGTATAACAGGTTATCAAATACTCAAAAACACTGCAAAAATTCAAACACAATTGAGTGGAATTAACTATTCTTTTCTCATTAACTCTGTGAATAAACAAGTTTTATTTTTTCAAGTTGATGAAGCTTAAAATTTCTGTGTATTGTCATAAGACGTCAGAGTTCTTCTAACTTAGTCGTTTGACTTTAAATGATGAGTTCAATGAATGTACCGTACCAAGCTCAATCAACTCATTACATTAGGTTTCAAAAGAAAAACATGATTTGTATATTAACAAACTTCCAGAAACTAAAGAGGACCCTTCTTCTTTAGTTTGAAGAAAACAAAAATTTCATGCGTCTAATACACTTTAAGATAAATCATGGTTGCTTGTTTTCACAACAATTAAAACTCAGGTCATAACTTTTGTAACCCACAGTTGGAAAGGCGAGTCAATGAGGGAGGTAGTGAGGAACAGAGAATCACTGAAAATGGTAGCCTTAAAGCAATATTCCACCCCAGAATGACAGTCCACTCAATATCTACTCACCCCTATGCCGGTGTGAGGATGGGTGAACATCTTCAGTTCACAAAACAATCCTGGAGTTTCAGCAGAAAACAGGGTTGCAGCCAATGGCAGTGAATGGTGACCATGGATAAAATGTAAAAAAAAGAACACAAGTCAAACACAAAATGTCTCCATCCTGCTTGTGTGGTGTAATCCAAGTGTCTGTGAGCCGCGACATTAAAATTTAACCACAAAAGACGCCATTTGCACCATGTTTTTAGCCAAAATGTCAACTGTAGCTTCCCAGGTAGCATGTAAACATGGCGTCGATGAATCGTGAGACTTCTTATACCTTGCGATATTTTCACATGTGCATCCATTAAGAGATATACGCAGTCTCGCGATACATCTCACGAGATATACAAAGTCTCGCAATACATCGACGCCATGTTTACCTGCTACCTGGGAGGCTACAGTTGACATTTTGGCTAAAAACATGGTGTAAATGGTGTCTTTTGTGGTTAAATTTTAATGTCGCGGCTCACAGACACTTGGATTACACCACACGAGCAGGATGGAGACATTTTGTGTTTGACTTGTGTTCTTATTTTTACATTTTATCCGTGGTCACCATTCACTGCCATTGGCTGCAACCCTGTTTTCTGCTGAAACTCCAGGATTGTTTTGTGAACTGAGGATCTTCACCCATCCTCACATCGGCATAGGGGTGAGTAGATATTGAGTGGACTATCATTCTGGGGTGGAATATCACTTTAAGAAAGAGTTGTTTACAGTTAAAATAAATCCTACACTGGCCCCAAATCTTAAAGCGATATTCCACTCTTAGATAATCATCCACTCAATATATACTCACCCCCAGTGGCCCAAAAAGTGGGTATGCACTATATGCGGTGCATAGGGGCGCTGCGCTAGAGGGGGCGCCAAAGCGATGGGGGGAAAATTATTTCGAGTCAGCATTTTCTGTATTTAACAGCTGTTTGTACATGTGTAAATGACATAATCAATAACAGAGGCATGTCACTGATTAGGTGCCCCTCTGCTCCTTCACCTCCCTCCCTCTTGCCCCCCCCCCCCCCCACACACACACACACACACACACACACACTCTATAGGCGCTCCAGTGCACGCCCCCTTGAGCATGCGCTGGAGCACAAGTGTTTTCATTTAAATCGTGTTGTCATCTGATGACAGGGAGCTAAAGATGGAGAGGCAGAAAAGAAAGCTCTCAGGGGCACAAAACAGAAAACGGAAGAGGGAGAAGGAGAAAGATTTTGTAGGAATGAAAAAAAGCTTTTCAAAGTGGTTGAAAGACAGTAGGTAAGTTATGTCAGTGTATCAAGAGGAGGCTTGTAAATATTCAGGTTAGATAAAGCTACTACTAATAAAACCACAGGTTACTGTTGTCTTGCAACTGTGTTCTGATCAGTATTTACAATATAACAGATCATGACAAGAAAAATAAAGGAACTTGTTTGTGGTTATTTTGTTGTTCAGACAGTTATCATTTTTTTAACTAGATGGTGAATCATAAAACAGATAAATTATAGAACTTGGGAGTGATACACTTGAGTTTAAATGTCTTCACTCGGATATAACACTACAGTGCTGTTGCGATGTATCTGATAAGTCTGATCAGATGCAGCGTCCAATCAGTAACTCATATCCAATAAGGATATCATTTAAAATTAAAATTTCATGTTTTTTGGTTTGACTGCTGTATTTTTTAAAACCTCCTTAACACAAAGTTCATGTCGTGTGTGTGTGTGTGTGTGCGTGTGTGTGTGTGGGGGGGGGGGGCTGTAATGTACCTGCATACCCCTCAGAAAGTAGGTAGTTGCGCTCCTGCTCACCCCTATGCCGATGTGAAGATGGGTAAAGATCTTCAGTTCACAAAACAATCCTGAAGTTTCAGCAGAAAACAGGGTTGCAGCCAAATCCAGTACAATTGCAGTGAATGGTGACTCAGTTTAAAACGTAAAAAAAAAGAGAACACAAAACAAACACAAAATGTCTCCATCCTGCTTGTGTGGTGTAATCCAAGTGTCCGCGAGCTGCGACATTAAAATTTAACCGCAAAAGATGTAATTTACGGCGTGTTTTTAGCCGAAATGTCAGCTGTACCATGTAGCAGGTAGGATGTGAACATGGCGCCGATCTTGCGAGACTTCGTATATCTCTTAATGGACGCACGTATGAAAATATCGCGAGATCGACGCCATGTTTACATCCTACCGGCTACATGCTACAGTCGACATTTCGGCTAAAAACATGGCGTAAATGGCGTCTTTTGCGGTTAAATTTTAATGTTGCAGCTCGCAGACACTTGGATTACACCACACGAGCAGGATGGAGACATTTTGTGTTTGTTTTGTGTTCTTTTTTTTACGTTTTAAACTGGGTCACCATTCACTCTAATTGTACTGGATTTGGCTGCAACCCTGTTTTCTGCTGAAACTCCAGGATTGTTTTGTGAACTGAAGATGTTCACTCATCCTCACATCAGCATAGGGGTGAGTACATATTGAGTGAATTATGATTCTGGTGTGGAATATCCTTTTAAGAGCTCATCTCAACGTAACAAGGTTGCAGGAGCGTAACCACAGAGGGGATTTCCTCACCCACCTCCTCCTTGACCCAGGAGGAGACAATCCTCCATCTTCCCTGTCTTTGCCCCTAGTTTGGGCCAAAAATTAATTCAAAATGCATGTAGATGAGTGTTTATTTTGCTCCTTGAAAAATGACCTTGGTGTAAGTGTTTGGGTTGTTGTTAAATCAGCGCCAAAAGACAGGCTGATAGCTTGTGTGGCTTTATCCAGGACATATCTTAAAATGATTGTGTAACATTTAGATGTGTCACACACAAGAGCGTCACTTTGTGTTGAAAAGTGATGGGGACATTAGAGCTCAAATGAAAAAACTTTTTTTAAAACTGTGTTCAACATATGTGATTTTAGGCAATGCGAGGAAGAGGTTGGTATATTTTTAGGAACTTATACTTAAAAAGTTATAAGGACAAAATTGGCCATACACCACTGTAAATGACACTAACTGTCACACAGACAACTAAATATGAAATCTTAGAGCTGAAATGGTTCATTGATTAATAATTTAGTTGATCAACAGCTTTTAATCAACAACTATTCTGGTAATTGCGAAAATGGGTTCAAACGTTCAGCCTCACTCATTGTTTTCAGGTGATATATTATCTGATTTTCAAGACATCTGAAGATGTCACTGTGGACTCTGGGAACTTGTGATGGACATTTTCAACTATTAGCTGAGGTTTTACAGTCCAAACAGTTAATCGAGAAAATAATTGGGACGTTAAACAATAACATAAATAATCATTAGTAAAAATCAGTGCAAATTTACTATCAGAAGATAAAAAGTAACATGTTAGCCCTAATTTTAACTGAAAAACTGAAACCACAGCAGTGAGATTGTAAGTACTGTAAATCTCTTCAACAGTGCTCAGAGTTGTTGGTTGCATATCAACCACTATAGTCACCAATGCTCTGATGTGATTCAGTCACCAATGAACATAGGAAAGGCACATTCTTAAAAAATGATTAGCATTTAAAATGAAAACAATCCCTTTAACTGACCTTTTCTTGAAAACTGAGACATACTGTGTGATTCTTTTATCTTTTTCATAATATCAGCAACATAGTGACAACTCTTCCTGTAACAGATTACACAGCCATCCGAATGAAACATCTGAATTGGGTTACTCACCAAGACAAGGTCCATGTTGGAAGAGTCAACCGTGAGGAAGTTAAACAACCAACTTTAGGCGAGTGTTATTTTCACTCATTGGAAAAGAAAAAGCCAGGTTATCACAATATATCAGCAGTCGAGGACACTGGTAAATTCACCAGCAGGATGAGGCATTCTGACTTCAAGCCACCTGAGAATTTCCTTTAAAGCTGAGTCAAATAAAGCATTAAAGGAAGCCCGTCTCTCTGTGTGTTTGCGTGTTTTTGGGTCAGAGTTGTCAGTTCTTTGGAGCCTTCAGAGAAGTGGTGCACAAAACAGGAAACACATTGAGATCACACCCCCCCCCCCCACACACACACAGTGACACAGCCACTGCTGTCAACGTCAGCGCATGAGTCCCTCTGTCTGATTGTTTCCTATAATTCCTCTCTGATAATAATAATGTGGTTCAGACACAAGCACTGGTGACATACATGGGACTAATTCATGAGCCGGATACAGTAGGTGGTGGTAGTTCTGTGTAAGAGGAGGACAGGCACACTGGATATATTAGTAACATTAGTGGCTTCATGCAACTATATTTTCCCTCTGACATAAATTTAGATGAATTACGAGGCAGGTAACAGAAGTGAGGACCAATCAAACCCAGTAAACTCAACTTCTGATCAAAAGGGTGAATGTGAATTTTTGAAAAATCAAATCAACCATGAAAGTCTACCTGACAGTTGAAAAGCCTTTCAACACACAGACACACACACACATTAAAATTAGTGGACATTTGCTGCAGTAAAACTCAACTGTGCTTCAAGAATTGCTGTATGTGTGAGTGCTCACTGTAAAAAAAAAACTCTCTGCCTCTCTATGCCTTTTGTATATATTGTAATTACACATAATAACAGTATGGGAAAATGCGCAGTGAGCGTGAAATAAACCCTTACAAGGTGGCACAACCTGCTTATTACATGGCTACTTACTAAAAAAAACTAATACAAAATATTTATTTAAAATGATTTTAGTGATTTAAAAATGATTTTATTGCTCTTCCAGAGTCTGGAGCAACAGCCTTTTATTCAGAAATAACAGACCTTAGAATACCATAACTAGAATTGAGTAACAACAAAGCAGACTCTAAGGTCGCACTTTATTTTACAGTACACTAATAAGATGTAAGCTGCACTTTGTATTAAATTAAATTTGTATCAAAATGTGAAATAATATATTCTTTATTAGACCCTTATTAGACTATCTTAGAGATTAATTCTGGACATAGTAGAACAGAGATGTACTGTAAACTAAAGTGTAGTATTTCCCACTGTTAGACCCTTATTAGACTTTTTAGTTTACAGAACAGTTGTGTTGTAATATGTCCCTAATTACCCTCTAATAAAATCTAATAAAACCAAATAGGGTCTACTACTGTCTAATAGGCATAAATTATATATAATTTGATATAAAAGTACAGTTTGTTATCCTCACTTAGTTACCGTTGGGTGTATGATGTCTAATTAGGGTATAGTTGTGCTATATCTATAGCATCATTCTAATCCGTAGTTCTTTCTCTGGTGCGTCAGCAACACACTGAAGTATAACTCAGCTTACAATTTACTTATAATAAATGCACTCTTTTGAGCAACAGCTGTATTTGCCTGTTTATGATGTCTGTATTGTCTTTATTCTGGAACCATGTTTTTATGCTGCCTTCTTGCCAAGGTCTCTTTTTAAAAAAAATTTGTTTTATCTCAGTGATACTTTCACCATGTTAAAATAGTGGGGGTTTACATATTGCCTTTGGCTCATTTAATTGGAACAGAGTTGCACTTTAAAGGTAGAATCAGTAGGAATTGACCGAGCTGTTCATAAATGCACAATGCCTGGACATCAAATACCAATGTATTGGGTTGGTCCAAAGCGTCCTGCGCACAGCAAAATAATGAGAAAATAAGGAAATACCGGCAGAGGGCAGGGTCTCTGCAGATACAGACACTTCCACACACTTCTAGTGGGTCATAAGTGATGATTAAAAGGGACTATTTTTATGAGTCTAAACATTTTTCATGACAATATTGCATATTATGCTCTTAAGTTTTGAAACACTTTCTTCATTTCCTCCACTGCATTTTAAAACTATCGTAGATTTACTTTACATGATGATGAAGATGAGCTCATAATTTCTCAATAATATGGATATGCCTCTCACCCCCTTCATGCCACAATGAAATCCTATCAGAGCACCTTCAGCTGTAGACTGAGACCACCCAGGAGCACCACAGAACACCTTTCTACCAGTGGCCATCAAACTGTAGGCTATAACTTCTTGTGGCGGACTCAGGCTGTCTGCACCAGCGTGACAAAAATCATTATGCATTTGAGGTGAACTAATTCCTGGTTTAGTTGAAATTTGTTTTATTGTACAACAACTTCTACAACTCTGTGATAATAACACACAGGGAACTATTTAACTGTTTAAAGGCACATAGAGACCAAATAATTTTCTAGTATGCCGGGCATTTAATATAGTACTATATTGTGTTTTTTTCCTCTGAAAGGGCACCCCAGAGGGCATTTTATCATGTTTTGTCCACTGGAAAGGTACTTTAGAGGGCACTTTAGCATATTGTGACCACTAGAAGGGCATCCCAGAGGGCATTTTATCAATATCATATGAAATACTTTTCGGTATGGTGGGCAATATTACATTCACTCATCATGCATAATATTACTAGTCATTATTATTATCATGTACAAAATTATGTTTAATATCATTTATAATTTTACATTCAATTTCTGGTGCAATATAACAGTATTACTTTAAATATCGCTGCAGATATTAACAGTGCCAATTCTACTTTTGCTTCATAGAAGACTTCTATTCTAGTTTATTTTTCATTCACTTACAAAAAAAATACTTTTTTATTCTATTTGGCACTTTTTTTTTTGCATTTTCTCATTATACATTTAACATTCTATATTTTGCTTTACATTATATATTCTGTTGTTGTTATTCTAATTACTGTAATTTTGGAACAATCTATGGCACAAGAATATTCTTCTGGATTAATAAAGTTCTATCTTATATTATTTTATCTTATTTCATAATATGAAGCATTACTGCAGAGCGGCTTCAGTATCTAACACCCTGAGTGGTGCATTTTTTCTTATAAAACACGTTTCTTTTAATATTTGGGTACATGTAGCAGTCAGTATTTGACATGAGTTAATTTTTTTTTCTTTGTAAATGGAGTTAGATTTTTTTTTTTTTTTTTTTTTTTTACATAGTGGCGTTGCAAGTCTCATAATTTGACTTCCACTCCTGCAGACCGGTTCGCCAAATCCAACCAAAAACACGCAATGAAATAACATTATAAGATTCAGCATACGCGCGCTGTCCATTAAATGTTAATAAAGTAGGTCATCGTGTAAAAAAAAGCAACATTAGCAGAATAATGTCTGCCTCTGTGTGTGTGTCTGCACTGTGGTGAGCCTGCAGCAGCACCCAGAAGTGAACAAAGCGACCCGGAAGCGGTGGTCCGACTGGAGGCAGGCAGAAAGAACATCAACCTTTTATATTATAGCTGTACTCGCAAGACAATATCTGCAATCAGGACACAAGGTATTTGTGCATGTCTTTTCGTGTCTTCACTGCGGTGCATGTCTCTGATAAGCAATATCCTCCCGAAATGCGTGCAGTTGTGCACAAAATGCAATAGCTGTCCTTTGATTCGTCCAAAAGTTGCAGAATGTGGAAAAAAAAAAAAGCAGCCCTAAAAGTGAAATTTGGTTGAGACGGCACGGCGTCATGTCGGCGCACAGAGCATTGTGTGTTGACCTTAACGCGTTAGTGCGCTTGTTTTAATCGATGTGGTGTTCGGGTCGAGCCCGCATCTTGTCCGTTTCCGTGCTGTTTTTTTTTTTTTTTTTTTTTTTTTGCAGGGCATGGTTGTTGTAGGAAGTGTCAGTTTTTTTAAGAGGTGGGGAGGCCGGGCTATTCAAACCTGCAATTCGCCGTAAACAATCATTCGTGCCTTTGACATGATAAACACACCTTTGTGTCCGCCTCGGCCGCTTTCTCGTCCCCAGCACCGTCCCCACGACAACACGTTCATGCTCCTAAAATTTTTTTTGGGGGGTCTGCAGAATATGGCGTCCCGCCTTATAAAAATAAGGCTGCCATTTTTGTTTCTCTTTTGTCTGGAAATGTTTAAAGAAAACTGTCTGAGAATGTCTGAGTCGCACCGGGGAGGGTCCGTCCGGAAACCCTGCACCGGTTCGGGTCCGGAGGTGATCCCGGACGGCCGACATGTCCGAAAAGTCCAAGAATGGAAAGTTTTTTTTTTTTCACTGCGTTTATCTGAACATTTAAAGCGACGTCCACTTATTTTCAGGGAATTCACTCTCAGACAAAAGGAGCAGAGGGGGCTTAAATGTCCGAGCTGAACGGCCACGGCTCAGCCAGACAATTGTGTTTTTTTATAAAGTGACAGAATATTTCCAGCTGTTTGACTTGTGTCGGCTTAAAGGTGACGTTACAGGCTGAAATGTAACAGAGCAAGTTGTTACACTGTTAAAAAATGAGTCTTGACGTCTTTATCCAAAGAGTTTATGATAATTTTATATTAATTTATAGATTAATTTTATCTTTAAGTTTAGTTCAGGTCTTTAAAAAAAAAAAATCTTTAAAATTTTTTAAATCCAGTTTTTTGACGACATCGATTTTAACTCACTTACTGAGGAGATTTGTAGAAAGCATGTTGGCTCGTGATAGCTGAGCCATCTCCATGACAACTGAGCAAACCCCCCCCTGCTGAGGAAGACCGTCAAATGCGGGTGAAAGCTGGAAACAAGTAGTGAACCTTGAGTTTTCTACAATGTTCCGAGGTCAAGATAAATCTTTACATTTCAACCACCAGCTATAAAGACGTAACAAAGTCTTACTTTAGTATTTATAAACTCTGGGACAAAAGGGGCTGAATGAACTAAACGGTAAAGCTCAGTCAGACTAATGTGTTTTTATATGAGACACAATATTTCTACCTGTTTTTTTTTTTTTTTTTTGGCTCTTTGACCTGTTTTAGCTTAAAGATGACGTTACAGGCCTAATTCACACACTTATATGAAACATAGTAAGTTCTTACACTGTTAAAAAATAGTCCTGACATATCCAATCTCTAATTTGTTTTTTTTTTTATTGATTTATTTTATCTTTAAGTTAGTTCAAGTTTTAAAAAAAAATATTCCAAATGTATTAATTCCATTTTTTTGATTAATAAATTAACTCAGTTCCACTTTAATTGATTTTTTTCAACTGTTTCTGACTCATGATAACTGATCCATCTCCATGACAACTGAGTAAACCCCTCCTGCTGAGGAAGACCATCAGCCTATATGCAGATGAAAGATGGAAAAAATAAGTGACCTTGAGTTTTTTTGGACTGGATGTTTCTTGGGCCAAGTTAAATCTTAACATTTTCAAATACCAGCCAGAAAGATAATACAAAGTCTTAAATTTGTATTTATGGGCTATAGGAACAATCTAAACAGCTAAAACCCAGTCAGACTAACGTTAATGTGTTTTTGTAACTGACACAATATTTCTGTGACATTCAGCTGTTTGACCTGTCTTGGCTTCAAAGGTGAAACTGTAGGCCTAATTTACATGCTTAAATGTAACATAGTAAGTTCATACACTGGTAGAAATGAGTCTTGGCATCTTTATCCAAAGAGTTTATTATATTTTTTCAATTCATTGATTAATTTAATATTTACAGCTAGTTAAAGTCCTGTAAAAGTATTTAAAATATCTTAAATTCATTTTTTTCATCGCAAAGTGTTTGCTTGTGATAACTGAGCTGTCTCCATGACAACTGAAGACTGTTAAATGCAGACGAAAACTAGAATAATATAGTGAACTTTGAGTGTGATGATGTCTCCAAGATTAAGTTGAATATTTACTTTTCAAATACCAGCCAAAAGGACGTTAAATTTAATTTCTTTTTGTAAACCCTCAGACAAAAGGAGCAAAAGAGCTAAATGTCCATCATACATTTATGAGCTTAAATGTAACATAGCAAGTTCTTACACTGCTAGCCTTGACGTCTTTATCCAAGGACATGACTTAATTATTGTAACGTATTTAATTAATTTTTATTTTTTTATTTTCAAGGTTTGTGCAGGTTCTTAAAAAGACAAAAAACAAAAATTTTTAAATCTAGTTTTTGACAACTTTGACCACTTACTAGATTTTTTTTCAACTGTATTTCAAGGTCCTCCTCAGTGGATAGAGTCTGCTCATGACAGATGAGCCATGTCCATGACAGCTGTGCCAGGCTTCAACTAACGATTATTTTCATAATTGATTAATCTGTCAGTTATTTTTTCAATTGATCAATTAGTTCTTTGGTCTATAAAATGCATCATGTAAACTTCTATGGATCTTATTAACATTTGCCTATTAAAATCCTCCAGAAAATCCTTGATTGATCATTTTTTGTTTGGTCTTTTTTTTTTTTTTTTTCTTAGAGAAAATGTCCAAATTCTCTGATTTCAGCTCCTCAAATATAAATATTTCCTGGTTTCTTTATTCTTATGTGACAGTAAACTGAATATCTTTGTGTTGTGGACAAAACAAAACATTTGAGGATGTCACTTTGGGTTTTTGGGAAACACTGATCATCTTTTTTCACCATTTTGTGACATTTTATGGACCAAACAATTGATTGATTAGTCAAGAAAATAATCAACAGATTAATTGATCATGAAAACAGCTATTTGCAGCCCTAAGTATGTGCCCCAATACCTGTCTTAAATGTGTTTATATATGTTTTTTATAAAATGCTCATTCTTTTGTCAAGCTAGGGTTGCAGTGGTATATCAGTATCACAGTACACCGTGGTATGAAAAGTGACAGTTATCATAACATGTACATTTGCATATCTGTGTTAATGTGATTCTACCATATTTGTGTTATTTAAAAGTGTAAGTCAAGTTTCTTGTCTGTCCAGACATAATATTTTGTGAAATTATGACTATTAGCAGCAGAATTTGTAATACTTAAAAAATTATGTGATTAAGCATAGAAGTGGGTGGCTGGGTGAAAATGAACATGATGGAAACTAACTTAATGTACATGTTAAGTTAAAAGGGAAAGTCAAAGGAAAATGTTCACATTTTCTACTAAACATGAAACCTGCAAGTTGCCTGTGGTTTTGGTGTCGTCATCTTCGTCTTCAGAGTCTGCCAGACAGTCACATTAACACTTTAACACACTCTGCCACATTTTGTTCAGTAAATTTCTCCTCACTTATCCTGACTGACATTGACAAATGTGTAGTAGATGTGAAATGATATGAAAATTATATATCATGATTATGCTGAGCAAAATGTCACAGTTATCAGCATTATTGCAGTATTATTAAAATATGCCGAAAATGTTCAAGAATGACTGATACATAAACTGAAATCATAGTCGTAAGGAATTTTATGACAGTTTATTGTGGAGGCGGTAATAGAGTCATCTGTAATGTGTAGTAAGGTAATAGCTCATTAATGGAGAAATCTGTAAGATATTTACTGTAATAAACCATAAAATTACCATGATATGTCATCAGAAATTAAAGAAACATGTTGAAATACTCGCTACTCTGACAACAACGCTATATCCACGGTGTCCCTCTTTCCATTCTGGGCCAAAACAACTATTTTTGTATGGCCGTTTCACATTAATTAGAGTTCAAATTAATGTCAGTTGTTTGCCAACTGAGTTAGTGTCTGTTTATGAGTCGTAACAAATCATTAATAATCTTGTAGAAGATGAAGATGTTTATAACGGTTAAATTGAGCAATATGTTAATGTATTCTGGCAGGCAGGAAGGCGGGTAGCCAGTTAACTCACACCTCAGAATGTGTATTTTCAGAGCAGTGAGCTTTTATTTTCAGGATTACAGGCTTTACTTTACATTGACAGACAACTGACAGCTATAAACAGCTGATCAACTTACAATATAGGACTTGTCATTGCTTGTTATTGTCAAATTATAATGTTGTGCTGTCTTGCACTCCTGCTGTGTTCCTGCAGCTCTCCTGCAGCCCGATCTTCCCAGAGTCCGGAGAGGATGGGCCGAAGGGGCAAAAAGCTCGCTTCAAACATAGATTGTATATTAAATAGAATTTCAACCTATTTATTCTACTGTCTATGGATCCAACTTGCTATTTGGACTGCTGTACTGATTTTTGCAGGCGTTATTGCTACATAATGCTCCTTTAAGTATGACTTGACTTGTGACTATAATAAATGTTATTCATTTCAGGATGGCAGAGCCTCGATTTAACAACCCATATTTTTGGCCGCCACCTCCCTCCATGCCAGGCCAGGTAAGTCCACTCATAACATGTAATTACTGTGACATTTCCACCTTTAATTGCCATCTGTTTCCATGTGTGAATGTCTTTTCAGCCATTCAGCACCAGTCCGTCAGTGACACAAACTCTCACAGCAAGAATCAGTCACAGTTTGTCCTCATAGATTAAAAAATATGGATTTTGTACTGTGTGCTGCTCAGTGTTTTCTGTTCTGGGTTTTTGGGGCATGAATGACATTCACACACGGTGGCTGTTTTCTGTTGAGCATGACCCGTTAACCCTTTCAGCTGGATAACCTGGTGCTCATTAACAAGATCAAGGAGCAGCTGATGGCCGAGAAGATCCGACCCCTGCACCTGCCGCCTACCTCCACCCCCTCCCAGCAGCCTTTGCTGGTGCCCACCTCGTCCCCGGACGGTAGCGCTCAGCACGGCATGTCGGTGCCAAAGCCCCAGCCACAGCAGGTGCCAGGCCACCACCCACAGCCACAGGGCTCTGGACAGCCGGACATTGCTCTGCATGCTCGCCCTGCCTCCAGCTCTGGACCAGGTACAGGCTTCTTTGTTATGTGTTAGAGGCATTGAGGAGTTTGGCATATTTTGTGTAATGAAAAAAGAAATGTGTTCATAGATAGGTATTGAAAAACTAGAATTTGGTTACACGAGTATCAAACACTGTATGAAACTATACTCTATCCAGCCCGAGTTGTCCGTAGACTTATTAAGTCTCTGTCGTGAAGCTAATGCTTTTAATCTTAACTGCTTTGTATTTTAAATGACTTTAAACGAAACACTCAAATTTTGCAATGTTGATGCAGTATTAAGACAATAAGGTCAGTACAGTGTAGAGTCTGTCGATGCCAAGACACAATTTACCGTTTACTGATTAAAATTACATCACCTTACAAATTCCAGATGGAAATATGGATGACAAGTCAGCAGTGAAGGCCAAAGGACTTTGGGAAGACTGGCACATGAGGCAGCTCGGTGAGCAACCTGGCCGGATCAACCATCGCTCAGGTACTGCACTCAGCTGGTCTCTGTGGTCTGTTAACATGGGGAAACATCAGTAAGAACATCAGCCTCTGTTGTTTTAATCAACAGCAGACAGATCAGTTGTACTGTTTAATTGTCAATTAAGAGTATAAACTGAGATTAAATTTAATTCTGTCCACACCAGAACTTCAAACTCCAATTTAAAATGTGATTCAGAATAAACTTTTAACTTACACTTGAGGAGCTTCAACTTGGATTGAACAAAAATTTCCCAAAGAAAGTTAAGAGACAAACTCAACTTAATGGACTTTTATGATGCGTCTCTTTTTTCTTTCATTCCTGTTGATCTGTTAAAACAGTCGGTCAGTTGCTACCAGACTGTCCCTTTTTTCTTAGCGTTGTCTGTTTTTTCTATTATTTGGGCCATATTGCTCCACTAATTTGGACAACAGTTTTTCCACAGAGGAGGAGAAATTACAGCTTCTCTCCTGAGCCAAACTTTGTAGCTAGCTAGCAACCCACGTGACATTTTAAAATGCCTCATGTTATCAGGTGATGGCAGTTTTATATTTATTTGTTTTATATATATATTTTTATATATTTTTAACTCTTTAATACTCAACATAATAGGTCCTGACAGCACTTGAATTCATTATTTGTTTAATTATTTGTTTTAATTTTGGAAATCAAGTATCTCCTTGTTGATTAAGCTCACAAACTCAAATTTGATTATTTTGGCTTGTCAATGTAACTTGGATTTACTAAACTGAGATTAGTTTTTAATTGTGCAGCAGAGCTCTAGACCCTAAATTTGGCTAAACTCTGGTCATAAAAAATCACAGATTAAATTAATCTTGGTGTAACCCAGTCTCAGTGTATCAGTAAGTGGTTTGAAAAGTGTGCAGAACTTCAAATAAGATTTTATGAACAGTTACTCAGGCATGAAGTGTGTAAATAAACAGAGAGACTGTATTGTGCAGGCTGAGCAGTGCCAACAGCGCTGAGGGAATAACACTGAGAGACACTGTTGTTGGTTTTCAGGCAGATGGCTGGTGATGAGGATACACAAATATGGGTTTTTGAAGATTAGCGCAAAAAATTTTAGACCAAAGTGGTAAACCGACAAGATATAAAATCAATTTATGTTGGTCTAACCCCAAATGATACACATGCTGAGGATGCTGGAGGCTTATTGAGCTGCTAAACAACCATATGAGTGGTTTGGCAAGTTTTAGCCTATTTAGTACAAATCATGTATTCTTGCCATCACAGCTAATCTTTTTGTAAACTGTTTTATTTTAGGAATTTCAGTGTATTTTTTCTTTGTTTCCATTCAGTTCTGTGCAATGCAAAAATCAATGAGCAGACTTTTGAAACGCACCAAAATTAATGCAGACTTGACGTTCACTGCGATGGTTTCAAGAGTCTGCTAACTGACTATTTTTTCATACAGAAGTGAATGGAAGGAAATGGATATTTTGAATAGTTGGAAATGGACAAAAAATCTAAAACTGTCATATGTAAACTGTAATATGTATATCTTCCTTTTGGATCTAGAACTTGCAAAAACAGTGATGTGGTTATTAAAATTAGAAGTCGTGTGGTGTTGCAGTTGGTGTTCGAGTTAAGACACTTCTAGTTTTCTCCTCCGCAGGTCTGGCTCCTTCATCCCGACCCGACAGCCACAGCACCTCAGAGGCCCTGACCCCTACAACTCCAACCTCCAGCAGCCACAACCGCCTGGGCGGCGCCCCCTCTGTGAACATCATCTCTGGGCTGGCTAGTGGTCCCGGTATGGACCACATGAAAGCTGGAGGCCTGGCTGGACTCCTGGGCCCCCCACCCAAGGCACCCCGGGGACGGAAGAAGATCAAAGCAGAAAACCCTTCTGGTCCTCTGCTGGTGGTGCCCTACCCCATCCTAGCTGACCAAGGCTGTGTCACTGTTGCACCCAAAGAGGGCAAAACCTACAGGTTGGACCCAGAAAGATGCTACTGTCATCTTCAAGTCTTTACCGTAGCACTGCAGCTCAAAGAGAAAGATATTTCCTTTTACTGCTGGCATTGCAAAGCTAATTCTCAGATTTAATTGTGGTCTGTAGAAGATCAATAGGCATTAGCTTGAGACAAGTTAGATTTTAAGTAGGCTGTAGATGATTGAGGTGTGCTCCTCCTCACTGAGACATCAATATGAAACCATCCGATCACCTGTTTGGATGAATGCTTCACTCAGTGGACTTACATTGATCTTTGCCTCCTCTTATCACTGGTAAAAACATGGAGAACCTCTCATTATTCCTGTTCTATTTTAGTGTTTCTCGAGGATCAGGAGTTTTTAGTGAGTAACATCATTATCCAATCAGTCCGACCTCCAGCTGCCAGATTTAATCGATTCTCAGTAGTTGTTTTCCACAATAAAACCTTGTAGCTAAATTGAAGCTTGCAAGACTTCATTCGTGAGGTTAGCACAGTGCAGGTCTGTAGGAATTTAGAGCCATTACCTACTTTCATCAAATTAATCTAGAATTAAACTCCACTCTGACTTTGGTTAGAATTCTGCTTCCACTGCAGTTTGGATATATGATGATTCAGAATTTGACATTTTCTGCTTTATTTGTCTTGAAAATGACTAAGTGTGTTTGAAGTGTATGAAGACAGCAAAGATGTAATACATTTAAAACATTAAGACCGGGTTGCACAAGCAAATATTAATTTAATCTAAGATTAGTTCAGCAGATCAGAGTTCAGCAAAACAAGGTTTAAAATGCATAAATCCAGAAATTTAAAATTAAGCAGAGCCGCGCTGCACCATTTAAAAAGAATCTCCATTTATTAAATCAAGTTTATTGATGTAAACCAAAATTGGATAGTTTAATCAGTATGATTGCTCACCCAAATTAAAATAAATAAAAGTTAAATTTGAGTGCTGTTAGGACATAGTAAGTGTAAAGGAGGGGGACCCGTTAACTTTTGGCTGCTCTGCAAAAAAGGTGGCATTGTTTGGTAGCTAGTTAAAAAAACAGCAACAAAAACCTATAGTGTTTGCTACCTGGCTAAAAAAAAAAAGTTATATAATATGCTAACTAGTTAACAACAACAAATGTTAAATTGTTCTTTAAAGTGTAAAATTAAAGTTAATACTGGATCACATTCGAAATTGGAGTTTAAATTTAATCTGGGTTTAGAGTAAAAACTAATCGATAGATGATAGATTAAAAGTTTGGTGCATCATAAATGAAACCATTTTTTAATTGGGGTTAAATATGAATCGTTTGTGCAGCCCAGCCTAAAGGTATTCTGCTGTCTAGTCTCTTTAAGGATCCATTTCTAGACAAGCTTTAACTTAACTTGACTAAAACAGCCCAATCTGATCATATTTATGTATCTTTGTGTCATTTTTCTGTCACCAAGATGCAAAGTGTGCCCACTCACCTTCTTAACCAAGTCAGAGATGCAGATTCACTCCAAGTCCCACACGGAGGCCAAACCACACAAGTGTCCCCACTGCTCTAAGACGTTCGCCAACGCCTCCTACCTGTCCCAGCACCTGCGCATCCACCTGGGGATCAAACCCTACCACTGCTCCTACTGTGAGAACTCCTTCCGTCAGCTGTCACACCTGCAGCAGCACACCAGGTCGGTCCAGCATCTCCCTCATTGCATTCATACTGGTATTAAAAAGGGTTTAATTCTTAAATTGAACTTGCAGAAACCCTGTTTTGACATATCCATTAGGGAATTTTGATCAAATCATCCCTGGTCTTTTTTATTTTCCTAATGAGGGATTTATCTTATTGTCTATTAGATGCATCGAGGCTGAATATACAGCAAGAAGCAGGAGTTATATAAACTTTTGTGGAATCTGTTAACCGCAGTCATCTCCTTCAACAAAGTCATTAAAAAACAGACTTTTGAGTCATTTCTAACGTTTTTGATCTGCTCCTTTTTCTGCAGAATCCACACTGGCGATAGGCCTTATAAATGTGCTCACCCCGGATGTGAAAAGGCTTTTACCCAGCTGTCTAACCTTCAGGTCAGGACATGGTCACACAGCTTAAAGAGATAGTTTGGAGTGGAGTTGAATAAGTTATTTATTGATAGTCAGAGTATTAGCTACAGTAAACGGTAGTCGGCACGCCCCCCATTTGGAGAAGCAGAGTGGAGTACCAGCACTGAAGCTAAACAATAAGTAACTGCCACAAAAGGTATTTCAGCCACTTAAAAACGGTCCACCTAAAAAAAAAATTGCAACATTTTAAATGTAAACAATGTTTAGAATATTTTTGACACTTTACTTTGCCTTCAGACAGCCTTTCCTGACAGGACACTGCCACTGCCACGATCAATTTGTTTGTTTGTGTTATTGTGTGACAATGTTATTGCGTTTCACAATGTTAGTTTGAATTCACCAAAGTCAACACAAACAAACTAACAGATCGAGGCAGCGGTAGACCAATGACTCGTTTCAGCAAGGTAAAATGACTGAATTCGCCTATGGAGTTTGGTTTGTTTGGAGAGAGTGGCACTTGACTTGTATAATGGTGGTTACCTGTCGCAAAAAGGCTCTCTGGCTTCCTACACCGGTACTCCTACTGCTGTCGACTGGCATCTACTGCAGGTAATACACTGACTATGGATAAATACGTCATCTACCTAATCAGGACTATCCCTTTAATTCTACCACACTAGACATTACAAGAAGAACTGTTACTTTACACTACTACACAGTGAATAATGTGGTAAAGACCTACACAGATTCATTGCTTTAATTGACTGTCACAAATGTTAAATAACCAACATTTACCTGTGTTTCTCCCCAAAACAGTCTCACCAGAGGCAGCACAATAAAGACAAGCCGTATAAATGTCCTAACTGCTACCGTGCCTACTCAGACTCCGCATCATTGCAGATCCACTTGTCAGCGCACGCCATCAAAAACGCTAAGGCCTACTGCTGTAGCATGTGTGGCCGGGCATACACCTCAGTAAGTAAAGCACAGTTAATCTGTTAGTTATCTTCATGTGTGTCAGGTTTTCCTAGCAGAGGCATGCTTCATATGGCTGATAAGATGGTGGCCTTTGATGATAACCTGGCTCACTTGGCCTGAAACTAAGCATGTTTCCTGCTTGTGATATTTCATAATTCACTGTGTTCTTACTCCAATTCAAACTACAGAAGAACTACTTAAAAGTTCTCCTCATTTTGGCACACAGGGATTCAACAGATACACATCAGCACATCAGAAATTTTGCAAACATCTCCAAATATCTGTGTAAGCCCAACAGATTACTCTAGAGCTGCGACAATTCATGATTAACTCCATCGACACAAAGTGTTTTGGTCATATGTACTGGTTCCAGCTTCTAGAATAAAATGTGAATAGTTGCTAGTTTTCCTTCTATGATAATAAATGAATATCTTTGGGTTTTCAATGGTTGGTCAGACAAAACAAAACAACTTTAATATGCTAGCTGAGCTTTGAGAAATTGTGATTTATATTTTAAACAGGTAGCCAAGAAAATATTTAGTTGATTAAAGCTGTAGAAAATGGCTTTAGAAAATCTAGACTAGGTCAAATGTCCTTAAAGGTGCTGCAAGCAACATTCACTACCACAAGAGGTCGCAGAAGAGCATCTCAGACCAAAACAAATGTGTGCCTTGTTTAGTTAATAAAGTTGGAAAAAAAACCATCTGTACACACACTGCTCACAAAACGCAGGTGAAACTGTCAAACTTGGCAGTGCTGATCAAATATCATCAAGATTATGATATTACCTTTTCTATTTCTCACTTAAAATGTTTTCGGAAACACATTTTAGTGCACTGTTTAGCTGTAATACAAGACATATTGTGAGCAGGCGGCTGCCATTTTGGGCCCAGTTTCCAATGGAAGCTCCCAAAACTCAACCGTGGATCAAGATTCTGTTACTACATTGCCTCTAGAGTGTGCAAACAGTGCCACAATTTAACATATGTTTTTTGTCACTTTGAAACAATTTACAGGTCAAGAAAGGCTTAGTTTAGTTTTGTGTGAATCCGCTCAGTGAACTACATCTCTCGTCTCGCCCAATATACAGTACAACAGGAATCTCGCTCCCCCTTACTATGTTATCTTACTTGAAGTGTTTTATCCAGGGACTCCTGGTCCTTCCATCAGTTGTGAGGAGAAAGAACGAGTAAGACCTGCTGTTGTGTGACTAAATCCAGTTATGAAAACACACAGGTATTGTAGCTTCAATGGCTAACGTTAGCGTTTGGAGGGAGAAAATTATGACATCACTTACGCGACTTCAGGTGTGAGTCCTTCTAATTACATTCTTCACGGTCTCAGTCAGCAACAGTTTTACGACAAACTGCAACTTCATTGACTTGTAAATTTTAAATGACAAACTTATGTGTAAGATCGTGGCACAACTCAAACAGGATCAAAAAATAATCTCTCTTCACCACTGATCATAGTTCTTACATTTTCAAAGTTAGGTCATCGTGGTCCACCGGAAGGGGTGTGACTTCAGCTCTCTATTTCTCACCCAGAATGTTTCCAGAAACATATTTTCGTGCACTGTTTAGCTGTAATACAAGAAACTTAGAGACACTCGCATGCACCAACGGCCATCCTGGATAAGAGATGCTTGGATTATGATATACACAGCAGGAGTGTGACTTCATTCACTGCTTAGGACGTCATGACTCCACTGTCTTTACATTACATACTTCAAGGGAAAAAAGTGTTCATTTACGCTTGTTTGTTGTTTTATTGACAGTAATTTTATTTTGGTGTTTTCTTGTTTGTAGGAGACCTACCTTATGAAGCACATGTCCAAACACACGGTGGTGGAGCACCTAGTGAGCCACCAGTCGCCTCAGAGGACCGAGTCCCCCAGCATCCCCATACGCATCTCCCTCATCTGAGCTCCCCACGCCGGGCGGCTCAGCAGCAGGTCGGATTCAGAATCTACGTCAGGCTGGAGCTTATGAGGCCCTGCACCCACAGCCATCTACATAAGGCTTACATTAGCATTATGACAGCTGACATGAGCATTCACTTAAAACAGGCTGCCTCCATCCATCTCGACACAGGCACGTCTGTCAAAAATGAGCACAGCGTTATTTTGTGAATGTAACAATACAGCTAGATGTTGTCCGGAGGATCGAGTGGCTGAAGAATGTCTTGCGTCAGATTTAATAAGCACTTTCGTAAGCGTCATGTAAACTGCCGGATGCATTGGCCATCAGAAATGTTTTAGTTTAGCGGTTTTCTTGTTTTTTTTTGTTTTGTTTTTTGTTTTTTTTAATCCTCTTCCATGAAATGGGTTTCCAAAATGTGCCAGTGATATTTGCCCTTATAAAGAATTGAGAAAGTAGAAAAAAAAGAACATGTTTGCTGGGTGTATTCTGGAGACATCCAAAGATAATCTTAAAGCACTTTTTAGGCCTTTGTGGTTTTGGCTCAAATTGTTTCAATCTTGTTGGATGGAAAATGCCAAAGGGCATTACTCATGGCAGCTAAGAGTACTGACTGTTATAAATAACAGTCTTTTTTCTGTTACTTTCTTTGTTTTTAGTCACATTTACAGGGTTATCTAAATTCGGAGAAAGGCAATCGGTAGATGACAATTTAAACATTTAATGATTGTATAAAGAAGTTGTGTTATTGACCTGAGGAGGCAAAAAATGTAAGGGAAGAAAGATGAATGTTTTTTTTAATTTCCAAAATCTTTCACTCCTTATTTGATGTTCACCTTTTGTGGCACCTTTATGATCATAGCATACATATGATCAAAGAAACACTGCTTTTTATATTACGTTTTCCTCACGTCCCATTAACTAGTGCCATATATGAACCTTGTTGGGGTTTAAAAAGAAGAGAAAGCGTGTTCTAGTGTGTGTCTGCTTTCTCTGCTTAGCTAAGCTTTGTTCTAAGTATTAGAGGTTGAAATCATTGCACATGTATCAGTGCCAGCCCTACTTTTAAAATACACCTCAGCTGAAAAGAAATTTTACTCAAGTGGTTAATTTTAAACCTAAACATTGGACCAAAATGTGAAGTTACTGTACAGCTACTCTGACCCAGTTAAGTATTTTTTTTAATCCTTAATAAGCTTTACCCATTTGGAATAAACTGCAGTATAAGTCATATTCCATAGGTCTATATTATGAGTTCATGTGGAGGTTCTCTCTTTTTGATTTATTTTTCTCCTTTAGTATTCTTTTTTATTGTACACAGTATTGTTTGTCGTATTTTTTACTGTAACTTTAACCTCTGGATGGTACTAATAGGGTACCCTGGATTCTTCAGGGCACTTCAGAAAAAGGTGCTACAGCTAGACGTTAACGTTGGAGATTGAACTGAGAATAATGTAAAATACATATACAGTATATAGTATGTTTTCAAAAAAAAGAAAAAACTTATTACTCAAGCCACTGGCCTGAAAAACAGACATTTACGCCAACAACAGACCCTGCCTCTTCAACTTACTCTTCTCTCTTTTTGAGATAATGGGAAAAATGTACATGTTGCTGTACTGTAAAACATGTTACTCATTTATAGTACCTATTTTTAAGTTTTCATAAACATGTTCTGTTTGGGTTTTGTAAGAGTTTATGGTATGAACTTACTGTAATTATTTTAGTCTACCCGTATGTTATTAATATTCATGTTTTATATCAGTTATTTACATGTAAGCCTTAACTGTTTTATCATCCCATTTCCATTACTCTGTATTGTGTTCTGCAGTATTCAGTCGTGTAAACATTTTTATTTTTTTGTTTCCTTCCTTCCTTCCTTCCGCATGGAGTTCCTGAGCTGTAATCTGTATGATAACTGTTTAACCCATGTTCTCTATGAAAAGATATTGCGTAGATTTATTACACTTTTTCCTGTCTTGCATTGTGGTTTCATATACAGTTTCTAGACAACTAAATATGCACAGCCAAGACTGAGAAGTTAAACTAAGGTTATCAATGTTTAAAAAAGGAAAAAAAGCTTTGTATCTTTACCTTGTTTAATAAACAGACTGTTATAAATTCATCACGGGCTGCTTTTCAGGGTTCCTACACTGCTTCCAAAGTCAAATTCAAGCAATTTTCAAAGTGCATTTTCAAGCTTTTCCAGCACCTTAGCTGGGATAAAGCTGGGGTAAGTTATGTACATACAACTCAGAATGCTTATTCAGTCCTTTTTCAATTAAATCAGATATTTTTTGAGTTATAATCAACCAAAATTGTGTTTCGTGATAGCATTTTACAGAATGGTGACAAATTACCAAAACGTGCCGTTGTGGATTTGGTATCCTATTGAACCTGGCCGAGCCAATATACAACTTATTTTATTTCTTTATCTAAAAGGCAAACCTTTCAGTCAGGTAGCAGTTTATTATGAAAGTAATTCAATTACAATTTCAAGCAGTTTCAAGCACTTTTCAAACCTACATTAAAAACTACATTAAAATGTATGTTTTCGGGACTTCCAGCACCTGTACGAACCCTGGCTTTTATAAAAAATCATACCTGCCAACAAATCTGTTTAAGCTACACTCACACTGCAGATGAAAGTGGTACAAATCAATTTTTTGTTTGCTCATGTGACTCAAATTTGGTTTTGTTTTTTATAACAGTGCGAACAGCACAAATCACGTAGAATCTGATCTTTTCAATTCTAATTTGGGCCACTTTAATATTTGGTCCTCAATCAGATACAGATCTAATTTTTTGCGATACATCAGCATGAACGGTCATGTCAGAATTAACACAACTTTACTCATTCTTTTTTTTTTTTTTTTGGCATTTTTGCCTTTTTTATTGGATAGGCAGCCAGAGAGTAGACAGGAAACGGGGCAGAGAGAGAGGGGATGACACGCAGCAAAGGGCCGAAGGCGGGAGTCGAACCAGTGGCCGCTGCAGAGGACTAACAGCCTCTATACATGGGTTGGACGCTCTACCAACTGAGCTAAACGTCCGCCCCTTTACATCATTCTAGATCAGAGAGAAGTCCGTAGCTGCAGCTGTTCAATTCTCTTCTCTCAGACTTTTCTTTTTTTGGATTTGACATGCATAGTTAGTCAAGGGAAACTCAAGAGCAGCCACTGGAAATTTTGACTTTATAGGAAAAGACACTGTAAACATAGGCTATGACATGCATTTTAATTGACTATAACTATTAAAACATTTTTTTATTCAGTGTAGAGGCTACACATTTTTTAATTGCAGAATGTAAGAATCACCTCAGAACTACAACAAATATGAATGAAAATTAAAATGTTGAAATAAGAACAGTCATGTATTTTCACATAATTTTTTTTGTCAGCCACAAGAGAGGAGCAGCAGGTTGCTAAACATTCACCACGATTCTATGCTGTCGTGAGTTACTCCGTGAATACAAAAGTACAGGTGCTGACAGATGTTATGAGCAGGCCTTGACATGCTGAAATTTTGGATTGAATGAGCTTCTGTGAAGTCATTCATGTCATGATCCCACACTTCTGGCTCCTCATCCACACATACCTCTGTACAGAAGAAAGACATTTTTCCTCCACAAAAAGCCATAACAAAAAATGTACCTCTGGCTTTCTCCTCGTTATCATTTTATAAATGAAACTATAAATACCGACTTCAGGGGCCACTATGTTTACTTGTGTATGACAGCGTGCTGTGTGATGTCTCTGTTATTGTTCTTTTGTGTATGCAGGTCAGTTCAGGACTGACCAGGTTCACACTAGACTGTGATATAAACCACATTTAAGAAACTGAGCGAACAGCAGAACTGAGCACTCAGGCTTGCAGTGTGAACATGGCCTTGTGAGATGGAGAAAAAGAAAAATCAAGCATTGAGTCAGTTATTTATCCAATTTTATTTAAGAAAATATATTTACGTTTAAAAATGTATGTACACATATACAACAAAAGTCAAAGTTTCTTGTCCATTAGATCTCCGTTTACATGTCTGTTGCAAATAGGCTTTTGTTTTTCACGCAGCAGCAAGACGAAGTTAAACACTTCATCATTTCAGGCACATTGAGGACGAAGACAGTTTCCACAGTGTGTAACTCCATTATTGACACTAAATAATAATAATAATAATATGGTATGAAATGGTTAATGTGTATTTTACTCCCATGTCACACACATCTCTTTGTACAAGAGAACAAGCACTTTCTGATTGAGCCTCCCTGGAGGAAACCATTGAGGTTGACCAATGTCGAAAAAAAAAAAAAAGAAAGAAAAAAAAAAACAGCTCAGGATGCTTTAAATAGGCAAAAAAAGCTCCTGGAATTCTGTGGCTTTTCATTTTGGCTGTTTTTTAAACTACAAGCAAAGCTGTACGTTGTAAATACTGGAGTGGCTACAGCTGACGAGCAGTAAGAGCAACAGATCTCAGAAAAGGACCCCAATATTTAGACTGTTTACCACACAGTCTGTTATTAGACTAAACGTGGGTCCACAGTATCATCAAGTGTTATATAAATGATATAAGTACAATTTTGTTGAATTGTAAAATGCTCGTGTGTTCTAAAAAATGTTTTGACATGGTAAAGCCATAAAAATACAACACCACAGGCATTTTTTCATTGAAAACACTGCCAAGATTAAATTTAACTTAAGCAAAATACGAACCATTGATATACTGTTTTACACCCACTGCTACATTTTCTCACAATGTAAACACAAGTCTTATAAAGTGCTCAGTTTAAACTACTCTCTTTTTCTAGTTTAAAAAGGATCATATTTCCTGTAAGCCAACATGAGGGTTTCAGGCTTTCTGATTGGAAACTGACCAACTTCCCCCGACATGTGCACACATCTGTGCATACGAACAGGTGTGCCACGTGTTTAGCTTCAAATTTTGTTCTCCTTTTACATCCCATTTCCTTTTAAATCTGTCATAAAAAAATATCTGATTGACACTTGCACAGGCTTTTTTCTTTTTTTTTTACAAATCCTTCAAATGTTCACTCTTGCACTGCTTCCTAACATACAGGGAGCAAGTGAACTCTGTGTTTTCTCTAGAGCTGCTGCAATTAATTGTTAAATTAATCAACTATTTTGATAATCGATTAATTGGTTTGAGTAAATTTTTAAGAAAAAAAAGTCAAAGTTCCAGCTTCTTAAATGTGAATATTTTTCGGTTTCTTTGCTCCTCTATGACAGTAAACTGAATATCTTTGGGTTGTGAGCAAAACAATACATTTGATGATGTCATCTTGGGCCTTGGAAAACAATGGTCTATAAAATATCAGAAAGTGGTGAAAGATGTCGTATCAAACGACTATTAATCAATTAATTAAGCAAATAATCGACCAATTAATCAACTGAAAATAATCATTAGTTATTAAGTTATCTAAGTTCATAATACCATTTCATAACTGAAAGTGGGGCAAAAGATTAAACATCAAATAGTTTCAGTTTTTCCCAACGAAGATATCCTAACCTGCTCTGTACATCAGTGAGCAGGCTAAGCAACATGTCACTAGTTTGAAAAACGCCACCCTTGTCATATTTTTGCACAGTTTTATGCACTTGCTTCACCTCCAACCTGTTTTCTTTGGTCAAATTTGGCATCAACATTCTTGATATTTCAATTCCCCCTCATCAAAGCAATCACAACGATGAGAGACTAATATTCTAGGTTGAGATGCGCCCATCTTTTATGATCCACAGCACCCTTTTTATAGGAATACTACCAAAAACGACGAGGTTTGGAGGGAAAACGAGGAGCTGTTAGAAGTTACAAGTAAACTGTCCCTCAGCTATATAGAAACATGGCTGACTTAAGAAAATTACTTAAGCTACTTGTCCAAGCTATTTATTAAAAATAAAAAACATGAATTTAAACAATTAACTTACTCATCTGCAGAGGGAAAAAACACTAGTAGTACCACTGTGACATCATTTGTAGTAAAGCTGGACAATTTTCCACACTACATCTGCTCAACTTTGCTCGCTCGCTGTATGTTAGGAAGGCGTGTGAGTCTGAACCTGGATCAAAAACAGTACTTGCAAGCCAAACAAAAATCTGATTTGCCATACAAAAGAGACATCACCCAGAGCAGAAGTGCAGTGGAAACTCCCTTTCATTATTACTGGCTTTTAACAACAAGGATTATTTGCATTCTGCATATTCTTCTGACTTTTGTCTCCAGTGGAAGTGGGCGGATGCTGTAGTACTACTCAGTAGGTTGACACTCTTCCTCACTGGTTGCTCGTTGTCACAAACACGGGCAAAAACCTCCCACCTCTCATACCTGGTCACTGTTATTCGTCTCCTCTGTGCCTTTGGTGTCTGGAGGAACCAGTGGGGAGGTGAGATTCAGGTAGCCCTGCTCTGATGGTTGGTGGGCGGAGATAGACGCTTGAGGGCCTTCCACTGCCACGCGCTCGCCCACCTTCACACGACAGATAGCGTCCAGGATGTCCAGCGGGTCACATGAACCTGACGTCAGACTGATGACGAAGACATAGTGAGAACTGGCATAAAATGCACAAGCATCCACCTATATCAGGGTTTCTGCAAGTTTCAAAAAGTTACATATAAGACTTCCTAAGTACAAATGAAGGAAAACTGGGGCCCTTACTGGAGAATTAATTTATGTAATTCTTTATGCTGTTCTCACTTCCAGTGCAACTCTAATGTCTTTGTACTCAAAGTTCCTAATTAGTTGCTTGCACAAGTTGCAGCAGGCTTCAACCAAGAACTTGGTTCTATTATTGGTTCCATGTGATCAATACAAAATTTTCCCCAAAACACATTTAAAAACAATACTGAAGTTAATGAAACTTTATAAAGGTAAACTTCATAATCCAATCACTTTCTAAGACCTGCTGAAACTGTATTTTAGACATTTTAAAGGCCTAAACAAAACACAACAAAACGCGGCCTTACCTTAGTGTAGATGTATGCAGGATGCCATCACAGAGGCTTTCCGAGGGAAGGACTTTTTTGGTGTTCTGTTGATCATTGAACCATTTATGATCAAAACACATGAATGTTTAATTGCAATAAAGGTAGGGACATGTCACCCATTTTACATTAGGTTATAACACTTCTCTTACCTTTAAAAACATACAGCCTCAGCCATGATAGAATCCACCTTGAACCATTTTCAGCGGCAATGGCAGACATTTAAATATAAAATTCTTCATCTCATGTCGCTAATGCTGTATGAATGGCTTCAAAACAATAAAAAAAAGAACTGTGAATTTTGGGTGGCATGTCCCATTGAGGCGTAAAGATCTGTATGGTGTTACCTCCAGGCTGTAGAATGACTGGACGTTCCTGAGGGCACGCTCTAAAGAACTGACTTGATTGGAGAGTTTCAGGGTTCGATCCTGAAGCTGTCTGTTTTCCACTTCCAGGACGTTTACTCTGGAACACAGATTAATATTCACCCTCACTCACAAAAACAATTTTCCCAGCGCGTCCTTTATGTCCTCACTAACGTGCAGATTAATGACAGTTTATTTGACAATGAAAATTGTCAACAAGCAATCCAAATAAACACTTTGGGAGACAAACTTGAACCCCATGAATGACTGGCTTTTGGTTTTTAGTGTATTCATTCATTAAGTCATGTTACTTGACGATCACATTTCAGTTCTTGGTTGAAATCCTAATCAGACACTTCACTCAACTTAAAGGGGTAGTTTGGATTATCTGAAGTGAGGCTTTATGATGTAGTTACTGATAATCAGTGTATTACCTACAGTATATGCCAATTGACACACCCTGAATTAGAAGAACAGGGGGCAGAGAGGAGTACCAGCACAAAAGCTAAACAATGAAATGCTATGGACAGGGTCAGCAACAAAACAATATTCCAAATATAGTGTACACTTAAACTGATACAGACTTTTTAAGTAGCTAAAATGCCTTTTTCTGCTGACCTTGTCCACAGCAGCTCATTGCTTAGCTTCCATCCTGGTGCTCAACCGCCATCTACTGTAGGTAATACACGGATTATCGAAAAATATGTATAGAAAACACCACATCAAATAATCCAAACTATCCCTTTAACATACACATAGAGATTTGATATCCAACAAGCGGTGGGCAATCTGTCAATATTAGATTGAGATTGTGATCTAGGGTTTCCTCAATCAACTTTTTAGGCAAATCGTAAAGCTTGTGTTTTTTAATGTTCTCTTATTCCTGGTTTCAAACTTCACATAACCTCACTGATAAACGGCCCCTGCACAAGAGGGTAGTGGAAGTGGATTCTCACCGTCCTGTCCTGTATCCTGTTCCTGTATATCCACAGTCCACAAATGACATTACTCATATTTTTATATATAAAAAACTGACCTGTAGTTATTATGATTCACTTTGCTGACCTTTTTTTTTTTTTATCTGTTCCATCCCAATCCCATGATGAATAGTGGAATTTACTTCCAATCGCAATCGCAATCCCATGGGAATTCTGTGTCCCACGAGATTCTTGAAAAAATATCAGCCTCTACTCCACACTACATTCAACAAATAGAGTGATCTCCCAATTACATGGCTATGCTGATTGGATGATTTACTTCATGTAGCTCTTCCTTGGGTGACTTATTATAAACAATACGATTGAGTTGTGAATACTTGGTTTCTGTTTACAACTTCAAATTAAACTAATCACCACTTTAAGGGCCCGTGTAGTATGGAAAAATTCATATGCTACTTCAAGTCTGGCTTTAGTCTACCAGACATTTCAAAATTGAGGGAAAAAAATTCAATTTAGAGGATGAATCATGATTACGAAATAAATATTACATATATATATTATTATTTTTTTCAGCTAGATCACCCACCCCTATATGCAATCATAATACTTCATATCCACTTCAACCTCACTTCAAAATTAACAGCAGCTGGTATGAGTGTTATGAGTGTTATGAGTATTTAATGAGCATGATTCATTAAGACACCTGTGCTGGACAGTGGAGGCGGTCCTCATGCCTTGGCTGCCCATTTCCTCTGCCTCACTTATCTTCCGCAACAGCTCCCTCTTCTCCTCCAAAAGCTTCTCATTTTCCTCCATCACTGTATGGATCCGCTCCTTCTCCTGAAAGATATGAGAAATTAACAAAAACAACAATTTTTTTGGCATAAATGCTTGGATCTTTAGAAGTAAAGGGATCCAGAGTTTTGCATTGTGTGTGTGACCTTGTGTGAGAGGCTGGAGGCCAACACCAGGTCGTTCTCCAGTTTCTGGATGACACGATCTCTCTGTGCAGTCGCCTTGAGAAAGACCTGCTTGGCCTGACGCAGCTTGGTCTTGTGCTGACTCTGCTTCTCGTTGTACTTCCTGGATGGAGGAGCAGAGGGTAGTAACCACAGGAAAAGTAACAACTTCTCCACTTGTTTCAATTCTGATTAGGCTATGACCTTACTCATGTGATCACAAAAATATGGTAATTTCTTCTTGATTTTTTAATACCTGACATGTGTGTCCAGTTGGAGGAGAACTTGCTGCAGCTCCCCCTGCAGTCTGTCACACTCCTGCTGACTGGCAACCAAGTCCTCCTGCAGTCTGTGGCTTGACTTCTGGCTGTCTCTCACCTGTAGGACACATAAAACGTACATTTCAATCTAAAATCACTCTGGATTCAACACATTTTGAGTTTAACATGAATATAGCCAGCAGTTCAATACAAACACTGTTGACACTGATTTTGTAAAACTGTAAGCCACAGCACTCAATGATAACAGTTTCTGAAAAAGACTGATAACATGCAGTAAAACAAAAGATTTGATTGCTGTGATTGTAGGAATTTACTGGATTGCAGCCACTGATTGAAATCTTGAAACAACTCAAGATTAGAAGTAGAGACAAAGTGACAGAGCTCACAGACTGTATATACAGTAAGCTGTTAGCACGACACCTCTGCAAAAAAAAGGTGGCTCTTTGTGTTACACTGCTACTACTAGCATTAATGAGAACTGGTACTTGTGAAATACAAACTTTCCAAACAGGCCAGAAATGAATACAAGTTGGAAATCCTGATTGATCAAAGTTTTGAAAAGACATGAAATATTAAGGAGTGTGAAAGGTGCCTCAGGTGTGCAAAACCCTGCAGTTACATCTGCTGAACTATTGCAGCTGTTGTTCCTTACCTCCTCTCTGGCCTTGCTGAGCTCAGCCTCCAGGACAGCCAGACGTGTGTCCAGCTGCTGGGCACGGTGGCTGAGCTCTGCATTTGTCCTTGTCGTGGAGGCCTCCTTCAGCCTCAGGGAGCGTACCTGCTGCTGCAGCTCCTCCTCACGCTGCTCTAACAGCCTCCTGAGATTGGAGAAGGAGAAAAAGATTGATAGAAGGATGATCAGCAAATAGATCGGATCAGAATTGTGCCCTTAAACTTGCAATGTTGCTTGTGGAACTACTACAACTACTGGGACTAAGTCAAACAGTTTGTTTAACCTGGTGATGTGCTCCTCCTGCTGCTTGGCTCTCAGGGCTGACAGGGTGTCAGACAGATCCCTGCTGTCCCTCTCCAGGCGGCTGCTCTCGCCAGCCCGGGCCTCCTCCACACGCAGCTGGTGCTGGGCGCTCTTTAGCTGCTGCTGCAGCTCCAACACCTGCCATCACAACAGAGAGAAGACAGGCGTCAGTCAGTGACACAAAGAGTCATGAAGCTACCCACGTCCCATTCATTTCCACAGTATCCCAGGATTTCCTCAAAGGTCTGACAGAAATAGCCTCTAGTGAAAGTGAAGCAGACACATCTTACAACATCTTTACAGAAGCAAGAATCATGTTCCAAGGTTTCTTCATAAACTAAGAGAAAATTGCTTCTTCTATGTACTCAATATTAAAATAAGGATCAACTTCATTAAATCTCAAGTAGTAGTATATAAAATGGCTCTCTTTGTGTTAACTAACTTCACTAAGCTAAAATTTGCAACCATGAATAATCAGTATGACTAAGCTGGTTACCAAATGTCCCTGTTAAGCAAACTATTAGAGGGTTCACATGGAAACGTGGAATTTGTCATTTTAAGACATTATTACACGTTTGTTAAATACTTGATTCTGAGTGGTCAATTACAGCATTTTAAGCTATAACAGACCACTGCTATGAAGAACAGACCATTGCTACAGATGCAGGTCTGATCATACACTCTGGAGGAGCAATATTATCATTTTACCCTATCAGAGTTTATTTTACAATAATAATCTGCTCACTGTACATTATCCCTTACATAACGTGCAGCATCAAGAGAACAAGAGCACCAGGTTTAACACTAGATTACACCGTGAACTTGGTGAACACTCAATTCTGACTGGCTGCAGGGTGACCAATACTTCCTGATAATGTACACGTACTAATTAGTTCCAGTGAAAATGTCTATTCACCTTCTACATTACGTACTTAATGAGTAACCGTAGCAACAGAGATACAGTCAAAGCCTCCATTTAGCCTAAAATATATTGCAACACTGGGAGAATTGACTCAGCCTTTGATCACCACAGGATGGCAACTGTGGCACACAAACTGCAAAAAGTAAACTGCCCCTTCAACTTTTTCGTGCCCCTCTGATCTTATTGATATTTTGCATCACATATTTGATCATCTCAAATGCCATTTGCCATTCACTTGCTACTTACAGGCTGCGGTTAGCCTAACATAGCTAAGCGCTGGCTGTGGGCAACAAGTATATGTGGTTTGTCATTTATTTGTGAATATTTTGATATGATTTAGGGACAATGATATGACTGGATTGTAAGTAAGTCAACAAAACAAGACAAGAAATGACTCCCGTTGCCAAGTTGTATCTAAGTTTCGTCCTATTTACTGAGGCAGAGAACAACGTTTCCTTTGCATAATAACCTAATGGGATGGTAATAATTGTTCCAGATACTAGTCAAGCCCTCAGGTGTTACCAGGTAAGGGAAGCTATGACTTGTGAAAAACTTTACGTTTTGATTGCAAAAGACATGAAAATATAAATTGGTCTGAAATGGTCTTAATTTTTTAATGGTCCAACCATAGTCCTTGAGTTCCCCACTGCACATCATTGCCAGCAAGGGCAACTGTCAGGCATCGACAACTCGTCAGGCATTATCCCTTACGTAGATGAAAGAGCTGATTGCGTGGAGAAATTGCACCAGCACTGACCTTCTTGTCAGCAGCAATGAGCCGTGCCCTCTCGGCCTGCAGGTCCTCCTGCAGACTGGTGGTGGCACTGCGGTTTGAGGAGTTGCGTGCCAGTTCCAACTCCAGTTCCCTGATTTTCTGCTGCTGACGTTCACACTCTGCCGTCTGAGCGTTGACGCTCTGCTCCACCTGGACCAGCTTGGTCTGGACCTGCTTCAGCTCTGCGCAAAGCTGAAAGAGGCACGTGAAAAACAGACAGAACACAGACACAGATGTTTAACATCAGTGTAACAGCTATTCTGACAATTAAAGGTCATTTTCTCTCTGTTAAGATTTAGGTTGAAGTTTCACATTTGCTCATGGTACTCTGTCAGTGAGGTGCCTGAGTGACAAAGAGAGTGATTAGGTGATAAATGTCAGAGGAAATTCCAAATGTAATTAGATACTAACCTTGAGTTTTTCCTGGTCCAGCAGAGTGTTGTGTCTCTTCAGGTCCATGTTCTTCTCCTTCTCGTAGCGCAGCTCCCTCTCTGCTGAGGAGAACAGACTCTGGGCCCTCTGCAGGTCCTGCTTCATTTGTTTAGCCTCCTCTGCCTTCTGGTTCAGCACTAAGTCCTGGGACTGAAGACAGTGACAAGTAACAAAGTTTGGACGCACTTATGCTGAAGGGGGGTAAAGATAAATGCATGTAGCCAGTGTCGACCGTTAATATTTTGTTTGTGGCTGTTAGAAATCATCAAGCCTATCCCACATGCTCACGATAATTTCAGCGAAATTAGAGTCAAATCCTGTATACACAGTTGCAAGTGATAGACCTGAAAATTTTGTCTTCATCAGCATTTATAATGAATAAAAAGGAGGGAAAGTTTGCCAGAAAGGCATATTTATAAAAATGTTTAAAATGTGTTTTGTATTAATGTCACTTCATTCACATTAGTGAAGTTATATCATAAAATTATATCAAATATATCAAACTGCTAATGATGTTATAAACTGAAACTCAGGAACACCAAATACAATGGAGACCGAGATTATTAGTGACCTTAAAGGCTAACTTCAGTTGTAGCTTATTTTGGACATCTGCTGGCTCAAGAGCCCTCCCTTAATACTGGATCAATTTCAAAAACTGTTGCTCCCCTTAGTCACCTTAGACACAAAAACATGGAATGATAAGGTCGAGGATGAAAAATAACTAAGTTACCATTTAAATTGAACTGCAGAAACAGCAACAGGATTATGTGTTAGGATCACATGTACCTTGATGCGTGCCTGGGCTTCATTGATCTGAGCATGCAGGGCCAGTTGGTGCTGAGAGGCCACCTGCTGCTCCTCCTCCAGCTTTGTCTGCAGATGATTCAGCTCCTGCTTCAGACCAGAAACCTAAAAAAAGAAAGAAAAAAAAAAAAAAAAAATCACACACACAGACACAGACATATGAACCATAAATGACTCTGGCAGAGGATATTACTTGTTGTAGTGGTGACACCTCATTTTCTGAAAATATAAGTCAACAGTCACACAGGATGATTTAAACCTTCCTGACAAATTAAATGACCTACCAATGGGCATGTAATCTAGTTACCTGATCAAAGCACTCATCCTTGCTCCTCTCCACTGGACTCAGCCTGGTCTCTACAGAAGGTGTGTGAGGGTCAGGCTTCTGGCTGTTTATAAGAGTGTCCTTTGTAGCAGAGAGCTGCTCTTGATGCCACTTGAGCTGCTCTTTGAGGCGCTGTATCTCAAGCTCCAGTATCTCTTTTTCTCCCTCAGCTGTCAGCTTCTCCTGGACACTGGAGCTAAGCTTAGCCTGGAGCTCGGCAGTCTGCAGCCGCTCAGAAACCAGCTCTTCCCTGAAAAATATGCACATTTATGCAAAACATAAAGCTCCTGACTGACCACGGTGCAAGATAGAAGTACCAGCTGCAGCAGTGGTATCACTTATCTCCCGACATTGTCCTACTTCCCCCCACATCTCAAAAATACTACTGCAAGAATCAATATATTTCACACTGTGAACTCTGGGCTGATAACAACCTCAAGGCGTTGTGTGCTGTCTGGAGGCTGCTGAGTTCAGCAGTTAGCTTGTCAGCCTGCTCCTGCAGCTGGTCCACCTGAAGCTTATTTTCCCTGAGGTCCTCCTGGGTCCGGTTACCATCCTTGTAGCGTTCCAGGTCACTCTGGAGCCGGCTGTGGGCACGCTCCATCTGGGCCACCTGTCAGGCAGAGAGGCACAGTCAGAAAGATGAAGAGAAACTCATGTAAATGCTGTGAATGTATAAATGACATGTCAACATTTTGTCAACTATTTTCGGTCTGTTTTCATGCACACTTTTTTAGGTTTTAAATGTATTTTTATAGAGTTTTAATTTAAACACTAATTTTTGTCAACAGTTACAATGGATTGACATATGTTTGTTTATTAACATTATAAATTATCAGTCTATTTTGTACACCATTCATTTAAGCTGTGCTGTATATTTATCAATCATATTAAGCCCATGATGGTACAACAATCAAATATTCTCCGACAAACACAGATGTGTGTCATGGCTGTCTGTCCTTGTTTAGAGATAAGATGATTCAATCAATGTTTGTCCGTGTTTGGTTAAGTTTGGTCAGTTTGCCATGCTTTCAATTATTCATATTGCGTACATGTTGTTGGAGAATCTTTGATTAGTGTGTCAATTGGCTTCATCTGCCCAGAGAATGCATCAGTGTGTTTGGTGCTGCTGTTTACCTTCCTCCAGATGAAAATGCAAAAAATGCCTACAGGAACCATGTTTTTTTGTTTGTTTTTTTTTTTTTTTATTCTAGCTGCTGATTTTAATCAAACAGTCCTCAGAACTGTTTTACCTAAATTTCATCAGTCTGTCCACACCCCCACCAGGGGGAGCAACACACTAGATCATGTCTACACAAATGTCCCAGCAGCTGCAAAGCCCTGCCCATCCCTATTTTGGGGATGGGCATCTGACCACACTTCCCTGCTTCTCCTGCTGCTTACACCCAGCTGATTAAAAGGGTCAAACCATCAGTAAATACAGTTTAAGTGTGGACAGATGAACCCATGGCAGCTTTACAGGACTACTTTGAGAGCACCGACGAACAGATGTTCAGAGATGCTTTCACCCAGAGTCAACCTTGAGGAATATACATCATCAGTGACATCACAAATCAGCGAATGTATTGATGATATGATGAGAACAAAGACAGTAAAATCATTCCCCAACTCAAAAGCCTTGAATGAATGGAGCAGTGAGGGCTCTATCCAGAGCAAAAGAAGCTGCCTTTGTGTCAGGTGATGAGGAAGCTTAAAGCACGGCTAAAAGCAAGACTGAAAACTGGCATCGAGGAGGCAACGTGAGAAAAAGCACAACACCAACAACACGAAAAATATGTGGCAAGATATCCAGAACATCACAGGCTACAAAAACAGGAATGCATCCCTGTAGTCAATAACCATTTATCTCTGTAGAAAGAATATTTTCCCCAGTTTCATCGTATTTAAAAGTGTTGAGTTATGCAAGGTGTCAGCAATAACAAGCAGACTTGTAAAATGAACAAACCTTTTCCTCCAGAACTGCCTTTTCCCCCTTGACCTGGGTGAGGCTCTTGATGAGCGTTTTCCCTTGTTGGCACTCTGTCTGAAGGCTGTTGACCTCAAGTCTCAGCTTCTTCAGCTCTCGCTCACCTATTTGCAAAGCCTTTGGTGTAGAGAATGAGACAATTATAGATAGCTTGTAACTCTAACTTTGTAAATGTTGTGTTTTCTTTAAATCCAACAGCAATCATTTGTGGTAGGACTAAATCTCTCAAACTCAAAACTGAATTTCACATGATGTTATTGCTTTCTGTCAGATGAAGCGCTGGGTATGTGCAATTTTTACCTCCTTGTCTTTTTTGAGGGCAGCCTGTGCAGCACTGAGGTCAACCTCCAGCTGTTTCCTCCAGTCCTTCTCCTCAGTCAGACGAGCCTCCAGCAGAGCCAATCTCTCCTGGCTGCTGTCCCTTAGGTGCTTCATACATGGTGAACACAAAGCATTTATTAGATGAACTGAGTCATGGAATTTGAAGCATATAAACTCCTTTGATGTACATAATGTAATTTCTGCAGGCTGACGGTTTCCTCTTTTTCACATTTTCCTCTAATTTTAGTATCACATTAGAGGACCAGAAGAAGTGTCTTGATTGTCATGATGCTTATTATACGTAACAAACAATTAAAAGTTTAGTTTACATTTTAAGCATTAGGATTCCACCTCTTTGGGCTTCAGAGGGGGCTTTGAATTCAACACATATATATATCTTATTATGAACAGAGACATACTATTAATGAAATTCAAAAGTGAGTCATTTCTTACCAGCTGTAAGTAGGACTCTGCAGGTTTGACCTCTTCTCCATTCTTCAATATTTTTTCTTGGCCATCCTGCTTCTTCAGCTCTGCCTCAAGGCCTTTGATCTGCATTGACCAGTTAAGATTATTACTAAAAGTTCTAGACCTTCTTCTAATCAAGGACAGCATTAATGAAGGTCTGAGAAACTCTTTTCCTCCAACTTTCCAGGCGAAATGTTTCAAACCACAATAATGATCCATAAATAATCCATCAATCCTTCATCCAGTTAAAAAAATGAATAGAGGTTTTGATCAATAATTTAATGCTTCTCATTACCCTCCTGTGGAGTCCCTCCAGTTCTCCCTCGTGGCGATGCCTCTCCTCCTTGCTGGCATTCTGGGCCTCCCCCAGCAGTGCCTCCAGCTCCTCGTTCCTCTCCTCCAGTTCTTCCTGGTCCTTACGAAGTCTCTGGAGTTGTCGTTGCAGCTCCCTCACCTGTACAAGACCATCTTCCATCACCTCACGACACCTAACAGAGAATGATATGATTAAAGTCAGAGAGGGCAGGTGAGAACGTTAATTGGCCACATTATTAACCAGGATGCAATTGTTGAGGAATTCATCTATTTACCGTTTGTGAATGAAATCTTTTTCATGGCTAGACAGACTGTTTTGTGGTTCACTGCTGATGCTCTTGTCCTTTCGATCTTCTTTGGCTACAACATCTTGGTCTGCATCATTTCTTGCTGACTGCATGAACACAAGACAAAACAATGGAGAGCTGCTGCAACAACATCAGGTATTTATTTTAATAAAGAAATTCAGTAAAATACCAACTTGGTCCAGGAGATTTTTCTTCTCAGACTCCAAAGTGCGCACTCTGTCCCTCAGAGCTAGGTTCTCAGCATCTAGCCTGTCAATTTGCTCTTTGGCTCGCTGCAGCTTCATCATATCTGTGAGGAGACAAAACCATGACCATGAAAATCTAAAATAAACTATATTTAATATAGACAGGACATTTTATTTTTGTTTCTGGCTTGTTCTGACTTATTAGACCTTATTACAGTATTACAAAATTATACAGAAAATTACACATATGCTAAATGCAATAATTATGATGATAATAATTATATTGTAACGTTGCAATTAAAGGAAGGTGGTCAATCTGTTCAGAAAGGGGATTTCTTTAGAAACATGTTTTCTCTCAAATTTGCTCAATTAGTCCTTAAAACAAACCACATGAAGTATTTTAACTAACTGTTATCCATCTGTCTGGTTATCTGACATTGTTTACTAACCAAATGTCTGACCAAACCATAGATGTATATGGAAGATGCTGTAAGACTTGACTGAGCCTCCTTAGAAAAGTCAAAGATTCAGCTGAGATACCACTAGTACAGGGGAAGGGGAAATATTTTTCACACTAACGTAATTAAACAAATTTTGCCCGAGCCTGATATGACTGTACGGGGAATAATAGAATGCCCTATTTTCAAAGGATGAGGGCCATTGGAGTGTGATGTATGAAAGTAATAAGGACATGAGCTTCGTAGTGAGGTAGTGTCTGTAGTAGTAACTTTTGTCAACTTATAAAATTCATAAGAATAAAAAAGAATAATTTCTCATTTGATTTCAAGGCATTATTTCATTTACTGGCTTTGAAATGTATCTAAATATAAAAAAAAAACTCTCCAGCCAACCAGAATTTTGAACAGTAAAATAAAATCTCCAAAAATGTGGCTGGTGTTAATGTCACACACTGAATGGCAGTATGTCTGTCTCACCACAGTGTTTCAGTTTGTCCACTTCCTTCCTCAGGTTCTCTACTTCTTGGACTGTTCCCTGAAGCTCAGATCCTGAGATTGTAAGCAGATTTTTAATTCTAGACAGAGCTAAATATAAGCTTTCTGCTCTTTCATGCCTTTTAATACATTTCCTTTCATACGCTGTCCAAGAATTCCTATATTAACCAAATCTGTAGCCTGACAACAAGTAATATTGACATTTCAGTAGGAGGAAGATATTTAAGCTACTGGATATGGACATTAAAACATTTTAAGGATCAAGGGACTGAGGCTGCATGTGGTACATCTGGCCATCCATGTGCACTTAATGCCATCATGTGTATGTTTCTTACAACCATTTAATTCAAAGAACAATACACAAAACTGTAAGCATCTTTAGAAACATCACATCAAAGACTAATGCTGATTCACAGTTCTTTGTGGAATACGTGTTGGAAGTCCTACATACCACTTGGGTCGAAGTTATTGTTTTTGGCAGCGTCCAGCTCATTGGTGAGCCTACGGATATCCTGATGAGCCATCGCCAGCCTCCTAGACGCCTCTTCCAGGTCCCGCTCCAGTCTCTGGCGCTCATTTCGCTCCCGGGAAATCTCCTCACTGTGGGCCTGATGTAAAAGAATGGAGGGTGGGTGGTTAGAGAGGAAGTCCGAAGATTGGTAATCGAGACTGGAGATGCAAGTGGCTCAACATGCTGTTGTAAGAGAGACATGCATTCTGACGTTGAGATTCGTCGTCACTGCAGGCCTGGAAAGCAGAGCAGTGAGTTATAATTTTTCCTTCACCTGCATAGAGAAACCAGTGGGACAAAAAGTAAACATGCTGTTACCTGTGACATGCCATTACTGCTCCAACCATTTCAAGCAGTCATCAGTTGTTAGAAAGTTAAATTAACAAATGTGTTATTGAGACAAGCAATGTCATCTGCATCATAGTGGTCATGCAGATATTGGTTACATTATCAGGGTGGAATGTTTTTTTTTTGTTTGTTTTTTTTTAAGTAGTACCAGTGATGATCCAGTGTTAGTTACTTGGTTAGTATAATAAGCTGCGAGGTGGAAACCTACAGGGGTAATATTGTGTTTGCTCTGACCAGACCTGCGCAGCCCAAACAGCTTCTTCAGCGGGCTCTGGGATGAACACTGCTGAGAGGAAAGATCCGTGTATGGATAATCTCAACAGAAACTGCATAACCATCACGTGAGTTTCCCTGTATTTTGTGTTAAGTTAGGTTGTTCTTGTCTCCACAAATTTAATTTAACCTGCAGTTGTACAGACCTGTTACTCAGCCAAGCCACATGACAGTCTGTTTCCTCACCTTTGTCACATTATCTATGGTTTTCTGCATATCCTCTCTCTGCTGCCTTAGCTCCTCCCCCATCGTGTGGCAAATAAGCTCCTGTCCAAGCATTACAGAGGGACAGAGACTGTCTTAACAGCATTTATATAGTCTCTCTGCATTTGCCTTAGATGGTTAACAATCAGGTTAGGACATGTTCATTTGAACATTTAAAATAACTGAATACTGCACATTCATTGTTCGAGATAGTAGCGGCTCTGCATTTTCACTGATATTTACAGTTCAAATGGTGAAAATGAACTACGCCACAGTAACACAACACAACCTCTGATGTACGCAGATCAGTTCTTTACCTGGTGCTGGACTTCCCTCAAGCTGTCAGTGAGGCTCTGACTTTCCAGTCTCCTCTCAGCAGCCTCCAGCCTTTCCAGTAGTGTGGATCTCTCCACCAGCAGGTAAGCCACCTGCTCACTGGGGCTGCTCAGACCCATCTCCCCAAGGTCCTCCTGAGCCAACATCTCCGCCAGCTCCTTGCTCTGACTCTCTGGAAGAAAAGAGGAGTCTTCTGGTCAGTGGTTTAAGTAAGGCAAAATGACAATAAATGGTTGAGTTAAAAAAAAAAAAATCATTTGTCCAGATACATTTACTAGTGTGAATATATAAATAAAATCTACATTTATCTTTAATATAAACACTACAATTGTCTTATAGCCAGAGTCTGAAATGAGGCCATGTCAAGGTAGAATTCCCAATTTCTACGCTGAAAGTTATATATACTCTAAGCTGTGTTATTAATGTGGTTATCGGTTTTATAGTTTATACATGGATTTTAAATAAATAGGTAAAAGCTATCCAGTCTAATTTAACCTACAGACAGTCTGTTGAAACTAGTCGACTTTCTCTTGTAGACTGGACTGATGTTTCCTCCACTTTTTACAGCTCGTCTTCTGCCCAAATATTTAGCAGACATAAAGACTATTTCATACTTTTAAGGCCTTTTATCAGTAAATGTGAACTGAAGGCATTTTAAAGTTTTTTAAGGATCTGTAGCCCCCCTGAGGATTATTCAATAACATTTAACAGAGAGTTTAAGTGAGTGGCATCAGATTTAGGACAAGCACAAGTAAATATCTCATTCACGGAATGAATGCTCTGAAATATTCACAGACTAACTGTAGACCATCCATGGCAAATAAGAACTGCTGAGGTGTGTTTGAAATATTCTACTGAGGAGCTCAGGTGAACCAGGCAAGGCTGCAGCCCAAAGGAAAAAATGCTAACAATGTACTACACTGTCACTGAATTCACCTTGTTGTTGTCGGATCTGGTGAAGCTCTTGTCGCAAGTGTTCATTGTCTCTTTCATAGTCTGCAGTGAGACACTCACGCTCTTCCAGCAGCCCACGAATATGAGCTACATAGCTCTCCACCTGACAGACAAAAAGACAAAAAGTATTTCAGATGTAACTGATACAGCATTTTGAGCATTTCAGAAATGTGAATGGAGTCATGGGCTAAATCACTCTTTTGTCTAAGGGTCCAATGAGAAGGAGGAGCAGAATATGTTAGACAAGAAAACTGAGAGCCTTCCATCATACACAATCAGGTCAAGAGGTCTATGACACTGCTCCAACAGTTGGTGAACTAAAATTTCACAGAAAGTGTTCACCTCCTGCATCTCATTGGCCTGCTGGGTACGCAAGGTCTGCAGCTCCTGGGTGGATGAACGAAGCTTTGCCTCCCGATCAAGCAGCTGGTGCCACAGGTGGCACTGCCGCTCCTCAATGCTAGCCCCCGGAGGCAAGCCATCCTCCTGAAGCCGCATAGAAATCTGGTCCAGGTCTGTCCGCACCTGAGGACCCAGAGATGGAGCTGAATGAGGTAAACTGTTATGTTAATAGGGACATTTCACCCCCAAATCAAAGGTACATCACTTTCCTCTTAGCCTGAAGTGCTATTTATCAGTCTAATTTGTTTTGGTGAGAGTTGCCAAGATGTGGAGATATCGGCTGAAAAACTCAACAGCAATGTTTCTCAAAATCAAACACAATTACTGAAGATAATCCACAGACCTTGTTGTCAGCAGTTTCATGTAGGAACTATCTTTTTACTGCTGAAATATGCTCAAAGCTCATGCTTGAGACATTGCAGGGTATAAATATTAATGGATGTCTCTAAAACTCAGCAACTTATATGAAAACAATTTAAATTGATAAATAGCAACAGGGATAAGAAGGGGAAAAAATTATTTTGGTGTAAACTCCTCCTTTTTGTGAGGTTTTATAAAATGAAATACTTCTCACTTCTGTGTTGAACCATGAAGGATCCACAAATTAACCTTGTCTGTAAATGAGTGTCCTTGGGCATTACTGCTTGTCATTACAAAGCTTTGCTTGATAGCATAATGGATATTCAACTCAAGTTTCATTCAGCTAAATCTTACACATTTCAAAGCTACGTACTGTTACACTGTTATAAGCTTTTTTTGAATATGTATATGCTACAAAACCTGCAACATAGTAAGCAAAATATTTTTGAACTTGTGAATTACTTACTTTTACCAAACAAGTATTCAACATCAAGGCTGTCAGCCTTGCTGAAAATTGATCCATTTGTGTGACACATAGGAGACGGCCACAACATCACAGCGGCATGCCAGCACTAAACACCTGTTGCTGAACTCAATACTGTACATTGTAGGGCTGTAACCTGAGCAGGCCCCCCGTGCAGCATTTTAACTACTCCAAGAGCGGTCACCGCTCCAACAACATGCACCATATTGTCACAGGCTGCGTATCAGGTGTCACATGCCTGTTGTACTTAAACATCACAGCAACTGGCCTTTGCTCTTGCAATTGTGGAACAAATGGTGAAAAGATGAGACACTCACTACAACCACCAAGCTAATAGAGTATTGGTGATCGCTGGCTTTTTGTGCAAGATTTATTCACTCCAAGAGCCACTTTTGCACTTTAATTTTTCATTTTTACGGTAACTTATATTTGTCAAGTTGATAACAAAGTAGGGCTGCACAATTAATTGAAATATTATTGAAATTACAACACGGCCAAGTGGAATATCATAATGTCAGAAGCTGCAACTTTTGATAAAGGTAAAAGGTGTGACCAAACAGCATTATAATGAAGTACTGTAGTGCTGCAGAGATGACCTGGGTACAAATTTTGTTCACCAGATGTAAGAAAACACAATTGCTTGGTATAAATCCCAACAAATGTCACATCATCATGATTTTAATTGTTTAATTGTTTGTCCAGTGAAAATTAAAGTGTGATGCAAAAATAAAATAATAAAATAAAGTCCCACTGAAAAATAGGTCACACAACTTCGATCAAATGTTTCTATTTATGAACGCTGGAACAGAGCATCTCAACAGTAGCACTATTTTATCTATAAGCAAATTAACAGCTATGAATGTTACCTCTTCATGGTCCATGGTCACACATTAGGTCCCAGATGTGGCTGCATCTGTAAATGATGAACTTTTTCCTCAAATAGTGAAAGTGCTGATCCCATACAAGTTAACCTACATAGTACCGCATAAAGGACAACTCAATTTGCAATGATGTGACAAAGATCAGCAGACCCTTAAACTTCATCACTTCCATTGTTGTTGCAATTCATCCATGGAAACGTCTCTTGTCGTTCTCCTGTAAAACATGACATGCTTTAGAACAAGTCTGGCGGGTCATGTTAGGACCTGCGGTCACGAGATTAGATGAGCTACTTCAGCTTAGACAGGCTCAGGAGGCACACTCCAGTTTCATAGCTGAATTACACTGCATCACCGGAGGCTATGCAAAGTTATAGCTGATAGCTGTGTTTTACCTGCAGGTATGTTTGATCTGCTACCATGTTATCATGAGGAATATAACATGGACAGCTACTGTATATGGGTAACATCCAAGCTGGCATGTTCTGCCTTGCATTTGAAGCGTTTCATCAAGCAGCAAAATCTATTCACATTTCCTGCAATGTGGACAGTGTCAGTAGTGATATTCCCAATAACGATTTTGGGTTAAAATCTGCTTCCACAACTATTTTTCCCAAAATGTCTGACGAGGAGGAGCAAACGAGGGTTTTTGTAAGACAACAGCCACTTGCATTCCTTTTAGCCACGCAAGCTCACTTGTGAGAAAAGATGTGGTTGGCTAATAATCACAGATTTGCTGACCAGCAGAGTAATAGGCTTGCAGCTAAATAACCAACACTGACAACTGCGACTACCTGCAGCAGTAGCTCGTTAGCAAAGTTAGCTCCAAAGTTACCGTAGCAAGTTCTACCTCACGTACAGCTAACGCTAGTTCGCTAACGTTAGCCATAGCTTTCTCCAGTGGCCGCTTGGCAGCCACTAGTGAACGCCGTAAGCTTTAGCGATAACGGAAGACTCCTGCTTAAATACAAACTTCTTCACACTGGTGAAACCGAGTAAGAGAGTGACGTTAAAGTCTAACTTACCTTTCAAAGGGTAAAGGCGACAAGAAAGCCAAGTGCTGAGGACAGGCGTGGCGGAGTGAATTGGCTTCTAGTAGCACCTAGGCAACGGACCGTACCATTCGAGAGATGCAGGGGACAGTCGACCGGAAAAGTTGTTCGTTTTAGTTTTGGAAAAAAAATATATAAATATCCCAAGAAGAACTGTTGTTGTGAACGGTAGTTTTACATTTTGGCACGAGTAATAACCATAACCAGTTTACCCAATCGAGATACTGGTTTACGTTCAGCCTGAAATAAAGGTTTTTGCCATTAAACAAAAATGGTGAAAATGGTTTCGTTCTTGCAACCAGTTAGTAACCCAAAAAAGATAATCGTGTGTGAAACGTCATACACGCGGCCTCTATCAATGTCTTGTGTTATTCACTATGTCATGATATTTCATGGATTATTGCTTTTGATGAGACCGTTCTCATTAATCCATGGATGTAAACACCAGGGGGCGACAAAGGTCGTGTGTGCCTGGAAGAGAACCCTTAATTTACGAAACTCTCGCGAGATTTTATACGCATGGTTTCTTCATTGTGCAATTTGCGCAAACGTACTATGTTTTATAACGTGACAACGCTGTATTTTAAATCAGGGTAATTTTAGGGACAGAAACACTTCGTTAGGGTAGGGGAATGATCATGGTTTGGGTTAAAATCAGCACTCTCTCGAGACTTCTCGCGCTTTGGGGTTCCTTCAAGACACGACCGACTAAACCAATTGGTTGAGACTGTTTTAGTTTAGAAAACATATCCCAACACCAGGGGGCCTCAAACACAACATTTGTCTTTTCCTCCTGAGTGATGAAATACCAGTTATAGTTGTGTCATGATCTCAGTCACCTATATATATTGAAATCACTTATTTCTAAAATAATGCACAGTACAGGTATTAATATAAATATTAAATTGCAGAAGTTTCCTATGTTTCTTTTTATTTTGTGATTAATTCTTTTTATTGAGGGAATTTTATAAATCATTCTGTTTTACAATATAGCTCTTTCTCATTTTTTCCCCAAATATGTAGGAATACAGATACAAAAAACAAACAAACAAAAAAGACAAGTTGGGAGAAATTTGGAGCAGACTGGAATAAACCCTTCTTTACAGCTTTCATTCACTTTAGATGACAATGACAGTGAAGTAATTTTGCCCATTGTTTACACCCAAAAAAAAGTTATGAAATAAAATAACCAGGTTCTTTATCAAAGTATTATATCCATTTGGTCCAGTATGACTGGAATTTACTCACATGCAGCCTTACAGAAAATGTTACATAAATATCCTTGATAATTTCAGTAAAAACTTGTGGTTCAGACTAGAACCATTTTCTAGTTATGGTGTTCTTACTTGCAGCCAGAATTACTTTAGAAAAAATACTAGTATCTATGTTTCTTTTTAAACCTAGATGTAAATGTATAGTTAATGTTTTGAAACTTCATAATTTGTTGTTTTGCCTGTACCGTCACTAACTGTACTACGTGAACTGAGGCATGTTTGCATGGTGTGCCCTGCCTGCCTGCTCAGACGCTGGTCTATGTGACCAGTGCTCTCTGAATACTCATTATGCTCTGGTGTAGAAATGTTAGCTATGTTGCAGCTGCATGTTTATTTTTCGTATCTGTCCTTTAACTCGGATCATGAATGGCTGAAGCATGGCAGAATACTCATTATGCTGAAGAGCATTCCAAGTGGACTGTTTACAGAAGAAAACTTTTCATGTGGTCTCTACGTGCCTCCACTGCCCATGGGTGGGTCTCAAATTTGAGTCTTTTTTGGATGGTGATGTTGTACTGAGGGACTATGAGGCAGAGCAAAAGGGAGCTCTGTTCTGCTCAGAGGAAATGGGCGTTCTCCTTGGAAAGTTTGGATGGAGTGACTGAAAAAATACAGGGGGTGTGGCAAGGCTGGAAAGGAGAGGAGAGGACCACCAAGAGGGGCACAATGTTGTAGAAGAGTGGTGAAGCTGCTCCTGAGATCTGATTCAGAGGAACAGGAGGTACCTAGGGTGAGTAGATATTTCTTTGACTTTTCATGGAATTTCAATGAATTTCTTGTTATCCAGCAGTTACAGCTAAACAAAGCCGTCATTGTTGTGATTCTTGCATCACACCTTCAATAGCACAAGCTCTAAAAGTAATTGACCACAGCAGGAAAACATGTAAACAGAAAAAAAGATAATTTATTCATTGTAATATGTGTATTTTTATTTGATTCCTCACACTGAAATGATTCTTTTCATGGCTGTTTTCACTGAAGTTTTACCTTTCATTCACTTTCATTTGATGGATGAGATTTACAGTAATGTAATGATATAATTTGACAATAATCATGACTCCACGGCCCACCCAAATGGACGTCTCCTACAGATAAAGATCTTCACAGACAATTTCATCCTGCATCATTGCACGTTTGCTTATTGTGAACTGACTAGTGTGCGTGTGTGTTCTCTACCACTGTAGCTACAATGTTAAACTGCTTTGTAAAATCACAGACTTTGCTTCAGACTTTAATTTCCTCTACAGCTTTAATGAAATCCAAACTTAAATTGGATTACAGCCTGTTTACCCTGGTCTGCACAATAAGAAAAACAACCATTCAGAAGGGCAGAGAGGTTAATTGGGTAAATATTTTGGAGTCCATTTAGCTTTCTGAGGACCCGCCCAGGTTTCTCTGCAGGTTTGTTGTACGATGGCAACACACAGGTCAGTCAGAGTTTTAGAAATAACTCATTGCTCTCTGTTTTGAAGCGTGGTCTATTACGTAACACAGTATACTCTGTTCAGCTACTCAGATTTTCCACTTTAAGATTCAAGGCAAAACAGGAAAGTTCCTCTAACACTGATTTTCACTGTGGAACCAACAAACTTATTAAATTGGTTGCAGACACAGACCATTTCATTGCTAACTGGAAGCCTAAATTTAAACTGTTTTGTTTTTCTTCAGCAGGGCATTAAAAATGGCATACCTGCTTATGTTTGTGACCCTGCTGCATCTCATCACGCTGGCAATGCTGTTCATTGCAACCATGGAGAAGGTAAGAGTCATAGTTACAACCTGATGTTTGTTCTTAACTGTATAATTTTATTAGTGCAACATTATCCAGATGTGTTTAAAATGTGTAATTTCTGTTTATTAAAGTCCTGGTGGGAGTGGGAAGGCATGGAGAACTCAGATCTATGGTACAACTGTAGGTTTGACAACTTCACAGAAACATGGCTGTGTGCGTCCTCCAAAGAAACTGGTAAGGGACAATTTCATTTTCATTATAAATAATTTCTTTTTCTTTTTTTCCCCAAATTTAATTATATAAAACTCTTTGTTTTAACTTTTAAAAAGGTTTCTTGGTTTTTAAGTTGACTAAAATTGAAAGTACAACTTGAGGTAACTTTGTAATGATTCAACAAACTTTTCTATTCAAATAAAGTTAAAATTCATCCGGTTGAGAACATGTTGAACCAACCGAGGAATATTACAAACAAATTTGATTTTCTTGTGCATTTTCTCAGTTTGAAAAGTCAGTTCTTCAGTCCACATTATGAACTTCCAGCTGCAGCTGCTCCTGTTGGAGCTACTTTGTTCCAGCATTGGCACAAAGACAATATGTGAAACTGGTCGCAGTGAATTTATTACATTTTATGTGTAAGGGGGAAGAGACTGAATTCAATACTAACCTTTGTCACAGTTCAGTGGTTTCATCAGTGTGAAAAAACAACCATGACTAAACTTCAACACACAGCAAGTTTTCATCATATATATTTTCTTCAAACCTTAAAAAAAGAAGGGCCTCAGAAGACTTTTTCTCTACTTGCATGCTGGAAAGTCTGCTAATATTGAGAATTTTAATTTATTGAGTTGATTGAACTCTGTACAGTACATTCATTCAACTCATCATTTCAAGTCAAAAGACTTAAAGTTAGAAGAACTCATGTTTATTAAGTTTTGAAGTGTTCTGAAAATAAATACTAAAATGTTTAACTTCAATTAACTCAAATAAATAAAACTTGTATATTTATGTTTCATAATGAAGAAAAAATTAGTTGATTCCACTGAATTCCTGTATGATTTTTTTATGTTCAGTACCTAAATAAAATGTATTTTGCATGAACAGGTAAAATCTGAGATTGTTTTTTTTAAAGATATGATAATGTTTTTTCTGTCTCAGAGTGGCTTCAGGCAGTGCAGGTCCTGATGGTTCTATCGGTGGTCTTCTCCTCTGTGTCCTTCTTGGTGTTCCTGGGTCAACTGTTCACAATGTCCAAGGGTGGACTGTTCTATTTCACTGGGCTGTGTCAAGTCTTTGCAGGTACTGCTGCCGACATGTCTCTGTATAATGAGACAGAGTACAAACAGAGAGGGGTGGTACATGTCTAACATCCATTGTTGGCAAATAAGCTAAATGTTTAGAGACCAGGCCCACTATATTTTAGGTACAGCACAACTACAGAATTGACCCCTCATAAGTCCCACCCCTTTTGAAACCTCATCAACTTTCTCCTTTCCTGTTTCCTGTAGACATGTGCAAAGTTTGTCTATGTTGAAAAGAAAACCAAATTTTAATGGAATGTATGAAGATTGTTAGAAGATGTTGCTGGGGGACACATAAAAGGAGCACATCTTATGTAAGCATTAACAAAACAATCAGTTGTTAGATTGTTAGTTAGCTAGTATTTTCCCTCTGTAGCAAAACACTAGCTAACTAGCTAGTTAACCTGCATGAATCATTAGCTAGTAAGTTATCAAGCATTTGGCTAACATTTGCTAACTTAAATGTGACTATATGGTCTAGGCCTTTAAATCTCTTTTACAGGTAGATCTGCAAATCTTTTAACTGTCTTCAAAATGTGGTTCTGTTTAAGTACAGAAAAGGAGAAAGTTGACTGAGGTTCTGCTGGATACCATGGTTGCTTAACTGGAGCGCTGAGCTAAAAGGGGCGGGACTTAGACAGGGTCAGTTGTACAGGTACAAGAGTTTGTTGGTTGGGAACAGGTAAATTAAAGCGACATTTCTTGCAGAACCACTGTGTACCACATTTGTACTTTTTACTACAAGTGACCAAAACATACTGTTAAACAATGTTGCAATCATTCAGTACAGTTGCTGTACCTTTAGTTTACTTGTCTCGTCTTGTCTGTATTAAATGAGTAACACAAACAGTGCCACAGATTTTGCATTCCTTACGCACATTAACTATTTTGTGCCACAGTCTCAACAAAAAGTTGCTATATTGTTGTTATTCATTGGAGTTTAAAATATTTACATATTACACATTACAGGTTACAGCATCTGTACCAAGAGTGGAAAAACAAACAAACAAAAACAATAATAGTAATACTAATACAAACACAAGAAATAAAAACAATAAATAAATTAAACAACAACAAAACAAACTCACATGCTGAAATAAGATTATACAGTGTTGAAGTTATGGTTATCAGTTACAGGCCTTAAGTTATACTTCTTGTAGTGCAGACATTATTATAGCATTCCAGGGATGGTTGCCATTCTTCATGGACTTAATTCAACAAGCACTGAATGGCATATATACATTGTGATGATTTCATGACGTTTTGCCTGTATAGCATGTAGCCTACGGTGTAGCCTACCGGTGGATGGGGAGGCTGTTGCAATCACTCTATTGTATATGATATTAATCGATAGGTATATAAAATTAAGTAAGTAACAAACATTGCAAACTTTTCCACACCCTGCATCTAAAACAAACATCATATTTCTCATATTTCCCTTTATTTTATTTTTTTTTAGGGCTGACCGCCTTGACTGGAGCTCTCATCTATACATTACACAATAAGGAAATCCTTCAGGACTCCAGAGAACTGACTTCAGGACGCTTTGGCTACTGCTTCATCCTGGCCTGGGTGTGTGTCCCTTTGTTGTTGTGTAGTGGCATCATATATATCCACTTGCGTAAAAAAGAGTGACCAGAAAAAGGAAAACAATGTCAATAACAGCCTTGGAAAAAAAAAAAGAAAAGAAATTATACTGACTTCTTGTTAATCAGAAATGCAAATTTTGCAAAAGTCACAGAGTCACAATTGCCATTGTTATGATTTTTGCTCAGACTTCACTTAATGTGATTATGTTTCTGAACTGTAGGTACATGAATAGTGGAAAAATTACAAAAAAATAATGGACCATCTCTGGAGAAAACATTGAACCCTTATTATCATTTCAGTAATGCTCAACTCCTGTTTTAAGACATGTTAACTATAAGAGATTGTTGTTTTCCACTGTTGTACTGTGCTGACGAAAGAAAGCAAATACCCAAAGCAGTGTTATGTTTGTTTTTGTTTTTGTTTTTTTTTACCAGTTTTGTAGGTCTTATCAAGTATTCGAATTGCTATTAATTGTCCCTAGAGCAAACTGGAAATATATATATTTTTGTACCTAAAGCTGATATGTAGAATATATTTAGTAGCTGCTATAGCTAAATGACACACATCCATTGTTGTTACCCTATTTTTTCAATTCTGATGATAATAAATTGCATGTTTGGTACCAAATAAGTTTGTAAAGATTATTAGTATTAGTATAATTATTTGATCATATTTAGGATATAGAATGTAGTCTAAAATGATCAAATGCATGTATACTGTTTATTGTGCATGTGTGTATGTGTATGTACATACACATACACCATAAACACTTTAATAGGAAGGGTGGTAGCTCTGTATCTCTGTGGGGAAATTTCAGTCTCTTAGCAGCAGAGATATCTAAGGGATAGGGGGAAAGGGTTAGGAAAGTATATGCAATACAATAAAAAGTAGTAGAATACAATACAAAGCAAATAAAGACTACAAACAATACTACTTACTGCTCTTTTGAGGGTCTACAGGACAGGGGCGTCACACACTGTACAGATTGTAAAGGCCCCTGAAGCAAATTGTAATTTCTGATAATGGGCTATACAAATAAAATTTGACTTGTCTTAATGCTAACAATGTGAGAACAGGGTACATCAATACACATAATAAAGTGTAAAATAAAGTATAATATGTGTAAAAACTTTTTTTTTTTAAGTGGAAAACATTGCCAACAGCTATCAATAAAATATACGGTGTGAAATATACTGTGAAACAGAACAAAAGTAACAAAAAGAATGAAAGACAAAGTCCACTATAGTATAAAATAAAAATTATATTAAAAAAAAAATAGTGCAAAAACCAGAAAACAGTCCACATATATACAGTGACAGTATGAACATGCTGTACAAAATACTAAATAAATGATGTACATGCTCTTTATTCTTTACCAGCAGAGAGGGAAACTACAGAGGTCGTTGCCATAGCGACGGCAAAGTTACAGTTCCTCAGCTGCTGTTAGCTTCATCAGCTAGTCTTCTGTTGAAAAACTAGCTAATACCGGTCGTGTGTTTACCCACCTCGTCTCAAACGGACTTTCTCGAGATAATGGAGGATAAACCTCAAGATCTGGGTACCGCAACCAAGATAATTCCCCTTTCCTTCCCCAAAGGGACGGAAAAGCTGTGTGAACTTTGTCAAAGAGAAGCTCACCTGCAGTGCACGAGTGTCGGGTCACTTATTACTGGTGAGATCCACTTATCGTCTCTAGCTAACCGTTAGCCAGCTGTTTTATCATGAAACGTTAGGGCCGTTGGCGTCTGTTGGACCATTTATCGCTACTTGTGAGAGCATTATCTCCAAACGCCACACGATAGTCCTTGTGCTCATTGTGTGTGCACTTATCTAAACCGTGTATACAGTTTGGACGTTAGGTGGCAGTGCTTCCCTTATTTTTTTCACAGCAAAAATCGGGTCTGTTTAGAAGGGAACCCCAGACCCGCGAAAGGTCTCGTGAGAATGATGATCTAAACCCCAACCATGAACTTTCCCTGATCTTAACCAGGTGTGTACCTAAAACCTACACAGACGGCGTTGATCATAGCGTTTCAAACATTATAAAACATAGGTTAACTACTTTGTATAAGGGGGCACATTTCACAAATAACGGGTAAAAATCTCGCGAGAGTTTTGCAATCCAAGGTTTCCCTTCTAGACCGACCACCCAAAAAAAAAATCACAGAACACGTCGGCATGACCATTCATCATGTGACTGTATCGTCGGGGGGTGGGGGAACAGCTGGAAATTACATTACCACAAAGATTATTTTTGTTCATGTGACTGTTGTTGCCAGTGTCTGTTCGAGTAGGGCAGTTGGCCAACATCAGCTTTTTTTTTTAATGTAAGCCAACATTGGCCCACCTTTGGCTTTGGTGGACATCTCTACAGTCTCAGTTACAAATCTTAAGATGGTGCTGGGTGAAATCCTCCTTGGCACAGCATAGGGAGTGAAGAGG